>CM019704.1:34426351-35626351 GCA_009760885.1 Achatina immaculata
ATGACAAAAAGAGCTGACAACCAGTGAAAGGAAGAACAGTTTAAAGAAAGAACTAAGGACTGCCGATCACCTTCGATTTTGGCATACTCGTCTAGTTTATTTTCTTTTTCTGTACCTGATTTTGGATTTTTATGACAATTTTGTGCATGGCAGAAGTTTCACAATACATTTTCCTGACGCCAGTAGTAAATAACGGAGCGTTCGTCATTAATATTATTATTATTTCTCTAGTATAGTTATTTTACATATCGCACTTCTTGCAGTGCTTATATGTAATGTAAGTACATCGTGTGTACACTTACCTGTCGTACTAGTCATGTTTATTATGGTTACTGCAACGTCAAATCTTTCACTACGGAAAATTTTAACTAACCGGATATTTCTGACGACCATTTCTACCCCCTCCCCCCCCCCCCCCCCCCCCCCAATCCCCCAGCCATCCACCTCTGTTAGCCCCCCCCCCCCCAAACAGAGGGTCATCACTACATGTGAATTAAATACACACACCTGTAGTTCACTCAAGATACGGCTTCCATCCCGACAGACATAGAGGACTTAAATGAAAATATATATCTATAGGAAATTGATGTCGGAAAATAGATCGCTGATTCAACTTGGCAGATGAAAGGGGAAGAATTATAAAAGGACACTTTGGCTAGCTCCAGACTGGCTGATGGCGATAAATATAAAGACAACCAGCAACACAACAAAAACTGAAGACAGAAAATTAACGTTTTCTTCAACAAAACAAGGACAAAGAAAGTTCCGAAACGAGAAACAGATATACTGAGAGAAGAGTAACGGCAATGATAGTCGTTTACAAGTGTGTATGCGTATGTGTGTAAAAAGAAAGGGCAGTGATAAAAAAGAGAGGTTTTAAAATGTATGAAAAGGTATTAAAGTACCATTGAAACACTAAAAGATGAAAGACTTGGACAACCTGACAAACGTCTAGTCTAGCAAGCACGGTACTTAATTAAGTAGTCAAACACAGGACACATGCCAGGGAAATGGAAGAGGCAGGCAGAATGGCAAAAGAGGGAGGAAGAATGCAAATGACTGATAGAAGCACAACAGATGAAGAAACACAGAACAGGACAAAGGTTATATACAAAGACACATGGACAAAACAACAGTCAAAAAGAAAAAAAAAACAACAGATGATGAATACTACAAACTATCCAGAGATGATCAAGTTATAATCTTTCAAATGATAAAAAGACATTGGAGGCTGATACATCATCTATACTGGAAGCTGTAACTTAGCTCAGTAAACATGTTTCCGGGGCAGAGAGAAACAGACACCACATCACATCCTCCAGAAATGTCAGCTACACAACCCACTCTGGCAAAGGACCTGGCCAGATCCCAGCCTCCTACGGGAGCTCTGACGAAAACTTGAGACTTCTTCTTCTTCTTCTTCTTCACACGCGTTTAGTGATAATTCGTGGTAACCTGATTTTTGCGATACGCCTTCTCGTGGGAATCTCCGACTTCATCACCTTTCTATGCTAGGGCACACTGTGGTCTCCCTCGGACTGCCTTGAAGACAGTTGTGTAGGCTGGCCTGGCCAAAACGGTGTTTTCCAGCCTCTGATGACTGTACTTAAGCCCTTTCTGCACGCCAGGCCCAGCGGCTTTGAGATAGTTCCACTGAGACACTTCGACTCTGGGATGAGGAATCCGATGAGTGCTTCAACGATATCCATTCCCCGCCACCTATAATCTGCTGGCTCTGTTGTGTTTACCTCATTCTGACAGCCACTGATGCAGAGACCCTTAGGCTTGTCATGTCCTGGAATCATTGGTTTCACACCAGACTTCCCTCATCCCTGCAGGTGATCTCCATGTCCCCACCCGTCCACCAACCTGGCATTACATTTTACAAACATAACAATTACAATTAGTGTTGATTATTACAGATTTCCTGGCTACAGAAGTAAGTCAGAGTTTTTAAACAAACAGATCTATGTTCCCTGTCTCACAAAGACTATGTTAACACAAGTGTGTTCTTAGCACAGTTGTTGTCTGGGGTGGGGGGAACCTAAGAACAACTGCAGCTTTTGTGAGAGAGATTGGTGTGGATATCTGAGCGAACAATGATGGACAGAAGACACCAAAGTATGAGAAGACTTCCTCAGTGTGTCTCTGGAAAACACGAAAAACTGAAGAGGGGAAAAAGAAAAAGTTAAATTCCCAAAGTTCATGCCGTAAAATGAAATTTAAAAAAAAAAAAAACGGAACAGAAAATGGGATCGCCTCTCCTCACAAACCGTGACAGCCGACATGAATTCAGGAAACACGTACCTCTCAAATGTAAGGTGGCTTTTAGGGGCTAATTAAACTCCACCGTTCTGCAGGCAATCTTTGAAATGTGCGCATGCGTGCAAGCACAACACGGGGCCCATCTCAGATTTCTCGGGCTTCGCATGCACCGAAGAAGAAGAAAAAAAAATCTGTTAAAAGTTGATCTGAAGCTATTTTGATTTTTGGAAGTGTCTTTTTTTCCCGTATGTTTAGCAAACATATCCCATACACGGTGGTGTCATTTGTCCCTCGCATTTTCCCTTTATTAATTCTTTGTTTAAAAAAAAGGAATAATTTATTTAGTTATTTTGTAGTTGTGTCTTTGTAAAGTTAGTGTTTTCCTTTCTTTTTTTGTCACTGTTTTCAAGACGTAGGTCACAGTAGAACTGTAACACTGCTCTCATGGCCAAGAAGAGGGACCTAGGACGGTTTCCTGTTCGTGATTAAGAGAGATTCTCTTTTGATCACAGCTTAAACCTTGATACTCGTGAAGTTCTTGTGTCTGGCTTTTATCAGCGTTTTGGCCTCATCGTATGATAGATTGTGAGAACATGCGGGAGCTCTCCGTCTCTGTTTGCCAGTGCGTAACCCCCCTCTTTCCCTTGGATATTACAGTTAGATGGTGTCCGCTGTACGACAACTCTTGTAGACATATGTGACATCCAGGGCACCAGCTCAGCAGAGAAGAACAAGTGAAGATCTTTAGGCCCAGAATAGGCCACAGCAGACTGAGACACCAAATGTTTAACAGGCTCAAGGCAGGCATAACCGATGTATGCACCTGTGGTGCCAGCAAAATGGCAGCCCAGCACCTGTTACAGGACTGGCCTTCATTCGAAGAAACAGAGACGGTGCTTTTAGCCATCACCTGTACCAATCCATGACAAGCTGCCTGGTGATCATGACAAGCTGCCTGGTGATCTTGACAAGTTGCCTGGTGATCTTGACAAGCTGCCTGGTGATCTTGACAAGTTGCCTGGTGATCTTGACAAGTTGCCTGGTGATCTTGACAAGCTGTCTGGTGATCTTGACAAGCTGCCTGGTGATCTTGACAAGTTGCCTGGTGATCTTGACAAGCTGCCTGGTGATCTTGACAAGCTGCCTGGTGATCTTGACAATCTCAGACAAACGGCGGCATTCTTTAGAGATTTCCAAGTTGACGTCTGAAAATGTTCGAAGAAGAAGAAAGTTTCACACCTGTGGCTGGAGTAGCCATCTGATATACGGTCGGATTAGTAGCGTCACTTAGAGAAAGCCTGAGACTGGTTGATCGGAGATTATCCTGCTCAATGAAGTTTAGGCTCTAGGGCATCTTTTGTTGTTGTTGTTGTTGTTGTTGTTGTTTTAGCGGTAACCGGTGAGGTAAAACGGTAAATGAAACAGTTTGGAAGCAGCAAATATTTAGGAAGAGCGTCCATCGGCCAAGATTATCAGAATATTATCTTCACTCAGTTTCCGTGTCCATTGTGTTATGCTTTGATTATGAATTATTGCAAGACATGATTTGTGCTAGACTGCTTCAGCTCTGGAAGACAGTAGAAAAAAAGTACAATACTATCGAATTTCCGCTCCTTTAACCCCTCTCTCTCCGGCATCCAGGAAAATGGGCTTATGCTAATCAGAGCAAAGTCTAGTTTTCTCACCAGCAGGACATCAGTTCTCGGAATCATCTCAATCTGCAGCAGAGATTCTAAAAAATGTCAGAGACTTTTCCATACTGCAATTCGGCCAAGTCATAGTTAAGGTAGAAGGTAAGATCCCCGTCTCTATGATACTAAGACATAACGAGGATACAGTTTTAGGCCCGTATTTGCAAAACCTTCTACACCCGAAATTGTGACCTGGTCAGTATCACGCCTGGCCGCATTTACCTTCACAGATTTCTCTGGTACCCACTTTTAGACTCTGGGTGGGACCCCGGAACCTTTTTGGTGTGATGGTACCAGAAAAACAATCCCCACTGCTGGGACTTGATCCCGGTACCATCGGATTAGTAGACCGAACGACTAACCACTCGGCTAACCAAGCAGTTCAAGTCTTAGGTACTTTTGACCTGTTTGCAAGAGGATTTCAGTACAGATGCACGAACTTGCGATTGGAAATCCTTGGTCTGAAAGAAATGGCCACCGTCAAGGAAGCAGAGCAAACTACCGCAAACCGAAGAAGCTCCATCGAAATCGATTCAGCCACTTCAGCTTGGGAACAACCAATCACAAATTACTATTTAAGCAAATGGAGGAAAATTATAGGATACAGAAGTACGCTTTCAGTAGAATAGAATAGGCGGCTCTTTCAGACTGTAAGCACAACTTGTAACTAATCTTTCTTTTGTGGTTGCTAAGGCGATTGTGCTGTTCTCGGGGCCAGCAGTCTTAGACTGGCCAATAGTTGGTTTGCTTGTGATTTTCTGAAGAAAACTCTGACTTGTTGGTCGTGTTTGTCTAACGAGGTTTTGGATGGGCGAGATCCATTTGGTAGATGTAACTTGCAGAGATGTGGTTGTTGTTGTTGTTGTTGTTTTTAAAGATCAGCTCCAGGAAAAGTCGCATAAGCTTAGTTCTCGTTTAGCTCTGCTCTTATGTTTTAACATGTCGGCCACTACCATAGATTAAAAGACAAAACAAATAGGAAAAACAAACACGTCAAACAAAACAAGGACAAACAAAAAACAAACTTTGATAGTTATGGTGAATGTGACTACGAGTTAGGAGATGCTGGCAAGTGATGCTGTGCTCAGCAGTTCGGGATGTCGTATGTAGATGTTCAGCCTTGGAACAGAGACAGTCTTGAATCGTAGAGTGTCTTGGAAGTAGGTGCATTCGTAGTTCATGTACCATTTTAGGAAGTTTAAGCAGGAAAAACAATAACTTGTGCTCGAAATGTACAACAGAAGGAACAACAATAACAAATACTCCCCCTCCCCCACCCCCTATTTCTCTCTCTCTCTCTGAACCTTAAGTGCCCGAGTCACATGGGACTTCCTCAAGGGTCTTCCACAAACAAGGGTCTTCTTGTCTGTAAGACAAGGATCTTCTTTTGCTTTATTGTTACCTCAGCTCTTGCCCAGGTGAGCCCTCTATTGCTCAACATCCTTTCTGTTGTTCTTATCATCGTCTCCTTTGGTCTGCCCTTACTCCTGTTCCTCTGAGATGTCCATTTCTGAGGTGTCCAGTGGTAAATTTGGCAAAGACTCACCAGTCACCTAGAGCACATTCCCCGACCATCGCCAACGTCTTTCCTCAGTAATCGAAGTCAGTGGTTTAAACCTGCATTTCTGCCAGCAAAGTATTTTTTTTTTTTTTTTACGGTATTTGGCCAAAATATTCGTCGAATCCTACATTAAGTGTTGGGACTTCAGCTTGTTTTCTAGAGTTTGGGTGGTTTTCCAGCATTCACTTCCCGTAGAGTAGTACACTTAGGACACTCCTCATAAATATCCTAAATTTTTAACAAATAACCCAGCAGTCTCATCAGGCCAAGAAAGATAACACCATTTGTAGATATATTCTACACAATACTGTATAACAGCATTTTCAGATATATTCTACACACTACTATATAACACCATTTGTAGATATACTCTAGAAAATACTAGTATGTGATCCCAAATCAAAGTTTTTATACACTTGAAAGTTCACGTTTAGGTCAGAATAACCCAAGCTGCCAAAGGAAGAAAAGATCTTTGCGTGACACTTCCCTACCACCTGTAAACAATGGCTCTGTTTCTCACGGTGCGTCAAATGCGCTCTAAACAGGTTCCTAGAAAGAGCGTGCACATTTAATTTATATATTCAATCATTGCTTGCTTGCGGAATAATTTGTGGCCCATCTAAAATGTGTCCGAATGTGGGAAAACAATTTCTCCTAAAGATTTATCTCCCGCTAGATGGGAGAGGCCGCGGTATCTAACGTATAAGCAAATAAAATTCAAGGGATTGTGGGTAATCTATCCCAGCTGCCCTAGTGATATATCCCAGCATACCACACCGTCGTCCGCTGCGGGTTCTCTCCCTTGATGAATTATTCTATAAATAATGTTAGTGATATCCGGCCGCCATGACATCTTGCATGTTTATTTATAGGAAGCGGTGGTTCTATACAGCTGGCTGGAAAGTAAATTGGCTTCCATAAGAGATCCTTTTGTATAATGTGTTATCCGGTCCAGGAGAAAATCTATGAATGATTTAAATGTCCGGACAAAAATTGTTGTTAGGGTCACACTTTTATTTCACACTCCCCCCCCCCCCCCTTTTCGTAACAGTTAGAAACGTTATATTTAGTAAAATAACGATCTGGCTTACTGTCTCCTTTAAACCTTCTTAAAGTATTTACTAAGATAATAGTTTAGGGCGAAAGGTAAGAATGTGTTTAAAAAAAATAATAAAGGAACTAAGAGACCATGGGATTGTAAACGAAGTGGGAAAAGTGCATAGTAAAATATATCAGAAGCAGAGTCAGCAAAAGAGTCTTACAAAATACAAAGAAATGAAATGATGCGCTTGAGGCTAAATCACAGAAGTAAAGTCAGTCACGGTTTTGTAATAATTTGCTACCTACAGCGTGAACTTGAAGTAGATGGGCAGTGATGATTTCCACCAAGTTTTTAGTCTTCTCTCCTATATCTGTGTGTTTCTGCTAAACATTTCTTACCCACCCAGTCACATGACACGACTATAAGTACATGCTGATAGACAGGCAGACAGACAAACAGGCAGGTAGGCTGGCAGGCAGATAGATAGATAGATAGATAGATAGATAGATAGATAGATAGATAGATAGATAGATAGATAGATAGATAGATAGATAGATAGATAGATAGATAGATAGATGAAGATCATAAGAAATAATGAGACCAAAAAAAACGAGAAGAAGATAAGCTTCTTGGGCACGCAAACCTCGGATGTAACGAGACATCAAGCGAGGCTGAAAAATATGATGTGATGTGCTCAGACTGGCGTGTTCTTAACGATAGTGGGCTGGTCCCATATTCTTGTCATCAGGTGTAATCAACGGTGCTGCCCAGACCATCACTTCGCTACTGATTGTCTTCAAAATGTGCCATCTCGAACTTGGACAGCGTCGAATGAGATGGTATAAAACTGATCATAGCATTGGCATGCTGGATGGTAGGTTTATAACACACTCATAGCTGTGACGTTCTGGAAAGCAGCTTTATAGCGTAGTCATAGCTCTTGCATAGTAGGGAGTGGTTAAATGGTTAAACAACTAGACAGCTAGACCGTGGTTATATAGCCGAAATATAACTTTAGTTGCCCAGGAATTAGTTATATACCAAAGGTTGTCTTTTACGAGCTATTCAGTTGTTATATAGTTGAAACATAACCCCCGACTATTTAGATAGTGGTTATGTGGCAAGAATATATAGTCTTGGCGAAACAACCAGTGGTATATTGCAAGAATATAGCTAATTACAGACCTTAAATCCGTGATGGGGCAAAAACATGATAATGACGGGGGTTTTTTTTCTCATTTGTTACAGAGCTTTGACACAGTACAACTTTGACCGGTTCACAGTACAGCTTTGACTGGTTCACAATATAGCTTTGACAGAAATAACAGAAGCCAGTATTTGACAGGGCAAGGCAGTGACTACATGAGCCAAAACACATGCTTAACCGGAAGAATTCGCGGCAAAATGTCAATAATTTATGCATAAGATTAAACTAAAGGTGTATCAGTTTTTGGGGTTTAAAAGTAGCTTTGTCAGCTTTGTTAGAAGTAATGAAGGAATGTATTGGATGTTCCCAGCCAATGGATGATGAAGAAGAAGAAGAAGAAGAAGAAGAAGAAGAAAAAGCAGAAGAAGAAGAAGAAGAAGCATGCAAATATTAAGGAAATAGTATCTGTGGCAGATTAACTGTCATTCATACCCCTAGGCTAAACTTTTTTTATGTCTGGCCCTTAAACTTAGTATTCCTTTTCAGTCTAATGGCTAATCCACACCGTGCAGAAGTAAGTATAGGTAGCCCTTTCATGCCACTGAGGCATACATGGGATTTGATGTTAGATTACTGCAGATTTGAAGTAGATTACTGCAGATTTGATGTCAGATTACCCCAGATTACTTCAGCGACCTGTAAAAACACGCAAGAGGATGATGTTAAAAGAAATGATTAAATGATCATAGTCACGTGCACAGTAATCTCGCCTCTTCTTCTTGTACATGAGGAAGGAGGAAGGGACGGGGAGCTGTCCTCATCACGAAGTACATATTCCGTAGCACCGACAAGAACCCTGACTCCATGGCCATCAGCTCGGTCAGTCATATGGGACGCAGCTCAGGAAAGTGACAATTGTCAGATTCCATCTGTGTGTATCAAAATGTGGCAAATTCTGTCCGAGGTTTCAAAATGACAAAATTTGTATTTTTCAAAACTGGCAAATTCCATCTGTGTTTGTGAAGAATGACAAATTCCGTCTGTATTTTTCAAAAAAGCAAATTCCATCTGTGTTTGTGAAGAATGACAAATTCCATCTGTATTTTTCAAAAAGCAAATTCCGTCTGCGTTTGTGAAGAATGACAAATTCCATCTGTATTTTTCAAAAAAGCAAATTCCATCTGCGTTTGTGAAGAATGACAAATTCCATCTGCATTTTTAAAAAAAAGCAAATTCCATCTGTGTTTGTGAAGAATGACAAATTCCATCTGTATTTTTCAAAAAGCAAATTCCGTCTGCGTTTGTGAAGAATGACAAATTCCATCTGTATTTTTCAAAAAAGCAAATTCCATCTGCGTTTGTGAAGAATGACAAATTCCATCTGCATTTTTAAAAAAAAGGCAAATTCCACTTGTATTTTTCAAACAACAACAACAACAACAACAACAACAACACCAACAACAAAAGACAAATTCTGTCTGTATTCATAAAAAATGGCAACATTTCATCTGCGTGCTTCAAGTCAGTGTTTTAAATGAACAGACTCCTTATTACTACTATACAATAGTAGAGTCCCGACAGAAGAATTTGATCATTTTTTATTATTAAAACTTAATTTTGTCTATTTTTTTCCCTTTTTACACGCATTACTGAAGGGAACGAATTAAAAGTGCTGACCTCTCGATCTCTCTCTCTCTCGCTCGCTCTCTCTCTCTCTCTCTCTCTCTTTCTCTCTCTCTGAACCTTAAGTGTCCAAGGCACATGGAGCTTCTGCAAGGGTTTTCCCACAAACCCCTGTCCTTCGTCTTTTTTTCCGCTCTTGCCCAAGTGGGCCCTTTAGTGCTCAACATCCTCTGTGCTGTTCTTCTCCATGCCTCCTTTGGTCTACGCTTGCTTCTGTTCCACTGCAGAACTGCTGAAAATTGCTTGTAATTTTAAGTCTAGTGACGATCAAAAGAGAGATGTACGTAGAATAACTGATAGCCAATGAGCTTCCTGCAGAGTGGTTGCCAATATTTTTTTAAAAAAAAAGGTTTGAAAACCGCTGACATCAAGTACTCCATTTCATTCTTCCCAGACATAATGGATTTCACATTTTAAATGGTGGCACCAGCCATCCTGACATGGAAATGAAGATTGAGAACTTTAATAAAAAGTAAACGGATGAGAGTTTGTTTTTATAAGCTCGGCCCCATATCTTCACATGCAGGCGCGAGTTGCAGCCCGCGGCCAGTGATCCTAGTTTATACTGACAGATGGGATAAAAGTGTGCTTCGATTATTTAAAGGTGACTTGTTGTTGAAGTTCTACCTGTGCCTTTGTTACTGGTGGTATGTGTGTAGATGATTTTGTAAAAGGAACGAAAAAAAGCATCAGTCAATTATTTTACTACCAAAAATTCAGTATACGTATAAATTTAGTTTTATCCTTGTTTCTGCTAGCGTAATGTGACCAGTGTGTGATGGTTGGTGCTCTCGCCTACCAATAAAAAGGACTAGGTTTCGATTCCCATTGAGGCAGAACTTTTTTTCGGACTAATCATCATCAGGGTCGACTCAGCCTAAAGGGATGAGTTCTAGGAGTCTCTCTAGCCGCAAGATATAAGCTCCAGGAAAGGCTACCCAGTATCAAGGGATCAGTTCTAGGAGTCTCTCTAGCCACAAGATATAAGCTTTATGAGAGGCTACCCAATCTCAAGGGATCAGTTCTAGGAGGGGTCTATCTAGCTGCAAGATATGAGCTCCAGGAGAGACTACACAGCCTCAAGAGATGAGTTCCAGAAGTTGTTACCCAGCTTCAGAAGATGAGCTCCTGGAGAGGCTACCCAGTCTCAAGGGATGAGTTCTAGGAGTCTCTCTAGCCACAAGATCCAGGAGAGGCTACCCAGTTTCAGGGGATGAGTTCTAGGAGTCTATCTAGCCACAAGATCCAGGAGAGGCTACCCAGTCTCGAGGGATGAGTTCTAGGAGTCTATCTAGCCACAAGATCCAGGAGAGGCTACCCAGTCTCAATGGATGAGTTCTAGGAGTCTATCTAGCCGCAAGATCCAGGAGAGGCTACCCAGTCTCAATGGATGAGTTCTAGGAGTCTATCTAGCCACAAGATCCAGGAGAGGCTACCCAGTCTCGAGGGATGAGTTCTAGGAGTCTCTCTAGCCGCAAGATATAAGCTCCAGGAGAGGCTACCCAGTCTCAAGAGATGAGTTCCAGAAGTTGTTACCCAGCTTCAGAAGATGAGCTCCGGGAGAGGCTACCCAGCCTCAAAAGATGAGTTCCACGAGGTTTCTCTGGGAAAGTAAAGACAGCCAAGGACAGGTGGTGCCGCCCTTACCTTACTGTGTTGTGCCTTAGAAAAAAAAATGTGAAGCAATAACACTTAATGCACCTGATAATGATTGTAAAAGCCACATGACGTATTTTTCCCGTATTTGGTTTCAGTTTTGCCTTTTCCTTTACCACAATCGCTGTAATTATTCCAATTAATGTTGCTAGCGCTTTTACTACTACCATTATTACTACTACAACTAACATTACCACCATTACTATAGCTAGCACTACATTATCTACGGTATTGCTGGGCAGTTAAAATCAGCGAGTAATAAGGACCGTGCGATCCTCCTTTAGGATCCCTTCTTCTAAGATGGGTTTCGGATGCTGTGGGCAGGGGAGATAAACGAGTTTGATCTCCATCTAAATTTTCAACGACATTTTGCACTTGGCGATTCTTACTTCATAATTTTTGCATAACTATAGGGTCCCTTAGCGTTAGTTTGAATGAGTTACAGCTGAACTGGGGGCACGCTTCTCGTCTTTATTTGGTCAGTTTGGCCGCCTTGTCAGGAAATCAAGGGTAGATAACTGATGAAAGGAGAGAGCCGAGACAAGAGAAATTTAACCATGATAAAGGTAACTTCTCTCATTATTCACCTAGAGGTAGCTGACTGGTGGTACCGATTTTCTTATCTTGTCTTGTCTTGTCTCCTTCTTCATATGCCATTCAGTGTTGAGGGGACAATAGAGGTCTTGATAGGGCTCGATAATTTGCTTCATGTAATGGGATATTTAAGGTTTCTGTAATTTCCTCTCTCCGTCTCTTGCGGGGGCGGTCTCTTCCTCTGTTACATACAAATTTTAGTGTGAATGTTTATGTATGTGTGTTTTGTGGTATACTGTCTGGTGGTATACGTGTAACGTGGTCAAATCGCTTGACTTGTTGTTTCTGGACCTTCATATCATTAATCTAAAATATGTATGTGAAATTTATCACTGCTGGTATAATTGTTTATGTTGAAACATTTCAGTTATTTAGCATTAGAAGGTTCCCCTGGGAAGAACTGTGTTAATAACACACTTATCTTAACATAGTCTTTGTGAGACATGGAACATAGATCTGATTGTTTAAAAACTGTGACCTACTTCTGTAGGTACTCTGAACCTCTTGTGATCCTCTCATGGATCTCTTGTGGGCCTCTCGGGGACTACGGGCGGACACGGGACCTATCGAGGACCACAGGAGTAAACTCAGCAGGATCACAGGGCGATCTTGGAGGTAGAAGCGATCGAAGAAGAAGAACATACAAGGATTATGTCAGTTGTGTATTTCAATCAACACGTTATATAAAGCGGACTTATTTTGCTTATTATGAGGTTGCAACTTTTATACATGTAAAGTTAATAATATATTAAATCTACATAGAAGACTTGCGGGATATTTAGTAGATGGCGACATTGAAAAATCTAACGAAAAGCAAATCTTTGAAAGATTTTTGTTGTTGTTTTGTTTTGTGTGTGAATCTGAGACAGTTTGGAGGATCTGGCGAAAGAGCAACCAATTCTGAGATCGATTCAGCGCAAACATGCAACGTCTCTCGAGGGTGAACAAAGAGTTAAAATTTTAAGACAAAAGACGCATGCGTAAAATGGCAGGACCTTGCATTACACATATTATTTCATATCATCATATAAATTTAGTAGAGGAGAAGGCTAACAGCAACAAAATGATCCCTCCAAGTTGCAGACCAGCTAACATATAACCCATTCGAAATTGTCCCTTGGGGAAAAAAAATGCTATTAGACATTATTATCCTTGATTTATACCAGCGGTTCTTAATCTAGGGTTCATGAACACCCAGGATGTCCACGGAAGGATTTTTTGGGGGGCCCACGAACCAGCAAATGGATTTGCTCAATTATAAATTTCTTAGCATCATCTGGGTCGTTTTTTAATCATTTATTTTAAAGGACAGAAAGGGGAAGCTTGGAAATAGGGTCAAGAAAAAAAACAACAGACAAGGTTAGAAATGGGGTTCGCGGCCAGAAAAAAAAATTGGGGGGGGGGGGGAGCTGGAAAGAAACTCCACAGCCAAAAAGACGGGAAGGCTGGAAAGAGCCACGGCCAAAAAAAAAGAGGGGGGCGGGTTGGAAAGGATTCTACGGTCAAAAAGAGGGGGGGGGGGGTGGAAAGAGGGTCCACGGCCAAAAAAAAAAAAGGTTTAGAATCATTGTTCTTATATAAAACATACAGCTGAAAATTTACTATGGAAGCAGTCAGTCAGTCATTTGCATGTCCCTTGCAGAACTTTGCCTCCCTAACAGCTCTCATAGAGGCCTCTCGGTTGTAAGCAAGATGCTCTGCTGGTGATGCATCCACTTGCAGATCATCAACGATGTCTTGCAGCCATCTTCGCCTTGGGTCTTCCTCTCTTTCTTTTTTTCCCCATTATGTACCCTTCCAAGACTGTCTTCTCTAAATTATCATGACGTTTGATGTGTCCAAAATATTTAAGTCTTCTCTCTTTAATCCTCTTTACTAACCGGCCTTCATCAATGTTAAGCTCTTATAGTATGGATATATGTGCTCTTTTTTGTGTCCATGATATCTGAAGAACTCTTGTGTAGCATTTACATTCAAAAACATTTATTTGTTTCTCAGCTGTTTTGTTAAAGTGCCCATGTCTCACAGGCATATGTTGTGATGAGAAAGATGCATGCCCTTAAAAATCTTATTTTTGTAGTTCTGTCTGTTCCTATGAAAGTAGAGAGCAGAATATTTTGGAAGAAATACCGTGGACTTCGAAAACTGACCCTGACACGTCCAGAAGGGATTTGTCTAGAGCCTCATTCACCTTGTCAAATTCACACAAGGGACTCTTACCACCAGATGAGAAGCTTCTCTTTGTCACGTGATTTCAGGAGTCCAAAAGTCCTCAGATGTCACGCAAAGCGGATCAGGTACCACATAGGCACGCCCAATGAATGAAGATTTAGTCTTAAAATGTCGTAAGGTTTGTCACTGGCGCCAGCTCCAAAGGACCTCGAGATGTGCTGGAAATGATCATTATTATTATTATTATTATTTTTGTTGTTGTCTTGCTGTAGCCTTTTTTAGGAGACTCGAGCTGTTTCTTGCTGGTTCGATATGCTTAACACAAAACCTTTGTAGCACGAGCTACATTTTGGTAAGGGATAAATATACATTAACTGTAACTATCGACATTAATTTGTGACATTTGTTTTATTATCTAAGACTAGGATCAACAGTCACATTTAGTTTGCTAGATGACAAATATCCATGTGACAGCTGGATATGTGTGTATACAGACGGATCTGCACAAAATGCCATAAAGAATGGAGGGGCAGGAGCACATATTGAGTATCCAAACAACACCACTGACAAGATATCCATACCCACTGGAAAATACTGCAACAACTTTGATGCAGAAGTTAGGGCAATTATTGCTGCAGTTGAAAAACTATCAGACTCCAGAATTGGTACGTGCCCCGCAGTAATTCTCACAGATACAAGATCAGTACTGGAAGCTCTTCAGTGCAACAAACTACCAGACCTTAAGGATGCCTTGTCAAAAATTGGCTTACAACACGGAGTCACTTTGCAGTGGATTCCATACCACTGTGGGATACCAGGTAATGAGAAAGTTGACCAACTGGCCAAAGAAGGCACTGAAATGGAGCAACTAGACATACCAATCACATATAATCAGAAGAAAAGCATGATAAAAACCTACAGGAAGCCACAAACACCACCACATGATGACTATCACATGCTAAACAGAAAGGAACAAGTCACCATTTTCCGTCTCCGAACATATCACAGCCGACTCCGAAGTCATATGTATACAAAGTTTAAGGTTGGTACTACTAATCTATGTACATGTGTCCAGGTGCCCCAAACTGTGGAACATATCCTCTAAAACTGCACTAAATATGAAACACTGAGAAATAATTACTGGCCCAGTGAAACCACTAAAGAAGATAAGCTCTACGGTTCCATACATGAATTACAAAAAACAGTGAAATTTATCCAAGAGACAGGACTGCAGATATAGACAGACAATGCGAACGAAGAAGAAGAAGAAGAAGAAGAAGATTTAAGATAATGCAATAGCAAGGAAAAAAAAAATGAAAGAGAATTTTGAGAAAACAGAGTCGAACTTAAGAGCACGTTGGGACTTGAGATGTTACATAGTAGTGGTCAGTTACTTGTTGTCAGTTACTTGTTGTCAGTTACTTGTTGTTAGTTACTTGTTGTTAGTTACTTGTTGTTAGTTACTTGTTGTTAGTTACTTGTTGTTAGTTACTTGTTGTTAGTTACTTGTTGTTAGTTACTTGTTGTTAGTTACTTGTTGTTAGTTACTTGTTGTCCTCTACTTGTTGTCCTCTACTTGTTGTCCTCTACTTGTTGTACTCTACTTGTTGTCCGCTACTTGTTGTCCTCTACTTGTTGTCCTCTACTTGTTGTCCTCTACTTGTTGTCCGCTACTTGTTGTCCTCTACTTGTTGTACTCTACTTGTTGTACTCTACTTGTTGTCCGCTACTTGTTGTCCTCTACTTGTTGTACTCTACTTGTTGTACTCTACTTGTTGTCCGCTACTTGTTGTACTCTACTTGTTGTCCTCTACTTGTTGTCCTCTACTTGTTGTCCGCTACTTGTTGTCCTCTACTTGCTGTCCGCTACTTGTTGTCCTCTACTTGTTGTCCTCTACTTGTTGTCCGCTACTTGTTGTCCTCTACTTGTTGTCCTCTACTTGTTGTCCGCTACTTGTTGTCCGCTACTTGTTGTCCGCTACTTGTGGCCAGCTACTTGCGGTCCGCTACTTGTGGTCCGCTACTTGTGGTCCGCAGCTGTGCTTTCATTTTGACATTAAGTTATTTTTTGAGGCGAAAACGCTGTCCGTTTTTGGCAATCAGCGACCTATAGCTGACATACTGGAGTCAGGGTTGGCGACCCATACCTGACATGCTGGAGTCAGGGTTGGCGACCCATAGCTGACATGCTGGAGTCAGGGTTGGCGACTCAAAGCTGACATTCTGGTGTCAGGGTTTGCGAATCAAAGCTGACCAAGACCCTCTCTCATCTCTCCTGCGTTAACTTCCAGTAACAGGTGGAGTCTGCTGAAGAAGAATTGCACACTCCCTGCTTTTACCAGCAATCAGGGATTGAAGAAAATAACTGTCATAACCGGCTTCCAAGCAGACACGAAGCGGTCCCGCAACACCTTCACAGCACCGGCTGCAAAGAACACCAGCTCGAAGCTACAGGGACGTACAAGACAAAAACGAGACGGGAAAATGAAAAGAATTAAGGGTTATAAGCCGACGGTACTTAATGAAAATATATTTGGAAAAAGTACTCACCGGATATACACTACCAAAAATAGCACTAAGATGGACACCACAGGGGAACAGAAGTAAGGGTAGACCAAAAGAGACATGGAGAAGAACAACAGAAAGGATGTTGAGCAATAGAGGGCTCACCTGGGCAGGAGCAGAAAGAAAGGCAAAGGACAGGCATTTGTGGAAAACCCTTGCGGAAGCCCCATGTGCCCTGGGCACTTAATGTTCATATATATATATATATATATATATAATGGAAAGCGTCGTTATTAAGTAGTTTAACTTCTTCACATGTAATGTTTTACGCGTATTCCAGTTTTCGCCATCACGAGCACATCATCATCCTCGTGTAACACAGTGTTTTTCCATTGAAGCATTTCTAAGAAGTCGCTTCGGTCTTGATGAGATATGTCCACCAGTCCTGCCTTCTATCTCCCATTAACATGATAAGATACAATTTATTATATGATAAGGTGAATATTTAAGAGTAATGGTCTGAGTATACTATTCTATGGAAGTGAATGCTGGAAAATCACCAGAACTGCAGAAAACAAGCTGAATTCTTTCCAGACTAAATGTTAACGAAGAATTAGAAAAATATTTTGGCCAAACACCAGAAGAAATAACATCTTGTTGGCAGAAATGCACACGAATCCACTGACAGCAATTATTGAGGAAAGACGCTGGCGATGGTTGGGACTTGGGACATGTGCTCCGAGCCACTAATGACTCACTGCCAAACATAACACTAAGATGGACACCACAGGGGAACAGAAATAAGGGCAAACTAAAGGAGATATGGAGAACAACATAGAGGATTTTGAGCAATAGAGGGCTCACCTGGGCAAGAGCAGAAAAAAAAAGGCAAAGGACAGACATTTGTGGAAAAACCCTTGCGGAAGCCCCATGTGCCTTTTTCACTTAAAGTTCACACACACACACACACACATACACACACACACACAGAGAGAGAGAGAGAGAGAGAGAAATGATAAGGTACAATTTAATACTAAGGCTGGCCGCAGACCATAAAAGGTGGAGAGAATTTGTTGCTGTCCTACAGGGCCTCCTGGGCCGTGATTGCTCAGCCGATCGAGGACTTGGTCGGGTGAATGAAAGGGACAGTTTAGTATAGGACATGGCACTGTTTAGCATACAATAAGAAACTGTTTAGTTTAGGCTACATTTTAGTACATGATAAGGTACAGTTTAGTATAGTTTGAACCAGTGAAGCCTATGGGAACAAAGCGGGTTGGATTATGTTTGAAAAACTGAAGATAAAGCATTTTATATGTCACAGAAATATATATAGCAAGGAAACAAATGTTGATAATAGAAGCTTAGACTGCATTAAAATTAGCAACCATCTAACCACAAGGGGACAGAGCATTATCCATTCATGAAGGAACAAGACCGGAAGGTAGACCAAGACAGAGATGGAGAGAAAACATACACGACACTGATGTTACCAGCTGGAGAAAGAAGCTTAGAAATAGGAAGGAATGGTGACAAACTTTGTCTGCAGCAGTGAGTCGTAAGGCCTTAATGGCTCGGATAATTGAAGAAGAAGAAAAAGAAGAAGAAGAAGAAGATCCATTAAGGCAAGAAGGATCCCTAACGTACGCGTATATACCTGATCCTGAGACACATAACAGCAACCCCCCCCCCTCCTCCAAAATGCCAGAAATATCTGAAGTGAGAAGTTCTGCTATAATAATAAACGAGCATGGAACATGATAGTGCTGTCTGTGTGTGCGTGAGTTTTCACGTTAAAAGCAGGACCTCCAAATCCTGAAGAGAACTCTGCTTAAAAACAATGACCAGAAGGAAGTCATATTCGAAAACAGTTTTGAGTGGCACTCAGCGAAAGCTCAAGAAGGGGTTGCCCCGGTTAATCTGACCCTGATCCGGCCCATTTGCAACCATTTCCACCAAGGGACATCACTGACACCTAGCCCGGCGTAAATTCTGGACCTGGGAGACAAGGCGAGGTCAGAAGTGAGTCCTAACTCCTTCCAAACCCTGGTCATCTGAGACGAAATGCATTAAGTCCGGGAGGAAAAACGATCAACGTGAAAGATGTCCGAAGGAAACTGTCAGTGACAGCTAATTGATCTGAAGCGGGCAGCACATGGGAACGCAGATGGCGGTTAGTCCTCTGATGTTCAACCTGGGAATAAACGTTTTCAGCTTATAAAGCGAACAGGAGGACGAAAATAGGACTGTGTACATAGCCAAATGTTGGCCAAAGGGAAAAAGAAAACTACGTTTAAATTAGGCGGAAATCTTCGGTCTGGATATTATTATGCCATAACAATTGGATGTTATGAAATACCAGAGATTAGATGTGCCGATGACACAGTATTACTGTCCATAACACAAAAAGGAATGGAAAAACTAATTATATTAGTTTGTAAGAGCAAAACCTTTATATTAATGCGAAGAAAACTAAATTGATGACAACTGACAAAACAAACAAGGCAGCTGAAATAAGTATCAATGAGGAAAAATTGGAAGAAGTGAAGAGTTTTGAATATTTTAGATCACTACTAACTAATAATGGGGAGACAATGAGGGAAATTAAAAGGAGGACATCTATCGCTCTTCAGAAAGTAAAACAACTAAAGAATCTGTGGAGAGGAACAGACAGAACTACAAAAATAAGATTTTTAAGGGCATGCATCTTTCCTATCGCAACATATGCCTGTGAGACCTGGACACTTAACAAAACAGCTGAGAAACACATAAATGTCTTTGAATGTAAATGCTACAGAAGAATGCTTCAAATATCATGGACATAAAAAAGAGCAAATAAATCCATACTACAAGAACTTAATATTGAAGAAGGCTGGCTAGTAAAGAGGATTAACTTAAACAAAGAAAACTGAAATATTTTGGACACATTAAACGTCTTGATAATCTAGAGAAGACAGTCTTGGAAGAGTACATAATGAGAAAAAGAAATAGAGGAAGACCAAGGCGAAGATGGCTGCAAGACATCGTTCATAATCTGCAAATGGATGCATCAGCAGCAGGGCATCTTGCTTGCAACAGAGAGGCCAATAGAAGAGCTGTTAGGAAGGCAAAGGTCAGCAAGGGACATGCAAATGACTGACTGTCAGCGCACACTAGAGGATGAAATTGTCAGCATCAGGCTTGGCCATCCTTCCTCCTCCCAGCTGCAGAAGAAGCCGGGTAAGCATTTCTATATTTGGGTGTGTGGGGCTCCTCTAGCCGGATTCGAACCACTTATTTTTAACAATGAGGGTCTAGTTCACTAACCACTTCACCATTCAGACTCACAAGTTCAAACATAAGCTTTCACTTTTCTTGAAGTCTCTCTAGATCCTTCTTTGTGCTTGATCTTTGTCACCAAAAGTGAGCAGTAAAGCTTATTAGTGACAAAGATCAAGCACAAACAACTAAACATCACAAACGTATCAAAATACTACCTCTTAAGAACATGTTCCTCTTCAACAAAGCCAAGTTAGTACATCAAATTCTTTCACGGCATGCCCCGCCTTATCTATGGAACCTGTTTAAATTTAGCCCAAAGTGCAGTCAACGCTTGAACAACATATGTCTTCCAAAACCTAGACTTGATCTTTACAAGAAAAGCTTTAGTTATTCTGCTGCTCATCTTTGGAATACCCTCCCATCCTATATAAAAAATATAAATTATACTCCTTCCTACAACTACAAACTTTCCCAATATCTATTTGATGTCGACTACATGCCTCCATGAATTATAAAACTTAAAAGTTATCTTAAGCTGCTCTTACAGACACCGAATACATTTAATTGTTTTCTGAATAGTCCCGAAAATTTTGTTTAGTAGATAGTCATTTATAATGTATGTAGTTACTTCTATACTGAGTGAATATTTAAGAGCGAAACGTAAATGTTATATTTTATTTTATGTCTCTCAGCTTCAATGTTAGTTATGTTTGTTATATGAACAGCATATTTGTAGAATGTCTAGAATAGAGTGAAAGATGTATGATAAAGGGCAGAATGTCAGACGGGCCTGCGTGCCCAATTCTTAACCCTTTTGAAATAAAGATCAATCAATCAATCTTTGTCTTCTGGCCTTCTACAAACACATCTTATATCAACCGAAAGTCATCGAAACTCCTCTCCGTACACAACAAACTAGTCTCCGTGTTCCCAGAACACACCATTCAAACCTACATTCTTTGCATAAACTTAAGAGCCAAAACTTGGTTCTAAGAAAAGGTCTTGAATAAGAAGATTGGAGCACAGGTTAAGTCCTCCTGCTGAGTATGGGAGTCATGGAGACGATCTATTTTCAATGCCTAGAAGGTTGTGAGAATAAAACTCAGTGTAGAAGACGCCTTGTGGGGTTTCATGTACCTCATCGATCTGTGTTTCACATTAATGTGGTCAGTATCATGTCTGGTCACCTTAACCACTTTAACAGCTCTTTCAACTGGGGCACCAGCAGTCCAGAATCGAACCACCGATTATTGTGGTGGGAACCGTGTGTGTATGGTCATTTCACCACCCAACCAACCTGGAAATGTGCTGTCTGCCACAGATATTCTCAGCAACAACGAGACGTCCTACATCATGCCCAGAGTCGTGGTGCAGTGTAATCTTGGCCGTATTACCACCCTCCAACAATATATCCTGCCGCCGGACTAAATTTTATTTCACTTACGGTCAGATTAATTCTTAATGTAATTGTTTCTGGTTTGATAGTTTTCCTCCACTTCAGTTCCAGGGCAAGAAACGAGTCTTCCAACAACTCATAAAAACACATGATATTTTCTCGTCTCCAACATAAACAGCCTACAAGAAGAAAAAAAACACAAAGAAACGAAACGAAATGTACGAATTTCAGCTTGTCGCCTGGGACCTCATCTCAGCATGAACTGCATCGTAAGACGACGGCTGAGCTTGAAATATACCCGCTACTTTAAGCGTGCACGTATCATCAATTTCAACGGATGAATGATCCAGGAATAGAAAAGAGTATCCAGATAGCGTGCAGAGCGGACATTTCAAGGCTTGTGTGTAATTAGAAGGGACTTAGAAGATTAAGCTTAGCCGGACTGGAATAGTCTCGGTCAAGTATGGTAAAGTATTCATTGCTGGGGAAAGTATTGCATGAAACCGAGTCGTAAATGAATCCTGCTTCGTAGCAAGAACAAAGGTTTGAAGTTAAGCGCCTGCACCGTGGCATGTTCTTCGTGTAATGAAGTTTGCCTTCACTGACCTGAAGCTAGAAGGTGCCTGAAATAAAAGCGATGCTGTTAGGCAACAGAAAGGCTGGTATTTGGGAGAGGCTGTCTTAAGAGATTAGATGAAAAAGATATTTTGTGCATTCTCATTATATTTATAACGCGTGGGACATGAAAGGTGATGAAAGAGATGTGGGATACCATGGATAGCTAAAATGGCTAACAATGAATGTCTCATTCATTCATTTGCATGTCCTCTGCGGAACTTTGCCTCCCAAACAGCACTCCTGTAGGACTCTCGGTTGTGAGCAAGATGGCCTGCCGCTGATGCATCCATCTGCAGATCCTCAATGATGTCTTGCAGCCATCTTCGCCTTGGTCTTCCTCTCTTTCTTTTTCCCATTATGAACCCTTCCAAGACGGTCTTCTCTAGATTATCATGACGTTTAATGTGTCCAAAATATTTAAGTTTTCTCTCTTTAATCCTCTTTACAAGCCAGCCTTCTTCAACATTAAGTTCTTGTAGTATAGATATATTTGTTCTTTTTTGTGTCCATGATATTTGAAGAACTCTTCTGTAGCATTTACATTCAAAGGCGTTTATGCGTTTCTCAGCTGTTAGGTGTCCAGGTCTCACAGGCATATGTTGCGATGGGAAAATGCATGCCCTTAAAAATCTTATTTTTGTAGTTCTGACTGTTCCTCTCCGCGTATTCTTTAGTTGCTTTACTTTCTGAAGAGCGATAATTAATTTCCCTTCATTGTATCTCCAATGTCTAACAAAACCAAATGTAGATAGGAACCTAATTAAATCCATAAGAAAACGACAGTCATCTGGACATATAATGAGGAGGACTTGGAAAACATCATAACAACAGGAAAGAAAAGTGGAGAGAGATGCAGGGGAAGACCAAGAGAAATAAAAATCTCAGTCTGACGTTATGGTACGGCCAGAAGATCACTAACTTGAGCTGATGGAAAATAGCATGGAACGAGATCTATGGAGAAGCATGGCCATCGACGTCTACCGGCATGGTACCTGGCGATGATGATATGAAAGGTAAAGCAGCTATTTGAGCCATAAAGAAGATACTAGCAAAGACAAAATTATCCTTAACAGCGGGAAATAAAGGGTATCATGAACGCCGATGATCGGGGCCAGTGAACATATATTTATATCTTAATATAACATATTCAGACATCAACAGCACCAGAATAATAATAATAACAATAATAATATTGAAAACAAAATGATTTACTTTTTTATTATATCCTCTTCGTGTCTCTTATATTTCATGTGCCTTATCAATAGTTGTAACTTAATTATAATTCAGATTTATGATTTGATTCATCTGGGCTTACGAAAATTACGTCTTTCATTTGGTTCACACTGGTTTAAATCAGACCTTTCATTTGGTTCAGACTAGTTTAATTAGACTTTTCATTTGGTTCACACTGGTTTAAATTAAGCCTTTCATTTGGTTTACATTGGTTTAAATTAGATCTTTCGTTTGGCTCACACTGGTTTAAATTAGGCCTTTCATTTGGTTCACACTGTTTTAAATTAAACCTTTCATTTGGTTCACATTGGTTTAAATTAGGCCCTTCATTTGGTTCACACTGGTTTAAATTAAGCCTTTCATTTGGTTCACACTGGTTTAAATTAAGCCTTTCATTTGGTTCATACTGGTTTAAATTAGGCCTTTCATTTGGTTCATACTGGTTTAAATTAGACCTTTCATTTGGTTCATACACCCGGGTTCGAGTCCCAACAGTAAAAATGGACCCGGGTTCCACCCAGCCTCTAAAAAACAAGTAGCAGAGAAATCTGGGAAGGTAAATGCGGCCAAGCGTGATACTGACCACGTGACACTTTCATGTACCGAAGGCATGGAAATACGGGCCTAACAGAGTATTCTCCAATGTGCCTTAATGGCACGGAAACGGGAATTTTACACTTATTTGGTTCACACACATTCAAATTAGGCAGTTCCACAGAAGAGACTTCGCGAAAACCTCCGCCATTACACATATCTTGAAAATATGGAACACACATACCCGTTACCCTTCCAGATACCCACAACGCGCTGCTTTTGTTCGGCCGCCCCCGAGGTTAAATCTGAAGGACTATTATCATGTTCCACGCAATTCATCAGGTTTTATCAATGACAGCCGGCAAATATTTGCACTGCTCAATGTGCTATGCAGAAAAGCAAACTGGGCGTGAGCACATGCCATAGTAAGGATTCTGCAAGCCCCCCCCCCCCTTTTCTCTCCAGCTTAGAAGAAAATATTAAAATTCTATTTAGCATAAATACTGGTAGCAGGGCTGTCAGATCAATACCAACATATAGCGTGGCTGGTTGCGGGTTGGGAGCGCTAGGCATAATTTTTAAAGTTGGTAAGAACAGTTACTAAGATGTTCTTGTTTCAGCTGTTCATGCTCTTCTCCTGGCTGAGAACTAGAAGAACATGCCGGTATAGTAGATTGTTGGATCACGTGTATCGTTGTAAAAGGACAATGGATTGTTGTGAATTTAATATCATCAGTTATGACGACTGACACTGTGAAAAAAATAAAAATTGACAGACAGACATAGATAGATAGGTGACAGACAGACAGACAGAATGAATGAATGAATGATCTTTATTTTAAAAGGGTTAAGAATTAGGCGCGCAGGCCCGTCTAACATTCTGCCCTTTAGGATAGATAGATAGATAGATAGATAGATAGATAGATAGATAGATAGATAGATAGATAGATAGATAGATAGATAGATAGATAGATAGATAGATATATGATGCTGCGTGGTGTAGTGTTTAATGTTCTAGCCCGCTGATCTGAGAGTTCTAGGTTCGATTTCGCACGGAAAGTTTTCGAACCGACCGACACTTGGGGTCAGCCCAGCCTCAAAATATGAGCACCTGGGACTTCCCTAGAAAAACAAAGACAAGAAAACAGGCTCTGGCGTCCCTACCTCAAATGCTGTAGTGGCCTAGAAATGTGAAGGCACTAATACTTCACATCCTTACGACTTGCAAATGCTACGAGATGTAGATAAGGATAGAAAAAAAAATAAAGATAATAAATGCTGGAAATAAAACTGGTGAACAAAGACGAATGTTAGAGGAGGAGTGCGAAACAGCAGAGATTAGTAGGGTCGAGACATTTACAAGAAGGGGTACACTCGTATCCTGTCATCATAAGTTGTGACGCAACCAGGGGATCCATTTCTATGCTAGACACAGCCAGGAGATCCATTTCTATGTTAGACACAGCCATGAGATCCATTTCTATGCTAGACACAACCAGGAGATCCATTTCTATGCTAGACACAGTCAGGAGATCCATTTCTATGCTAGACACAGCCAGGAAATCCATTTCTATGCTAGACACAACCAGGAGATCCATTTCTATGCTAGACACAACCAGGAGATCCAGTTCTATGCTAGATGTCACAGGACGTTAGTTACAAACAAAACCTAATGGCTCTGAAATGTTCCATGTTCTGTTCCTCTCTCTCTAAGTCTGACAGGAAACAGGAAGACATCACTTTGAATTGTGATACAGCGTCTAACCTACTGCTGTGCGCAAAACTTCCTACAAATTGTTGCAAAAAGGATGTGCTATCAAAACGTCAAAGGAATTACAAGGAAAGGTACTTTACGCTCCCATTAGACCACGTCCTCGTAAAATCACGTCCAATTTGTTTGATCACGTCGATAGAAGTAAAAGTAACGGTCGCTTTACAGTCGACTTTATGTTTTCTATTGCGACCGAGTAGCCGAATCAATTTTATTACTTCAATAAATTAAAGTGATGTCATTATTTTGGCTGGTTACTGCGATGACATTAAAGTAACAACCAGTCATGGATTCCGGTTTATAACATTAAGAGACGGGGAGGAATATTATTTTATCAACGTCATCGTCGTCATCATTATTATCTCCACTCCACGCACCGCTAGAAGATGGTAAGTTGCTTGACGAAATTCCAGAATGAATAGTGAGTTGTCCTATCCGGACTAAACAGCCGCTTTGTCGTGCCAGAGACCATGGTTCGAGTCACAGTTATTTGTTTACCAGTTTTCTTTCTCTCGCCTCTAAAATACTTTGTATTTTTCGAAGGGTAACCACATAAAATATACTCAATCGCTTTTTGCTATATTTTCAGTTATCTGTAGATATTCGTTTGTCTTTTGTTATCTTCTTGCCATCGTTAACCTGCGATATCATGAATATTCTTTGTTTTTTTTTCCTTGTTCATGTGAAGTCCCTCAAAACTGCTCTAATAGCAAGATGGCGTCTCTTTTTCCCGTGGAAGTTATTTGTTCCATAGAACGAATTAAATGTCACTGCCACACTTTCTCTGATGTCCTGGTGTCAAGCTTGTTGGTTGTACCTGTTAGCTGTACCTGCAGTAAAATTGATTATTCTTGAAATGTTGAAAGGATACAGGTGAAAGAGCCGCCTCCTACCTGTCCTCGAGACGTTAAAGTACATTCATGCAAAGATCCTGGAAACACGGTTTTTTTTTCTTTTTTCATTTTTAAACTTCTTTTCTCATTAGCCAGGTTGAGGTTAAAGCTACTCGTGAGAATAAAAGGATACATCTGTCAGCACGCGGTGGGGTAGTTAGAGAAGCCGCTACCTTGTAAGTTTCAATAACTGTATTCCTAATCTGATCAAGCAATAGACGCTCAGGTACATTCTTCTCACTACAGCAAGTCACTGTTAAGACCACTTTAGCTAGATCTATTACCATCATAGCTAAACCGCTACAGGCAATCACTCCAAACATTTTGCCGATGTTTGTATGTACACGAGAAACTTCTGTACATCTACATATCACGGGTTTCGCTCCAGGTAAAATCATGAAATCATGACTAGAGCCGAAAGTCATGATTTTACGACTAATTCGTCTTCTGAATCGCCCCCCCAACCTTTCAAAGCCTTGTGTCCCCCCCCCCTCCCCGAGAACTGTACTTTCAGGCTCTTTCTAGCCAATGCTGTAACCAAAAAGCGAAGAGTACTTGTCCTGTCGGATGAGGAGTGGGTTACAATGGCGGCTTGTTTTAAAGACCTGGGGTGAATAGAAGCAGAATAGAAGCACCTTGGCAGACTTTGTCCTTAGCGGAAGTCATGGCTACTAGCCATAGTCCAGTGGTTCCCAAGTGGTGGTCTGCGAACCCCCCCCCCCTCCGGGCGTCCGCCAAATCTGACGTTGTGGGCTATGATAAAAAGTGAAGGCCCCTTTCTTTCATTTTCACTGTGACATGTTTAACAACCGTTGTTTCAGTAATACAGAATGCAGACTGCACCAAATGTGGGTGAAGGTTTCTTTTGATTATAAGGAGGCTGGTGATCTTGTTCCCTTTTGTTCTACATACCTTTGTGAACAAAAGTTTTTGACATGTTGTTATATGAAGAAGAAGCACATGAACTGGCTTGATGTTGATCCAGTTTTGAGATTTAAAAATAGGAAATATTGGACCAGATGTGGAAGCGACTGTTCGGAATAACAAGAGACATGATTTCTCTCACCATATTTGGGTCGGTTAGCTGTCACACATTTCATATAGTGTCTATGTGTCAGAACAGGTAGGAATGTTAATTGCTATTTTCTTTTCTTAACTACATTATTGTCAGTTTGAAAATTCACCAGGTCTGTACTCTGTGTGCGTGTGTGCGCGTCCGTGCGTGCGTGTGTGTGTGTGTGTGAGAGAGTGAGTGAGTGAGTGAGTGAGTGAGAGTGAGAGTAAAAAAATGTAGCGTATACATATTAAAGGTTATCCACATTTTCTGAAAGAGTTCTTTTTCATTTACAGCGCATAGCTACCACACAGATATGAATCTTTTCTAAAGCTTGGGGGTCCGCGTTCTGGATATTGAAACAGCATGGGGGTCCGCGGTCTGGATATTGAAACAGCATGGGGGTCCGGGTCCGTGGTCTGGATATTGAAACAGCGTGGGGGTCCGGGTCCGTGGTCTGGATATTGAAACAGCGTGGGGGTCCGGGTCCTTAGTCTGGATAATGAAACAGCGTGGGGGTCCGGGTCCGTGGTCTGGATATTGAAACAGCGTGGGGGTCCGTGGTCTGGATATTGAAACAGCGTGGGGGTCCGCAGACTTTTATTAAATGGGAACCACTGGTCTCGTCGATTAGTCAGGCTGAGAATGCAAATAATCTCATGCTTTCAAGAATAAGATGATATCATGGTTCCAGATGAGTAAGATGAGATCTTGATTCAGGAATAAGTAAGATGAGATCTTGGTTCAGGAATAAGTAAAATGAGATCTTGGTTCAGGAATACGTAAGATGAGATCTTGGTTCAAGAATAAGTAAGATCAGATTTTAAAAAAAAGAATAAGTAAGATGAGATCTAAGTTCAAGAATAAGTAAGATGCGATCTTGGTCGAAGAATAAGTAAGATGAGATCTTGATTGAAGAATAAATAAGATGGGATCTTGGTTGAAAAATAAATAAGATAAGATCTTAGTTCAAGAATAAGTAAGATGATATCTTGATTCTGGAATAAATAGGATGAGATCTTGGTTCAGGTAGAAGTAAGATTAGATCTTGGTTCAGGAATGCGTAGGATGAGATCTTGGTTCAAGAATAAGTAAGATGAGGTCTTCGTTCTGGTGTAAGTAAGATGAGATCTTGGTTCAAGAATAAGTAAAATGATATCTTGGTTCAAGAATAAATAAGATGAGATCTTGGTTCAAGAATAAATAAGATGAGATCTTGGTTCTGAAATAAGTAAGATGAGATCTTGATTCATGAATAAGTAAGATGAGATCTTGGTTCATGAATAAGTAAAATGAGTTCTTGGTTCAAGAATAAATAAGATGAGATATTGGTTCAAGAATAAATAAGATGATATCTTGATTCTGGTTTGAGACCCCTACGAGAGGCGATAGGATTTTGACCAGTTCTCGTGTGAGATCTCAACAGCTATGTCATCGCTGATAGACCATATAAACAGCAGATTACGAAAGAAAAAACTGGGTTGTACAAACACACATGCAGTTTCTTCTTCTTCCTCCTCCTCATTTTTCTTCCTCTTCCTTCTTACTCTTCTTACTTTTTCTCCTCCTCCCTTGAACTTTCCAGCCGATGCAGTGATGCTGTTGAGGAGCACCATCGTGCCGGCTTCTGAGCCGGTCATGTCAGCTACTCTTTCAGTCCTTAAGTGCTGATAAAAAGCAAGGGGTGTGCAATACTTTTTTAGCAGACTCCACCACCATAGGGAATATGACCATCCCTTATCTGTGAGGCAGTCTGGGCCTGTTACTGGGAGTGCCAACGGAGAGGTAGGACAAGGTCTTGGTCAGCTATGGCCCACTAACCCTGATGATAGCACTGTTAGCAACGGGTAGCTGATTGCTACGACGAAGAACGTCTTCATATCTAAATGCGCGCGCTTTCCTTCTCCATCTTTGTTCTGATATGGTCTCCGTGATTTTAATGTTTAAATCTAGCGCCCCACGAAAATGTCGCCCTACAGACATATGACTGGTACTGTTAGAACGTTTAATTGTGGGAATACTGTAGCAGAAGAAGAAGGCGAAGAAGAAGAAGAAAAAGAAGAAGAAGAAGAAGAAGAGACATACGACTTAACTAGTACTGTTAGAATGTTTAATTGTGTGAATACTGTAGCAGAAGAAGAAGACGAAGAAGAGACATATGACTTAACTGATACTGTTAGAACGTTTAATTGTGGGAATACTGTAGAAGAAGAAGAAGAAGAAGAAGAAGATTGATTGATTGATTGATTGATCTTTATTTCAAAAGGGTTAAGAATTGGGCACGCAGGCCCGTCTGACATTCTGCCCTTTATCATACATCTTTCACTCTATTCCAGACATTCTACAAATATGCTGTTCATATAACAAACATAACAACATTGAATCTGAGAGACATAAAATAAAATATAACATTTACGTTTCGCTCTTACACATTCACTCAGTACAGAAGTAACTACATACATTATAAATGACTATCTACTAAACAACATTTACGGGACTATTCAGAAAACAATTAATTGTATTCGGTGTCTGTAAGAGCAGCTTAAGATAACTTTTAAGTTTTATAATTCATGGAGGCATGTAGTCGACATCAAATAGATATTGGGAAAGCTTGTAGTTGTAGGAAGGAGTATAATTTATATTTTTTATATAGGATGGGAGGGTATTCCAAAGATGAGCAGCAGAATAACTAAAGCTTTTCTTGTAAAGATCAAGTCTAGGTTTTGGAAGACATATGTTGTTCAAGCGTTGGCTGCACTTTGGGTTAAATTTAAACAGGTTCCATAGATAAGGCGGGGCATGCCGTGAAAGAATTTGATGTACTAACTTGGCCTTGTTGAAGAGGAACCTGTTCTTAAGAGGTAGTATTTTGATACGTTGGTGATGATTAGTTGATTGTGCTTGATCTTTGTCACTAATAAGCTTTACTGCTCGCTTTTGGAGAGAGCAAAGCCTTTTTGTATTTGACACTGAGCAACCATCCCAAACTGTTGAGCAGTAGTCTAAATGTGTTTGTATATGAGCTATGTAGTATGTCTTCCTAGTGTCTTGATCTATGAAGTGCTTAATTTTAGCTAATTGGTATACTTTTTGTGCGATGAGTTTTGTTAGACATTGCACATGAGAGTTCCAGGTCAGATGTTGGTCAATAATAAGACCTAGTGTTTTGTGCTCGCTAACGTTTTCTATCTGTGATGTTTCTGTACAGAGCCGAAGTGTTGTTTTTGTTGCGTTTTGTAGTTTCTGTCTTGTTGTTATGAGCATTGATTTTGTTTTATCGGTGTTTATAATCATGCCATTATTTTTGCTCCATCCAATTAAATTGTATAACTCGACCTGAAGAGTTGATTCTAGATTAACACAATCGTAGTCACTGGTGTAGATTGTGCAATCATCGGCAAAAAGGTCACAAGAAGAGTGTTTAAGATGAAGTGGAAGATCATTGATATAGATAGCAAAGAGCAACGGGCCTAGAATAGAACCTTGCGGAACACCAGTGTCAACTTTAGCAGAATTTGATAGAGAATTGTTGAAGAATACTACCTGTTGTCTGTCTGACAGAAACGATGCAATTAATTTTATTAGGTCAGGGTGCAGTCTATAAGTCTTTATTTTTCTTACAAGAATATCGTGGTCAATCATATCAAATGCCTTTTTAAAGTCGACAAAAATGGCACCACATAGTCTGTCGTCATTTATGTTTACTAACCAGTTTTCTGTCATTTTGGTAAGAGCTGTGTGGCAGGAATGATTGGGTCTAAAGCCTGACTGACTGTCTATGAGTAAATTGTTCTCTTGCATGTGTCGTAGAGTTATTTTGTGTATGTGTTTTTCGAGTGGTTTTGATAATGACGATAATATGGATATTGGTCTATAGTTGGTAAGATTGTTAGATGAGCCAGATTTAAAGCGAGGATACACCTTAGCAGTTTTAAAAGCCTCAGGAAAATAACATTTTGCAATGCACTGGTTGTAAATATATGTTAGTGTATGTGAAATGACAGGTGCAGCATAACGTAAGATCTTATTACTAATATCATCAAGCCCAGTTGTATTGTTGTTTTTTAAGGTTAAGAGATAACTGTGAACTTCACTGACTGTTAAGAATGGAATGTGTAACTGTTTAAAATCAGTACATCTGCTGTCCAGGAATGTTTGTAGTTCATGTAAGTCGCATACAGCAGCTGATACTGATGATTTAAGAACGTTGATTTCTTCTCTGAAATGTGTACTGATATGTGCGCTAGTGTATGTACGATTGATGGCGTGAGAATCAAATTCTTTTCTTTTATTTGATAGGGTATTTATGGCTTTCCAAATTGATTTACTGTCTGATTTATTCTGTATTAGATTCCTGAAGTAATTTTTTTCTCTTGTCTTATTAAGTATTGAACTTTGTTTCTGAGTGAGCGGTAGGTCATAAAGTCCTTGATTTTGTGCGCCCGATCACGTTCTCTCATGAATTGTAGTATTTCAGGTGTTATCCAAGGTGACTTCGTCTGGTGTTTTACTCTCATCTCTTTCATGGGAACATGTTTGTCTAATATATCTCTGAAGATCTTTAGCCAATATTCTATTGCCTCATCAGGGTCAGTTAGTTGGTACACGTGTGTAAGTGAAGATTCTTGCAAATCATTAAGGAATAATTCTAGGTTAAATTTTCTGAAGCTCCTAAATTTCATACTGATGTGATTGTGTTTAGGAAGTTTATACCCCTTTCTTGTCCACGTACAGCAGACTGGGTAATGATCGCTTAACGAAGTATGAGGGATGTTACATTCAATGATGTTTTCTGGTTGGGCTACATATATATGATCTAATAATGTGGATGATACTTCTGTTACTCGGGTAGGTTTGGTGACAATTTGGCAAAGATTATAGGATAATATAATATTGCTCCAAGTTAGATGTGATTGTGTTAGATCTATGTTGAAGTCTCCAAGAATGATAATATCTTTGAACCTAAAGGTTGAAACCTCATCCATCATAGTCGTGAAGTGATCGTACCACAGAGATGATGCATTTGGATTACGGTACAAAAGTCCAATAATTAATGGACTCTGGTTTGGCATTTTAACTTCCACCCAAATACACTCTACCTCTGATGATTCGAGGTCTTCTCTACGACTAAACTGGATAGCTGTGGAGACATACATTACTAGACCCGTTTCTAGTTTCCTGGTTGGGTCACGCCGGATCAGGTTAAAACCGTTAATTCTAATATCTTCATCGGTTATGTTCCTATTTAAACGGCTTTCAGAGAAGCCAAAAATGTGGAAATTTTGATGTAATATGTGTGTTACTTCAGGAATTTTACCTAATAGGTGATATACATTCAGATGGCCTAATCGAAGTCCTTCCTTATGTAACCATTTTTCGGTAGGTGGGGTCATTTTATTTTCCTGTCTCCTGTTACTGGTTTGAAGAAGAAGAAGAAGAAAAAGAAGAAGAAAAAGAAGAAGAAGACTCTTATCATAAAGCAAACATTGAGTCACACTTGGTTTTCAGGTAAGTCACCGCAACCCACACCCTGGATATTTTTGTTCTCCATCATCTTCATAGCGTCCGCGTCTAGGAACACTGAGCTCATAGTTCTAGTCTGAATAAACTGAAAAGGACAAAAGATGCTAAAAGAGTGAACTTTATCTCAGCTTTGTACTTCGTTGTTGAGGTTCATTTATTTATTTATTTTTATTCTTTCTAAATATTTTAGTTTATAATTCCTTTCTTTCATTCATAATGGAGCTCTAGAAGTGTTAAAAAAATAATAATAAAACATCGGGCGCAAGATAATGAACTCTGGGGGGGGGGGGTGGGGCGAGAGGTTAATCCAGACGAAGACTTGCACTAAATGGAAGTCTTCAGGCGATGAAACACAGACACTAACGAAACACATGTGGTAGACAGTTTGGCCGGAGCCACGTGTGGGAGATTTCGGCTGGGGGCAACCTTGGTGGTTGGCAAAGACAGGGCCCAGATGGCTGGCGTATTAATTTGTCAGAGTTTGTAGTCCTCGTGAGTTCAGTCGGCTGTAAATTTGAGAATTAGGTTTTGAGTTTCCTTTGTTGTTGGGTATTTCTGAATCATACTACAGCACTTCTTTTTCGGTGCAATTTTTACCCATAAAATATTTTTGTTGGCGCATGTGAGACGGGACAATTTAAATTAAAATTGAAATAATTATGTATTTTATTAAATCATATCTTTAACATTTCAAAATAATCTATGATTGCTGAGTGTCTAATCTCTCTCTCTCTCTCTCTCTCTCTCTCTCTCTCTCTCTCTCTCTCTCTCTCTGCCTATACATATGCAGTTTCTTGAATGTAAGACGGGCCTGCGCGCCCAATTATTCACTCTTTTAAAATAAAGATCATTCACTCATTCTCTCTCTCTCTCTCTCTCTCTCTCTTTGGTCCATGACAGCCATTAGTCGTCATTGATTTCCACAACCATCTATCCTTTGCTCTTTCTATAAGATTCCATCTTGGACCTTGCTCCATGTCAATATTTTAGTCGGTGACATAACTTGTTTCCTTATCTTACTCTGCTCCTTTGTCCCTCCAGTTTTCCTGTTGTCCTTTAGGTCTTCCAGTTTGCCTTTTCTCAAAAACATGTCCCACAGCTCTGGATTGTCAGGTTCTGAATTTCCCATAATTTTTTCCTTTTGTCCAGCCTCGCTTCCAGCGTCTTCATTTGTTTTCTTGGCTGTTCATGATATTCTCATCATTCTTCTCACAAACTACGTCTGCACTGCTTCCAGTAGATTGTGAGTCTTCTTCGTTACTGTCCATGTTTCGCATCTATATAATAATACAGGTTCGAGGTAGCGCCAATAACTCACACACACTCTCTCTCTCTTTTCTTCTCTTCTCTCTCTCTCTCTCACTCTCTCTCTCTCTCTCTCTCTCTCTCTCTCTTGGTATTAATCGACAGAGCTTTATTGCATAGTAAGTATGTTTTCCATTTTCATAAATGCTGGCTTAGCCTGGGGCATTCCGATTCTTATTTCGGTTTCGCATCTTCCGTCTTGTGTTATTATTGTTCCTAAATACTTGAGTTTAACCATTTGTTTTAATTCTCCGCCTTTACTTTGATGTTACATTATCCTGGTGTCTGTTTCCTGAACATGACTCTGTTTCTTTTTAATTAATTTTTTTTTAAAAATGTAATCGCGATACAGAACACACAATCTTTAGCTTTCCATCCCGGTCCTAAAGCAATGAGTGTGGGAAAACCTAGATAGATGGTTCAGTAACTTTCTGCCTAAGTTAACGGAACTTGGAGCCACATTTTATTATACACCTCAGAAGGTTTTTTACTTTATCACTTCGGAGCATAAAATTCTGCAAATTTGTTTATATATATATATCGCAGCCGATGCTGTAGTGATGTTGAGGCACAGCATCGTATAGGCGTATGAGCGGGTTATGGCAGCTACTTTTTCAGTCCCGGAGTACAGATAAACAGCAGGGGGGGGGGGTGTGCAGTGCTTCTTTAGCAGACTCCACCACCGTGGGGACTATGGCGATCCCTGCCCTTTATCCAGGCTAGGCTTGTTACTGGGGGTACCAACGGAGAGGTGGGGGGACAGGGTCTTGGTCAGCTGTGGTTCGCCTAACTGTGATGCTAGCATATCAGCTATGGGTCGTTGATTGCCTAATCGGACAGGGTCTTGATCCTCAGAGTGAAGCAGGATGAAGAGGAACAAACCCTTGCGCTATGAAAAATAATCAGTTCAGCAGCTAGGTCCTGCATTGTAAACGTCATTCAGTTGACCATCACATATCCGGCATCATCGGGACCTGTTGGATACTGGATAAGTGATTTTGCCGGATTACTGATGGTTACGTTAGAATACACTTAACCCAACAGTTAACCACTTTATCCTACCTTTAAAATACCCAGTATGTCAGCACATGTAGGTTTATAAAGGAAAAATACAAATTAAACGGAAATAAAATGAAATTTTAATGAAACACAGGTAAAATATTGTAAAAGTTACAAGCGCGTGTAATTTTTCCATCATTTTCTTTATGTCATAAGCTGTAGATGAGCCATTGCTGTATAAACCACGCAAGCTTCGCACGGACACGCCGCTGTCAAGTTTTGTTTAGAAGTTCTACCTTATCTGTCGTGGACAGCGTATGATGTTTGCCCGTCACACCAGGAGACGCACTGATCGGGAGCTAAATGTCACCAGGTTATGATAAAAATGCACAAAAAACAATTAGAAATGCCTTCCCCGCGTTTGAAAACCCTCATCGCCAGCGAATGCAACAGCCAGCGCCACCAAACGGTAGTGGCAGGTCAGTTTGCCCACCAGGGAAATCTGAAATGTCTCTTGCGGAAATCAGTGCCGGATAACTGATTGAACCGAATAAATGACTGCCGGATTTCTGATGGTCAAGTGTAGTTATAAAGTAACCGTTGTTGTTGCAATATAATTCTTCGGTTTAACTTAACAATTTACTATCACAATTCCCATGGCTGAATAAATATTTGTTCATTTATCCGTCAAAAGAATGAGCAGTTTAAAAGTTCTATGCATCAGCAAAGAATAAAAAAGAACAAGGGAAATTAATCAACGTAAGGGAAGATGTATTTAACCAAGCATAGCACTATGAAATAAGAGAGAATTTTTTTTTAAACCATCATCATCATCATCATCATCATCATCACCATCATCATCATCATCATCCTATATCTGCAGTTTTGTCTTTTGAGTAAATTTGACTTTTTTTTTAGTCCTTATATGGAACCGTAGACCGTAACTTCTTATGGGTTTCACCGGGCCATAAATCGCATATCAGTATCGCACAATTGATGCAGTTGTTGAAAATATGCCCCACAGTTTGGGGCACTTAGGCACATGTGCAAAGTAGAGAACTGCCAGTCCTAAATTTTGTATACATATGACTTCGGAGTCGGTTATGTCATATGCCGAGACAGAAAATGATGGCTTTTTCATTTCTGTTTAGCATGAGATAGTCATCATGTGGTGGTGTTTATGGTTTCCTGTAGGTTTTTAATCACGTATTTCTTCTGGTTATAGGTGATTGGCATGCCTGGTTGCTCTGTTTCAGTGCCGTCTTTTGCCAGATAATCAGCCTTCTCACTGCCTGGTATCCCAAAATAGGAGGGAAACCACTGCAAGATGACAAATAATAAACCAGTGTAGAACATTGCTACAGTGATATATCAGAAGGGTTATAACACGACAGAGTCTTCTAGAACGTCGGTGAGCGCTTTCCTAAATGTAATCTGCAAAGTACTCTCAAAAGTTCTATATTGACGTAGCTTATTCACTCCTGCCTGCAGAGTTTCGCTCACATTCTCGTGAAAAATGCCCGTTTTAACTTCATGCCATGAAACTAAATCAGTCATTGTGTAGGCCAGAGATCTTATCGCGAATATAAACAGCAAGCAAATCACGTGGTCGGGTAGAGCAAACGTTTGACGATGAATATAGAAGGGCGTAGAAAGTAGGTTCTAGTGCTGGGAGGAAGATAAAGGCAAAGATTTACGGATATTTACATCCATGACTCTGCTTTTAAAGACTATTATCAGGATGTTCCAGTTATTCTGAGCGTTATGGACCTATTTTCGATGCTCTAAAACTATCTAGATTGCTTTATTTTGCAGGAATTTTGTCATTCACTGAAGATGAACTGGAGTTGTGATAGTTCACATAAGACAATGCATCTTTGAGCTGCGTTTGCATTCATTCAAGAGGCCACTCATCGTATCTGAACTGAAGTCTTAATAGTTCATATGAGATATGAATGTAAACGTAGAATATCTGTATGTCACATATAGATTCATTCAGGTGGCACGCTCAAACGTAAATGTTACTAATTTGACATCAGCTTAAATGTCCCATTATCAAGCCATTTAGCACCTTCATTAACAGAACTAGCCTGGCTAACGAAGCAGGGATCGCCATATCCTCCATGGTGGTGGAGTCTGATGAAGAAATATTGCACACCTTTCTGCTTTTTAAACTGCTTTCAGGGACAAAAAAAAACAAAAACAAGTTGCCATGACTCCCTTCCAATCCGACACGATGCTATGCCTCAACATCTCCACAGCATCGGCTGCAAAGAACACCAGTTCGCAGTTCCAGGGATATTGAAGAAGAAGAAGAAGAAGAAAGTTTCAAAGAGGACGCAAGATGGTTTCGAAAATGCCAGATGGAAGTAAATAATATTTTAAGAGATTCGTAAAACTACCCAGATTCCACAAAATGTTGATCTTTAGTTTATCGCTACTGGTACGAATGTTCTGACGTTCAGAAAAAGGGGCACTAGCATTGAGAAGGGTAAGACAAAGCTTACGGGACGTCTTATCTGTAATAGAGCTTGAACTAAGTGCTTCTGTTGAGGTGTGAGACTACACTGAATCTTGGAGACCACAGTACAATAGAGAAATCGTTGTGCCATAAATGATATATGTGCTCTCTCTCTCTATCTCTCTCCTTCTCTCTATCTCTCTCCCTCTCTCTATCTATCTCTCTCCTTCTATCTCTCTATATCTCAATCTCTCTCCCTCTCTCTGTCTCTCTATAATCTCTATCTCTCTCCCTCTCTCTAGCTCTCTTCCTATCTCTATCTCTCTCTCTATCTCTCTCCCTCTATCTCTCTATCTCTGTCTCTCTATCTCTCTATCTCTACCTCTCTATCTCTCTCTTTATCTTCTCCCTTTCTCTCTCTCTCTCCCTCTATCTCTCTCTCCTACTCTTTATCTTTCTCTCTCTCCCTCGCTCTCTCTCTCTCCCTCCCTCTCCCTATCTTTCTCTCTCTTTATCTTCTCCCTTTCTCTATCTCTCTCCCTCTCTCTATCTCTATCTCTCTCTCTCTATATCTCTCCCTCTATCTTTCTCTTTATCTTTCTCTCTCTCCCTCGCTCTCTCTCTCTTTCTCTCTCTCCCTCTCTCTCTCTCTCTCTCTCTCTCTCTCTCTCTCACACACAGATTATTCAACAACGGTGAAAGAACACAAAGAATAGATGAGAAAAAGATGACATGATGATCCAAGGAGATGATCGATATGTTGAAATTTAAAAAAAAAAACAAAGAAAAGAAACCAACGAAGAAAGACAAAGAGGAGCAGATGATGTGATTTCGCATGGCAACACATGGGTGATTGAGTGCTAGAAAACTGTGAAATAATGTCAGATGACTATAAAGAAAATGACAGTATAAGCATGAAAAACAAAATAGCATGAATGAGAATTGCTGAAAATAAAAACAAACGGAGGAAAAGGAAGGCTTCAGATAATCTATTTATGGAACAGTGCAAAAAATAACTTTCAGAGACAATTATAGAACGTGAAAAAAAAAAGAAATTCAATTAGAAGAGACATTTAACCATTTATCAGATGATAACCTTTTGTAGGATCCAATTTATTTTCAAGTATCATTTATTTTTTTTTTGCTATGTTTTTAAAAACATTATGTAGATTTTAATCACTATGCCACATTAATTACAAATAATTTCATATGCGAAAAAAGGATATTAAGCGAATAAATTATTCATCTTGTTTGTTACAAATAATAAAATTTGGTTTCCGAAAGTCAAGTACTTGTCTAATATATTTTTTCACAGGCGGCCAGTGCATTAAAACTGGTGGTGTCTGTGGCTTCCTGTAGGTTTTTATCAAGCTTTTCTTCTGATTATAGGTGATTGGTATGTCTGGTTGCTCCATTTCAGTGCCCTCTTTGGCCAGCTTTCCTATTGCCTGCTATCCCACAGTGGTATGGAATCCACTGCAAGAGACTCTGTTGTGAGACGGTTTGTGACAAGGTATCCTTAAGGTCTAGTGCAAACATGCAAGCAAAGCGATCTGCTACTTGCTTACCTGTAAGAGTTTTCCCATCCTCTATTAGTGTAACCTTTGTACTTCTTCCAGTGCTCTCATTATTTAACTGTTTCATTAGTTTCCATCCTTTTCAAAGTTTAGAGACTGTTTTCTCTCTCCAACTTTCCCGTCTGGCTTGCAGCTTGGCTCTCCGAAATTTGACATTAGCATGTTGATAATTAATATCGTGTTCTGTGCACGGTTTATTTTCTGCTTGCTTTCGAGCTGTTTCCACGTCATCATGGAATTTTCCCAGCTCACTAGACCAGTATGGTTTATAGTCCCTGCGAGCTCCGCTGCGAATGGTTTCACGGGCGGCCTGAAGGATACAAGCATTGAATTCCTTCACTATGCTGTTAATATCCTTACCTTCTATGGGCAGCAGTCCCACCAGGATACCTGTACGATGTCTGTATATTGTCCATTTTTTTTTTTAGTTCCATCCGGGAGAGAGGGCTACTGGTGTTAAGGAGTTCATTTTCTATTGTCAGGAAGACTGGTCGATGGTCGCTACCTCCATGTTGTGTTCCAACTTTGCGTGTAATGTTCCACTTCAGGTCTGGAGAGTAGAATGCCAGATCTGGTGTTGAGGTTGTGTGCAGGCCCTTGAGTAAAATTTGGGGGATCCACTGGCTGGTTGATCCATTATCATCCTGCCAGCTCTCAATTTCTTCTCCTCTCTTGTCTATGTGGTCAAAACCCTAGCTCTGGGAATGGGTGTTAAAATCTCCACAGACCATCAGTCTCTCTTTGTGTGGGATTGTTTCTAGAGCAAGTGGGCTGTCATTAGGACAGTAAAAGTTAAGGAGGTGGAAGTCTGTACTACAGGTTTTTAGATGGATAATCTGATATTCGGCTCCTTGTATCTACACTCCCACCTGACATGCGCTGATGTTATTCTTAACAAGTGTGAGTACTCCTCCTTTTATTCTGTCCTGTCGGTCTGATCTGAACACTGGTAGCCTCTGATTTTAAAGGCGATATCTTTGGTTATGTGTATCTCCTATATGCAGCATATACTTATCTGCTCTGCAAAGAATGTATTCTCTAGTTCCACCTTTTTAGCTATAGCCATCTCTAACACTGCTGACATTCTCAGCATTTCATTGCATTAGTTTAAGTTCTTGCGTTTTGGCAGTTTGCTGGTGTGGTATTTTCTGCCCAGTAGCTCTACTCTCATGTCTCCTGGCTCAACAAGACGAACTGAGAGGACCTCCAGTAGCATTGGGTGGACTCTTTCGAGGCAGGGGGCACGGGGCACTGCACCTGCCTGGTTAGTCTTCACAGAGCGAGAACCATGTTTAAAGACTGCAGATACGGATATTTCATTGGCGATAATGCGTGGTACCCTGATTTTTGCCATGCCCCTTCGGATTGGAACCTCCGACTTCAGCACCTTTCCCTGGGACGGCAGACTGTGGTCTTGCTCGGACTGCCATGAAAAGAGTGGTTTGGGCTGGCCTGGCCAAAAGTTTGTTTTCCAGCCTCTAATGGCTGTATTTAAGTCCCTTCAGAGACACTCCGACTTTGGGATGAGGAATCCGATGAGTGCTTCAACGATGTCTTTTCCCCCGCCATATGTAGTCTGTTGGCTCTGTTGTGTTTACCTCATTCTGATAGCCATTGTTGTAGAGACCCAGAGGCTTGTCACGTCCTGGATTCATTGGTCTCACACCAGACTTTCCTCGTCACAGCCTTCGATCCCATGTCCCCATCCGTCCAACAACCTGCCATCTCCATGTCCCCATCCGTCCAACAACCTGCCATCTCCATGTCCCCATCCGTCCAACAACCTGCCATCTCCATGTCCCCATCCGTCCAACAACCTGCCATCTCCATGTCCCCATCCGTCCAACAACCTGCCATCTCCATGTCCCCATCCGTCCAACAACCTGCCATCTCCATGTCCCCATCCGTCCAACAACCTGCCATCTCCATGTCCCCACCCGTCCACCAACCTGACTTTACATTTTACAAAAATAACAATTACAATTAGTGTTGATTGCCGCAGGTTTCTGGGCTACAGAAGTAGGTCAGACATTTTTAAGCAATCAGATCTGATGTTCCCTGTCTCACAAAGACTATGTTAAGATAAGTGTGTTCTTAACAGAGCTGTTCCCAGGGACATATTTCAGTTAAATTACATCTAGGAAGGAACTGAAATATGGAACCAGTTATACGTAATTAATATCTACAAATCTAGGAACTCACGAGGCGGCCTAAGACGGCGCATTTTAAAACCAAATGGTATATTTAGTGTATATTTAATTCACCAATAATTAAAGCATCATTTTCACATTCTCCAGGATCTCTCTGGCACCATGGCATATTGCTTAGTGCACTCGTTTTTCCGATGACGAGTTCGATTTCATACTCGGGCTGAATCTTTGGACCGAGCTCATCCAGCCTCAAGAAATGGGCACTTGGGTCTTATGAGGGGAAAGCAAGGATGAGAAGGACAAATGCTGGCATCCCTACTTCAAATATTGTAGTGGCCTAGAGATGTGAAGACACTAACAATTCACATCCCTACCTCACACACTGTAGTGGCCTAGAGAAGTGAAGACACTAACACTTCACATCCCTACCTCAAATACTATAGTGGGCTAGAGAAGTGAAGACACTAACAATTCACATCCCTACTCACATACTATAGTGGGCTAGAGAAGTGAAGACACTAACAATTCACATCCCTACTCACATACTTTAGTGGCCTAGAGAAGTGAAGACACTAACACTTCACATCCCTACCTCACATACTGTAGTGGCCTAGAGACGTGAAGACACTAACCTAGAGATGTGAAGGCACTAACACTTCACAACCCTACGACATGTATATGCTACGAGACTTGGATTAATCAAGAATCTAGAACGGATACTAAACCTCTTATTCGGGACATCAGAACACCAAATACTCGCATTCGAATGAATGTTTACAACTCTACATTCGGCGCATACCTATTCTCCACATTCCCTTCCAGGTCAAAGCGCTTATGAAATGTATATGTCAGTACAGCTTTCACTAGTCTCGAACTTACAATCCCTCACTAAACTTCGCTACTTATTACATTCCAGCTAGAATTTTGTACTTGCGTCCTTCATGATTCCAAAACCGGACAAGGGAAAATAACTTTTGAGGATGGAAATTAGAAAGGCAATGAAAAAAAAAAGAAAAAGATTTTAAAAAACCCCAATTAGAATCCTGTAAACTTCAGTGCGAAGAAGAATGCAATATTTGGGGAAGACAAAAAATGAAATCAGAAAATTAACAGCACACGCTTAAGCGTGGGAAAAGATCCCCAGAAACTGGGTATGAATAATCGAAAACCTGCCACTCACAGAAGCCATTTTGCTGGAGAAGATAAATATGAATCCTAATATAAAGAAATCTTGGGTTGGGGGGGGGGGGGAGGAGAGGAAGAGGGTGAAAGGGGGGAAGGGGACGGAAGAGGAATATTAGACTTGGTGGCTGTAGTTCTGATGAAAGTTAGAGAAAATAAAATATTAGACTTGGTGGCTGTAGTTCTGATGAAAGTTAGAGAAAATAAAATATTAGACTTGGTGGCTGTAGTTCTGATGAAAGTTAGAGAAAATAAAATATTAGACTTGGTGGCTGTAGTTCTGATGAAAGTTAGAGAAAATAAAATATTAGACTTGGTGGCTGTAGTTCTGATGAAAGTTAGAGAAAATAAAATATTAGACTTGGTGGCTGTAGTTCTGATGAAAGTTAGAGAAAATAAAATATTAGACTTTGGTGGCTGTAGTTCTGATGGAAGTTAGAGAAAATAAAATATTAGACTTGGTGGCTGTAGTTCTGATGAAAGTTAGAGAAAATAAAATATTAGACTTGGTGGCTGTAGTTCTGATGAAAGTTAGAGAAAATAAAATATTAGACTTTGGTGGCTGTAGTTCTGATGAAAGTTAGAGGAAATAAAATATTGGACTTTGGCGGCTGTAGTTCTGATGAAAGTTAGAGGAAATAAAATATTAGACTTTGGTGGCTGTAGTTCTGATGAAAGTTAGAGGAAATAAAATATTAGACTTTGGTGGCTGTAGTTCTGATGAAAGTTAGAGGAAATAAAATATTAGACTTAGGTGGCTGTAGTTCTGATGAAAGTTAGAGGAAATAAAATATTAGACTTTGGCGGCTGTAGTTCTGATGAAAGTTAGAGGAAATAAAATATTGGACTTTGGTGGCTGTAGTTCTAATGAAAGTTAGAGGAAACAAAATATTGGACTTTGGTGGCTGTAGTTCTGATGAAAGTTAGAAGAAATAAAACATTAGACTTAGTGCTATTAGTTCTAATGAAAGTTAGAGAAAAAAATATTAGACTTGGTGGCTGTAGTTCTGATGAAAGTTAGAGGAAATAAAATATTGGACTTTGGCGGCTGTAGTTCTGATGAAAGTTAGAGGAAATAAAATATTAGACTTTGGTGGCTGTAGTTCTGATGAAAGTTAGAGGAAATAAAATATTAGACTTTGGTGGCTGTAGTTCTGATGAAAGTTAGAGGAAATAAAATATTAGACTTAGGTGGCTGTAGTTCTGATGAAAGTTAGAGGAAATAAAATATTAGACTTTGGCGGCTGTAGTTCTGATGAAAGTTAGAGGAAATAAAATATTGGACTTTGGTGGCTGTAGTTCTAATGAAAGTTAGAGGAAACAAAATATTGGACTTTGGTGGCTGTAGTTCTGATGAAAGTTAGAAGAAATAAAACATTAGACTTAGTGCTATTAGTTCTAATGAAAGTTAGAAGAAATAAAATATTAGACTTGGTGGCATTAGTTCTGATGAAAGTTAGAGGAAATAAAATATCAGACTTTGGTGGCATTAGTTCTAATGAAAGTTAGAAGAAATAAAATATTAGACTTGGTGGCATTAGTTGTAATGAAAGTTAGAAGAAATAAAATATTATACTTTGGTGGGATTATTTCTAATGAAAGTTAGAAGAAATAAAATATTGGACAGTTTTTAATTATCTTCTTTTTTTATCCCGTGTTGGTGGGCTAAGTGGTTATACTGAATCTCTAGGTACCTTGCCTCTTGTTGTTCTGTTTCTTTTTTGTCCTGTCTATAGTTGTTCTGCTTCTTGTTGCTCTGTTTGCAGTTGTACTATTTCTTTTTTATTGTACTGTCTCTTGTTGTACTGTTTCTCATTGTACTGTCTCTTGTTGTACTGTTTCTCATTGTACTGTCTCTTGTTGTTCTGTCTCTTGTTGTCCTATCTTCTATTGTTCCATTTCTTGTTGTACTGTTTCTTGTTGTCCTGGTTTCTATTGTTCTGTTTCTTGTTGTACTGTCTCTTATTGTTCTGTCTCTTGTTGTCCTGTCTTCTATTGTTTTATTTCTTGTTGTACTGTCTCTTGTTGTTCTGCCTCTTGTTGTCCTGTCTTCTATTGTTTTATTTCTTGTTGTACTGTTTCTTGTTGTTCAGTCTCTTGTTGTCCAATCTTCTATTGTCTCTTACTGTTTTGTCTCTTGTTATATTATCTCGCGTTTTACAATATCTTTTTGTACTGTTTCTTATTGTGCTGTCTATTATTGCACTGTTCCTTGTTCTTCTGTCTCTTGTACTGTTTCTTCCTGTCTTTTCTCTCGGGTTTGGTTTGTTTTTTTTTTGTATGCCTGTTTCTTGTTGTATTATCTTTTGCTATAGTGTCTCTTGTTGGCGTTTTTGTTGTTGTTGTTGTCACGTATCTTGTTACCATATTTCTTTTTTCCTGTCTCTTGTTACTTGTTGTCCTGTCTCTTATTGGCATGTTGTTTGTTGTTCTGTCTCTTGTTGTCTTGATTATTCCTACATTGTCTCTTGTTGCCTTGTATCTTTTTGCACTGTTCCTTGTTGTCTTATCTTTTTTTCTTTGTATTGTTTCTTGTTATGCCATCTTCTTTTGTTCCGTTTCTTATGCTGTCTGTTGTTGTCTTGATTCTTGTTTTCCTGCACATATTCCCTGCCTTTTGTTGTTTTATCTACTATTTCATGTTACATCTTTCTCCCCATGTCTCGTCATGTCTTCCTCTCTCTCGCCACATCTCTTCTCTTCTCTCTCTCTTTTCTTTTCTTGTCTTCTCTTTTGTTTTCTCTTTCTCTCGTTCTCCCTTACTCTTTCTGAAATTATATCTTCTTATGTTTTATATGCATATATTGCTAAACATATGAATTAGAGGTCATATGCAATGTCATCAATTAATACTCAGTGTTGCACTTTGTATTTTTGAGGTACTAAGTACTGTACCTTGTATGCTTGTGGTACTAATGATGTACTTTGTGTGCCTGTGGTATTAGTGATGTACTTTGTATGCTTGTGATACTAGTGCTGCATTTTGTATGCTTGTGGTGCTAGTGATGTACTTGTATGCTTGTGGTACCAGTGCTGTACTTTGTATGTTTGTGGTACTAGTAGTTTACTTTGTATGCTTTGTGGTACTAGTAGCTTACTTTGTATGACTGTGGTACCAGTGCTGTACTGATGACTGCTTGAACTTGACTGAAAATTTCAGAGATGAAGGAGCAAAGCTTCGGAGGGACATAGGTGCCCAGTTTTTCTTCCTTCGAAACTAACATTTGTCTGTTCTCTCATTTACTCCTTACTCTCCTTCTCTCACTTTCTCTCCTTCTCTCACTTTCTCTCCTTCTCTCACTTTCTCTGCCCCTTTCAGTGTATGTAACTATTCTCTTCTTGCCGTGGGCGACTACCATTAAGGAGGGTGGGGTGGGGTTAAAGCAGGATTCTCTTTCTTCATTAGCCCTGTTAATACTTTGCAAAACGTTTTAAATAAATAATCTGCATAACTGCATAAAGAAATGAAAGAAAAGGAACATGTTTTTTTTTGGGCTGGGGGGTGGGGGTGGGGGTGGGGTTGTTGTTGTTGGAGTGATACCTGTTTAGCTCCCCCAACCGACAAACACCGATACGCCACTGTTTCTAGTTTACTTTTGTTGATTACAGCGAATTATTATTATTATTATTATAATTATTATTATTATTATTATCATTACTGCGTTTACCAGCTCAGTCATACCTTTTTCAGACACGCATTGATGTAATCAACTGTTCATATAATTCATGGACTGACAGTCACATTATGGTGCGTCTGGCCTTGCAGCCAGTCATTCTCCGACTACATCGGCGACTTTCCCAACACAATGTGTCAGACACTGATTTTTACAGGTGAGTTAACTGGGACGCTACGTGATTCTGAAAGAATTGAGTCCATTGCCTTCACACGACAGGGCGGTTCACTGTTTGGCTGCTCTCATACTTGTATCAGTTGTTAATAAATTTTACATGTTCTCTGTAGCTAAGTCGCGGTAAAGGGTGACAAGAGAATGACACAAGTTTACACAGGAACTCGTGTTTCTGTTGGCACTCGAAATCAGAGACGAGGGCGTTTCCAGCAAGAGAATTTGAATGTGACCCTGTTACAGACAGATTTTCAACGAAAGATTTCAAGTAGCTCCAGTTCTGAGTGAGTTCCAACAAGAGTTTGTAAGTATCTCAAGTTCTGAGTGAGTTCCAGCGAGAGTCTGTAAGTAGCTCAAGTTCTGAGTGAGTTCCAGCTAGAGCCTGTAAGTATCTCAAGTTCTGAGTGAGTTCTAGCTAGAGTCCGTAAGTAGCTCAAGTTCTGAGTGAGTTCCAGCGAGAGTCTGTAAGTAGCTCAAGTTCTGAGTGAGTTCCAACAAGAGTTTGTAAGTAGCTCAAGTTCTGAGTGAGTTCCAGCGAGAGTCTGTAAATAGCTCAAGTTCTGAGTGAGTTCCAGCGAGAGTCTGTAAATAGCTCCAGTTCTGAGTGAGTTCCAGCGAGAGTCTATAAATAGCTCGTTCTGAGTGAGTTCCAGCTAGAGTCTGTAAGTAGCTCAAGTTCTGAGTGAGTTCCAGCGAGAGTCTGTAAGTAGCTCAGGTTCTGAGTGAGTTCCAGCGAGAGTCTGTAAGTAGCACAGGTTCTGAGTGAGTTCCAGCGAGAGCCTGTAAGTAGCTCAGGTTCTGAGTGAGTTCCAGCGAGAGTCTGTAAGTAGCTCAAGTTCTGAGTGAGTTCCAGCGAGAGTCTGTAAGTAGCTCAAGTTCTGAGTCAGTTTCAGCGAGTGTCTGTAAGTGGGTCCAGTACATATAGATTTGCATAGCGAATGCTTGTATATCACCCGAATAGACACTGACTTTTAACGAGAACGTGTATGTAAATTTGGTTAGACCGTTAGCAGTAAATGATGACTTTCAAAGGGAGAGTCTGTAAGTAACTCTAGTGAGCTGCCAGGTACTATAGGCGGCCGAAAGAAAATACTAAGTAAATCTCACCTTCCCCCCCCCCCACCCCCACCCCCTTGACCTGTCATGTGCTGAACAAACGTTGTCAATACCACAGCCGTGTACACTGAGATTAGCAAAGCAATGTCAAACCAGGGCCCGTGCGCTACCCGGTGGCATGCTGGGATCTGACCTGTTTGATTAAGGCCCTCTGGACTTTACGATAGGCTAATTTGTCAGTCCACTCAGCCTGGCCCTACATCGCGCCGTTATCGAAATATTGACTTAAAATGCAGTTACGGCGGCTTCTTGTGAAGGTTGTTATCAGTTATATGACTTTGCTGAACGCGGATTTGATGGGAACTAGTGAGCTCCGTTGAACTGGGCAGTTGTGCGTATGTGCTTTCTTGAAAAAGCAGACAAGACGTTGAAAATGGAGTGTTTGAAAGTGGTATCTGTGTTTCCTCCGACTTTAAACTCTGAGTGGAAACAGTGAATATTTGTCTGTTTAAATGCTAATTTTGTCGTTATTTATGATATGCAGAGCAAGAACAGTGACGACGTTGTCCGATTTGGCACCCAGCAAACCAATATCTGACATGCTGGCCACAGGGTTGGCGAACTTTAGCTGGCCAAGACCCTGTCTTACCTCTCTGTTTGTACCCCCAGTAACGGGTCTAGCCTGGCTAACGGGGTAGGGAAGACCATGGTCCCCACGGTGGTGGAGCCTGGGAAAAAAGTACTGCGCACCCTCTTGCTCTGTAACTCCACGCAGGGACTTCAAAAATAGCCGCCACAACCCGCCCCCAAGCCCATACAAGGTTGTGCCGCGACACTTCACAGCATTGGCTGCAAAGAACATGGGCTTGCAGTTCCAGGTAGATACAAGACAAAGACAAAGCAACAAGACATTCAGGGAAAGAAATGATGACTATGCAAGATAATGGCACGCGTTTTGATGTCGATGAGCCAGAGTGAGTCAGAACTCCATCCACCTTCGCCATGATGGTCCAGTTGACGCTGTCACCCCCTCCCCCCACCTCAGCCCTCAATTCAGCCGGACTACCTGGACAGAGCTTGCCCGTGGTGCACGTGGTGGATGGTTTTGTTCAGTATCATGAGAGAGAGAGAGAGAGCGAGAGAGAGAGAGAGAGAGAGAGAGCGTGGTTAGCTCTGTATAAAACACAGTCTGGTCGGTCGGAGTCTGCAGTTCGAGGACCATGGAGTTGAGTATTCAGTGAGAGTCACGAGACATCTGAGGTCATCTAGCACTAATTTGTATTGCGCATTGTTTTTTTTTCTAGTCCAGTACTCAGAAGACTTCGTCAAATATCATGGCTTACGTTTACCTCATACGTTTACGAGTTTAAGACCTGGGGCCTAGTAGAGTCTACTGGGGGGTACCTGGGCCCTCAGCAGGCACCATCTCGATCAGGGAATATCCGAGGTTCAGTTTACAGAAACGCTCTTTTATTGGATCTGACTGAAATCATGGAAACAAAACAACGGTAATCTACTTTCCATGATGCAATGCCTACATTTCAAAACCATCACAACCTCAGTTGAAAATAATAACAGATAACAGGTCTAGGAACAATAACAACATAGACGCAGGGATGGATAATTACAGCGACTATAATTTTGAGAGTAAAGAGTATGTGGACATGCACGAAAACGGAAAAAATCCAAACTCTTTTAATAGTTCGATTTGTAGAATGTCTGTGTGATGGCGGTGGCTTTTATGTAAAGCAACAGCCGTAGAAAATTTATGACGTCAAAAACCTGGGAGTGTGCTGATGGGATTTTGAACAGACCGGACGTGACCTTTTTACAGGCTAATTAATAGCTTATCAACAGGCGATAGCAAACTTAAAATCCTCAGATCTGGTACGAGTCACGACTTCCGTATGACTTCTCGCAGCGTCTCACGTATGCATCAACCACTTCAGTGAGCCAGGAAATCTGTTGGCGTCGATGGCTATCTCTGAGTTATATAGGTTCTAAAAAAGCACAGATTTGTTAAGTGAAAGTAGGCTCAATGATTACGTTCTCACATAGCTCGTTGACTCGTGTGCAGACTCGTAACTTATGTGGAAAACATAGCACACTGTACTTATCTAGCACTAATTTGTATTGCGCAATATTTTTCTTTTCTAGTCCAGTAGTCAGAATCCTAGAACAAGCTATCAAGTGGAACACAACAGGCCAAAGAAAAAGAGGCAGACCGCATGAAACTCTGAAGAGGACATTGTTAAGAGAGGACAAATTAACAGGCAAATAACTCGCAACTACAACTAGATCCTGATACAGCACCAATGGCCAACGCCTCTCCTTCGGGCTATGAGCCACAACAGAGACCTTCCAGTTTATTTCTGTCTCTGGCCACGTTATCAAAGTCACCCTGTGTTCAGTCCTTCTCTATGTTCTCTGTGGTCTTCATTGTCTTCGTTTCCCTTGAGGGTTCCTTCATCAAAGCCTGTCTCACTTTTCTGTCTCTCTGCTTCCTCGGTGTGTCTGATGTACCTCCGATGTTGTTGCTGTTGTCAGAATTCATTTGCTACAGCACCAACATCGCCCCCCCCCCCCACACACACAAATCTTCTGTTTTTGTTTAGAAGCTCAGAAAACCAGTAGAAGGTTTCTCTTCTGAAAGCCATCACCTCCGGTCACTACCAAGAAAGTCAGAGCTTATTTCCTGCTCTGACTTCTAAATCTGTCACATGTGCATTAAGCGTAATCCTTTTTAATGACATGGACGCACATAGGGGATATGATGGTAGTGTCCGTAGTTCCCTCTACCTGTTGGCACGCTAAAGGGTGATGTACTCATCATTAATCCTGGCGCTTTCTCTTCCCCCCTCCTCATTTTTACATAGAGCCAGGTACCCATTTCTACACTCGAGTGACTAGAGTCACCACAGCCTGGCTCAAATAAATCATCCCCCCCCTCGTGTGTTGTCTTGTGATATCTCCCTGCACCTGCGAGCTGGTGTTCTTTGCAGCCGATGCTGTGAAGGTGTTGAGGCACAACATCGTATCGGCGCGGGAGCGGGCTATGGCAGCTATTCTTTTTTCAGTCCCGGAGTACAGCTAAACAGAAGGGGGTGTGCAATGTTTCTTTAGCAGACTCCACCACCATGGGGACTATGGCGATCCCTGTCCCGTTAGCCAGGCTAGGCCTGTTACTGGGGGTACCAACGGAGAGTTGTAATGGATCTTTGTCAGCTATAGTTCGCTAAGCCTAAAGCTAGCATGTCTGCTATGATTTGCTAACCCTGAAGCTAACATGTCTGCTATGGGTCATTAACCCTGAAGCTATCATGTCTGCTATGGGTCATTAACCCTGAAGCTATCATGTCTCCTGTAGGTCATTAACTCTGAAGCTATCATGTCTGTTATGGGTCATTAACCCTGAAGCTAACATGTCTGTTATGGGTCATTAACTCTGAAGCTATCATGTCTGTTATGGGTCATTAACCCTGAAGCTATCATGTTTGCTATGGGTCATTAACCCTGAAGCTATCATGTCTGCTATGGGTCATTAACCCTGAAGCTATCATGTCTGTTATGGGTCATTAACCCTGAAGCTAACATGTCTGTTATGGGTCATTAACCCTGAAGCTAACATGTCTGCTATGGGTCATTAACCCTGAAGCTATCATGTCTGCTATGGGTCATTAACCCTGAAGCTATCATGTCTGTTATGGGTTATTAACCCTGAAGCTATCATGTTTGCTGTGGGCCATTAACTCTGAAGCTATCATGTCTGTTATGGGTTATTAACCCTCAAGCTATCATGTTTGTTATGGGTTATTAACCCTGAAGCTATCATGTCTGCTATGGGTCATTAACTCTGAAGCTAACATGTCTGCTATGGGTCGCTGATTGCCTAACTGAGGAAGGGTCTTCTCCTCCCACCATCTTCCACATGGGAGAAAAGTGCGCTTTCGACTTCGCTACCCAGACGCCCGTGACTAATGTGAGAGAAGTCAAATAACCAGAGCAAGAACCCCATCGTTCCATCCTGTCATAGGACAAATACCACATTTCTCAAACAGCCTGTTGTAGGAATTCTCAAACAGCCTGTTGTAGGAATTCTCAAACAGCCTGTTGTAGGAATTCTCAAACAGCCTTTTGTAGGAATTCTCAAACAGCCTTTTGTAGGAATTCTCAAACAGCCTGTTGTAGGAATTCTCACACAGCCTTTTGTAGGAATTCTCAAACAGCCTGTTGTAGGAATTCTCAAACAGCCTTTTGTAGGAATTCTCAAACAGCCTGTTGTAGGAATTCTCAAACAGCCTTTTGTAGGAATTCTCAAACAGCCTGTTGTAGGAATTCTCAAAGCGCGGAAAGAAACTCAGTACAGTATATACAGAATGAAAACAGTCAGGACAAACAAATAGATTGCGCAGCTAGAACTATAGGCTAAACACCATCTAAACAGACATTTATAGAAGCTCAAACCTCACTTTAGTTTGCAGAAGAAAATCTTACTGATGATCTTACTGAACGCTGCCGTAAAAAAAAATTTCAAATTAAATTTAAAGTAAAAACAAGAAAAACAAAAACAAAACAAAACAACGACTGACACCGAGGATTATCTAAAGCTGACAATACACGCAGAGGCCAAACACGCCCTGTCTCATGAAGAACAAAGCCAACAGCTTTATAGCCATCATAGTTTGAGTTTCAGACTACCCCGTCTCATGAAGAACAAAGCCAGCAGCTTTATAGCCATCATAGTTTGAGTTTCAGTCTAGAAGTCATAAGCCTGTGGAAACTGCATGACGATGTGCTCTTCTGAGGAAATCAACATATGCATTCTCGCTGTAAGAGCCTTTTGCAGCAGTTCGTGTAAATTTATCTAATTTGAGTAATTTAGAGCATGGCAAAGCGAATTAGAGCACGTTTATGCCCGATGAACGTTTAGATTAGCTTTGTGTGTAAGGTTACCTTATTGACTTCCTTGAGCTCAGCATTAAACGCTAGGTTTATCTGTTAAAGTTGGGGTTCGAACTCTAGGTTTATCTGTTAAAGTTGGGGTTCGAACTCTAGGTTTATCTGTTAAAGTTGGGGTTCGAACTCTAGGTTTATCTGCTAAAGTTGAGGTTCTTAACATTCTCATGATTACTCATCCGCAGTGACTGAACAATATGTCCCTTCACCAGACTGTCGAAATCATCATCATCAGCTCCTCTGTTAGGTACCAGCTCATCAGCTCCTTTGTTAGGTACCGCTCATCAGCTCCTCTGTTAGGTACCAGCGTGATTTCAAAATATATCAATAGCTTGGCTTGAGGATCGCCAAACATCGCCAGATAAATTTTACAGCCATTAGTTTTTCAACCGTCACTTGTTGTGTGAGGTTATCTTCTACTACTGGCACTTACAACGGAAAGACGGAACAATCTGAAGACTTACGTCCTACATGTTTCCCTTGCCTTCAGGCGTCACACAGGGCTCGCAGTGTGTTTCACCATGAATCTCTTATTCTCGGTGAGCCTCTCAATCACATCAAGGGATTTGATGCCATTCATCTTAGCCTCTCTTGTCAGTGTTCTCTTTAGGATCTCCGGAGGTCGGCCTCTTTTTCTCTTTCCAGATTTTTCCCATTTCATAGCGTGCTTCATGATTCTGTAACTGCTTCTTCTCATCATATGGCCCACTTATGCCCACTTTCTTTCCTTGATCAGACTGTTTGCTTGATGCTCACTTCTCTTATCTCTGCCTTGTCGTGAATTAGTTCCATTCTATACAAAATATTTTTCATTGACATTTGAACCTGAAAACGAATCGGAACTTACATCAAAATCTACGGAGGGCAAAGACCCTGTCCGTGTTGGCAGTCAACATCCCATAGCTGACATGCTAGCATAATGGTTGGCGAACAATAGCTGACCAACACCCTGTTCCACTTCTCAGTTGGTACCCCCCAATAAAAGGACTAGCCTGGCCAAGGGTCAGGCATCGCCGTAGTCCCCCGTAGCGGTAGAGTCTGCTAAGGAAGTGTTGCACGTCCCTGGGTTCTTAGCTGCACTCCTTCCATGTCTGTGCAGGTCAAGGATTCATTCATTCATTTGCATGTCCCTTGTGGAACTTTGCCTCCGTAACAGCACTCCATGTCAAGGATTATTATTGTTTTTATACAGGTGTTGGAGTTAGAAGTTTGAACTTAGTTTGTTTTTGTGATCAATTTAAAAAAAAAATTTGTTACAGGAAGACGCTACTTGGTTTTGCAGTAAGTGAGCTATAGACAGTATTCTTATGTCAAGGCCCGCAAACCATAACCGATCAAAACCCTGTCCCACCTCTCCGTTGGTACCCCACGTGCTAACGGGGCAGGGATCCCAGTGTCTCCATGGTGGTGGAGTATGCTAAAGAAACATTGTGTATGCCCTGATTTTAGTTTTACTCAGATCGAAAAAATGGCCGCTGTAGTCCTCTTCCAGTCTGACACAAAGCTGTGTCTCAACATCTTCACCGCATCGGCTGCAAAGAACACAAGCTCGTAGTTCCAGGGAGATAGAAGAAGAAGAAGAAGAGGAAGAAGAAGAAGAAGAAGAAGAAGAAGAAAAAAGAAGAAGAAGCTCACTCTCGTCTTCTGTCAAAGACTACAGGACGAGCCACATCCTCACCAGAAGCAGACAACAAACATCCACAAGATGAGCCACATCCTCGCCAGAAGCAGACAACAAACATACACAGGATGAGCTACATCCTCGCCAGAAGCAGAGAACAAACATCCACAGGATGAGCTACATCCTCGCCAGAAGCAGACAACAAACATCCACAGGATGAGCTACATCCTCGCCAGAAGTAGACAACAAACATCCACAGGATGAGCTACATCCTCGCCAGAAGTAGACAACAAACATCCACAGGATGAGCTACATACTCGCCAGAAGTAGACAACAAACATCCACAGGATGAGCTAAATACTCGCCAGAAGTAGACAACAAACATCCACAAGATGAGCCACATCCTCGCCAGAAGCAGACAAAAAATATCCACTTCGTGTTTTTAAGTAATCAGTGTTAGTTACAAATCTCGCCCGTCCGTTCACATTCAACTTTTACTTTATCTGCGACTGGAACCACTCACAGTTTCAGGCCATTCTCGTATCTCTTTACCAACATATCTCGTATCTTGTTACCAGAGTTCAGTTCAGACTCTTTTTTTTTCCTATTCTTTGAGCGAAAGGTATTCTCCATAATTACTGTTACTAAAACTGTGTTATTATCTGTTACTTTGTTAATGTCGGACTGGAAAACTGCATAGAACATGAGACCGGAAAAACATAGACGGACTTTTGTTTTCAGCTGGTGAAGAAATGGATACAGATCAAATCAGATAGTGCCAAGACTATAGGCGTAGACCCTCATCTATCTCTATCCTCCGTGTCTTGAATCAAGTCGATTGCTGCCCCCCCCCCCCACTCACCCCCTCACACACACAAAAAGCCATGTGCCGTTCAGGTATTTCTGCTTTCTCCGCCCTCTCTGTCTTTAGTTGGACACGATATTCTGCCCCTCTTCTTCTTCTTTTCTTCGTTCGCTTCTACCACCAAGACCGTCCCGTCATTTTATTGAATTTACTCATTGGTCCTCGATAGGTCCCTTGGTCCTCCTGTGGTCCCCCAGAGGACTATACGAGATCCCCGAGAGGACCACATGAGGTTCAGAGTATCTCGGGGCTTGGGCTTGTATTCTCGGTGGGTCGCAGAAGCGGGATTACGTGACACCGTGGTTTTCGTTGCACCAGTTTAGTCTAGAGTTGGACTTTCTCACTGGAAAACCTCGACGTGTTTTGGATATCAGCATATCCCCACCTGGTGAGAGGTGGTTGCCCATCCATTCCAGAGTTGGATTTTCTCACCGGAAAACCTCAGCGTGATTAAGATACGCATACATCCCCGTCGCGTGAGAGGTGGTTGCCTATTTAGACTGCACTGGTCCAGTGTCTCCGACTTCAGCATTTTGTGTTCGTGGCCGCTGCCCTTCCTAGTTGTGGCTAGGATGGAGCTTTTGTCGAGGAGGACGAATCGTCGCCACTAGTAAGTTTCACCCCTGGGTTAAGCCGGTTTAAGCGTATTATCCCAGTATGGGCGTGTTTAGGACGTGAACGACCTCTAGAGCAGAAGTACCGTGACATGAGTAGTCATCAAGTTTCACCCCTGGGTTAAGCCAGTTTAGGCATATTTCACCAGTATGGGTGTATATCGGACGTGGCCGGCCTTTAGAGCAGAGGTGCCTTGATATGAGTAGCACTCGCCGCGAGACTACTGGACATGTCGATTAAATTTCACGTTATCCTTTCCATCACCTTTTCACTTCGGCGCCGCCCGGCAACCCTAATCGCATTTTCGCATTTTCTTCATTGGCTGGAAAGGAATTTTACTCTCCACGCGCCCCAGCCGAAGAATCTCGCCAGCAGTGTCTTAGTTTAACCCCTGGGTTAAGCCGGTTTAGGCAATCTGTCCCAGTGTGGGTGTATGCAGGACGTGGCCGGCCTCTAGAGCAGAGGTGCCATGATTTGAGTAGTCCTGACCTCGAGACTACTGATTACTTCACTTAATCCTCTCCTTCACCTTTTCCACGATGACGCTGCGCGGCAACCCTAATCGCATTTTTCTTCATTGGCCGGGAGGAGTTTCACCCCACGCACGGCAGCTGAAGAATCTCGCTAGCAGCGGGTTTTAAATCAAGAGTTTTCCTTCTCCTAGATGAACTACCAAACAAGACTCTCATCTACCCGAAGCGTCTGGTTTTCAGGCGCCAGATATTCGCCTTCGTCCCTTCTCCTGTCAGTTTGAACTGTTCCGTCACGAGAAGGCCAGGAGCTGGACTTGGACTGTCAGAGGCTATTTGAGACGCACACCTTGGAGACATTTAATTGGAGTGGAGAGTGTATCCCCCACCCTACCTCCGGCTATAACAGTCTTTAGAATTATTCTGCTGTTAATTTCTCGGATTTAAAAAAAAATCTGCAGGAATTGCATATAGTTTTGTGGAAATGTGCTGTACACGAGGAACAGTTGTAAACTAGGAAGTGGGCGTATTCTTGGTTATTTGGTACCAAGCCTTACCGCGAATGCTTGAAACCGCGGGTAATACAGAACCCTACATAATATATGGGGGGTTTTTTTGTTGTTGACATATACAGATAGCATTAGTATTAGTTTAAGTTTACATTACTGTCATCTGGAGTACTTTTGCGCTTATGCCTTCCAGTCACAAATGTAATACTTTGTTCTTTTCATTCGTCACAAAATACTCATCAGGAACCCTAGACCCAACTTGTTTTTTTTTTTTACTTGCAGGCAACAGCTGCATGAATTTCTTTCTTCTTTTTTTTTAATCACTTCACCGTTAGATGATTTGTTTTTGAAATACATTCTGGTAACTTTAGACTATGGCTTTTTTTATTTTGTCTTTCAATATTAATTTTTTTATTTAAAATGTCAGTTTTTTTTTTTTTACTTAAAGGACAAACTTCACAGCCTCTGTTTGACTTGGTAGACTTTCCAGCGTCACTATTTTTCCGCTTTCGGTCATTATCAAGGCAAAAATAAATGAGATGTCTTGTGTCTAGTCTTCCAGTAAATACCAGCTGGTGTTCTTTGCAGCCGGTTCTATGAAGGTGTTGGTGCGCAGAATGGTGCTGGCTTGGGAGCCGGCCATGGCAGCTAGTCTCTGAGTGCAACGGTTGCTATAAATGGAAAGTAAAGCAACAGTGTTTCTGATCAACTAATTGGCTCGTTCATACCGTTACTGAGATTGTGAAAGAAATATCAAGCCAGTAATGTAAGGTTTGCACCTGCCTAGGTGCAAAGTAGGTTCGTTATGCAGCCAGCACATACCTACACAAAGTATCTACATATCTGGGGTTGTATGTGAATATATTATGTATATTTTTATAGATACATCTGTCAGACCAAAAGAAAAAAAACCTATGTCATTTGATATAACAGAGCACTCAAGTTCTACAGTGAGCAGATATTTCTCTAGAACTTAGTTTTGATGAGTACATTTGTCCAGAGTCCTGCATTATTCCTAGTATTTTTGTGGTAAGTGTAGTTAATTTAGTTCTCCTGGGAACTTGATGATGATTTGACTGACTTGTCTTATCTTGTGATATCTCCCTGTAAATGCGAGCTGGTGTTCTTTGCAGCCGATGCTGCAGAGATGTTGAGGCACAGCATCGTATCGGCGTGGGAGCTGGTTATGGCGGGTACTTTTTCAGTTCCGGAGTACAGCTAAAAAGCACGGGGGTGTGCAGTGCTTCTTTAGCAGACTCCACCACCATGGGGACTATGGCGATCCCTGCCCCATTAGCCAGGCTAGGCCTGTTACTGCGGGGTACCAACGGAGAGGTGGGACAGGGTCTTGGTCAGGTATGGTTCGCTAACCCTGACGCTGGCATATCAGCTATGGGTCGCTGATTTCCCCATCGGACAGCGTCTTTATCCCCAAGATGTGACTGAAAGATGTAGAAAATATGTCAGATAATGAAGGAAAGAGAAGAGACAATGCCGCGGCTAATTTAGCCAAGCAAATGAAATTATGGCTGATTTTCCTTTGTTGCTGTTGTTCTTGTTGTTTTTCTAACGCGTTCACTCCAGAGCTGCGCTGGTGGTGTTGACTGATATTGCACATCCATGTGAATCAATATTCAGAGTGTTATTTGGGCAAAGTGTACAGTTTTAAAAGTCCGAGAAATACACAGAAACGAGCCGGAAGTAGACATAAACAAGCCAAGAAGTAGGTAGAAACAAGCCAAGAAGTAGGTAGAAACAAGCCGAGATGTAAAAAGAAACAAGCCAAGATGTAAACAGAAACAAGCCAAGATGTAGGTAGAAACAAGCCAAGATGTGGATAGAAACAAGCCAATATATAGATAGAAACAAGCCAAGATGTGGATAGAAACAAGCCAAATAGTAAATAGAAACAAGCCAAGATGTAGATAGAAACAAGCCAAGATGTGGATACAAACACGCTAAACAGTAGATAGAAACAAGCCGCGTGTAGACAGAAACAAGGCAAGGTGTAGACAGAAACCAGCCAAGAAGTCGACAGAAACAAGCCAAGATCTAGACAGAAATAACCCAAGATATAGACAGAAACACGCCGCTGGTAGACATAAACCAGTCAAGAAATCGACAGAAACAAGCCAAGTTGTAGACAGAAACAATCTAAACAGAAAGAGGAAACAACCAAAAATGAAAACAGAAACGAGCCAGGCGGAAAAAAAAAACAGAAGATGGAAACAAGCTGTTGAAATGAGTGAGAGAAAGCTCGAGTAAATGACAAGAATAACCCAACATTCCTGGAAAAAACAACAACTTGGGACATGTAAAACCGAGAAACAGCGATCCCCTGTGTTAGCGAAATTGGAGGATTTCACCGATACGGATCTGCTTGACAGGTTTAAAAACAAACAAAGAGTTAAGAATTATCGCTCCGTCCAGCCAGATCTTGTGTACCCGACACCTCTAGCTCTCCAAATGGTGCAGCTTCGTCAGCGCTTGGACACAAGTATTTCTTTCTACTCTGTGGGTTTATTTTGCCATTTCCAGGGGCGGTTTCTTATCACGGCGTTTTGACCCTGGATTCATTTTTCTCACGCCGTAAACCCGTGGTCTCCAGGCAAGAGAGTACAGCATAGCTTTATAACTAAGTTACTGAGCACAAATCGAAGGGGTTTTATTTTTATGAAGACAGTATAGAATATTTACATATTTCATAGCAGTATTCGTTTGCACTTGTACTTGTACGAGTTCCCTGCAGCTGCGAGCTGTTGTTCTTTGCAGCCGATGCTGTAGAGATGTTGAGGCACAACATCGTATCAGCGTGGGAGTGGGCTATGGCGGTTATTTTATCAGTCCCGGAGTACAGCTAAAAAGCAGGGGGTTGTGCAATGCTTCTTTAGCAGACTCCACCACCATGGGGACTATGGCGATCCCTGCCCCGTTAGCCAGGCTAGGCCTGTTACTGGGGGTACCACGAAGAGGTGGGACAGGGTCTTGGTCAGCTATGGGACGCTAACCCTGACACCGGCATATCAGCTATGGGTCGCTGATGACCTTATCGGGCGTCTTCACCACACACCCCCGCCGCCCCCCCCCCCCCCCCAGCAGTATTGGCTTATAACAGAATACCTGCTTATCTCATTAAATATGAATATAATTGCTGACCTCCTTAGAAAAGAATTCGTTTGCAACAGAATATGTTCTTATCTTGCTGAGAAAGAATTATTTATAACAAAATATCTGCTTAGCTCACTAAACAAGAATTCGTTTAATTAAAGTTTTAATCTGTACTAAATGAATAGATTGAGAAAGATACGCAAATTTTGGAATCAAGAAGTCGTTAATGCATAGTCAATGTGAAAGTTAATATTTCATTTGCCTGCATGTATACATATGAAATATGTAAGACAGGAACTGACATGGAGTCCTCAAGGAAATAGAAAACAAGGAAGACCTAGACTTACTTGGAGAAGAGAAATTATGACAGTGCTCAGAGACAAGGGATGCACATGGAAGGAAGCGGAGAATAATTCCAAGAACAGGGATGACTGGAGAGCCTTTATCCGTGGCCTATGCTCTCAACGGAGTGAAAGGCGATGATGATGATGATGATGATGATGATGATACATATGAAATATGTCTATGGTGTTTCATCGTTACAGGATTCTGTTTATTTAATCTTATATTGTTGAGTGTGTAGAAAGAAGCCAAGCATGAAAGCTGTGTCATAGCACGTTCTTTTCATATTCCTTATAGCGTGCCTTCTGTTGAGGTTTGCACTATAGTGAAAGCTTTAGAAACGCTAGAGAAACTATATGTGAGAGAAGGTATAGGTACGCCACGGGCGGGACTCCAGAAAGATGAAAAGATGGGCAAGCGTGATAATAGCTCTACCGTGACCCTTTGACGTAAAGATTATTAGCAGTAGATCTCTCCAACGGACAGCTAAAAGATCTTTGGCAGCTGATTTCATAGTGAAGAGATCTTGAAGTAGTCTTTCAGTCTTGGAATATAGACAGCTGTGAACTATCAGGTGTCTTGGAAGGAGTTTCATTCCTAGTTCATCTACTGTTTTGATATTCATTCATTCATTCATGTGCATATCCCTTGCAGAACATTGCCTCCCAAACAGCACTCCTGTAGCCCTCTCGGTTGTGAGCAAGATGGCCTGCTGCTGCCGCACCCATTTGCAGATCGTCAACGATATCTTGCAGCCATCTTCGTTTTGGTCTTCCTCCTTTTCTTTTTCCCATTATGTATCCTTCCAATACGGTCTTCTCTAAATTATCATGACGTTTAATGTGTCAAAAATATTTAAGTTTTCTCTCTTTAATCCTCTTTACTAGCCAGCCTTCTTCAATATTAAGCTCTTGTAGTATAGATATATTTGTTCTTTTTTGTGTCCACGATATTTGGAGAAGTCTGCTGTAGCATTTACACTCAAAGGCATTTATGTGTTTCTCAGCTGTTGTGTTAAGTGTCCAGGTCTCACAGGCATATGTTGCGATGGGAAAGATGCATGCCCTTAAAAATCTTATTTTTGTAGTTCTGTCTGCTCCTCTCCACAGATTGTTTATTTGTTTTACTTTCTGAAGAGTGATAGATGTCCTCCTTTTAATTTCCCTCATTGTATCTCCATTATTAGTTAATAGTGATCCAAGATATTCAAAACTCTCCACTTCTTCCAATTTTTCCTCATTGATATATATTTCGGCTGCTTTGTTTGTTTTGTCAGTTGTCATCAATTTAGTTTTCTTTGCATTAAGATAGAGGTTCTGCTCTTCGCTGTTCTTACGGACTGACATAATTAGTTTTTCCATTCCTCTTTGCGTTGTGGACAGTAACAACTGTGTCATCAGCATATCTAATCTCTGGTAGTTCATAACCTCCAATTGTTATGGCATCGTAATATTCTTTGTCTACATCTTCTCTAACATTCCTCATTATATTTTCAGTATACAAGTTAAATAAGTAGGGTGACAATATGCACCCCTGACGGACTCCTTGTTTTATGTCAAACCAAGTTGTTGTTTCACCATTTATTCTTACTGCTGCTTGTTGGTCTAGATACAGCAGTGATGTTAGCTGTGTCAAATGTGTTGGAAGTCCCATTTTTTTCCATTATTTCCCAAAGTTTCTGGTGTTGTACACAATCAAATGCCTTTGAGTAGTCTATAAAGGATAAATATAGATTCACATTAAACTCTCTGCATTTCTCTATTATTAATCTTAGATTGAATATATGATCTCTTGATCCTCTTCCTTTGCTGAAACCAGCTGTTTTGACACATAAGTAGGAAATGTTCACCTGTATCCGCTCATTAAGACAGTGGGCTGTGCTTGTTCTTAATCTGGTCAGGTGTTTGTTGAAGATGGCGAGGGTTGTAAATATTTAAAGTTAAAAACAGGTGGCATTTCCACCTACAGATATGACTGATTTAATATAAACCTCCTATATCAAGATGAACTGTTGATGGATCTCAAAATCTGGGAGAAGGAGGCAGCGAAAGAAATTTCTTAAAGCGTTCCTGCATGGAAGGGCCGCTCTGAATGTTCATTAGCTTCAGAGATGCGCGCCCAGATAAGTTTTGAAAACCACTGTTCACTCTTATTGTTTTATGTTCTTCTCTACGCATCAACAAAGACCAGTCCACTTCTCTTCCCCAAGATTGCAACCAGCTGCATAGTTAATGCAGTGAAGCTAGACTCAGTTAAATTACTAGAGACAGTTTGACTACCTCAGTTAAATTTCTAGAAACAGTTTGACTACTTCAGTTAAATTACTAGAAACAGTTTGACTACTGCAGTTAAATTACTAGAAACAGTTTGACTACCTCAGTTAAATTACTAGACACAGTTTGACTATCTCAGTTAAATTACTAGACACAGTTTGACTACCTGAGTTAAATTACTAGATGCAATTTGACTACCTCTCCCCCGTGTGGTACCCGGGATCTGCAAAGAATAGGACCACTGTACCCTACCACGCATGATCGTAAAAGGCGACTAAGGAGGGTTCGGCATAGGGCCAGCAACCCTATCTGGTAAAAAACTATCAGACTGCTACAGAAACAGAAGCAAGAGAAAAAGCAAATGCAGGTGGAAGGAGAAATGCGTATCAGGAAACTGAGCCCATGAAGGTTGTGGATGAAAGCCAGCCACTGGAAGTCCCCAGCCCGACTGCAGACCTCCTGGAACCTAAACAAAAGATGCAAATAGGCAGCTGGAATGTAAGAACACTAAACCAGACTGGAAAACTAGCACAAACCATCAAGGAAATGCACAGATACAAACTAGACATACTAGGAATACAAGAAGCAAAATGGACAGGACAAGGCAGAAGGAAATTAACAACACAGCACACAGAAGATACAATAATATGGTCAGGTAAAGAAGATCTTCATGAAGGAGGAGTAGCATTGATTATAACAAAAGAAGCATCAAGAGCATTGCTGAAATGGACCCCAATAAATGAGAGATTATTATATGCACGGTTCAACTCAAGATTCACGAAGCTGTCTATTATAGTTTGTTATGCACCAACAGAAGCAGCTGAAGAGGAATTAAAAGAAGATTTTTACAACAGCCTCCAAGCCACAGTAGAAACAATACCCAAGCATGATATGCTACTCATCTTGGGCGACTTCAATGCAAAAGTAGGTGAAGGAAATGAAGATAGAAGAAGAATCATGGGAAGAGAAGGAATCGGAGAAATAAATGAAAATGGAGAAAGACTGTGCAGTTTCTGTGAAGAAAACATGATGACCATCGGAGGGACAATTTTCCAACACAAAAACATCCATAAGGTGACTTGGAGGTCACCAGATAAAACCACAGAAAACCAAATCGATCACATACTAATAAACAACAAGTGGAAACGGTCACTACAAGATGTGCGAGCAAGGAAAGGAGCAGATATAGGAAGTGATCACAACCTTCTGGTAGCAAAAATAAAACTAAAATTAAGGAAAGCCAGAATCGGAGAACACAGAAAGATACATTTTGATACAAGAAAACTGATAGACCAGCAAACAAGAAATGAATTCTCAATAATACTTAAGAACCGCTTCAGTGTCCTACAAGACGAAGCAGAAATGTCCATATTAGAGTTCAATAAAACACTACAGGAAACAGCAAAAGAGGTGCTGGGATATCGGAAAAGGAGAAAAGAGGAATGGATAAGTGAGACCACATGGGAAAAGATAGAGCAAAGAAAAGAAATCAAGAAAAAATTACTGAACACCAAATCACAACGGCTTAAAGAACGAGTTTTAAGTAATTATGCACAAAAAGACAAAGAAGTGAAGGAATCATGCCGTCAAGATAAACGTCAGTATTATGACAACTTAGCAGAGACAGCAGAGAAAGCAGCATATACAAATGACATGAAAACCATATATAAAATCACAAAGCAGATGACAGGTAACTTAAATACAAGATGTGAAAGTGCAGTAAGAACACAAAATGGACAACTGGTCAGTGGAGAAAGAGAAAAAATTGAAAGATGGAGGGAACACTTTAACACCCTACTAAACAGAACACAAGCAGCACAAGCAATAGATATACCTGCAGCAAAAGCGGAACTAAACATCAATACAGGACCAATAGCAATAAATGAAGTAAAAGAGGCGATAAAGATGCTAAAATCAGACAGGGCACCAGGTGAAGATGAAGTGACTGCTGAGATGTTGAAAGCAGAAGAAACAGAAACACCAAAACAACTTTGCCGCATATTACAACAAATTTGGGATCTAGAAAAGGCCCCAGAGGAGTGGAAAACTGGTCTTATAGTAAAACTACCAAAGAAGGGTGACCTCAGAGATTGCGGGAACTGGAGAGGCATTACCCTACTGCCACTCACTAGTAAAGTATTTTGCAGAATAATCATCAACAGAATTGTACCAACACTTGAGGAAAAACTTCGGAAAGAGCAGACAGGATTTAGGAAAGGAAGATCATGCATAGACCACATATTTGTACTTAGACAAATATTAGAACAGGCAAATGAGTGGCATAGCACAACATATGCATTATTCATAGATTTTGAGAAAGCCTTTGACAGTGTCAACAGAGATGCACTGTGGAAAATCCTAAGATGGCATGGCCTCCCCCATAAAATAGTTAATGTAATCAAAGCCCTATACGAGGGTTTTCATTGCAAAGTTATCTGTGGAGAACATACCTCCAGCAGCTTTAGGGTACAAACAGGAGTGAAACAGGGATGTGTACTATCACCAACATTATTTATCTTGGCAGTAGACTGGTTAATGAAGGAGGCAACATCAGACAAACGCAGAGGATTACAATGGACCCTTAACACAGTGCTGGAGGACCTTGACTTTGCGGACGACATTTGTCTATTATCAAGCAGTCACAAAGATATGCAAGATAAAATAAACAAGTTAACCCAGAATGCAAACAACATAGGACTAAAGATCAACGTAGGAAAGACAAAGTTAATGAAGCAAAATGTGAACAACAGAAATGTACTCAGAGTAGATAACAAGTTAGTGGAGGAAGTCAACGAATTTGTATACCTTGGCAGCAGAGTAGTAGAAAATGGAGACAGCACAGAGGACATCAACAGCAGACTTACTAGAGCAAACCAGGCTTTTGCAATGCTACAGAATATATGGAAATCAAATAAACTAAGCATAAATATGAAAATCAGGATATTTAAGAGTAATGTTCTAAGTGTACTACTCTATGGAAGTGAATGCTGGAAAATCACCAAAACCATAGAAAACAAGTTGAATTCTTTCCAGACTAAATGTTTACGAAGAATTAAAAAAATATTTTGGCCAAACACCATAAGAAATAACATCTTATTGGCAGAAATGCAGATGAAACCACTGACAACAATTATTGAGGAAAGACGCTGGCGATGGTTGGGACATGTGCTCCGAATGACTGACAACTCACTACCAAAAATAGCACTAAGATGGACACCACAGGGGAGCAGAAGTAAGGGTAGACCAAAAGAGACATGGAGAAGAACAACAGAAAGGATGTTGAGCAATAGAGGGCTCACCTGGGCAAGAGCAGAAAAAAAGGCGAAAGACAGGCATTTGTGGAAAACCCTTGCGGAAGCCCCATGTGCCCTGGGCACTTAAGGTTCAGAGAGAGAGAGAGAATTTGACTACCTCAGTTAAATTACTAGAGACAGTTTGACTACCTCAGTTAAATTGCTAGACACAGTTTGACTACCTCAGTTAAATTACTAGACACAATTTGACTACCTGAGTTAAATTACTAGACACAGTTTAACTACCTCAGTTAAATTACTAGAAACAATTTGACAACCTCAGTTAAAATACTAGACACAGTTTGACTATCTCAGTTAAATTACTAGAAACAATTTGACTACCTCAGTTAAATTACTACAAACAATTTTACTACTTCGGTTAAATTGCTAGACACAGTTTGACTATCTCAGTTAAATTACTAGAGACAATTTGACTACCTCGGTTAAATTACTAGATACAATTTGACTACCTCAGTTAAGTTACTAGAGACAATTTGACTACCTCAGTTAAATTACTAGAGACAATTTGACTACCTCAGTTAAATTACTAGAGACAATTTGACTACCTCAGTTAAATTACTAGAGACAATTTGACTACCTCAGTTAAATTACTAGAGACAATTTGACTACCTCAGTTAAATTACTAGAAACAATTTGACTACCTCAGTTAAATTACTAGACACAGTTTGACTATCTCAGTTAAATTACTAGAAACAATTTGACTACCTCAGTTAAATTACTAGAAACAATTTGACTACCTCAGTTAAATTACTAGACACAGTTTGACTATCTCAGTTAAATTACTAGAAACAATTTGACTACCTCAGTTAAATTACTAGAAACAATTTGACTATCTCAGTTAAATTACCAGAAACAATTTGACTACCTCAGTTAAATTACTGGAAACAGTTTGACTACGAATGCTCTTTCGTGTGCACAGTTTTGAAAGGCCGCGTGTGGGCTCAACCAATCGTTGCCGAGATGACAAGGTCTCCTAGACCAATCATAAATGTCCATTTGTTGGAGATGGAATCGAGATATACGTATCAGAGATTAATAACACCGGATAAAGTCATAGATCATCTTTCATTCTCCCTCATTATTCCATTTATCTTCAGTAAAAACTGAGAAATGAAAGTTTTCTTGGAAAAGAGCGTTACTTCGCTTTTTCAGTGACTGCCAGTCTGTTGTGCCACGGCTGCATTGTTTCTTCTTACAGCTCTGTTCTCAGCCATTCTCTTCTGCGCAAGTCAAAGTGCTTTCTCTACACTTTTTTTATTAACCCCATTTACTGAATGTTATAAAATTATATATATATATATATATATATATATATATATATATATATATATATATATATGTTCTTAGTCTTCTCCTGCCAATTGTCCACTTCTCTCTCTCTTCTCCTGCCAATTATCCACTCCTCTCTGTTTTCTCCTGCCAATTGTCCACTCCTCTCTCTCTTCTCCTGCCAATTGTCCACTTCTCTCTGTTTTCTCCTGCCAATTGTCCACTCCTCTCTCTCTTCTCCTGCCAATTGTCCACTTCTCTCTGTCTTCTCCTGCCAATTGTCCACTCCTCTCTGTCTTCTCCTGCCAATTGTCCACTCCTCTCTCTCTTCTCCTGTCAATTGTCCACTCCTCTTTGTCTTCTCCTGTCAATTGTCCACTCCTCTCTCTCTTCTCCTGCCAATTGTCCACTTCTCTCTGTCTTCTCCTGCCAATTGTCCACTCCTCTCTCTCTTCTCCTGTCAATTGTCCACTTCTCTCTGTCTTCTCCTGCCAATTGTCCACTCCTCTCTCTCTTCTCCTGTCAATTGTTCACTTCTCTCTGTTTTCTCCTGCCAATTGTCCACTCCTCTCTCTCTTCTCCTGCCAATTGTCCACTTCTCTCTGTCTTCTCCTGCCAATTGTCCACTCCTCTCTGTTTTCACCTGCCAATTGTCCACTCCTCTCTCTCTTCTCCTGCCAATTGTCCAGTCCTCTCTGTCTTCTCCTGCCAATTGTCCACTCCTCTCTGTCTTCTCCTGCCAATTGTCCACTCCTCTCTGTTTTCTCCTGCCAATTGTCCACTCCTCTCTGTCTTCTCCTGCCAATTGTCCACTCCTCTCTCTCTTCTCCTGCCAATTGTCCACTCCTCTCTGTCTTCTCCTGCCAATTGTCCACTCCTCTCTGTTTTCTCCTGCCAGTTGTCCACTCCTCTCTGTCTTCTCCTGCCAATTGTCCACTCCTCTCTCTCTTCTCCTGTCAATTGTCCACTTCTCTCTGTCTTCTCCTGCCAATTGTCCACTCCTCTCTCTCTTCTCCTGTCAATTGTTCACTTCTCTCTGTTTTCTCCTGCCAATTGTCCACTCCTCTCTCTCTTCTCCTGCCAATTGTCCACTTCTCTCTGTCTTCTCCTGCCAATTGTCCACTCCTTTCTGTTTTCTCCTGCCAATTGTCCACTCCTCTCTCTTTTCTCCTGCCAATTGTCCAGTCCTCTCTGTCTTCTCCTGCTAATTGTCCACTCCTCTCTGTCTTCTCCTGCCAATTGTCCACTCCTCTCTGTTTTCTCCTGCCAATTGTCCACTCCTCTCTGTCTTCTCCTGCCAATTGTCCACTCCTCTCTGTCTTCTCCTGCCAATTGTCCACTCCTCTCTGTCTTCTCCTGCCAATTGTCCACTCCTCTCTGTTTTCTCCTGCCAATTGTCCACTTCTCTCCTCTCTCTTCTCCTGCCAATTGTCCACTTCTCTCTCTTCTTCTCCTGCCAATTGTCCACTTCTCTCTCTCTCTTCTCCTGCCAATTGTCCACTCCTCTCTCTCTCTTCTCCTGCCAATTGTCCACTTCTCTCTCTCTCTTCTCCTGCCAATTGTCCACTCCTCTCTGTTTTCTCCTGCCAATTGTCCACTTCTCTCTCTCTTCTCCTGCCAATTGTCCACTCCTTTCTGTTTTCTCCTGCCAATTGTCCACTTCTCTCTCTCTCTCTCTTCTCCTGCCAATTGTCCACTCCTCTCTGTTTTCTCCTGCCAATTGTCCACTTCTCCTCTCTCTCTTCTCCTGCCAATTGTCCACTCCTCTCTGTTTTCTCCTGCCAATTGTCCACTGCTCTCTCTCTCTTCTCCTGCCAATTGTCCACTCCTCTCTGTTTTCTCCTGCCAATTGTCCACTTCTCTCTCTCTCTCTTCTCCTGCCAATTGTCCACTCCTCTCTGTTTTCTCCTGCCAATTGTCCACTTCTCTCTCTCTCTTCTCCTGCCAATTGTCCACTCCTCTCTGTTTTCTCCTGCCAATTGTCCACTTCTCTCTCTCTCTTCTCCTGCCAATTGTCCACTTCTCTCTGTCTTCTCCTGCCAATTGTCCACTCTCTCTCTCTCTTCTCCTGCCAATTGTCCACTTCTCTCTCTCTCTTCTCCTGCCAATTGTCCACTCCTCTCTGTTTTCTCCTGCCAATTGTCCACTTCTCTCTCTCTCTTCTCCTCCCAATTGTCCACTTCTCTCTCTCTCTCTTCTCCTGCCAATTGTCCACTTCTCTCTCTCTCTTCTCCTGCCAATTGTCCACTTCTCTCTGTCTTCTCCTGCCAATTGTCCACTCCTTTCTGTTTTCTCCTGCCAATTGTCCACTCCTCTCTCTTTTCTCCTGCCAATTGTCCAGTCCTCTCTGTCTTCTCCTGCTAATTGTCCACTCCTCTCTGTCTTCTCCTGCCAATTGTCCACTCCTCTCTGTTTTCTCCTGCCAATTGTCCACTCCTCTCTGTCTTCTCCTGCCAATTGTCCACTCCTCTCTGTCTTCTCCTGCCAATTGTCCACTCCTCTCTGTCTTCTCCTGCCAATTGTCCACTCCTCTCTGTTTTCTCCTGCCAATTGTCCACTTCTCTCTCTCTCTCTTCTCCTGCCAATTGTCCACTTCTCTCTCTCTCTTCTCCTGCCAATTGTCCACTTCTCTCTCTCTCTCTCTCCTGCCAATTGTCCACTCTCTCTCTCTCTCTTCTCCTGCCAATTGTCCACTTCTCTCTCTCTCTTCTCCTGCCAATTGTCCACTCCTCTCTGTTTTCTCCTGCCAATTGTCCACTTCTCTCTCTCTCTTCTCCTGCCAATTGTCCACTCCTTTCTGTTTTCTCCTGCCAATTGTCCACTCTCTCTCTCTCTCTCTTCTCCTGCCAATTGTCCACTCCTCTCTGTTTTCTCCTGCCAATTGTCCACTTCTCTCTCTCTCTCTTCTCCTGCCAATTGTCCACTCCTCTCTGTTTTCTCCTGCCAATTGTCCACTGCTCTCTCTCTTCTCCTGCCAATTGTCCACTCCTCTCTGTTTTCTCCTGCCAATTGTCCACTTCTCTCTCTCTCTCTCTCCTGCCAATTGTCCACTCCTCTCTGTTTTCTCCTGCCAATTGTCCACTTCTCTCTCTCTCTTCTCCTGCCAATTGTCCACTCCTCTCTGTTTTCTCCTGCCAATTGTCCACTTCTCTCTCTCTCTTCTCCTGCCAATTGTCCACTTCTCTCTGTCTTCTCCTGCCAATTGTCCACTTCTCTCTCTCTCTCTTCTCCTGCCAATTGTCCACTTCTCTCTCTCTCTTCTCCTGCCAATTGTCCACTCCTCTCTGTTTTCTCCTGCCAATTGTCCACTTCTCTCTCTCTCTTCTCCTCCCAATTGTCCACTTCTCTCTCTCTCTCTTCTCCTGCCAATTGTCCACTTCTCTCTCTCTCTCTTCTCCTGCCAATTGTCCCCTTCTCTCTGTCTTCTCTTGCCAACTGTCCACTCCTGGGACTCGTAGGTCTTCTTCCAGGTTGTCAGGCCACCATTGTCTCGGTCTGCCTCTTGGTCTGTCTCCCTTAATCACTTGTATACGCCCTTTTTGCCTGTCTATTCTCGTCAATCCTCTCCAAGTGTCTGAGCCATATCAGTCTGTTGTTTTTTTTTAATAATGGTAGTTATAAGTGGAGACTGGAATAGCGTGTGGATTTCTTTGCTATTCTTTTCCATTCTTGCGACATAGGATCTCTAATTGGCCCAAACATTCCTCTCAAGATTCTATTTTCAAAGATCTGTAGCTGTGGTTGTTTTGTAGTGTTCCATGTTTCCGATCTATACAAGACAACGGTTCTATCTATCTATCTATCTATCTATCTATCTATCTATCTATCTATCTATCTATCTATCTATCTATCTATCTATCTATCTATCTATCTATCTATCTATCTATCTATAATTACTGAACTAACGGTTAATAAAACATATGATTAAAAGTTTCAAAATCACAATCCGGCGTCATTGCATCCAGGACAGCCCCATATATGCCCCGCCGCATGCCGCAGCATCTAACTAAGAGTCTGTTTGCTAATAGTCCACGTCAAGTGTTGGTTCTCTACCATGCGTTTCTGCCACACAGTTCAGATTTCCGGCCAGCACCCTTCATTTGTCCTAGTTCCAGCAATCGCTTAACAGTTACATTGTTCTTCCCTTCCAGCTCTTCATTTTCCAGCAGTCTTTCTGTGACAGTCTGAAGACTGTCTCAATTGTTTCTAGAGTAGGAAATTCCCGAATCACTGTCTGTACGGAGAGAAAGCCGAAGACTAACGAAGAAAGCCGAATGGAGGAAAATACGTGATCGGTCGATACGATCTCTCGCGAGACTTAGGATCACGTGATTTCTAATCGAGGAGAATAGATTCATTTTCTGCCAGATCGCTGGTAAAGCGCTTCTCAGCTGGGGGCACAGGCCCGATTATTTGGCCCGGACAGCCCAGCGGCCACCGTATAAGCTAATCTCCACTAGGATACGTGAGTGACCAAAGTTAAAAGTTCAAAATTCAGACTATGGCTTCACCGCATTCGAGACAATTCCATGTATGCTCCCCCACATGCCGTAGCATCCAACCAAGAGTATGTTTGCTAATAGTTCCCGTCAAGCTTTGTTTCTCTACCATGCGTTTTCTGCCACACAGTTCGGATTTCCTGCCAGCATCTTTAATTTGTCCAAGCTCGAGCAGTCTCCTAACAGCCACGTTGTTCTTCCATTCCCGCTCTTCGTTCTCCCGCAGTCTGTCCAATACAGCCTTAGTAATGTCCCCCGTGTCCATTGTCAGTCTGCCATTTATTTTCGCCTGTCCAGCAAGTCCGCCTGCCACGTCATTGCCATGTACTCCCTCATGCCCTGCACAATAAAGCTACGTTAGACTCCTCACAGCTGCCTGGTTTAACAGGTGAACACATTCTTTTCGAAGCAATTTTTTCTCTCAATCTTTCGAAAGCATACTCTGTGAATCCATCACAATGATGCCATTAACTACATCATGGGCAACTAGTCATTCCATTGCCTCCGACACAGCTTCAGTTTCCATTCTCATGTTTGATGTGATGGCTTCAATAGGGTCCAGAATCCTGTGCCACTGCTCTTCCATTTCGGTAGACAACATAACCCCAACCACTTCCACTGTTCCGAGTCGCTGAGCCATCTGTGTATATGACTTTGTCGGAAGAGCCACAGAGATGCTGGATGTGATCTTGAACAATAACTTATATAAATATAAATAATTTTATTTATGTTTTATATTACATTATGTTTAATGTTATATATATATATATATATATATATATATATATATATATATATATATATATATATATATATATATATATATAATGATAAAATATATGATTATTCAATTTTTATTACTTTTCTTGAACAGCAAATCGAAGATGCATTACTTTTATGGTCACCGAATCGTTTACTTTTGAACAGGGACCTCATTTATTACAAAGACACTTCGCAGTGAAGTAGCACCAGTCTTTCTTCTACCTGCTGTATCCGTGTTCCTATCTTCACGGCGTTCCTGTCGTCTAGCCGGTACTGCATTGTGCTCTTAAATCTTTTTTCTGAAGTAATGTCTTAGATGAGTTTACCACTGAACAGGTCCGAGGTGCAAGAGTTTGCTTCTAATGCATCAAGATTCTTAGGATCTTTTTTGACGATATCTACGAACGAGTGTGTGGTCGTCTCCCATTATTCTGTTGCCATAAGCTGTATTCTTTACTTCCTTCTGTAGGAACTGTTCTTGAAAAATTATTTCCCTTTGATAACCGTTAAAGAATTTTTGTTTGTGTGTCTGTTGTAGTTTTCATCATCGTCGTAAATGTCTTATATTTTGGATGGGGTGTTAATGCTCCGTTTCTGGTCCTTGCGTGTGGTTAGTGCAATTAAGCTGTTTTATTTGATAAGCTGCGTATGCTGTATGAGGGTCAAAGACGCACAGTTTTAGGTATGATATGCTAGCGTCAGGCTTAGCGAATTATAGCTGACCAAGACCCTGTCCCACGTCTCCATTGGTACCCCCTGTAACAGGCATAGCTTGGCTAACGGGGCAAAGATCGCTATAGTCCCCATGGTGGTGGAGTCTGTTAAAGAAGTATTGCACACCCCACCCCCTTGCTGTTTAGCTACGCTCCATGACTTAGGGTCTGAAAAGTAGCCGCCATAACTCGCTCCCACGCCGATACGGTGCTGTGCCTCAACACATCTACAGCATCGGCTGCAAAGAACATCAGCTTGCAGTTACAGGGAGATTGAAGAAGAAGAAGACGAAGACATTTATCCTGTTTGATGTGTTTACTACATTAAGGATGATAATTCTAAAGTCTATTTTTTTAAGTTTAAATTTTAGTCTATTTTTTTAAGTTTAAATTTTAGTCTATTTAGATTGTTCAGTTTTCAGCACTAGTAATTTACTTTAAGGGAACATGCAGGCATAATTTGCACATCTGACTTAATCGCCCTCAAAGACTATTTCGGAGGCTCAAACAGTGATATAAATAAGTATAAACTGACATTAAGTGAAGTTAGTTAGCTAAAAGTGAAGAAGAGAGATAGGATAGGAAAGATCTGTCTTGACTTCAGATCTTGGATGTTTATATATGTATATATATATAGCATGAACTTTGTTCACTTTTAAGGCTTATCCGATAGATGACAGCTGTCTTCGCATGTTGTGGGTGACGACGCTTGTTCGATGAGACGCCTGTCCGATGAGACACCTGTCCGATGAGACGCCTGTCCGATGAGACGCCTGTCCGATGAGGGATTCAGCGACCCATAGCTGACCAAGACCCTGTCCCACCTATCTGTGATACCCACAGTAACAGGCACAGCTTGGCTAACGTGGCAGTGATCGCCATAGTCCCCAGAGTGGTGGAGTCTGCTAAAGAAGCACTGCACACCCCCGGTTTTTTAGCTGTACTCCGGGACTGAAACAGTAGCTGCCATACCCCGCTCCCACGCCGATACGATCCTGTGCCTCAACACCTCTACAGCATCGGCTGCAAAGAACACCAGCTCGCAGTTACAGGGAGGTAGTACAAGTACAAGTCTTCGCATGCTACAGGTGCTATCCTCGCAGGTATTTATTAGATTCTTCCGAGGCAGGACCTTCCTTGACTGCACTTGAGGGACATGTTCTCCTACATTTGCACTGCGTTTTTTCAGCATAGGCGGATACAAGGAAGCAAGAATGGGATAGACATTCAGAAACAGAGAGAGAGAGAGAGGGTACAGCTGGTGCACGGCCCTAGGGCCTGGGGAAAGAGATGGAGCCTGGAGGAACAAGCTGACCAGCGAGTGAATGGGTGGGAGGGGGAGGGTAAGAAGAGCCAGTTAAAGAGGGGCCCGGGAATTCCAGAGGCAAAGGGTGGAATAGGACAGGGGGCGCGAAAATAGTTCTGTATCACCTGTGCAAGACTAGAGCAGGATGAATGGGTCGACGGACGGACGGATGGATGGATGGATAGATGGATGAGTTGATGGATGAATGGATGTATGGGTGGATGGATGGGTGGATGGGTGCGTGATGGATGGATGGATTGGTGGATGGATGGATGGATGGATGGGTGGGTTTGTGGATGGATGGAGGGACGGACGGACGGATGGATTAATGGATGGATGGACTTTCCAAGAATTATTTTTTTCGTGCAAAGTATTGATCCTCAAAGGACAATAAGGAGCTGATAATCCAAGATTCGGTCGCCGAGCACATTTTAATCGATCACTTTCTCAAAAACGGATCTTTCGTTTCCAGTTCATTTAGTTTTCAAATAGGGTGAAATGGAACATCTCATTCATTTGAAAAGTCACTGAGTATCTATTCTGAAAGAGGGTTTGCCGTTTATGATGAGACGAGTGCTTTCGTGCGCTATACCAAGTGATGTAATGTCGACGGATTTAGATGTTGTGTTCTAGATGACCCGATCTTGTTCTAGGAATACGGGCCACAACCAGCTCCCAAGCCGACACGATGCTGTGTCTCAATATCTTCATTGCGTCGGCTGGAAAGAACGCCAGATCACAGAAGAAGAAGAAGAAGGATGAAGAGGAGGAGGAGAAGGAAGAGGAGAAGAACATAGAATATGCAAACGAAATTATGTCTCGCATCGCACATTTTCCAACAAATGCAGTGAAAATTTCTGAAACAGCAGTCACATCACGGGGCCCACTGAAAGGGGATCAGAACACATCAGCGCAGAAACTTCACGACTGCACAAGTTTGTCTGAGAATAATAAAAGCCCAAGGAAGCTACATCATTATAAATGTATGGAAGGATAATGTGTTCTTCTCTTGCGACTGGGCGTTTGTTCGCCTTACCGGGGAACCTGGTTCAAGTCACAGTATTCTCGTGCTACGTATTTTTCTCTCACGCCTAAGGTACCTCGTATATTTCTAGGCTAGCCATACAATATTGTAATCCACCGCCATAATAGAATAACCACCTGTAACTGCTGTAGCGCCGACTAAACGCATCTGCCCCAAGTGCATGGTGGCCCAACCAGTCCATGGAAGTCTATTTATATGAATGTATATGACGGGTGAATGCTGGAAAATCACCAAAACCATAGAAAACAAGTTGAATTCTTTCCAGACTAAATGTTTACGAAGAATTAGAAAAATATTTTGGCCAAACACCATAAGAAATAACATCTTATTAGCAGAAATGCAGATGAAACCACTGACAACAATTATTGAGGAAAGACGCTGGCGATGGTTGGGACATGTGCTCCAAATGACTGACAACTCACTACCAAAAATAGCACTAAGATGGACACCACAGGGGAGCAGAAGTAAGGGTAGACCAAAAGAGACATGGAGAAGAACAACAGAAAGGATGTTGAGCAATAGAGGGCTCACCTGGGCAAGAGCAGAAAAAAAGGCGAAGGACAGGCATTTGTGGAAAACCCTTGCGGAAGCCCCATGTGCCCTGGGCACTTAAGGTTCAGAGAGAGAGAGAGAGATATGACGGGTGAAAGTTAATTTTATAGAAGGTAGTAATAAAAATATACATAATTTAATATGTGTACTTTAATTCCTAACATTACTTGCATAGGTTAGGGAGGAATGTTGGGGCCCAGCATTACTTTCCGCAGGGGCCCCCGGTGCTGTTAAGACGGCCCCGAACTGGGGTAATATTTATAATCATCTTAACTGTACAAATAAACGCCATTCATATAATTGTACAGGGTCCGGCATAAAGCATAGCTGGATTTTAAAAATGGAAAATAAATAAGCGCTATACATGTTTTTTATAACAAAAAAAAAAAGTGAAATGAAACTCAGAAAAGTGGGTATTTTTATTATTACTGACAATCATATTTAGGCTGAGAAAATTACGCCGGTTAGATGACCGCCATTACATTTGATACAGTCAGCCAGGCGTCTGGAAAATTCCTACATAACACCATTTAACATGTTCAAAGGGATATTTTGAATGCAGTGTCGGATTCGATCATTTAGGTCTGCAAATGACTGTGGTCGACTAGTATACACCGTTTTCTTGAGATACCCCCACAAAAAGAAGTCTGCGGCCGATATATCCGGTGACCTTGCCGGCCAATGAATATCCCCAAATCTGGAAATGGGATTGGGAAATGCTTGTCGCAGCATGGCCATTGACAGTTGCTCCATCTTGTTTAAACCATATTAGTCTCTTATTTCTATTGGCCAAGTCTAGAATGAAGTATTCATTTAGCATCTGCACATAAAGATCACTATTAACAGTAAGAGGATGCCAGGTGCCAAAGCGTTCCTAACAGCTGATCGCCGAGGGCTACTCAGCAATGCGTTGCGGACTTCTTGAATTCGTGCAGGTGTCTGTTGAGTTCTTGGACGACCAGTAGAAATGTTATCAAGGCAATTAGAGGCTTCCTTAAATTTTTTGACCCGCCTCAAAATTGTTTTGTCCTCCGATTGGGAGCATTATCACGGGGATGCAACTCAAATGGCGACGAAACTTTCGTTGTACAGTAATAGACGATTCTCCACTTTTAAAATAAGTTTCAACGGTGAATGCGCGATGTTGTGTTTGCCAAGAAGCCATTGTTAAAAATTACTGTTTGTCTGCTTCATCTCTGACGTCATGTTTTTGTTCACACGTATTCAGTTTCTGCGCACTTCGTCAGTTAAATCCAGCTATGCTTTATGCCGGACCTTGTATTTCTTTTTTCAGTACCAACATGTCGCCTTTTGAGTTTATCTGTTTACAAACACACATAGTTCCATTTTATCATCATCATCATCATCATCATCATCATCATGCGCCGTACTGACAAGCGTTTCTCCATAGCACCCGATCCTTCGTGCAGGCCATTAGTTCATTTGATCATCTCCTCCCACACCATCGTGTTAAACTATCCAGGATCATTTCTCTCGGCCCTTCCCCTGGCTGTTTTTCCCCTTTATTTTTTCCTGTTGTTACAATATTTCCCATGTCCACTCTTCTCATTCCACTTTATGCCAGAATAAATTATGTTGAATTCTAGTGGATAGAAATTGGAAGTAAGTTACCTTATAATTTAAAAACATGGATTAGATTAGAAATGTTTTATTTTTCATTTGACTTAGATTATATCTAAGCATCGCGCTGAACGCTGATTAGGCGTGGAAGATCTGCCACCACTGCCAGTGTTGTTTTGGACTGAAAGGGTTAACAGACTGACCCTCACGGAGTCTTATCGCTTACCAAAACAAACCAGGAAGTGTTTAGACTGGACAGCCAAAAGTCTAAAGTCGAGAACACTGTTTTTAGTTTTCGTCTGGCAAGTAACGGATGGACTTTCTGATGAAAAACACACACTCACACACACGCACACACAAAACACACTCACACACAACGAAGAAGTTTCTAACCGGATATCTCGGGACACCTTTCTTTTTTTTTTGTTAACCTGTTCTTGTACTTTAGTACGAAGTGAGGCGAGCAGAGACCATCTGTGTTACTACGCGGGAACTACATTAAATACGCGGGGTTGAGATTCGCCGGACATCAGCTCCCACATCTGCCGGAAATACCACAAGGATCAAGCATCCAGAACTCAGAGAGGCCCCGACATCTGAAACTGATGGAGAAAGAATTTACAAACAGCAAGAAACACTGAAAGGTAGAAAGACAACAGCTGCTGGAAAGAAAATAATTATGTGAAAACAGATAAACAATAGAAGGTAAAACGGGGGAATTCCAAGACGGGACAGAGGTGTTGGAGCCACGTCAGAAATTGCTGGAGTAAACAATAACAGAAGTGCGGACATTTTCATGCTAATAATTCAGATATGGCTGAAATTTTTCACGATTCTTTTCCGCGTGAGTATCGCTGGTATTATCAATACTATTACTACTACCACTACCACCAGCACCACCACTACCAGCACCGCTAGTACCACCAACACCACCAGCACCACCAGCACCAGCACCAGCACCACCATCACCAGCAGCAGCACTACCACCATCACCATCACCACCACCATTACCATCACCACCACCACCAGCACAACCATCACCACCACCATCACCACCACCATCACCACCACCATTACCATCACCATCACCACCACCATTACCACCACCACCACCACCAGCACAACCATCACCACCACCATTACCATCACCAGCACACCACTACCAGCACCACCAGTACCACCAGCACCAGCACCAGCACCAGCACCAGCACCAGCACCACCAACACCACCATCACCACCAGCACCAGCGCCACCACCAGCACCACCACCATCACTACCACCACCATCACCACCATCAGCATCAGCACAACCATCACCACCACAGCTGCCAACACCACCACTAACCAGTACCATCCTGCTCTATCCAGCAGGGGAAGTCATTCTGTCTTTCTTTTCTTTTCAGTGGTCTGGTTTTCATATCTTCTATAATTTCTTCTCCCTGTTTAGACTACTGCTAGTTTTATTTTATATACTGACGTCTGTCGGGTCAGTGGAATACATCTTCCTTACATCTTACATCCTTCCCGTGCCATTAAACGCCACATAGGGCTCGCATGGTAGTTCGCCAAGTTTTCCTGTCTTCGGTGAGCTTTTCAACCTCATCAAGGGATTTTATGCCTACTAATTTAGCCTCTCTTAACAATGTCCTCTTTAGAGTTTTACATGGTCGACCTGCTTTTCTTCGCCCTGTTGTACTCCACTTGATAGCTTGAGAGGAATACATCTTAAACTTTTATCTTTAGTTACGTCCAGTTAAATGTACTTTGATCTTCCTTCCCTGATTAAATGCAATGAAATACGCCATGATTAAAAACAATGAATTAATTCATCTTCTTATATCTTATATCCTTCCCGTGCCGTTAAACGTCACATAGGGCTCGCAAAGTAGTTCGCCAATTTTTTCTGTCTTCGGCGAGTCTTTCAACCTCATCAAAGGATTTTATGTCTGTTAATTTGGCCTCTCTTAATAATGTCCTCTTCAGAGTTTCACGCGGTCTGCCTCTTTTTCTTTAGCCTGTTGTGTTCCACTCGATAGCTTGTTTTGGGATTCTCTGATCATTTCTTCTCATCAAGTGGCCAACATATGTCCATCTCCTTTTCCTGATCACCCATGAGACTGGTTGTTGTTCAGTCATCTGTCTTATCTCTGCATTGTTCTTGAATTCATTCCACTTGATGCCGAGTATTTTCCTTAGGCATTTGTTTTCAAAAGAGTCTAATTTCTTTTCTATTTCTTTAGTTGTTTTCCAGCTTTCGCATGCATAAATGAGGGTGGATATTACATTTGAATTGAATAGTCTTAACTTGGTTTTTGTGCTTATAACTTCTTATAAATTTTGTGCTTATAAATTCATCTTCTACCCTGGATTAAAATCCAGTGAACTACACCCTGATCTTTCATAACTGACTAAATCCAAAGAAATACACTCTGATCTTTCATCACTGATTAAATTGAACGAAATACACTCTGATCTTCCACCCTGGATTAAATCCAATGAGCTACACTCACCTCTACCACACTAGATTACATCCAATGAAATATGCATTGATTTTCCGCACTGGATTAAATCTAATGAAATACACCGTGATCCTTCACCCTGGATTAAGCCCAATGAAATACACCATCATCTTTCATCCTGGATTAAATCCAATGAAACACACCTTGATGTTCTACTGTGGATGAAATCCAGGGGAAAATACCCTGATTCTTCACCTCTGATTAAGTCTAATGTACGGCACCTGTACTTTCCACTTCTGAATAAGTCCATTGAAATATAATCTAATCTCCCGTTTACTGATGTTTCTAAAGCTTAGCTTGTTTTGTTTTGTTCTGTTTTTTTTAAAATGATGATTCATTTGTAAAGAGTTGTTTATTATCACGTTACATTACATTTAAGTTGTAACCCCTTAAAAAATGACAGGAGAGGAATTGTAAAAAAAAAAAAAAACCCAAAAAAACTTCATTTTCCTCTAATAATTCTCCCAGGTAAATTCTCCCATCCCCAGAGATAAAAAGTGAGCAACTTACGAGGTTTCTGGGTGACCTAAAAAACGCATCACTGGACTGGTTATTACTACCTAAAATCACGTGACTAGCTTTAGACCACCGAACACTACAAACTGGCATATTTCCGTAAAGTTCTGACTGGAAAAACAAAATCATCACATTCGTTTCACACAAACACGCACACACACATGCATGCACATACATACATAATTTAATTTGGATTTTTTACCTACATTATGCCATGGTCGGACACACGTAAACATATTTGGCAATCAGCAACACATAGCTGACATCCTGACATCAGGGTTGGCGAACCATAGCTGGCAAAGACACTGTTCTATCTCTCCACTGGCTCTCTCCAAGTAACAGGCCTAGCTTGGCTAACGGAACAGATTTCGCCGTAGTCCCCATGGTGGTGGAGTCTGCTAAAGAAGTACTGCAAGCCCCCTGATTTTTAGCTCCACTCACGGACTGAAAGAATAGCCAGCATAACCCGCTCTCAATCCGACACGATGCTGCGCCTAACATTTAAACAGCATCTGCTGCAAAGAACACCAGCTCGAAGTAGTAGTAATAGTAGTAATAGGAGCATTGGAAGTAGTAGTAGTAGTAGTAGTAATATTTGTAGTAGTAGTAGTTATAGTAGTTGTAGTAATAATAGCAATAGTTGTAGTAGTAGTAGTAGTAGTAATACTAGTAGTAATAATAGTAGAAGCAGTAATACTAGTAGTAGTAATACTACTAGTAGTAATACTAGTAGTAATAGTAGTAGTAGTATTAATAGAAGTAGTAGTAATAGTAATAGTAGTTGTAGTAGTTATAGTAGTAGTAGTAGTAGTAGTAGTAATAGAAGTAGTAGTAATAGTAGTTGTAGTAGTAATAGTAGTAGTAGTAGTAGTAATATTAGTAGTAGTAGTATTAATAGAAGTAGTAGTAATAGTAATAGTAGTTGTAGTAGTTATAGTAGTAGTAGTAGTAGTAGTAATAGAAGTAGTAGTAATAGTAGTTGTAGTAGTAGTAGTAATAGTAGTAGTAGTAGTAGAAGAAGAAACATCATATTTCACAAAATTCCACACTTCTTCTCTATTCAGTTTCAAAGGCTCAGCCATTTAGTGAAGGGAAAAGATCACCTCCATTAACCCTAAAGTCACCACAGACTCTTTATGCGTGTCCCACAGACTTCTGTCTCATGATCTTTTGCTTTTCACTAGGCCACGTTTGGCCTCTTAACCCACAGAGAGAACAGATTTGATAAATGCGGACCTCTTGCACTTTGGCTATGAGATGATTGCCACAGTTTGAAAACCCTTGATTCAGACCCAAAAAAAAATAATTAAAACTGATTAGGTAGGATTAGATGAAGCAGATAAGTATGTCTAGTCTTTTCTAAGAGCAAATTTCTAGGCATAAACAGGAGGACACTCAAGAGAAGATTGACTGATATAATAAAGATTAACAGCTCGAACGGTTGAGATTCCTAGAAGGCTAGTAAGGGTTGTTCTGTCCCAGGCTGAAAGAATATGGCTATAGTCTGGCACGTAAAATATATTGCTTCTGTTTTATTATGCTACCATAAAAGTGTATGACTACTGTTTGGTTATGCTCTTTTACATATATGACTTCTGGCTGTTTATATTTCGTTAAAGGAGCAGTTCTAATGTCCGGTTATATATATATATATATATATATATATATATATTATATATATATATATATACTCTCGCCGAACCTTAAGTGCCCAGGGCACATGGGGCTTCCGCAAGGGTTCTCCACAAATGCCTGTCCTTTGCCTTTTTTTCCGCTCTTGCCCAGGTGAGCCCTCTATTGCTCAATATCCTTTCTGTTGTTCTTCTCCATGTCTCTTTTGGTCTACCCTTACTTCTGTTCCCATGTGGTGTCCATCTTAGTGCTATTTTTTTTTTTTTTTGTAGTGAGTTGTCAGTCATTCGGAGCACATGTCACAACCATCGCCAGCGTATTTCCTCAATAATTACTGTCAGTGGCTTCATCTGCATTTCTGCCAACAAGATGTTATTTCTTATGGTGTTTGGCCAAAATATTTTTCTAATTCTTCGTAAACATTTAGTCTGGAAAGAATTCAACTTGTTTTCTATGGTTTAGGTGATTTTCCAGCATTCACTTCCATAGAGTAGTACACTTAGAACATTACTCTTAAATATCCTGAATTTCGTCTTAATACTTAATTTTTTAGATTTCCATACAGTCTGCAGCACTGCAAAAGCATATATATATATATAGTATGAAATGAGTCGAGTAGAGACCATCTGTGTTACTACATATTACTATGTATGTATATATACATACTCACACACAAACTCCGGCAGAAAACTTCCGAGAGTTACCCCCCACCCCCATCCCCCCCCCCCCACATACGTATACAAACAACCCCCACATAGCTGCAACAAGGTCCCCGACATGCCACGAAGAACCAGCCCCGAATACCTCCAAGTACTCCCAAAACACCTCTAATAACTGCCTCTAAAGTACCCTTTAAAAACAAAAAACAAAAAAATCCCACAAGAACAACCCCCAAGAAAGAGCAAAGTATCCTCAAGAACTGCCAAATAAACACCACATAAGGTAACCCAGTCATGCCTTGAGAGGAACACAGGGATATGGTGATAGTGCCCATATTTTCCTTGACCTGTCGGCACACTTGAGGGTGTTTGGGATCAGTATCACGCCTGTCTCCGGAAGAAGTTAAAATACCAAATAAACGATCCCAAAATACCCCTCAAAGAACAAGTCCCAAACAGCCCTGTAAATTACTCCCAAAAAATATCCTACAATTTCGTTAAGTCTTAACAACAATGGAAGATGATCCAGTTCTTCACAGAAGTATCAGATGCTGGTAGCGCTTAGCTGGCAGCCGAAGGGAAATCCTTCAGTGTAGTTTATCCTTCCTACTGTACTGTGAGGTGTCGAGGGGGTGATGTAGATGGCGTCCTGTGGCTATATGAGTGGCCTCAGTGATGCTCGTGCCATAATCCGTGAGTGTTTCCGTAATTTCATCTATCCATCTTTTTTCCGGGTCTTTCTCTTCATCTGTGCTTGGAGTTCTTTGGTTGACGGCCCTCGTGACTTGGTGTACGTCGTTCTCATTAAGTGGCCAAGCCACTTCATTCTTTGTGTCTCTATGTATTGTCGGCGTGGTGTAGTTCCTACCAGTTGTCTAATGCCGTAATTTATTAGCTTATCCCCCCCACCCCCACCTCCCATCCCCCAGTGACGTTTCTGCTTCTCTTAGCCATCTCATTTCACATGTAAGATATTTTATTTTACTTTTTCTCGGTTAATGCCCATGTTTGGCATTGGTAGCACAACGGTGGGTATAAATCGTTTGCTGTTGTTGTCTCTTGGTTTCTAGTGGTATGTTTAGGGTGAGAAAGCAGCGGGGATAGCTGGTATGAAATGTCGTTTTGCTCTTTGTGTTCTAACATCATTTTCTCTGACAAACTTCCCATCCTTTGTAAACATACAACCAAATACTTGAATTCTTTAAGTCAATCTACAATTCGTATATAATCCAACACTAGATGGAAATTACATACATCTAGCAGATACAGCTTCTCGCTATCACACATTCTTGAATAAAACTGCCACATTACCCCAGTATCGCAGCGGGTTAGCGTGAGAGCAGAGTGAAGGAATGTTGGAAGGCGATCCCTACTATCACATCCAAATTACTCATATCACAACACAAAGGTACGCCTCAGGTATGTTAAAAATTAGTAATACAGATGTAGCTATTCCAGTTTAAACTGCATTCCATGATTCCTTATCTGGAATTTCCTCATCTGACATGTCGACATCCGATCTTCTAAAGTCAGGTGTCTAGAACGGGGTCGATAGCATTTAAGGGCCCTGTGTGACATACTATCGGCGCTATGTTACGATGTCGGCGGGGAGGAATTGTGCAAAGCAAACCCTTAACATGGACGTTAAAGACAGCAGAAGGACCAGATAACATTGTTTGTCTTGCTATCTTCTCTTTCAACTCAGCGCAGAGAGGCCACTCTAGAAACAAAGGGAGCTAGAAGTAGAAATGTTGGTTTAGGTTCGTGTGTCTTTAGCGATGTTTGTGTTGTAGTCCATGCTGGACTTGGTGGTCTGTCAAGATACGAACTAGATTATGGCCGAAAAGGGGTTAAAACCACGTGGAATAGATTACTTTGAAAAGGATATTTTAAAAAAAAACTGCGTGTGAAAAAAAAACTACTTTAAAAGAGTTTAAAAGTATATGGAATAAATTAATTTAAAAGGATCTAAAAACTATATGGAATAGATTACGTTGAAAAGAATGTGAAAACTATGTTATCCTAAAAGAGATTAAAACTATGGAATATATCATTTTGAAAGAATATAAAAGCTACAGTGCATGGAATGGATTACTTTGAAAAGAGATTAAAACTATGGAATATATGATTCTGAAAGAATATAAAAACTACAGTGTATGGAATGGATTACTTTGAAAAGAGATTAAAACTATGGAATATATGATTCTGAAAGAATATAAAAACTACAGTGTATGGAATGGATTACTTTGAAAAGAGTATGAAAACTCAATAGTTTAAAACCGTAGGGAAAATGTTAGTTAGGAAGGATATAAAACATATTCACAATAGACTACTTTGAAAGGATATACGATTTGTATGGAATAGATTGCTATCAAAGGTAAAAAAAAACGCAAATATAAAATAGATTACTCTGAAAAAGTCATAAAACTACATGGAAAAGACTACTTTAAAAACTGTACAAAAACCATATGGAATAGATTGTTTTGAAAAGCTGTCAGACTGTATAGAATAAAAAATAGATCCCTTTTAAAAGTATAAAAAATAACTAAATGAAATAAGTCTGCTATCAAAAGGCTTTAAAACTTATAGAATAGATTGTTCTGCAATTGAATAGAGGAAAATTACTGGTAAATGTTAATTCAGTGTTTGAAATATCCGGATTCTTGAACTTCCATGTTACATAACCGTCGATCATAAATCATCAAGTTTTAATTTGTTACTCTTGTTGTGGCTGTAGTTTAAGACAGGGAGGAAAAAAATGGTAAAGAGGAAGGCGAAAGAAAGAAAGAAAGAAAGAAAGAGAGATAGGAAGAAAGACGGAAATACAGAAAGAGAGATAGGAAGAAAGACGGAAATACAGAAAGAAAGACAGGAAGAAAGACGGAAATACAGAAAGAAAGACAGGAAGAAAGACGGAAATACAGAAAGAAAGACAGGAAGAAAGACGGAAATACAGAAAGAAAGACAGGAAGAAAGACGGAAATACAGAAAGAAAGACAGGAAGAAAGACGGAAATACAGAAAGAAAGACAGGAAGAAAGACGGAAATACAGAAAGAAAGACAGAAAGAACGAAAGAAAGAAAGGAGGGAAGAAGGAAAGACAGGAAGAAAGACGGAAATACAGAAAGAAAGACAGAAAGAAAGAAAGAAAGACGAAAATACAGAAAGACAGAAAGAAAGAAGGAAATATAGAAAGAAAGACAGAAAGAAAGACGAAAATACAGAAAGAAACACAGAAAGAAAAAAGAAAGAAAGAAAGAAAGAAATAAAGAAAGGAAGAAAGAAAGAAAAGAAGAAAGAAAGAAAGACAGAAAGAAAGACGGAAATACAGATAGAAAGACAGAAAGAACAAAGAAATAATAATTAAGGTGAAAAGAAAAAAAAAAGAACTGGAGTGGATTGAAGCTGGTTAGAGAGTGGATTGCGATTGTTAACCCGGATCCGGTGTGGGTGAATGACATATGCTCCCTGCCCCGAGCTTCTTAAAGAGCTGCGGACGAACAGACATGCACCAGCAACTGTGGGACGTGCGCACGTTTTATAATCCTCCTCCTGTCACATCACATTGGACGGACAAGAATTTCAAATTACAGCCATATTACCGACATGTAGTTCCCCATTCCGACATTGTTTTCCATTCATTTTCCACGACCTTGTCGGAAAATAGCCAAGATCACTGTGACCCGGCAGTTAGAACCCACCCAAAAGAATGTCTCGAATGTGTAAGAGATATCGTTGTTCACAATATTCTCCTTTTGGTCGATTTGATGTGATTCGATGGCCTCAATCAGATGACAATCAAATAAGGTGGAAAGCATGGGGGCATAAATCTCAGCGAAATGTCTTGCTATTGGCAGTTACGTCCCTTGTGTGAGCTATTTTCCGCGTTTTCTTTTCGCATAGACGAGAAGCGAGAAGGTTTTGGACCCCGGTTCGATTTCGTCCAAAGTACATTTATCCTTTTTTTTTTTTAATGCGTGAAATGCTATTATGTTTTTGTTTTGTTTTATTCGATGGATGTTAGGCGGAAAATGAAGATAATAATGTTTCAAACTGAAACTACAGCTATCATGAGATAAAGGAAATTGCTGGAGCAATAAGATTTAGAATCTGTCTTCATGGCCCATATTTGAAGATTTCTATCTGGGGCACAAGCGGGCATCTGTGTTTTTCTGATAGAGAAATCCAACGAGATAGATAGATGAGAGAGACAGAAGAGGGGAGAGAGAGGCAGAGAGGAAAACAAAAGAGAGATAGAATAGAAGAGAGAGTGGAGAAAGAGAGAACGATTAGAAAGAGAAAGAGAGAGAGAGAGAAAACAAAGAAAGAAGGAAAGAAGGAGAAGAGAGGAAGAAAGGTATAGAAGAAAGAAAGAGAAGAGAAAAAAGAGAGAGAAGAGAGATAGAAAGAAGAGAGAAACAGAGCGATAAGAGAAATAGACAAATAAAGGCACACCAGAGAAAGAGAGAGAAGAGAAGGGTAAAAGACAGAGAAAGAGAAAATAGAAGAGAGAGGAAAAAAAAAGAAAGAGAGAAGGGCAAACAAACAGAGAGAAAGAGAAAAGAGAGAAAACAGAGAGAAAAAAAAGAGACAAAAGAGAGAAAGAGAGAGAGAGAGAGAAAGAGAGGAGAAAAGAAGAGAGAAGAGAACAGAGAGAGACAAGAAGAAGAAGAGGGAAGAGAGAGAGAGAAAAAGAGAAGAGAGGGGAGAAAGAGAAGAGAGGGAAGAAAGAGAGAGAGAGAGAAAAAAAAGAAAAAGGTAAGAGAGAGAAAAAGAAGAAGAAGAAGAAGAAGAAGAAGAAGAAAACAAATATGAAAACTTTGAACTTTGACATTCATGCTTTTTTTCAGGTCAGAGTTAAATCCTCACAAAATCGCTAGGAGTGAGTTCAACAAACATCTGTAGCACGAACTCTGTAATACTTTACTTTCTGTAACTCGTGTAGGGAGTTGTAAGGCTAAATATTCTCTCACATCATCATCATCATGTGCTGTTTCCCTCAGACAAGTTTGCTAGGATGCGTTCCCCACGTTCACGGTAAAACAGTTGAGATTATATGTACGTGTAGCGTATACGTCCCTTACTATCTACGTCCCTTACCATCTACGTCCCTTACTATCTACGTCCCTTACCATCTACGTCCCTTACCATCTACGTCCCTTACCATCTACGTCCCTTACCATCTACGTCCCTTACCATCTACGTCCCTTAGTATCTATATCCCTTAGCATCTACAACCCTTAACATCTACAACCCTTAGCATCTACATCCCTTAGCATCTACAACTCTTAGCATCTACAACCCTTAGCATCTACATCCCTTAGCATCTACGTCTCTTGTCATCTACGTCCCTCACCATCTACGTTCCTTACCATCTACGTCTCTTGTCATCTACGTCCCTCACCATCTACGTTCCTTACCATCTACGTCCCTAAGCATCTACAAATCTTAGCATCTACATCTCTTAGCATCTACGTCCCTTAGCATCTACGTCCCTTAGCATCTACAACCCTTAGCATCTACATCCCTTAGCATCTACGTCTCTTTCCATCTACGTCCCTTAATATTTATCTCCCTTAGCACCTATGTCCCTTAGGATTTGCGTCCTTTAGCATCTACGTCCCTTAGCACCTACATTCTTTAGCATTTACGTCTCTTAGCATCTACGTCCCTTAGCATTTACGTCCCTTAGTATCTACGTCCTTTAGCACCTGCGTCCCTTAGCATTTACGTCCCGTGGCATTTACGTCGCTTAGCATCTATGTTCCTCGGCATTTTTATGCCGTAGAGGTATGAAGTGTTAGCGCCTTCACATTTCCAGAGCACTCGAGGTAGGGAGCCCAGCAAGCTGTTCTTGTTTTACTAGGGAAGACCCAGGTACTCGTTTTTTTTTTTTTAGGTTGAGTTGATCCTGGTGCCAGTGAGTCCGTAAAGGTTCTGACGAATTGCAGAATCGAACCAGGGACCTTCTGATCGGCAGGCGAAAGAACTAACCAGTACTCCACCGAAGTACCTTGTGATTCTGGTATGTATACGTTATTCAGAAATAATCCATTATATCCTCTTGTGGAAAGTTTCTAACAAATAACATTTCTGGACGAATTCTGTGGAAACTTTCACTTGGCCGTTATTTATAGGAACTAATCATTTCTATGACTTTTATATATATATAAGAACTAATCATTTCTATGTCCTGTCTTGGGGATTACTTTTTTGGTTTTTTTTTTCTTCTGCAGATCGTAACATTACTTCTTGTCCAGTGATAATTAGGGCTGGGAGATTGAATGGCAAAGTAGTATTGCTGTAACGAACGCAGTACTTTTTAATCATCACGAACGGCAAATATTAGTAGATCTTAATCATTGCACCGTTGTATTATGAAATATAGATGTGACTATTTTCATACGTAAAAAAAAAGTGAAATCCCTGTTTCCATGCCATTAAGGTACACTAGGGACACGGTGTTAGGCCCGCAGTTCCAAGAACTTTGGTACAAGAAAGTGTGATGGGGTCAGTATCACGCCCAGCAGCATTCACCTTCCCAGATTTCTCTGGTACCCATTTTTAGAGGCTGGGTGGAGCCCGGGTCCTTACTTGGTGTGGTGGTAGCAGACAAGACCTGCAAAATCTCTTGGATAAAGTCGCCAAAGAAAGTGAACAGAAAGGCCTTACTTTGAACATCAAAAAGACAGAGACTATGGTTATATCTAAGAAACAGAATCCACCAGCATGCAGTATAAAATTAAACGGAACCATTCTAAAGCAGGTGCAGAAATTCAAATACCTTGGAGCAGTAATAACTTCAGATGGGAAATGCAAAACAGAAATTAGGAACAGAATAGGCCAAGCAAAGACTGCATTTCACAGAATGAGAAACATATTAGCTAACACATCTTTATCAATGAATGTTAGAAAACGAGTCCTAAAATGCTATATTGAACCTATCTTGTTATATGGAAGTGAATCATGGACAATAGGCAAGTCTGCACAAAAATCATTGGAAGCAGCAGAAATGTGATTTATTAGAAGAATGTTGCGAATCCCCTGGACAGCAAAAATAACTAATGAAGAATGTATGAGAAGAGCTGGAGAGACAAAAAACCTTGTCAAAAAGATAAGCGAGAGACAATGTACTTTCATAGGACATGCAAAGAGAAGAGGGGGCATAGAAAATATTATAACAACAGGAAAAATAGAAGGAAGAAGATCAAGAGGAAGACCAAGAGAAATTATACTGGACAGTCTGAGGGGATGGTGTGAGAGGAGATCACCAACTGAACTGATGGCCTGCATGAAGGATCGGGTACTCTGGAGAAGCATAATAGCCAACGCCAGTCGGCACGGCACCTGATGATGGTAGCAGACAAGAATATGGAGCATATTTTATTTTTTAAGATTTGAACATTATTTCGTGGGTTCCGCCAGGATACCTCTTTGTCTGTTTAACAAAACAGCATCTATGACACATGAATATTTTTTGTTATAAAACATCACGTGTGTATTGTTTTATGGGAAAAAAAATTAATCCTCATTATTTAGTGTTTATGGTAGTTAAAAATTTTGAACTCCCAGCAACGAAACAAAGACTATAATTATCATCCTTTAAATCATTTAAGTGGCTCCTTGTAGATTTCAACTGATAAATAAAAATTTGAAAAAGCCAGGCAGACTTTAGCCATTTTCTCGATACACTCAAATTTCTTTTGTGTTTTCTGGGTCCTTTTTCCCCCGAAAACCTTTGTGCCCTGTGGCTAATTTCCTATCACATTAAGTTTCCAGACAGATTTTCTATTATATTATCTTGTCAAATTTGTTTTTCTTTCACTGTATATCCTATGCCAGAGTTTGCCGTCGTGTAACGTCAATTTCTTGTCATTACTTCCATTATACGGTACTATTTGACTAGTCTGGCCATTTTGGCATGTGTACTCTTATGCGTGTTCAGAATGAGCCGCTAGAGGCTTTTTGTTCCTGGCAAGTTAAACCACGTTTGCTTGGGTTTGACAGATAAACACTCGCTGGCTTGACAGGTTGGATTATTTTAAAATGACTCTCATGGTTGAAAATTTGAGAGAAAGGGAGAAAAGGGTCATAAGGGGGTGGGGGAGGGGGGAACTAATGTAATAGAGGATTACTGCCCTCTTGGGTTATTAGCAGAAATAGCTTTCCCAGATAAAAGCCGGTTGTAAGTCATTGACATAAATATGAGATCTATAAAGAGGATATATGGGGTGGGGTGGGTTAATCCAATGAGTATTTGAAAAGCACTTTTTCAGCATCATCATCATCATCGTCATAATCATTATCATCATCATCAGCATCATCATGAGCTCTCTTCCCAAGAAAAGTCGCCTCTGTGTTCCTGATATGTGCCGCGTCTTTTGTTTTCATAGTGCATTGTCCAATCAGAATCTAGTTTGTTTTTTTTTTTTAGCGTTGTTCATCAGTCTATATCTTTGTTGTCCTCTTGCCACTTTTATTTCTGTTTTTTACCCCTCCACTATCTTCTTCTTCTTAGTAATACTTCATTCGTTAACTCAAGCCTCTTTCAATATTTACTGGGTTGTATGCCTCCATAGAATATCTAATAGCCTCTCATACCCTGACTACCCAGCCACCAAGTTCTGTTCTAAAAGAACACAGTTATAAACGTTACTTGTCAGATCTTGTATCTTGTTAGAAATTATCTTAGTAAATATGTGAGAGTGGAATGTCAGAAGAACTCCACTGAAAATGTATTTGTGTGTGTGTGTACATGTGTGTGTGTGTGTGCTGTCTTGTTAGATCAGTTCCCTCTTATGCAGTTCATTATCCTATATCTGTGAATGTAATATTTTCATCTTGCATTCTTAGATACCTTTTTTTCATGTAATCTGTGTGCTGATATTTCACATAGTTTCATCTTGCATTCTTATAAATGTAAGTATGTATATGTATGTATGTGTTATTACATGAATAAATATGTATATGTATACTTTATTAAATCGAGTGTGTGGGAAGAATACAAAAATGGAGTAGTAAAGGCCAGAAGACGGGACTGCGCGTCCACTTCTTCACCCATTAAAATACAAATCATTCATTCATTCATTCATTCATTCTTCTTCTTCTGCTTCGTAATTCTCTTATATGTTGTCTTTCCATCCCTTGGTCTTGCTTACCTCATCTCTTGTGCATACATAATTTTTATGTGTCTGTTCTTTCATTCTTTCTACATGGCCCAACCAAAGTAGTCTGCTCAGTTTCAAGATATTTACAATTTGTAGGTGTTTCTGGCCTGGGTGGGCTACCGCCTCTCACCCAGCGGGGATGCACTGATATTCTAAACGCGCCGAGGTCTTCCGGTGAGAAAGTCCAACCCCAGACTAAACTGGTGCAACGAAAACCACGGTGTCACGCAATCCCGCTTCTGAGACCCACCAAGAATACAGGCTAAAGCACTGTGATACTCTGAGCCCCTTGTGGTCCTCTAGTGGATCTCGTGTGGTCCTTTTCGGGATCACACAGGAGACCACGGGACCTAAGGAGGACCACAGGCGTAAATTCAGTAGGATCACAGTGCGGTTTTGGTGGTAGAAGCGAACGAAGAAGAAGAAGAAGAAATAAGGTGTTCAGTTCAGTGTTCTTTCTAGCTCTCCATTCTCCACTGTTGACATCCTCTATGGGCCCAAAGAAGAAAGCAGTGCAGAAGAACAAGCTAAAATACCAGGATACGCTGATGACATCGACCTGGTGGGGGAAACTATGCAAGAAGTCATCACTACCTGCATACACCTGAGAGATGTGGCACTAAAGGTGAGCTTGACCTTTAACCAAGATAAGACAGAGTACGTGAAGATAAGACATTACCCCTCCACTTTGACTTTCATCATTGTATTAATATTTCTTAAAACGACCAAAATATTTTAGCCGTTTCGTTCTTGTACTTTCCGTTATTTTTCCCGTTCTAGGAAGATGCAGCTATAGCCGCTCTGCCCACATTTTCCTCTCCCTGCCGGAACACTAAATATCAGTTTACCCTTTGATTGTCTTTTATTCACTAAATTTACGAGAAGTCAGGTACCCATTTTTAGGACTTGAAACTTCTTTTGTAAGATATTAGTGTTGGAATATATGCTGAATACCCACACAACACCACTGACAAGATATCCGTATTCACTTGGAAATAATGCAACAGTCAGGGCAGTTGTTGCCGCACTAGGAAAACTATTAAATTCCAACACTGATACATGCCCTACAGTGTTTCTCACTACCGGAAGTTCTTCAGTGCAACAAACTATCACACCTTTTAACTGTTTCCACTCTCGAGATCCCTGAATGGATCATTGCGGTTTGTGCTGTCCCATCGACAGAGCCATATAAGTCTTCAGATTTTCTTTCGTTGAAAACACGATGTAACTTTTCATTTAACCAGTCAGACCTCTTCTGAATCCAAAGTTAAACTGGTGTTTTAAGCATCGAGGATAAATAAACCATATTGGACATAAAGATTGGGGGGGGGGGGGGTAAAATTCAAGTTTTTTTTCGAGATCGAGTGGTAGAATGGTCACACCGACCGACTAGACCTATCTTACTATATGTGTTTCTCACAACTGTAGACTTGTTAGATTTATTGGATCTCACAAACATCCATAAATATTGATTTTTCTCTGTTGAAATTTGAATGACTTTGTATTCTGTATTGGATTATGATACAGTTAAGGTAAGTATAAAGTAGATTTTATTGCTCAGCCCTAAAATATTTTTAGCACCAAAAACTCGATCCATCGTTTCACACCAGCTGTGTTTTTTTTTCTTTGTTTTTTTTAAATGACAAATAACTTCATTTATGGAATCTTCATTCACTTCCACTTATTTTAATGTGTGATACACACGTGGTGATCATGGAATTAATTCGGTACAATAACTTTTACACAGGGACCCCCTTCTCCAAAATGTCCGCGTCGTCAGAAACTAAGGAACGGTTTGGAAGTAACGCTAATGGAAAGAAGCCTAGCCAAGAGTTAGCTAACAGCGCAGAGTCACCCTGCAGTTGGTTACAGCCCACTGTGAGATACCAGGCAATGTGAAAATTGACCGCCTGGCCAAAGAGGGCACTGAAATTGAACAACCATACACACCGGTCACCTATAACTAAGAGAAAAACATGATAAAAACCTACAGGGAGCTACAAACACCACCGCAAGATGACTATCACACGATGACATTCACTAATAAACAGGCCATCATTTTTCCATCTCAGAATAGACCACAACAAACTTAAAAGCTGGATGGATGTAAAGTTTAAAGAATGACGATTCTCCTGTTTTTACACGTGCCCATGTGCCCCAAACTGTGGAACACATTCTCCAAAACTGCTCCAACTATGAGACTATGAGAAACAGTTACTGGCACAGTGAAGCCACAGAAGAAGCTACGCTCTATTGTTCTACACAGGAGCCAAAAAAAAAAAAAGGATTAAAAAAAACCAGTCAAATTTGTCCAAGAGTCAGGGCTACAGATATAGACAGAAAATTCACGCGAAAGAGAAGAAAAAAAAAACCTGACAACTCTCAGCTCGGAAAGCTTTTATTTTGAAAGAGAAAGCTGAAGGAACAGCTAACTCGTCAATGGAAACTCTAGAACAGAGGATTAGAATCAATAGAAACTCCAGCGACTAGCTACCGGGAGAAACTTAAAACGTTCTTTCATTAGCAAACAATACTCTCGGAATTAGAGTTGTTGTCGTTGTAATTATTGTCGGAAAATTGCTAGGTATGGAGGAAAGAATTGCCGGCTATGTCCCGGAGAAGTGTATAATTTCAGAACCTGTGGCAAGGATGTATTTGTCAGAGTCTGAGGATCTTTCAGTTGATTAATAAGTACTGATTGAGAGATTATCCAAAGATGGGCAGTGAGGAGAAAAAAGACGAGACATAGACACCATCTGCGTGAGAGAGACGAACGGGGATGAAGTGCGGCATTGTAACAAGGAAAAAGTGTGTTTATGAAGCCAAAGACACCACCAGCTAGTCTTTCCGGACATTTTGTTTTACACCTTAGAATCTCTTAATATTACTTTGCCATGAGGCAAACAAACAAACAAACAAACACACACACACACACAGAGACAGAAAGACAGAGAGAGAAATTGATATTCCTGACCCATCCCAATCAGGTCATCACTGATTTCCACAACCTCTTTTGCTCTTGCTATCAGATGTGTGGTGGACCGTGCTCCGTGCCACTCTTTCTGTCCGTCGAGTATATTGTTCCTTTATCTTCCTCCATCCCTTTGTCCCTACAGTTTTCCTGTTGTTACTAGGTATTCGAGTTTGCCTCTTCCCAAAACATGTCCTACAAATCTGAACTGTCGTATTCTGAATTTTGCCATAATTTCTCTTTTGTCCAGTCTCCCTTAGAGACTGTTCATTTGTTCTTGACTGTCCATGTTAATCTCGCCGTTCTTAAGAACCACGGCTACTTGCAGTAGATTTTGAGTGCTATTGGTTCCTGTCCATGTTTCGCGTGCATATAACAATACAGGTTCCATGTAGCACTGAATAACTCTCCTAGAAGAAGCCAAGATGAGATCCGGTTGGTAAAGGCAGACAAACAAAGAACTAGTAAAGTGGGCGATAAAACTGTCTTGACACTTGCCCTTCATTTCTAACCTTGGCATTGGCTGCTACATTTTACATAGTTTAAATATAGGTATACAAATCACGCGTGTCGTAGTGGTGTAGTAGTTAGTGAACTTGCCTGCCGATTGGAAGGTCCCTGGTTCAAGTTCGCACTCGGGCGGATTTTTGTGGGACCGACAGGCACCAGGGTCAACCCAGTCTCAAAAATGGGTACCTGGTACTTGGCACCTGGGGTTTCCCTAGGAAAACAGAGGTAGCAAGGCAAGGCTCTGGCATCCCTACCTCAAATACTGTAGTGGCCTAGAGATGTGAAGACACTAACACTTCACATCCCTACGACACGCAAATACTACGGGACTTAGATAGAGGTACAAGCCTCACATAAAAACAAGAGGACCCATAACACACAAATATTATTTGTAATCAAAAAGATTTTAAAAATCGCTTCTCCGATATTTTACTCAGAAAGGGCTCGTTGTCTATTTCTAGCATCTATGGCACTTTGACATTATGAAATCTTGTTTACGGAACAAAAGGAAATAGCTGTAATTATTTTATCTTCATTGATTTCATAAAAAAGCAATTTAAACAATAAGAACTGAGACAATTCAGCTTTCATTCTTTTAGCCTTGGCATCAGCACAATGAAACTGTCTTATATAGATATAAGGAAGAAAATAAACATAAAATGCGCGATATTAAAAAAAAAACCAAATCCATTAAAAAAAAATACAAAAGACATTAGGAGACAAAAATAGTAACGCTAGGAAATTTCTGATCAAGCCTGACGCAGGCATCGGTAATTTAGACACAAAGGTCATTTGCTTTGTCAAACATGTTAATTTGAGGAATAATTGAATACGACAGTAACTGAATCTGAAAAAAAAAAAGAAACAAATTGCAGCAATTTTTTGATACTTAAAACCAGTGAAAATCTCCACAGAACGTTAAAACGGTACCAATACTGTCCCGTTTCATAAACTTAATACGACATCTGCGGTATAATAAGTGGAGCTGGCCTCGCGTATGGTCATTTGATACAAGAAAATAAACTCAGAAAATAAGTAGTTTAAAAAAAAGCAGGAAAGAAATAGCAGAAAAGGAAGCATTTTATAAATTATTTATCACGCTAATGTGATAAGGCTTTCGTCATCTAGGAAATGCCTAAGTTATCTTAGATTAAATTCTTTTGGGTCAAACTTTATATTTCTACAGATCTTGCATCCTTCCCGAGCACATCACACAGGCCCTGCATGGTAGTTCGCCAAGTTTTCTTGTCTTCGGCCAGCTTTTCAACCTCATCAAGGGATTTTATGCTTACTAATTTGGCCCCTCTTAACAATGTCCTCTTTAGAGTTTCACGTGGTCGATGTCTTTTTCTTCGGCCTGCTGTGTTCCTCTTGATAGCTTGCTTTGAGATTCTCTAATTGTTTCTTCTCATCACATGGCCTATATACTATGTATGTTCATCTTTTGCTGATCACCAAAGAGACAGGTTGTTGTTTGCTCATCTGCTTATCTCTGCATTGTTCTTGAATTCGTTCCACTTTATACCTAGTATTTTCCGTATGCATTTTTTTTTCAAAAGAATCTTAATTTCTTTTCTATTTCTTTAGTTGTTTTCCAGATTTCGCGTCCATAAATAAGGGTGGATATTACACTTGAATTGAATAGTTTTAGGTTGGCTTTTATGCTTATAACTTTTGAGTGCCATATTTTCTGAAGATTTTTTAAGGTCAATGCTGCTTTTGCAATCCTAAATTCCTTTCTGTTGTCACCATCTTGAACTATGTAGCTGCCGAGGTATGCAGACTGGTTTACTTCTTCAACAGCCGTTTCTTCTACGTATATTTTTCCATCTTGATTAATGGAAGTTTCATTATTTTCATTTTTTTTCCCTTTGTTAATTTCAAATCCTGTTTTACCAGCCAGTGAAGACAGAGTATCTGTTTTTTTTTTTTCCTTGCATCGAGTTCACATTGTCACTGATAACAGCCATGTGATCAAGATCTTCTACATATGAGATAAATAGATAAATATTTTTTTCTTTGCCTTTATGATATATAACAGTATATAGACTTCCAGAGTTTGTTCCCCTGCATTATGAGTTAACGTCCCTGGTCGGTTTTTTTTTTTTTTTGACAGGTGATTTTTTGGGGTAATTTCCCTTCAATAATCCAAACAGCTTAGATTTACACAAACAAGATCACGTGTTTTTTAGCGGCTGTAGAAGCAGGAGAATGGCTGGAAAGCCTTTGTGTGGTGATTTTTTTTATGGTCTGAGAGGGATCAGACAGTCTTTGTCATATGAGAGAAGTCCTATTTTTGGCAAGTCAAGAATAAAATAGTATGTCTTTTTCATTTTATCAGATATCAGATCCATCAGACAGACCAGTGCCGCTTCCTACTTGTTTATCACACTGATGTAATAGCTCGAACATGTTATACTAGTGGAAATGTTTACACTGAAGATTATATTCTTTTACTTACAGTCGAGATTATAATACTCTTTGGCTCTAAGGACTGTCATAGCCAGAGGTGGGGTGGAAGATACCCTCTCCACGCCAATTAAATGTCTCCAAGGCGTGCGTCTTAAATAGTCTCTGACAGTCACGTCCAGCTCCTGGGCTTCTCGTGGCGGAACAGTTCAACCTGACAGGAGAAGGGGCGAAGACGAATATCTGGCGCTCGAAAGCCAGACGTTTCGGGTAGATGAGAGTCTTTTTTTTTGGTAGCTCATCTGAAAGAAGGAAAACTGATTTAAAACCCGCTGCTGGCGAGATTCTTCAGCTGCCGTGCGTGGAGTGGGGCTCCTTCCGGCCAGTGAAGAAAGGTGCGAATGGGGTTGCCGCGTGGCGCCACTGTGGAAAAGGTGAAAGAAAGGATTAAGTAAAGTGATCAGTAATCTCTACGTTAAGACTGCTCAAATCACGGCACCTCTGCTCTGGATGCCGGTCACGTCCTATGTGCTCTCATACCGCGGTTGAGACACTGCTTGCGAGAGTCTTCGGATGCCGCGCGTGGAGTGAAACTCGTCCCGGCAATGAAGGAAATTCGGAAAAGCAATTAGGTTTGCCGTCCGGCGCCGATGGGAAAAGCTGATGAAAAGGATAAAGTGAAATTTAATCGGTACGTCCAGTAGTCCCGCGGCAAGAGCTGATCATATGACGGCACCTCTGCTCTAGAGGCCGGCCACGTCCAATAAACACCAATACTGGTGAAATATGCCTAAACCAGCTTAAACCAGAGGCGAAATTTGATGGATACTCATGTCGCGGTACCTCCGGTTTAGAGGTCGGTCACGTCCTAACCACGCCCATACTGGGATAATACGCCTAAACCGGCTTAACCCAGAGGTGAAACTTAATAGTGGCCAGGATTCGTCATCCTGGACAAAAGCTCCGTCCTGGTCACAACTAGGAAGGGTAACAGCCACGACCACAATATGCTGAAGTCAGAGACACTGGACCAGTGCAGTCTAGATAGGCAACCACCTCTCACGCGGCTGGGATGTATGCGTATCCTAATCACGCTGAGGTTTTCTGGTGGGAAAGTCCAACACTGGACTGGATGGGCAAACACCTCTCACTCGGCTGGGATATACTGATATCTAAAACGCGTCGAGGTTTTCCGGTGAGAAAGTCCAACTTTAGGCTGGATGGGCAACCACCTCTTACCCGGCGGGCATATCGCGATATCCAAACCACGTCGAGGTTCTCCGGTGAGAAAGTCACTCTAGATTAAACTGGTGCAATGAAAATCACGGTGTCATGTCATCCCGCTTCTGCGACCCAGCAAGAATTCAGGCCCAGGCCCCGCGATACTCTGAACCTCTTGTGGTCCTCTCGAGGATCTCTCGTAGACCACAAGGGGACCATGGGACACATGGAGGACCACAGGAGTAAATTCAGCAGGATCACGGGGCGAATTTGGTAGTAGAAGCGAACGAAGAAGAAGAAGAAAATAATTCTCTTTCATTTACAGTCGAGATTATAGTACCCTTTCACTTGTCCAAGAAGACATGACAGGGCGTAATTCCAAGTCAAAACAACAAAGAATAAATTCCTACTGACTCCTCGGACTTCGTCGCCACCAGAATTTCTAACTATACGCCTACCTCTGCTGATCTAACACAGTACACAAAAACTACATTCTCTCACAAAACAGACTAACTAACCTAGCCGATATGAGCTGAAAACTTCAACTGTCCCAAAACATCTGATTTCTGTCTCACGGCCGTTCTTTGTCTTATGTTATCCGTGACCCATGAATCCCACGGATTCAAGGGAAGTAAACCTAACCACCAAACTACTAATTTCTACGGAACATAATCCTTTTTATACAAACTCTCCCATTCTATGATGAGTTGTCTAAGGTTTCTCTTCTATAAATCTATATTCGATTATAAGGAGTCAGCGGATAAGCAGGAGATCAACTGTCTCCAGTGTTTTCGTGATGTTTTGGTGGAACTCGCTGGATGATGTTGCTTTTTCTAGTGCTTTGTGTGTATGTGCTCTGACTGTATGATTCGACGTTTCAATGGTCATCAAGGAATTTCATCATCATTCTTTTCCATCAGTAAACTGGTTTTTCTATTTTGACAAGCGGTATTTGTTCACCTGTGGGTAGTTCAACTGTGATATGTCCAACCACTATGTGTAGTTCAACTGTGAGATGTCCAACCATTAAGTGTAGTTCAACTGTACGATGTCCAGCCACTAAATGTAGTCAGCTGTGAGATCCAACCACTAATTGTAGTTCAACTGTGAGATGTCCAACCTGGGTCCCCTCATATGTATCATGTACAGGGAGTCGTATCGTTTGTCATGAGTGTGACTTTGCTACCTTCGTCAGTCAACTCACCACGTGGCAGCTCTCGGTTGAGTCGCGGGAATCTGGCACAGGTAGACCATTCCATCCAGAGAATACAGAGGGTATGGCATTAGTGCCCGTATTCTCCTTGACCTGTCCAGAAACAAAGTTCTGGTAAGTGTGATACAGTGTTCTTGTTTTCCCTTCTACAGTGTTCTGAAGTCACTAATCTCTCTTAATCCCAGCCTTATTTTTTGTCAGAAACACTTGTGAATGAACAGAGAGATAAAATATGTTGAACTGAGGCTCAGCCTACCCCACCTCACTCTCTTTCTCTCTTTCTCTGTCTCTCTCCCTCTTTCTCTCTCTCTCTTTCTCTCTTTTTCTCTCTTTCTTCTCTTTCTCTCCTTCTCTATCTTTTTTCTTTCTCTCTTTTTCTCTTTTTTCTTTCTTCCTCTCTCTCTCTCTCTTTCTTTCTCTCTTCTTCTCTCTTTCTTATTATCCTGTTCTCTTGCACTGTCACTTTCCCTTTTTCTATTTATCTCTCTCTTGTCTTTTTTTCTGTTTTTTTTTCGCTGTCTTTCTCTCTCTCTCTCTCTTTTTCTCTCTATTCCTTGCTCTTAGCTGTCCGTGACACTCTTTATATTCTTTCTTTCCTTCTTTCTCTCCCCTCTATTCTCTCAACTCCATCCCGCATCAACGACCAACTGACCTCTTTAGTTATTAGCAACTCCTGTAAGAGAAGCCGAGAGCACAAGACAAACGCGGCAGCAAGTAACACTTAGTCAAACAGAGAATTAACAAACATAGGATGAAAGATCTCTGGACGTTTCTTGCCTACATCTAGTGATGATGATGATGATGATGATGATGATGATGATGATGATGATGATGATGATGATGATGATGATGATGATGAACGCACTAGCAACAACAACAAAAAAAAAAGGAATTAATAACGAGAAATCTCCGAGGGTATGGCTGGCCCAAGAGATAATCCGATCAGTCTCGGAGTTAGGGCGTAGGATCTAGTGGCGTATTACCCAGTAAGCTGAACTGTCTTAAGCCTAAGGCCTAACAGGGTTGGGGGCGCGGATGGGTGGGGGAGGGGGGGGGTGGCTGTCACAAAGCAAAAATTTTCTGCAAAAATAGATTAGTTTTTTTTTAAATGTCACAGTCATTTGTAACTATTGCTGCTGTGCTAGTACGTTGTGGTTAGAATATCAGGGAAGTGGGGTTTGTGTTTGCTCTCTGTAGTACAAAGTCATATTGCAAAGTCATATTGCAAATGCCGGGGATCTCAGGCAGAAGGGAATCAGGCCACATGCCTGGAGAATGACGGTTTAAGCTGGAGAGGGAGAGGGTCTGTGCTAAGTTAAGCCTACGGCCACGGGTGGGTCGACACGCTTTGTTTGAAGGACGAATTACATCTGAAGGCGGAGAAGACCTGTCACAGCAGCGGAGACACCTCAGGGATCAAACACAAACACGCGCACTAAGAACAAAACAGATGGCCAACTCAGCTCAATAAAGGATATGACCTTCCCAAGAGTCAGACTGCAGGGAACATTTAGAAAATCCTTTTCAGCAACCTAAATGATAGAGCACGTGGTTAATCTAAAAAAATAGGAAGCAATTAAGACGCGCGAGAAGGGAAAACAATACGAGAATGGCAGCGACTCGAACCACAGAACTCCGGTGTGACGTACAACTGTTTAGCCACGAGAGGACAGCGCACGATCCACTTGGCCATCTCGCATTTCTGATAAAGAAGATCCTCCATACGCTTAACGTATGTCTGAATTCACAACGCAGGGGAAAGAAATGACACAGAAATTCCGTCACAGAGCTAAAACAAGTTCGACCGTAATATTAAGGAGATCTGACATTAGCAAACTAAAATGTAATGAACATTCCCCATCTTCCGGCTTAAAATGATGGAGAATTCGGTATCTGGTCGGAATCAAGCTTTGAGGAAATACACGTAAACTAGTTCTCACTGTTTTGTCATGCTCTCAAGATACATATCAACTAGTTCTCACTGTTTTGTCATGCTCTCAAGATACATATAAACTAGTTCTCACTGTTTTGTCATGCTCTCAAGATACACATCAACTATTTCTCACTGTTTTGTCATGCTCTCAAGATACATATAAACTAGTTCTCACTGTTTCGTCATGCTCTCAAGATACACATCAACTATTTCTCACTGTTTTGTCATGCTCTCAAGATACATATAAACTAGTTCTCACTGTTTTGTCATGCTCTCAGGATACATATAAACTAGTTCTCACTGTTTTGTCATGCTCTCATGATACATATAAACTAGTTCTCACTGTTTCGTCATGCTCTCTCAAGACCTACAGTGCCTTAACAGCCTCTTAGATTGAAGTGGATATCCACGTGATCATTTCCTTGACTTACTGAAAAACTGGCAGTTCTTTGTATAAAGAAGAAAGTCATCACTTATATGTTTTCTCGTTGCTCACAGGCTCGCTGGTGCGAAGATAAAAGCGCTCGATCAAAAAACTTGAAGATAAACGCGCTCGATCAAAAACTTTCGGTAAGCTACTTATTTTCAAATTCTTCTTAGAGGAACTTACAAACACATCAAGCAGACAATCCAAGTAGCAAAGTCTAAATTGGATAGCGTGCGAGGTCAACGTGGAGACCCAACAGTTTGGAACTTGAAATAAAGTCGAAAACAAGTCTTAATAATTGACATAGCAAACTATGAGGTCATCCTTTGTGTGGGACAAAATCAAGAGGAAGCCAGCATCCCCGTGGACTGTCTCCAAGTGTGCGCTCGCATCCGTTTTAGTCTCCTGATTTCCGGGGGACGTCTTTGCGAAGAAAGCTCGTTGGGAAGAGAACCCTCATCAATAGATTGTAGTCGCAGGACAAGACATTACTCACAGAAGCAGCGCTTCCGACGGAAGATGGCACGAAAAGGAAAAGACTAAAGAGATAATTATGAGAAAGAAACTTCAGTAGTACCATCCCTTATATTGCCTGTTTTTTTTTTCTTTGAGCTAAATATAGAAAGCTGAAAAGTACTTGCAAATGAAAGATGTCAATATCTTAGTTTCTGGGACTGTTGATGACAATTTTCTTGCCCTTCACGGGCGTCGACGATGTCTTGGGCGATGTTGTTTTATGATCTGTATTCGTGGTTGTAGACGCGGAAGTCAGTTCTTCAAGTCAGTATTATTCTCACATGGCGTAGCGGCGAAGACGTAGTGGTCAGACTGAATTATATAGCCGTCGGCGAAGTATAAATGACTTCTTTCTATAATACTAACGGACGAAGACCCTCTTCTATCTTCCCGTGGAAATCTGGCCAAATGGGATAAGGATTGAAATGAGAAGGCAAAACCTAGGCCTGGTGATTGATCAGACTTCATCCTTGATGCTTGTGAAATCTTCTTCTTCTTCTTCGTTCGCTTCTACCACCAAGACCGCCCTGTGATCCCACTGAATTTATGCCTGTGGTCCTCGTTAAGTCCCGTGGTCCCCCATGTGCTCCCCGAAAGGACCACACGAGATCCCCGAGAGGACCACAAGAGGTTCAGAGTATCGTAGGTATTGAGCCTGTGTTCTTGGTGGGTCTCAGAAGCAGGATTGCGTGACACCGTGGTTTTCGTTGCACCAGTTTAGTCTAGGGTTGGACTTTCTCACGGGAAAACCTCGACGTGGCTTGTGAAATGATTTCAGTTGGATGTGTTAAAGCTTTAGTAAGGCGCATATCTCACAGCCTAGCTGCAAAATGTGACACAGTACAACCATCTCTCCACCCACCTTTTTTGTTTCTGGACGAAAGCCGAAGATAAGGAAAGATGAATGTCTTGTGATCACTCTAAGAGTGAAATATAACTGAGAGTTAATATCTGAAGTTACTTATATATAAGTAATGATCCAGTCGTGCACTGGTAATCCAGTAACAGCGGATGGTAAAAGTAGTAAAGAAGTCATAGTTATCATCATCAGGTGCCGTGTCAGTAGGTGTTGGTGATCGTGGTTCTTGATTTTTTTTCCTCATCAGCTCATTTGAAGACTTTTTAAAAAATTGTGTCATGGGATTAGACTGTCTATGATTTTCTCTTTTTTTTTCTTCCCCTACCTCTCTTCCCATTTATCTTTCCTGTTGTTATGATATTTTCAAGCCATTTTCTTCTCATTATATGCCCAGTGAATAATGACTGTCGCTTTCCTATGGATGTAATTAGGTTCCTTTCTGCATTTGCTTTTGTTAGACATTCCTTGTTTGTCATCTTGGCTGTCAATGACACTCTAGACATTATTCTAATAAACCACATCTCTGTTGCCTCTGGTGATCTTTGAACTGATCTGTTGACTGCCCGTGACTCACTTCCATAGAAAAAGACGAACTTAATGTAGCATTTTAGAACTCTTTTTTTCCAAAGTCAGAATAAGAACAAAAGCCAGCCATGCTACATGAAACCATACTCGGAGTTCCGACAGTGTCAGCCAGAAAGCCAAATGCAGGAGCATGCAAGAGCAATGTTTTAAGTGTCTTCATCTATGGAAGCAGATGCTGAAAAATGACACAGACAACTGCATGTACTCTTGAGACCTTCTAAACCAAGCGTCTACGTAAGATCAAGGGTGTGTTCTGGCTAAATACAATAAGAAGATCCCTTGAGACAGGCAGATACTATTATGGGCAGTGACTGAAAGTCGGAGATTGCAGTGGATTGGTTCCATTATGAGATAGACAGGCGAATTCTTACCGCGAGCAGATTTTAAGTGGACTCTACAGAGTAAAAGAAGGTTGGGACGATCCAAAGAGTCATGAACACTACACAAGAGAGAATGCTTGTAAACAAAGGACTGGCACGGGAGACAGCCAAGAAGACAGTGAAAGATTGACAAAAGTGGAAGTCTCTTGCCATGAGCAGCTCCCGTATGTTCTGGACACTCAACAGACAGGCAGACAGATGGACAGACAGACAGACAGACAGATGTACATCTAAGTACTAAACAGTTTTTCTATGTACCATTTTGTCCTATGTTTTCTGTTAACTTGGACTAAAATGGTTGTTAGTAGAATATAACACTTCAGAGTAGTTTGTTCTTGGTCTGTCTCCCTGAAACTGCTGACAAAAATGCTCTGTGCTGGGCAAGCTGTGAAGATGTTGTAGCACCATTGGCGTGTTGGACGCTTGATTTATTTTGCAGAACTTGAGTGAGCTAAAACTAAAGAAGGAAAAGATGCAATGCTTCTTTAGTAGGCTCCACCAACTCAAAGGATTACAGCAATCCTTGTCCCGTTGGCTACGCTAAGCCTGTTACTAGGAATGGGACCAACGGAGAGGTGTTGCCATGGTCTTGGTCTGCTATGAAACACGAGTATTCAGCTATTGGTTACAGACCGCTGTTACACTCTGCACTTGTCACTCTCCCCCTTTTCAAAAAAATTATGAAATATAAATAAAAATAATACAGGAGATAAATGAAAGAAAGCGATAACACTTAAATTAGAGATGAGAAAACAAAGCCAATATGTAAGTATGAAAAAAAAAAGAAAACAATTCAGAAAATATTCAGTAATGTGTAGTGTCTATGATTATTGCCATGCTCAGTTATAAATACAGCAAGGATGGTTACCATAGTAACGAAGTCCGAAATGATGATGGCACTAATTTATTTATTCTACGAGTTCTCTCGGGATCATTAACAAAGTTACGTGGGACTTTCCGGGCTTTGGGAAATCCCGTTATCAGAAATAACCACCACACATTTGTAATAATAAGTGGATACGATTGCCCACGATGGTGTCGCGCTTTCTGGATCCAATCACAAACTGAACGTTTGGGATCGACTAATCCTTGCACCCCGTCCAGTCGACCCAGTTGTAGTAGGAGTCGGAACTCGGTAGGCTATGCTGAAGACAAGTCGTCCTGGAAGAGGACAGAGAATATCTGTGTACACAATGAGGGACTCTGAATTACGAGCACACACTGACATCGAAGACTGTCACTGGATGAAGGACAAAATAGGACATTACGGACAACCCAGTCCCTTAAATAAGGAACGTCTTGGAGTTAAAGCAGGAAACTTAAAATAATTTTTTAAAAAACCCTTCGATGCGCAATGTGGTTACATTCCTATGCGCCCATCGTAAGTTAAAATGTCCTAAGTCGATTGTCAATATAATATAACATAATATAATACTATATGATATACTATAATACGATATGATATACTATAATACGATATGATATACTATAATACGATATGATATATTAAAATTAAGTAAATAAATAGCTACTATTGCTAGTTTACGCATATAAACACATAATTACTACAACTAATTAAATACCAATAAATAAAAAATAAATAAATGATTACAAGTTTATCTTATTTATACTTACACTGTACTGAACGTATCGCACCAACGTAAAAGTCGAGAACTCGTAAGTCGAAAAATAGTAATTCCACAAATCGTATGTTGAGGAGCACTTGTACAACCAAGAGCAAGTGCTTGAAAGCGATCCAAAAACTATAATACTGTGCATAGGACACGGGAACTAACACCATATCCCTATGTGCCTGTAAGGCATGACAGGATTACCTTTACCTTTTATGTTTTTTACATCGGACATCTTCTGGGTTTCTGCAAGTCCACACATGTAATATAGAAAAGTCGGTTAGCATTGGTTATGAGACTTGATGACAAAAAAAAAAAAAAGAAGGAAAAAACGCCTATATAAAAAAAGGAGAGCTTAACACTAACAAAACTTTAAAAAAAAAAAACTAAAGTAGTATACTAAAAAAAAATACTACACTTTAGAGAAATTTAAAAAAAAACTGTGTGGTATTTCAGAGATATTTTATAAGATACTTTTCTACCTCCAGGGAAAGAAGAGTGCACGAAGTGTTATTTTTGCAGAAAGATCGCCTTGAAACTGTTATTATTAACCTAAGGAAAGTAACAATACTTTTAAGGAGATCTCTCTCCTTTACCGAGGACTAGTTCTTTCTTTTTCCATTTCTGTGCCAAAGTGTTCTTACACGCGCGGCACGTGCTAAAAACATTTTATTATTATTAGATACAGAAAAATATAACAGAATATATATATATATATATATATATATATATATATATATATATATATACCTTAAGTGCCCAGGGCACATGGGGCTTCCGCAAGGGTTTTCCACAAATGCCTGTCCTTTGCCTTTCTTTCTGCTCTTGCCCAGGTGAGCCCTCTATTGCTCAACATCCTTTCTGTTGTTCTTCTCCATGTCTCTTTTGGTCTACCCTTACTTCTGCTCCCCTGTGGTGTCCATCTTAGTGCTATTTTTGGTAGTGAGTTGTCAGTCATTCGGAGCACATGTCCCAACCATCGCCAGCGTCTTTCTTCAGTAATTGCTGTCAGTGGCTTCATCTGCATTTCTGCCAACAAGATGTTATTTATGTGTTTGGCCAAAATATTTTTCTAATTCTTCGTAAACATTTAGTCTGGAAAGAATTCAACTTGTTTTCTATGGTTTTTGGTGATTTAGAACATTACTCTTAAATATACTGATTTTCGTATTCATGTTTAGTTTTTTCTGCAGCATTGCAAAAGCCTGGTTTGCTCTAGTAAGTCTGCTGTTGATGTCCTCTGTGCTATCTCCATTTTCTACTACTCTACTGTCAAGATATACAAATTTGTTGACATCCTCCGCTAACTTGCTGTCTACTCTGTGCATATTTCTGTTGTTCACGTTTTGCTTCATTCACTTTGTCTTTCCTACGTTGATCTTTAGTCCTATGTTTTTGCATTCTGAGTTAGCTTGTTTATTTTATTTTGCATTTCTTTGTGGCTGCTTGATAGTAGACAAATGTCGTCCGAAAAAGTCAAGGTCCTCCAGCACTGTGTCAAGGGTCCATTGTAATCCTCTGTGTTTGTCTGATGTTGCCTCCTTCATTAACCAGTCTACTGCCGAGATAAATAATGTTGGTGATAGTACACATCCCTACTTCACTCCTGTTACCCTAAAGCTGCTGGAGGTATGTCCTCCACAGATCACTTTGCACTGAAAACCCTCGTATAGGGCTTTGATTACATTCACTGTCTTATGGGAGAGACCATGCCATCCTAGGATTTTCCACAGTTCATCTTTGTTGACACTGTCAAAGGTTTTCTCAGAATCTATAAACAGTGCATATGTTGTGCTATGCCACTCATTTGCCTGCTCTAATATTTGTCTAAGTACAAATATGTGGTCAATGCATGATCTTCCTTTCCTAAATCCTGCCTGCTCTTTCCGAAGTTTTCTCTCAATTGCTGGTACAATTCTGTTGATGATTATTCTGCAAAATACTTTACTGGTGAGTGGCAGTAGGGTAATGCCTCTCCAGTTCCCACAATCTCCGAGGTCACCCTTCTTTCTATAAGGCCAGTTTTCCACTCCTCTTGAGCTTTTTCTAGATCCCAAATTTGTTGTAGTATCCGGCAGAGTTGTTTAGATGTTTCTGTTTCTTCTGCTTTCAACATCTCAGCAGTCACTTCATCTTCACCTAGTGCCCTGTCTGATTTTAGCTTCTTTATCGCCTCTTTTACTTCACTTATTGTTATTGGTCCTGTATTGATGTTTAGTTCCGTTTTTGCTTCAGGTATGTCTATTGTTTGTGCTGCTTGTGTTCTGTTTAGTAGGGCGTTAAAGTGTTCCCTCCATCTTTCAATTTTTTTTTCTCTTTCTCCACTGACCAGTTGTCCCTTATGTGTCTTTCTTGCACTCCCTCATGTTGTGCTGAAGTTACCTGTCATCTGCTTTGTGATTTTGTATATGGTTTTCATGTCATTTGCATTTGCAGTTTTCTCAGCTGCTTCTGCTAAGTTGTCATAGTATTGACGTTTATCTTGACGGCATGATTCCTTTACTTCTTTGTCTTTTTGTGCATAATTACTTAAAACTTGTTCTTTTAGCCTTCGTGATTTGGTGTTCAGTAATTAATTCTTGATTTCCTTTCTTTGCTCTATCTTTTCACATGTGGTCTTACTTATCCATTCCTCTTTTCTCCGTTTCCGATATCCCAGCACCTCTTTTGCTGTTTCCTGTATTGTTTTATTGAACTCTAGTATAGACATTTCTGCTTCGCCTTATAGGACACTGAAGCGGTTCTTAAGTACTATTGAGAATTCAGTCCTTGTTTGCTGATCTTTCAGTTTTCTTGTATCAAAACGTATCTTTGTGTTCTCCGAGTTTGGCTTTCCTTAATTATAGTTTTATTTTTGCTACCAGAAGGTTGTGATCACTTCCTACATCTGCTCCTTTCCTTGCTCACACATCTTGTAGTGACCGTTTCCATTTGTTGTTTATTAGTATGTGATCGATTTGGTTTTCTGTGGTTTTATCTGAGGACCTCCAAGTCACTTTATATATATATATATATATATATATATATATATATATATATATATAACGTTAATGAAGCAAAATGTACTCAAAGTAGGTAGCACGTTAATGGAGGAGGTCAACGAATTTGTATATCTTGGCAGTAGAGTAGTAGAAAATGGAAGCAGCACAGAAGACATCAACAGCAGACTTACTAGAGCAAACCAGGCTTTTCCAATGCTGCAGACTTTAAGGAAATCTAAAAAACTAAGTATAAATATGAAAATCAGGATATTTAAGAGTAATGTTCTAAGCGTACTATTCTATGGAAGTGAATGCTGGAAAATCACCACAAATCAAAGAAAACAAGTTGAATTCTTTCTAGATTAAATGTTTACGAAGAATTAGAAAAATATTTTGGCCAAACACCATAAGAAATAACATCTTGTTGGCAAAAATGCAGATGAAGCCACTGACAGCAATTATTGAGGAAAGACGCTGGCGATGGTTGGGACATGTGCATCGAATGACTGACAACTCACTACCAAAAATAGCTCTAAGATGGACACCACAAGGGAACAGAAGTAAGGGTAGACCAAAAGATACATGGAGAAGAACAACAGAGAGCATGTTGAACAATAGAGGGCTCACCTGGGCAAGAGCAGAAAAAAAGGCGAATGACAGGCATTTGTGGAAAACTCTTGCGGAAGCCCCATGTGCTCATATATACAAAGATATAGGCATATATATATATATATATATATATATATATATATATATATATATATATATATATATATATGTATATATCATCATCATCATGTGCCGTGCCGACTGGCGTTGGCTATTATGCTTCTCCAGAGTACACGATCCTTCATGCAGGCCATCAGCTCAGTTGGTGATCTCCTCTCACACCATCCCGTCAGACTGTCCAGTATCATTTCTCTTGGTCTTCCTCTTGATCTTCTTCCTTCTATTTTTCCTGTTGTTATAATATTTTCAAAGCCCCCTCTTCTCATTGCATGTCCTATGAAAGTACATTGTCTCTCTCTTATCTTTTTGACAAGGTTTTTTGTCTCTCCAGCTCTTCTCATACATTCTTCATTAGTTATTTTTGCTGTCCAGGGGATTCGCAACATTCTTCTAATAAACCACATTTCTGCTGCTTCCAATGATTTTTGTGCAGACTTGCCTATTGTCCATGATTCACTTCCATATAACAAGATAGGTTCAATATAGCATTTTAGGACTCGTTTTCTAACATTCATTGATAAGGATGTGTTGGTCAATATGTTTCTCATTCTCTGAAATGCAGTCTTTGCTTGGCCTATTCTGTTCCTAATTTCTGTTCTGCATTTCCCATCTGAAGTTATTACTGCTCCAAGGTATTTGAATTTCTGCACCTGCTTTAGAACAGTTCCGTTTAATTTAATACTGCATGCTGGTAGATTCTGTTTCTTAGATATAACCATAGTCTCTGTCTTTTTGATGTTCAAAGTAAGGCCTTTCTGTTCACTTTCTTTGGCGACTTTATTCAAGAGATTTTGCAGGTCTTGTTGGTTCTCAGCTATCAGTACTGTGTCGTCAGCATACCGAAGGTTGTTAATATTGTATCCTCCAATTTTTATGCCAGGTTCTGTGATGATTGTTCTTAGAATATTCTCGCTATACAGAGAAAAAAGGTCTGGAGATAGTACACATCCTTGTCGCACCCCTTGTTTTTTAGGTTGATATTTTCCAATTCTATTTTCAACTCGAACTGCTGCTTCTTGCTGCCAGTATAGATGTTTTACAATCCTCAGGTCTTTGCCGTCTATATTGATGTCTTCAAGCATTTTAATAATTTCATTATGTTTCACCTTGTCAAATGCCTTGGTGTAATCAATGAAGCATAAGTAGAGATCTTTCTGTACTTCTAAAGCTCTTTCTGTTAGTGTTCGTAAAGCATAAATGGCATTGTGTGTTCCCTTTCCTTCAACAAATCCAAACTGTTCATCTGCTATTTCCATTTTTATCTTTTCCCTTGTTCTTCTCATAATTATTCTCAGAAGTAGCTTCGTTATGTGACATGAGAGGCTGATAGTCCGGTGGTCGTCACATTCCTTTGCACCTGGTTTCTTTGGTAGTGCTATAAACGTGGATTTAATCAGGTCACTGGGAATATAACCACTGTTGTAAATGTCATTCAGTAACTTCGTTATTATTTTTATTCCTGTCTCCTCTAGTGCCTCTATTTCTTCTATTGTTATATTATCAGGCCCAGTCGCTTTTCCTTTCTTCATGTGTTTGATGCCATCTATGATTTCATCTTCAATTATTGGTGGTCCCTCACAGTTTTCAGTATCTGGTGTTAATTCTGGTCTTTCTCCTCCATATAGCTCACCGATATACTCTGTCCACCTGTCCACAATGTCTTCTTTTCCCATTAACATTTTACCTTCTTTCGATTTCAGGCATCCTGTGGTATATTTTGTTTTCCTGCTTGTGAGTTCATTAATTCGTTTGTGCATGTTTTTGCTGTCTTTAATATGAGAGTCCTCTATCTGTCTGCACTGCTCATTTAACCACATTTCTTTTGCTTCTCTGCATTTGCGTCTTATTTCTTTATTTATCTTGTTATATTTTTTCTCGTTATTTTTACTCCTCCTCCTCTTGTCCATCAGTCCTAAGATGTCGTCTGTCATCCATTTATTTTTAGGGGCTTCTTTTTTTGTGGTATTATCTCCTTAACAGTTTGGTGGATAGAATCTCTTAACATTTCCCATTGTTCATCTATACTATTTATCTTTGCTATTGCATTGTATCTATTTGTTATAATAACTTTGTATTGTTCTCTCAGTTCTTGGTCATTTTTAAGAAGTTCTGTATTCAGTTTGATGTTTCTCACTTTTCTGTCTGCTTTCTTCAGTTTTATTCTAACTTTTCCACAGAGTGGATCATGGTCACTATTGCAGTCAGCTCCTGGCATGGTTTTTGTTGTCAGTAATGCATTGCGGAATCGTTTGTTGATTAATATGTAGTCTATCTGGTTAAAAATCTTTTTGTCTGGACTGCACCACGTTTATATATATAATATATAAAACAATCACGAAATAAAAATGTAAGGAATGTTCAGTCCATAAGAGCTCCTCTGCATGTTTAATCTGTAACTCAAGCGAAAGTCATGACGAGTGGAAGCGGCGGCAGACCGGGGCAGAACACACAGTCTTATAAAATATAGTGGAAACAAACTGGCAAAATAAATTTATATATTAAAGTAATTATTCAGCTTCATTAAAAAATGGCAGGGAGATTTAATGACTGTGATTTCTATGTTTATCAATGTTTATATCAATTTCTATCTTTTTTTGTGGCTGTAATACATTTTGTGTCTTAGACGTTTATCTTTTTTATGGCTGTAATATACTTTAATAATACACTACTGTAAGACTACTAAATATCTGTTGGCATGACTTCAGATCGATCACATCAATAAGACAAGAAACTAAACAAGACTACGTATCAAACTTTATCAGAAGACGTCGCTGGAACTACATCGACCACGTACTTAGACTGGACGAAAAACGACTCCCACACCAACCATTTACGTGGTCACCAGGGGGTACAAGAAAGCGGGGAAGACCCAAAGACACACTAAGAAGAGTTATCACCAAGGAGTGTTCAACAATGCTCATCAGAAACATCGAAGATCTAAAGCAAGTAGCAAGGAACCGCCAGACATGGAGAGCCTTGTCCTCCGCCCCGTGCGCCGCCTTTGGCCCAAGAGGATCAACTAACTAACTAAATACACTTTGGTGTCTTAGATGTTTATCCTCTTGTGACTGTAATACATTTTGGTGTCTTCGATGTTTATCTTTTTTATGGGTATAATACATTTTGATGTCTCCAAGACTTGTCGTTTATAACTGTAACACAAGTTGGTATCTTCGATATTTATCTTCTATAACTGTGCCAAATTTTAGTACAATAAGTACTTCTAGCTATCACAAACAGAAAAAAAAATGAATCTATTAGTCCGGAGATAACCATTTTAATAATCATAATCAAAATAAAGTTGTCAGAAATAAATTTTGGAGACAAATTTATGATTGAACGCCAGGGGGAAAAAAAAAAAACAAACGAAAAGACAGTAAAAAACAAAAATCAGAGATAAAGGGAATATTTCCAAGGGGAAAAAAAAACCAAACTGAAAACAGAAATCTTTAAGTCCCTTTCTCGTGATTGAAGCGTCATCTAGTGGCAGCCTGGCCATACTGGCTTCAGCTCTTTCGGCCTCATTTCCGGGGGCAGATCCCCACAGTCTTTGCACGGCTTCGGAAAATGTCATCTGCCAGAAACTGGCGATGGTCCCTGCGGTTTTGCTAAGATTTTTCTTCCATTATTTCAAAGTGTTCTTTACCGTCAAAATAGAGCAAAAATGGAGAAATGAAAAAGCAAATGGATTAATTTTGAGACAGAAAGATGGTTGGGAGAGGAGAGACTGCAGAATTAGACAGGAAAAGGATTTGGGAGGTCACGATGCAGGAGAAGGAGTATATAAAACAAAACTGTGAGTTGAAGAGGGAAAAAAAATGAAGAAGTCTTTCGAAGCGCTGGCAATATGTTAAGACGCTCTTTCTCTGAAACTGTAGAAAATAAGACAAAAATGAACTTTAGAAATAATCACAGACAGTGGAGATTAAGAAAACTAAGATTATCTGGTGATTTCCGTTAACTGATTAAAGGATTCTTCATGTTTCCTCTGCAAATTAAAAACAAAACAAAACAAAAACAAAGAACTATTTATCTGCTTTGTTTTTGTGTTTTCGTTGTAGAGCCCTTAATATTAATAACTTTTTACTCTGTTTGTTTCGGGAAAAATGTAATTACAGTTTTTATGTTTGTACACTTTTCTTCCTGTTGTAAATCTCTAAACAGAAAGTGTGATTTTTATAACAAGCAAGTAATGAGGGAACAGGGCATATGAAGTAGGAGATTAAGAGAAAGAAGTAGAAAAGGAAAGAAAAGAGTAAAAAAAAAGAGGAAGAAAAATACAAAGAAATAACAAGAGAAAGGAAAAGAGAAGACAAGAAATAGTCCTTATCTGTTTAGAATTTATAGTAAAAACACATGACTACATATAATGAGTTCAATAATTTAATATAATATCTTGGATCATTATTAAACAATAATGGAGATACAATGAGGGTAATTAAAAAGAAGACATCTATCGCTCTTCAAAAAATAAAACTACAGAAGCTAAGGAGATGAACAGACAGAACTACAAAAATAAGATTTGTATGGGCATGCATCTTTCCCATCGCAACATATGCCTGTGAGACCTGGGCACTTAACAAAACAGCTGAGAAACACATAAATGCCTTTGAATGTAAATGCCACAGAAGAGTCCTTGAAATGTCATGGACATAAAAAAGAACAAATATATCCATACTACAAGAACCCAATATTGAAGAAGGCTGGCTAGTAAAGAGGATTAAAGAGAGAAAGCTGAAATATTTTGGACACATTAAACGTCATAACTTAGAGAAGACCGTTTTGGAAAGGTACACAATGGGAAAAAGAAAGAGAGGAAGACCAAGGCAAAGATAGCTGCAATATATCGTTGATAATCTGCACATGGACGCATCAGCAGCAGGGCATTTGGTTACAACCGAGAGCCCGACATGAGAGCTGCTAGGGAGACAAAGTTCCGCAAGGGACATGCAGATGACTGAGTGACTGATAATGAGCCCACCAAAGGCACAGATAAAGGTTGCTTGCTATAAAACATTAACAATGAATGAATGTTCCTGTTATATTTACTGTGCGGGTAAAATGAAGTAAGAACTCATGCATCTCATAGATCTGGTCAAGCAAGTAAAATTATGCACCATCTTGTTGGTTCCTAAACCAAGCTACACTGAAAGCTGATACATACATATACACTGTGGTGCTTTGCAAAGAAAGAAAGAAAGAAAGAAAGAAAGAAAGAAAATGAATGATACATGCCACAATATCCTGACCCGGAAGGATATTTTCGTCCAATCAGATTAATAAATCTGACCGGAAACTCAGCCATTTTTTTTATTATCTGGCTTCCACTCACACCTCTCAGGTACTTTCTATTTTGTCTGTCACCCGCCTCAGCCAGGGAAGGAAGGACTCTGCTCTGCGGAAACTTTAACCTTTGGAGACGTGGATTAATTGGGAGAAAAGTCTTAAAATGTCAGAAACTCTGAGGTTTGGGCGAAAGGTGGATGGGAGGGGCGGAGGGAGGGGGTGGTGGGTGGTTAAGTCTGAGGAGCAAGACTACAGACAGTAAAAGACTTCTGGCAAGACACGCCAAGTCTGAAGTAACTCGATGTAATTAAGAAATGAGGTGAGCTGTATTTGGTAAGATCTCAATGTTGCAAGAGTTCATTCTGTGAAGGAGAAAACAGAAACGATCTTGCATTTGATGTACCGAACTCAGAATTTGTAAAACACTTTTTTTCCATAAGGGAATTTATTTGAACTTTTGGTTGACTGTAAAATATTTCCACGGTGGTCAGCTATGGTTCTCCAGCCCTGACACTGGAATGTCAGTTATGGGTCTCTGATTGCCAAATCGGACAGAGTCTTCGGCAACCACTCTCCAGAGAGTTATGAGACATAAAGATCAAAATCCTTAAGTTTATTCACATTCGGGTTGACAAGCGCACGAGTACACTATTCAACATAACACGTCATATGTTGTTTAGTTACTTAAGAAAAGAATGCAAATGAAAGCAATTAAACGCTGGTTACAAATCTAGTCGACGACAAAAGCTGGCTAACCAGCTGAGATCTTCTTCTTCTTCGTTCGCATTGTCTGTCTATATCTACAGTCCTGTCTCTTGGATAAATTTCATTGTTTTTTGTAATTCATGTATGGAACCGTAGAGTTTATCTTCTTTAGTGGTTTACCAGCTGAGATAATTTCTTCTTAAAATCCTTTCTAAAAATTCACTTAATTTCGTTTGCCTTATTCACTTGTCGACTCCAAGTGTTTAAAAGATTAAAACAGAAACAAAAATACAAAAACTAACCCTTTACCAATGAAAATAAGTTGTTTATATTCTAACCAACCTCCGACAATGTAATACTAAGCAATTTTAAATTCTCCTGGCTCTATGTGTCAAAGTCAGAACTCAAATAAAAAGACTGACAAGCGGGCTTCTTTCTAACATTCCGTCTTGCCTCTCCCATCCGGACAATGTTACACTGCGCTGTGAAAATATATTTCAAGATACAGCATAAACTGTGCGAGAGGACCTGCAAATGTGAAATGCATTTCCATGAACAGGAGGGTGTTAATAGTACATTTTCATGATTCTTCTTCAGCTAACCGTTCCTCTCTATTCCTAATTTTCTCTTTCAAGTTGTTGACACTAATTTCATGTATATTCTCTTATGTGTTGTCTTTCAATCTCTGTCTTGATCTGCTGCTTGGTCTTGTTTCCTTCATCTCTTGTTCATACATAATTTTCTTTTGTCTGTTCTCTTCCACTCTTTCTACATGCCTCAGTCAGCGTAGTCTGTCCAGTTTCAAGACATTTATAATTCGTTGGGGTTTAAATAAGCTGTTCAGTTCAGTGTTCTTTCTAGCTCTCCATTTTCCACTGTTGACATCCTTTATGGGCCCAAAGATTCTTCTTAGCATCTTGTTCTCAAACGTCTGCAACTGTTGTTCATCTTGTAATGAATACTTGTAGGTAAAAAACGCAACAACAACAACAACAACCTAATGATTTGATGTATTTGAGATATAAAGGTAATTATTGAGGAAAGACGCTGGTAAACATTGAGATATGTGCTCTGAATGACTGACGACTCACTACCAAAAATAATACTAAGATGGACACCACAGGGGAGCAGAAGTAAGGGTAGACCAAAGGAGACATGGAGAAGAACAACAGAGAAGCTGTTGAGCAATATAGGACTCACTTAGGCAAGAGCAGAGAGGAAAGAAAAGGACAGGCGTATGTGGAAAACCCTTGCGGAACTCTCATGTGCCTTGGGCACTTAAGGAGAGAGAGAGAGAGAGAGAGAGAGAGAGAGAGAGAGAGAGAGAAAGGTGTAAAGGTGAGGTGCAGTACTCAGATCGAACGAGACTGCAGTCAGCGACCGGTAACTGACTGCCTCCGTCACGGTTGTCGAACCGTAGCCGGTCAAGACCCTATTCCTCCCCCAGTGGTGTTCCTGGAAACAGACAGAATTCTGAGAAGGTGAAGAGAGATCGCAACGGGAAGGCGAACCCAGTCTTAAAACTACGCCGAAACGAAGTCTGATATGTGGGGACTTGCATGGCGGATATCAACGACACAACGCTAGCAAAAGCCCTTTTGCAGGGCGAATTCAGAAGAAGAAGATACAAAGTAATTTTCATTAAACTATAATTTCTAAGAGACATTAATGGAGATCAATAACATCATCGTGGCCTGGTTAGCTGAAAGGTTACGCGCTGGGTTTACTAATTCAATGGTACCAGGTCCAGTCCCCAGTAGTGGGCATTTTCCTGGTACACACACACACAAAAAGGCCCTGGAGTCAACCGAGTGTAAAACTTGTTGGTGCAAGTTTACATGTTATCAATATTGGGAGGAATATTTTAAGAAAATGGTTCACAGACCAACACTCCCCATGTTATTTATTACAGTACTAGAGTGCATATTCTGTCTCCCCTATAACACCACCAACTTAGTTACTACAGTGCTAAAGGACATATTCTATCTCCCATATAACACCACCAACCTAATTACTACAGTACTAGAGGACATATTCTATCTCCCCTATAACACCACCAACCTAATTACTACAGTACTAGAGGACATATTCTATCTCCCCTATAACACCACCAACCTAATTACTACAGTACTAGAGGACATATTCTATCTCCCCTATAACACCACCAACCTAATTACTACAGTACTAGAGGACATATTCTGTCTCCCATATAACACCACCAACCTAATTACTACAGTACTAGAGGACATATTCTATCTCCCCTATAACACCACCAACCTAATTACTACAGTACTAGAGGACATATTCTATCTCCCATATAACACCACCAACCCAGGTACTAAATTACTAGAGGACATATTCTATCTCCCCCAATTGCATCCCCCCTTCCTTGACCTATTGTATGCCAGCTGTGAATAGACGTGCTCAAGCATCTGACATTCAATGCACCAATACACATGAGATGCAATACAAATCACTAATCCTGAAATCAATAATAATCCAAATTTAATCTCATAATTAACTTCAACAACAATATACAAACTGGCGGTGACAATCAACATGACAATATTAATCAATAATGGAAGAGATTTGGGTGCATAAATCATTGAAAATGCAAAATAATTCAAGCAAAATAACATATCATAATGAAACTTCACAGGTCTGCAATATTAATATTAAGAACTCTATGGACCTAATGTCCTGGAACTCTCTAAGAACCTTATATGTGGCCTTCATACAAATATGTATGCAACTGCACTTTAATCTACGCAGTCTAGCTGCCCATGACATTCATTAATATAATCTATATTGATGCAATTGATATTCGATATCAATTCCAGGAATATCAATTGGCAGATACAACCTTAACAACTTAAGATATGCAGACGACACAGTTCTGATTGCTAAATGTGAAGGGGAGCTACAGGCTTTTCTGGACATCGTGGTTTGTGAAAGTAAAAGTAAAGGTCTCAGTCTGAATAAAAAGAAGACTGAAGTGATGGTCATCTCAAAGAAAAGAATACCACCAATGTGTAGCATTACCATCGATGGCACAGAACTGAAACACGTTGATAGATTCAAGTACTTAGGAACAATTATAACAGCTGATGGGAAATGTCACAACGAAATAAAAAGCAGACGTGCTCAGGCCACGTCAGTATTCCAGAAAGTGAGAAATATCTTGTGCGAAAGATCGATATCAATGGAAACAAGCCCGTTGCTGGTGCGATTGTTCAGCTGCCGTGCGTGGGGTGAAACTCCTCCCGGCCAATGAAGAAAAATACGATTAGGGTTGCCGCACGGCGCAGCTGTGGAAATGGTGAAGGAAAGTATTAAGTGAAGTATCCAGTAGTCTCGAGGTCAGGGCTACTCAAATCACTGAACCTCTGCTTTAGAGCTGGCCACGTCCTATATACACCTATACTGGGGTAGATTGCCTAAACCGGCTTAACCCAGGGGTTAAATTAAGACACTGCTGGCCAGATTCTTCGGCAGCCGCGCGTGGGGTGAAACTCCTCCCAGCTAATGAAGAAAATGCGAAAATGTGATTAGGATTGCCGTGCAGCGCCGCTGTGAAAAAGGTGATGGAAAGGATACAGTGAAGTATAATCGATATGCCCAGTAGTCTCGGGGTGAGAGCTACTCATACCACGGCACCTCTGCCATAGAGACCGGCCACATCCTACATACACTCAAACTAGAGCAATATGCCTAAACCGGCTTAACCCAGGGGTGAAACATGATGGCTTCGCATATCACGGTGCCTCCCCTCCAGAGGCCGGTCACGTCCTTTTTCATACATCCATACTGGGATAATACGCCTAAACCGGCTTAACCCAGGGGTGAAACTCACTAGTGGTGGGGATTCGCCCTACTCGACAAAAGCTCCATCCTGGTCACCACCAGGAAGGGTAGCGGCCACGATCACAAAGTGCTGAAGTCGGAGACACTGGACCAGTGCAGTCTAGATAGACAACCACCTCTCATTCGACGAGGATATATTATATCCAAATCATGTTGAGGTTTTCCGGTGAGAATGTCCAACTCTGGACTGGATGGGCAACCACTTCTCACCCGGCATGGATATATTGATATCTAAACCACGTCGAGGTTTTCAGGTGAGAAAGTCCAAATCTAGACTAAACTGGTGCACGAAAACCACAGTGTCACGCAATGCCGCTTCTGTGACCCACCGAGAATATAGGCCCAAGCCACACGAAGCTCTGGGCCTCCATCCTAAATGAGACTATTGCGAGAACCACAGGAGTAAATTCAGTAAGATCACGGGGCAATCTTGGTGGTAGAAGCGAACGAAGAAGAAGGAGGAGGAGGAGGAGAAGAAGAAGAAGAAGAAGAAGAAGAAGAAGAAGAATGAAAACAAGATTTCGAGTAATTAAATGTTACATCGACCCAATTTTGTTCTATGGATGTGAAGCATAGTCCATGATTAAGATAGCACAGCAAGAAATAGAGGCCATGGAAATGTGGTTTATAAGAAGGATGTTGAAGGTACCATTGACAGCTAATAAAAAAAGGGAAATTACAGTAAAGATCAGAGGCAGACAAACGAGATTTGTAGAACATTTTCTGAGAAGAGGAAAATTGGAACACATTGTAGGAACTGGAAAAATTTAGGGAAGAAGAGACAGAGGAAGACAGAGAGAGAAGTTAATGGATGGGCTGTCGGTGTGGCTAGGAAGAAAGTCACCGGTAGATCTTATAATCAGATCTAAATACAGGGAACTGTGGAGAGAAATGATCGCCACGCGACACGGCACTTTATTGATACTGATGCAAACACACAGTCAATATGCACGAATAGCATATATAAATTCATGCATGTTACCAATACAGTATGCATAATACTCACAATGAAATCATAACATATTAGTAAGCATTCATTTTCTAATAAAATCCTATATCATTACAACTGTAATTATTAACAGAACTTAACTTTCACGCAAAATACATCACTACAAGTCTGACTCGAAATCTACATCACAGCTTAATTCACACTACACAAACTTACAAAATATGAGATGGACACGGGCAGAATATAACTAAACAATCAGTCAACTTTATATCACAGTAGGATACAGGAAATTACAGCACAATCCATAAACATAACGAAAACACGACATCGCTCGGCCATGCCTCCGATACAATGATGCAAGAAAAATGAACACTCACACACTCCCCCATAACCGCTACCGAGTCTTGTGGACGATTACGTTGCGGTCAAGGTCGTGCGACCCTCGACCCAAGCGCAGATCGTCCATACCAGCCTCTAAAAATAGGTACAGAGAAATCTGGGGAGATAAATACGGCTAGGCGTGATACTGACCACATACATCACACTTTCATGTGTAGAAGTTCATTGAAATACGGGACTACACCGTATCGCCAATGTATCTTAATGGCATGGAAACGGGAATTTTCATGTTAATTTCACAATTTCATGCACATACGGGTAACAGGCAACAACTAAAACCGTTTACTCGGGTGCTGCTTCTCTCTTTAACGTGCTCGTGGTCTAGATCATGCCATGTAAGTCCGCCAAGTTATCTTTACGAGGCATGATTTTTTGCTCTAATCTGACTCTGAACTTTTCTAGATTCTATATATCAGCGTCAGCGCCATGATTTCTTACCCATGTCACGTGATTTCTCCTGTGCTTATTTTTTTTTTTTTATTATCTAGGAGCGAGAATAATTTGTTTCAAACGACACAGGGCTGGTGGAGAAAGACAGAGGAGGAGGAGGAGGAGGAGGGGGGGATGTGAGGAGTCTTTGCTTAGAACTGTTATATCTTCTGCTCAACTTTCACCGACGTCTTTTCTAATTATTGCGAAGTTTTGCTTTATATACACCTACAAGGTTAAGAGAAGTACGGTGATTACTGAACTGCCTGTATGAGGTCAACTGGCCGCAGATGATTTCGCTTCGCCTCAATCAAACTACAATATAGAGGCAGGTATCTACGTTAGGAAAAACTGCTTCTCAATATCTCCTGGAAGAAACGGAGCACCAGGATACAGTGGTTAATATGCTGTTAAAGAACACGTTTTTTTTCAGTTAAAAATCAGTCACACGAATTGACACCGATCTGACGGTTAGAAGCTGGAAATGGGCCATATATATATATATATATATATATATATATATATATATATATATATATATATAAGCACGTGGTTTAGATTCTAGATTTTGCATTCACAAAAGAAGGCCGATGAACCAGAACGAGATAAAACCCAGATTCATTTCATTCTTAGAAATTTTAATTAGAGACTGAGCCAGGCCACAATGCCGGCCGTGGTCCCCATGATGTTGTCTGTCTGCTTTTTTTGTTTTGTTTTGTTGACATGCTGTGTCTTCAACCAAGCCTTTGTGATTCACTTCAAATCCGATACCACACTTGTGTCCCAGCAACTTCAGAGCATTGGTTGCGGGAAAGATACACCTCCCTCGTTTTGTGGAAATATAAAACAACATACACAAATAACTGCTTCCATAATGATCTCCATTCACCAGATATGTTTCTAAGTGTACCACCGGGAGGTAACCAGGTTTGTTCAAAGTGCGACCACTGGGAGGTAACCAGGTTTGTTTCAAACTGCACCACTGCGAGGTACATGTATGTTTCAAAGTGCACCACTGGGAGGTAACCAGGTTTGTTTCAAAGTGCACCACTGGGAGGTACATGTATGTTTCAAAGTGCACCACTGGGAGGTACATGTATGTTTCAAAGTGCACCACAGGTACGTAAAATAGGGTCTTTAACGTCTGTGGCACCCCAAACCCAACTCAGAGGTTCCAAGGACGCCATGTTGTTCGGCGTGAGTACTAAACTTCTGCACTTCCTCCCTCGCTTTCTTAATGCCTGGTACACTCTTCTCGAGATAGAATGGTCTTATGCACAATTTATAAACAAATTTACTTCTTCTTTAATCTCTTTGGAACCTCGAGCTGGTGTTCTTTGCAGACGATGCGGTGGAGATGTTGAGAATGGGTCATATCTGCCATTTTTTGTTCGTTCTCTGATTACAAGAAAAAAGCAGAAAGTGTGCAATACTTCTGTAACAGATTATGGGGGTCTATGACAATCCCTGCCCCTGTTCGCCAGTTAGCCATGTTACAAGGGGTATCAGTATAAGGGTATTACCCCTACATCTGTGCATGCATAGATCTCTGTAGCATGCCCTGATTCAGACTAGGCGTGGCTCATTTAACCCTTGTCGATATATCAGTGTACAAAGGACCAAGCAAGTCTGGCTTTGACAACACAATAAGATGCTTATTGAACGGTATTTGCAGATAATGGTGGAGATGACGAGTACCAATAGTTAGGTCAAGTAGCAACAATAAATCTTGCTTTGGTCGACTTCGTCAATATAAAAGCTGGATGATGAATCTACCACTGACCACCAGCCATTCCAAACAAGCATAAATTCTCTCGAAGAAGACATTCGGCGGAACCCAGCAGAGTTTCACATTTCAAGGCACCACAATGACTTCGTGTCCACACAGCGCATGATACGAACATATATTACCCGAGCTTCCAGCCATTCGAAAATTTCGTGCTAGCTAGAAACACAACCTGAAATCCTTGACACAAGGAGTCAAAACTTAATGACACTCACACTGTAAACAAACATTCAGGGGCGTTAACCCAACCCGAGTGTGGGCCCGGACAAAACATTCTACATATGAATACGCTGTCCGATGAGGCCAGTGTCAGGGTTAGCGAAACAAAGCTGACCAAGACCCTGTCCCATCTCTCCCTGATACCCCCAGTAACAGTCATTGCCTGGCTAGCGAGGCAGGGATCGCCATAGAAGTCATGGTGGTGGAGTCGGATAAAGAAGCATTGCACACCCCCTGCTTTTTAGCTGTACTCAGGGACTGAAAAAATAGCTGCCATAACCCGCTCCCACTCCGATACGATGCTGTGCCTCAACATCTCTACAGCATCGGCTGCAAAAAACAACAGCTCGCAGTTACAGGGAGTTCGTACAAGTACAATATAAACCGAGAGGTAGTACAGGGTTTTGGTCAGCTACTGCTACTACACCAGCATGTCAGTTATTGGTCGCTGATTGCCACAGCGGACAGTGTCTTCACCCACAGTATGAATCAATCAATCAATCAATCAAGCTTTAACGTGGACTCCACGGGATAAGAAGCCTGGGACGACTCAAAAAGACATGAGGACATAGAGCAGAGAAAATGCTGGTACACAAAGGACTGACATGGGAGACAGCCAAGAAGATGGTGAAGGACCAACTCTAGTGGAAATCTCTTGCTACCAGCAGCAACCCCGTGCGTCTTGGCTCTGACGAGACGATAGACAGACAGACAGATAGATATAGATAGACAGATAGATATAGATAGACGGATAGATAGATACAGATAGACAGATAGATAGATATAGATAGACAGATAGATATAGATAGACAGATAGATATAGATAGACAGATAGATAGATATAGATAGATATAGACAGATAGATACAGATAGATAGATATAGATAGACAGATAGATAGTTACAGATAGACAGATAGATAGATATAGATAGACAGATAGATAGATACAGATAGACAGATAGATAGATATAGACAGATAGATACAGATAGACAGATAGATAGATATAGATAGACAGATAGATAGTTACAGATAGACAGATAGATATAGATAGACAGATAGATAGATACAGATAGACAGATAGATAGATATAGATAGACCGATAGATAGATACAGATAGACAGATAGATATATATATAGATAGACAGATAGATAGATACAGATAGACAGATAGATAGATATAGATAGATACAGATAGACAGATAGATAAACAGATAGACAGATGTAGATAGACAGATAGATAGACAGGCAGATATAGATAGACAGACAGACAGACAGATAGATATAGATAGACAGGTAGATAGATAGATAGATAGATAGATAGATAGATAGATAGATAGATAGATAGATAGATAGATAGATAGATAGATAGATAGATAGATAGATAGATAGATAGATAGATAGATAGATAGATAGATAGATAGATAGATAGATAGATAGATAGATAGATAGATAGATAGATAGATAGATAGATAGATAGCAAAAACCCTATAATTTCTACTTAATAAAACTATGCATTTTATAAAGTAAATATTTATATATATTGCAGAGATAACGTTTTCGATATCAGTCTCATCGATATCAAATGATCGATACTCATAAGACGTGTATCTTTTCAATGGAATAATCGCTCAATTTTGAACTTACGTCTACTTGAAAATGTAATCGGCTTTTACGTAGCCTATATCTCGTTGATGACCAAGCCGATATCGTGTTGATTAAATTGATACCTACGAGTTGTATGTTCCCTGGGTTGACAAGATCGGTTCTTATGTGACGTACGCTTCCCTGTTGCTAAAATCGATACTTGTGTGACGTGAGTGTCTTGGGGGATGACAGATCCATTCCTATTGACGCATGTTTCTTTCGCTGTATATCGATACTTACGTCTGTCTATACGGAGGGGGGGAAAGACCCGGTCTGTTCTGGCATTCAGCGACCCAAAACTGACGTGCTAGCATCGGGGTTGACGAAGAATAACTGATGATTGTAGTAGCTGACCAAGACCCTGTCTGTTTTGGCATTCAGCGACCCAAAACTGACGTGCTAGCATCGGGGTTGACGAAGAATAACTGATGATTGTAGTAGCTGACCAAGACCCTGTCTGTTTTGGCATTCAGCGACCCAAAACTGACGTGCTAGCATCGGGGTTGACGAAGAATAACTGATGATTGTAGTAGCGACCAAGACCCTGTCTGTTTTGGCATTCAGCGACCCAAAACTGACGTGCTAGCATCGGGGTTGACGAAGAATAACTGATGATTGTAGTAGCGACCAAGACCCTGTCTGTTTTGGCATTCAGCGACCCAAAACTGACGTGCTAGCATCGGGGTTGACGAAGAATAACTGATGATTGTAGTAGCGACCAAGACCCTGTCCCACCTCTCCGTTGGTACCCCAAGTAACAGGCCTAGCCTGACTAACGGGGCCGGGATCGCAGTAGTCCCCATGGTGGTGGAGTCTGCTAAAGAAGTAGTGAACACTAACAGCTTTTTAGCCGCACTCCGCGACTGTAAAAAAGCCGGCATAACCCGCTTCCACGCCGATACGATGCTGTGCCTCAAAACCTTCGCAGCATCGGCTGCAAAGAACACCAGCTGGCAGTTCCAGAAAGACAGAAGACAAGACACATGTCTAACATATCGATACTTATTGTCTATCTAAATTATGCAACGCGTATTTCTTTAAAGAACAAATGTCACGTATTGTGTGACATATTTTTCAGCGATGATAAGTTTGGACTTAAGGTTTCAAAACATTCCACGTTTCCTGGCCGACCTTCTCAAATCCCGGACCCTCTCTTTGTGACATATCGCTCGCTCTTGCACCCCTCCATTCTAACTCTGAACTCTTCTTTTCTCTCTGAAAAGTAAGAAAGAAAAGGAAGTATGATTAATCTCACGGATCATTTCATTTTATCGTTAAAAAGTAAGGATCTTCGCTCTTGTGTAGGAAAGGATTTAAGAAAAAAAAAAAATCACAGAGAACGGCCTCTTGGTCTCAATGATGAATTGGAGTAATTTCCCTCCATGATAAAGAGGCATGTTGTGTGGACAAGCAGGAGGCAAGGAAAAACCAACAGAGGAGGAGAGGAGACCTTATGAGTATTGAAGGAGTGAGAGAGTACTGGAATATCAGATACTGATGGACAGATAAGGATGTAAATTTGACAGTATGGAATATATGGTGCTTGTGATGATTTTTTGCAGGCTGTTTTATAAGGAAAGTAGACAAGAGAAATTTTGGAAAACAGGATAGAGAGAAAGGAGGAGAATGTAGAAAAAGAGAAGAGAAAAAAAGTAAATCATGGTCAAGGAGAACGAAGCAATGATGAGGAATGAGGATAAAGCAATGAGGACAGAGAAATAAAGATGGGCAAAGAGGATGATGAAATAAAGGAACTAGAGAAATAAAGAGAGAAAAAGAATAAAGAAACTAGAGAAATAAAGAGAGAAAAAGAAGAAATGTGAAAAAAGACAGCTTAAAACAGGGGTGGTTCTCAATAGTGAAAGAGATAAAGAAAAATTACGGAGAAAGAAATTTTTTCTTCCATCTTGACAGAGAGCATTTAGAATAAAATCAAGATGGAAAGATGGAGAAACCAACATGAATTCAAAGTAAAATATTTATGATAATGAGCCAAGATAATAAATATTTATACTTCCGGCTGAGGATAGCAGTAACAAATAAATAGTGGAAAAAGGGACATTAAATATACTCCTATACAAAACAAAGCACCAAAGGTTAGCAAGAGAACTAGAGTACAAGTCCGCTGAACACAGAAGAGGCATACAAGAAACAGAACATGACTACCCAAGGAACGGAGATAGCGTTTCTTTGAAGCATTAGTTTTGTTTGTTTGTTTGTTTGTTTTGTTTTGTTTTCGCTGTATTATTACTATCATTCATTGCGGGTTAAGACGCTCGTAAGATGAGGCAACCAGCGACCCATAGCTGATAAGCTAGCGACAGGGTCAGTCAACCATACCTGACCAAGACCCTGCCCCACCTCTCCGTTAGTACTCCCAGTAACAGGCCTAGGCTGACTAACGGGGCAGGGATCGCCATAGTTGCCATGGTGGTGGAGTCTGCTAAAGAAGCACTGCACACCCCCTGCTCTTTAGCTGTACTCCAGGACTGAAGAAGTATCTGCCACAACCCGCTCCCACGCCGATACGGTGCTGTGCCTCAACATCTCTACAGCATCGGCTGCAAAGAACGCCAGATGGCAGTTACAGGGAGTTCGTACAAGTACAAGTTCAAGTACTGTTCATCATTAATATCATCATAGTCATCAATACTCCCCGTCACTCCCTTGGGAGTCATCCCTGTTGTTGGATCTGTTCTCTACTTCATGTGTATCCCACATCTCTGAGCACTGTCATAATTTTTCTTTTTCAGGTATTATTACTAATTATTATTATTATTATTATTATTATTATTACAACTTCTACCCTCGCCACCACCACAATTACTACTACTTTTACTAATGCCACAATCATTATTCCATTACTACTACTACTACTACTATTACTACTACTACTACTACTACTACCGTCACTGTAACGATTACTACCAACATTTATATTACTAATACAATCACTATCATACTACTAGCAATATTACCACTACTACACTTATCACTATCTCAAACAAGAATAAGATTCATCTATAAAGTACTGCAAAAACTACTAATGTTACTACTACAACTATGACTATCTGGAATGCTATTAATACTGCTATCGTTTCGGTCACTCGCATGGCCATCACTAATATTATTACCCCAGGTTGGATTCTTCTACTACTACTACTACTACTACTACTACTACTACTACTACTACTACTACTACTACATCTATTACCATTACTGCTACTGCTGCTACTTCTACTATTACTACTACTACTACTACTACTACTACTACTACTACTACTACTACTATTACCATTACTACTACTGCTGCTACTACTACTATAACTACTACTACTACTATTACTACTACTACTACTACTACTACTACTACTACTACTATTACTACTACTACTACTACTACTACTACTACTACTACTACTACTACTATTACCATTACTACTACTGCTGCTACTACTACTATAACTACTACTACTACTACTACTACTACTGCTACTACTACTACTACTACTATTACTACTACTATTTCTTCTTCTGCGTGCTATTTTGTTGGTCACATCAGATCCTGATCCCTGTCGACATGGTAAAACCCGCAGTCCTCTCCTGATAGGAGCCCCAAAGTGTTTGCCCCCAAGCTTGTTCCCTTCGGCCATGTCTCACGTCGCAGGTCCGCATGGTTTTGGGCACTCCTGAAAGATATACTGGTTGGATTAGTACATCTATTACCACTGTTATTACTACTGCTATTACAATAACTTCTAATGCTACTATTTCTACAATTACTACTATGCTTTGAGGGGGGAGGGGAGAAAAAAAGGGGGCGGGGCCGTCTTCTCACTGACTCACTGACTCGGTAAGTTTCTCTCTCGCGTGCAAAAACAAAAACAAAAAAAAGAGTAGCCCTTTCATGCCGTGATGACCAGTACGTAGTCTATGGTTTTGTGGGTCATGCGCAAAATTTTTGATCCGTACAAATATATTCTCAGAGAGAGAGAGAGAGAGAGAGAGAGAGAGAGAGAGAGAGAGAGAGAGAGAGAATCTCTTGTGTGCAAATGTTCGTGACAACGTCAAATTACAGAGTACAATTTAAAATTCCCGCATTAAACATACCAAAAAAAAAAAAAAAAAATCCAAAGAAATTAGCCAAACAAACTCATGTACATCTACAGTATAAATCGTGTGTAATTTTTCCTCCCTACCATAGCACAGAGCAACATAGGGAAAACTGAAAAATAAAAGTAGCAGTTACATATGTGTGTGTGTGTGTGTTTTTTTTATTTTGGGAGGGGGGCGCAGCTTAGGGAAAGTATTGGTGTCAAACAGCTTTAGGCCATGACCTCTCACCCCATCCCCCTACCCCAGGTCCAAGTTGATATGAAGAAAACAAGGCACGGACACATCTTGACTTCGGATACGTGGCAGTACATAGATCCGGACTTATTTTTAAAAATCCCGATGTACCTTATGATCTACGGAACAAACCGAATAAACGTAAAATACCGCAGATCTAAGTGGCCACCGCATCACATCTTTCAGGGTTTACCAGCTACACAGCCCACTCAGGAAGAGAACCTGGGCCAACCCCCCAGCCCGCCTTCAGAAGTTCTACGGTGATGCTGAAAACCTGAAGAGCCACAGCGGCCTGTGTGACAGAGACTGGCGACAATGTCTGAGCGAACGGCGAAGAAGAACTAAGCTACCGCCAGTTGTCATGCACTGTACGAGGTACTGACGCTTACTGCTGCTCTTACTGCTGCTGCTACTAATATTGTCTTGCTTAAACTGTTAACATTCATTCATTTGCATGTCCCTTGCGGAACTTTGCCTCCCAAACAGCACTCCTGTAGGCCTCTCGGTTGTGAGCAAGATGGCCTGCTGCTGTTGCATCCATTTCCAGATCGTCAACGATGTCTTGCAGCCATCTTCGTCTTGGTCTTCCTCTTTTTCTTTTTCCCATTATGTATCCTTCCAATACGGTCTTCTCTAAATTATCATGACGTTTAATGTGTCCAAAATATTTCAGTTTTCTCTCTTTAATCCTCTTCACTAGCCAGCCTTCTTCAATATTAAGCTCTTGTAGTATAGATATATTTGTTCTTTTTTGTGTCCACGATATTTGTGTCCACTGTTAACATTTATTATTATTACTGCCACTTCTTTGTACTGAAATATTCCATATTTTCACCTTATAATCTGGTAAATCTTGCATCGGACAATATGAATTCCAACGTTGAAATGTTCATCGCAAAGAAAGAGGAAAAGGTAAAATTAACGCAAGGACGGAATAGGCGTAAATATACACTAGAGATAGGAACAGCCAGACTTAGAAACAACGTATCATTTTTAACGCAATTTTTTTTTCATCTCTTTTTTCTATAGATAGATAGATAGATAGATAGATAGATAGATAGATAGATAGATAGATCAGGAGAAACAAAGAGAGAGAGAGAGAGAGAGAGGGAGATATGAAGAAGTTCTGGAAATGAAGTAATCGATGAGCGTTGATGACGAGAAAGGGTAAAAAAAAAAAAAATGGCAAATTATTTGAAGAATCAATAAATTTCTCTTCTCGTTTTACACGCAGACAAGTAGTCAGACATTGAGGTATGGGCAGGGAGAGAGAGAGAGAGACAGAGACAGAGAGAGAGAGACAGAGAGAGACAGAGAGAGAGACAGAGAGAGAGACAGAGAGAGACAGAGAGAGACAGACAGAGAGAGACAGAGAGAGAGACAGACAGAGAGAGACACAGAGAGAGACAGAGAGAGAGACAGAGAGAGACAGAGAGAGAGACAGAGAGAGACAGAGAGAGAGACAGAGAGAGACAGAGAGAGAGAGACGTAAAAGACTCCCATCAAATGGGTAAATGAGCATACATGGATGAAATGATGGACAAATAGACAAACCAGACATACAGACAAATACATAGAGAGACATACATACATACATACAGATAGATAGATAGATAGATAGATAGATAGATAGATAGATAGATAGATAGATAGATAGATAAATAGATAGATAGATAGACAGACAGACAGACAGATAGATAGATAGATAGATAGATAGATAGATAGATAGATAGATAGATAGATAGATAGATAGATAGATAGATGCCATGAAAACCTGGTTGAACACCAAATATAACAGATTTTTTTTTAAAAATGACATTCACTTCAGTTCAAAACTAACAGAATCGTCTTTGACTGAATAACACGATAACATGAGTTATATTCAACTATCCTATGATATTCTTCATGATTATGTAATATTTTAACCCCTGAACCTTAATGAACCTTGCAGAACTTCTAAACCTCATCTCATCGAGTTGATACAGGGGGCGATAATCCTTTCACGACTGTCCGTCAGGAGCCTGGGAAGGAAAATAAACAGATGCCGTCATGACCTAGATTTCAAGAGAAATTAGGTCACATTCCCACCTGGATAGATTCTTGAAGATATCCGTGAGTGACTCTGACAACTGGTGCCTGTTTATATAAAGTCATGCTATGTTAAGATTCCATATACCAGGCAACTTATGCTTCAGTATAAGACAGTCTAGAAAAGAACAAATGAACAGGCTGGGTTTTCTAGATGTAATATATATATATATATATATATATATATATATATATATATATATATATATATATACATACAGGCATTTGTGGATATACAGGCATTTGTGGAAAACCCTTGTGGAAGCCCCATGACAGACAGACAGACAGAGACAGGCGAGCATTCGGACCGATAAATAACAGGACAAGATAAAGAAATACCATATTCCTTTATATAAGACTCTCTTTTTTCCCTAATAAAAATCACCCTACGTCCTGTACCGCAGTGTTAAGAAGAGAGAGGTTACTGATATTGGACTAACACATAAACACCCATGAATCTTCTAGGTCTAGGTGGACGGTGTTCGACCGGAGCAGTTAAAAGAAGTTCGCCAGAAGAAAATCCAGAGGCAGACAGCTCGGGACCAAAATCCTGTTATGTGGAGGACTATGAATTTCATGCAAAAACACGGTTGTCTTTTTAGCTTTGTTTCAATGTATTACTTGCGAAATTATAGGTGCGTGTTATGCATCAGTGCGTCTTATATGTCAGTGCGGCTTATACATCAGAGCGTCTTATGCGTCAGCGCGTCTTATATCGGGAAACACTGTATAAACGACAGATAGAAGTAATCTCTGACGTTTTTCTATTTTTCCCTGTTCTTTTAATTTCTCCTCATCTTTAGTTGCTGGTTCTTTCCTTTTAGTTTTTATCTCTTTTATTATCACCTACCCTCAACAGAATTCATCTTACGGAATAATCTATTCGTTCGCACATATATATCCGAGATATTTGTGGGGAAGTTGCAGCGAACTGTGTATTGTTTTGATATTTTGGAGTCACAGTACACGAATATTGTCTACAAATATTATTTCAGAGAATTCTGCATTTAGAAGTATGACAGAAAATATTGTGAAATATTTAGGTGATTTTAAATAACTAAATGTTTACGTTTGTATGCACTACGCACAAAACAAACATGGCAGAAGAAGTGCTAAGCTTTAAAGTAATGTCTTCACTTTTCCTATAGTTGTCAAATCCTTCACTTCATTATACATTCTTTTTTTTTAATAGAGTTTTGGAGTCTGAAGTGTGTATACCTTGGTTAAGCAAAACATACCTATATCCGGGTATGTGTTTTATAGATTACCGCAAGGCCTTTGACAAACTAGGTCACAATCAAGTAATGAAAATGCTGGAAAAAATGAATATTGATGGCAAGGACTTGTAAAGTTACTAAAAACACATGTCGGAAATAGTTAGCGGCAATAGGGATGGAGAAAAAAGTCTCGCACATACCAGAGAATAAAGAGAAGAGTTCGCTAAGGATATGTCCCATAAGCTGATATATGTGGTTGTTCTGCTCACCGTGAGCGATAATGTAATGTTCGTGGTACGAAAACACTTTCTCAGTGACAGAATATTTCGAAAAAAAAATAAGGAGAGGAAGAAAAAAAGAAAAGGTGTAATATATTTAGCTACACTAATTTTCAAGCTTATTTACGTCAAGAATAATGGCGGCAGTCGGAGCGCTTTGCGGAATAATGGGATTCACATCTCTGGGCCCAGAAAACACTTCAATCATATCCCATGAAACCAGATCTATCGCTAAAAATGAGATAAGTACATAGCTGCTGGGAAACTAATGTAAGAAGGGCTTAGTTGTGCAGGCAAGTTTGATGGCATATGAGGCCTGTATTAGATGTAGCTGAAAGATAAGAACGGGGTCGAGAAATACGCGGGGAATTAGCTGTCGTTATCGGCGGATGTGAGCAGACGGTGAGAGATGGGAAACGCTACATCAGGAGGTGAACTGGTGAGAAGGGAATAGAAGACAGGGTAGGAGTTTCTCAGACATTCTTGCACTGTTGTTGTCTAAACTTTAGAGCGTGAAGTAGACAGACAGAGAGAGAGAGAGAGAGGGGGGGGGGGGCAGTTTAGTGTCTGCCGATAATCCGGCGATATAATTAGTATCTGGTCACTGAAATAAAGTTGAGGAGGAACTCATACAAGCAGTGTTAATAATGGATGAGGAACATAAATAGAGTACCTGTCAAAAGTTCTACCATAAATTATATTTGTAAATAGCATCAAAACTCCAGATTCCGCTGTAGAACAAATGCCAAGACGATAATAGGAAAAACATAAAAGAATATTCACACATCTCAGATTAAGAACGCACTGAAAAAATGTGTTAAGTATTCGGTAGAAAACGACAATTCGGCGTTTTGTATCAACATCTCGATGTCCAACTAACATCGAATGAATTATAAATGTCTTGAAATTAAACAGGCTACGCTGGTTGGGCCATGTAGAAAGATTGGAAGAGATCAGACAAACGAAAATTATGTATGCACAAAAAATGAAGGAAAGAAGACCAAGGGGTAGACAAAGGCAGAGATGGAAAGAAGAGAATATAAAATAAGTTTATGTCACCACCTTGAGAGAGAAGATTAGGAATAGAGAAGAATGGAGCCGAACTCTGCAGCAGTGATCCTTAATGGCTCGGAAAGCTGAAGAAGAAAAAGTAGTAGTAGTAGTAGTAGTTGTAGTAGTAGTAGTAGTAGTAGTAGTAGTAGTAGTAGTAGTAGTAGTAGTAGTAGTAGTAGTAGTAAAAAGAATGAGAGATTGATAAATGCAGAAAAAATGTGGATCTACAGGAAAGTAGGTCGTATATCATGGACAAATAACCAAACAAATGTACAAATATAGTGCAGCTACAAGTACAAGGTGAACTTCTCAAAGAAGCAAAGACCAAGGAAAAAAAATATTTATGCCCATATCAAAAGACATAACAATATACTGAATAGCATGCAAGAAAGATGATGAGGTAGACAGAGATGTAGATGGGAAGACAACACAGGAATAAGCATGACACAGCCTGGCTGAATGGAGCATCAAGGTAAGAGAGAGAATACGCTGCAGATTCATATGACCAACCTTCGTACTGAAGACGGCACACGATGATGATGATAAGAAAGCTGGGGTTGGTCATTCAGAGGTCATTCTGTATCCGTCCCGTCTTCCTGGGGTGAAGGGACTACACAATTTAGATAGATAGACAGACAGACAGACAGATAGACAGACAGATAGACCGACAGACAGACAGACAGAGAGATAGACAGACAGACAGACAGACAGATAGACAGACAGACAGATAGATAGATAGATAGATAGATAGATAGATAGATAGATAGACAGACAGACAGACAGACAGACAGACAGACAGACAGACAGACAGACAGACAGATAGATAGATAGATAGATAGATAGATAGATAGATAGATAGATAGATAGATAGATAGATAGATAGATAGATAGATAGATTCAAATTGTATCATTATTCAACCGAATACAAATTTAAATCAAATATTTAATTCATCTCTTCTTCAATCACTGATGTGCAGAATAAAGATAACGGATGAAATATTGTACAGCCATATATTATTGTTAAATTATAACCTACCTAAAGATTTGTAAACTGTTGCTGGCAAACACTGTATTTTTCCAATTGATTGAAACCAATGACTCCAAAAGTCTCATCAGAATCCAATTACATGTTCGTCTTCCATTTTGTGCGCCATTATCAAGGCAGCTAATAGTAAGGAAACGAGATCAGAGAACCCAATCGGCACAGCAATTCGCGTCGTCTCTTCTCACTGTTATCTTTCTAATCTATATCTCCGTGTCCCTTATATCCGAATTGTCTTCGTTTTCGCTTGTCTTGGTATCCTTAAAATCCTATTTGGGATGTCTTCATTCACTGCAGAAAGTCGGCCATTCATCAGCGCTTGATGCCCAATTGATTCGATTCTTTTCTGGGGTAATTTATACCCGAACTATCTAAATTGTGTAGTCCCTTCACCCCGGGAAGACGGGACGGATACAGAATGACCTCTGAATGACCAACCCCAGCTTTCTTATCGTCATCATCATCATCATGTGCCGTCTTCAATACGAAGGTTGGCGGATGTGAATCTGCAACGTCTTCTCTCTCTTGCCTTGATGCTCCATTCAGGCAAGCTGTGTCATGCCCTTTCCTGTGTTGTCTTCCCATCTACATCTCTGTCTACCTCATCATCTTTCTAGCATGGTATTCAGTATATTGTTATGTCTTTTGATATGGGCATAAATATTTTTTTTTCTTGATCTTTGCTTCTTTGAGAAGTTCACCTTGTACTTGTAGCTGCACTATATTTGTACATTTGTTTGGTTATTTGTCCATGATATACGACCTACTTTCCTGTAGATCCACATTTTTTTCTGCTTTTATCAATCTCTCATACTTTTTACTACTACTACTACTACTACTACTACTACTACTACTACTACTACTACTACTACTACTACTACTACTACTACTACTACTACTTTTTCTTCTTCAGCTTTCCGAGCCATTAAGGATCATTGCTGCAGATAGAGTTCGGCTCCATTCCTCTCTATTCTTAATCTTCTCTCTCAAGTTGGTGACATAAACTTATTTTATATCTTCTTCAATGTTGTCTTTCCATCTCTGCCTTTGTTTACCCTTTGGTCTTCTTTCCTTCATCTTTTGATTTTAACAGGTGTTGCAAGGCACAGTATATTTTACTCTATCTGTTCTCTACTTTTAATTTTCTCGCTTACTATGTTGCTTCTGTTAAAGTCTCTTACAGACTGTTTTTCTGCTCCATAAGTAATACACTTAAATATTTTGGACACATTAAACGTCATGATAATTTAGCGAAGACCGTCTTGGGAAAAAGAAAGAGAGGAAGACCAAGGCGAAGATGACTGCAAGACATCGTTGATGATCTGCAAATGGATGCAGCAGCAGCAGGCCATCTTTCTCACACCGAAAGGCCTACAGGAGAGCTGTTAGGGAAGCAAAGTTCCGCAAGGGACATGCAAATGAATGAATGAATGAAGTAATACAGAACAGATATAGCATTTTATAAATCTCAGTTTTTGTTTTTGTGGAGATATTTCTAGATAACAGATTTCCAGACAACGGATTCTCTTCTTATACAAGACTTCCTGTCTGTGACAGGGTGGTCGCACTGGTTCTAGCTGGTTCTCAAACAGTAATCGATTTGATGGAAAAGAATACTCCACGAAATAAGACAGATTACACAGGTGGCTGCACATCACGCAAGAACAGCCTGTTCTTGGACTTCGGTCCAGGTAGTCGTGATACCGTAGAAAATGTTAGTATCTTGCATATAACTCTTTCTTTAGTTCATGTTTTCGGCACGTTTTAAAAATTCTAATTCAGACAAAACGTTTGTTGTTCCTTGAAGGTTTTGGAACCTGATTTTTGTCTCGCGAAACACTGAATACATTGAGAGGGGAACACAAAAATCAAATGATTCAGCGACATCAAGTGAATGGCTTTCAGCGGTTACTATTGTAGGACATCAAGAAAATGACTTTCAGCAGTTACTATTGTAGGACATGAAGAGAATGACTTTCAGCAGTTACTATTGTAGGACATGAAGAGAATGACTTTCAGCAGTTACTATTGTAGGACATGAAGAGAATGACTTTCAGCAGTTACTATTGTAGGACATGAAGAGAATGACTTTCAGCAGTTACTATTGTAGGACATGAAGAGAATGACTTTCAGCAGTTACTATTGTAGGACATGAAGAGAATGACTTTCAGCAGTTACTATTGTAGGACATCAAGAAAATGAATTTCAGCAGTTACTATTGTAGGACATCAAGAAAATGACTTTCAGTAGTTACTATTGTAGGACATCAAGAAAATGAATTTCAGCAGTTACTATTGTAGGACATGAAGAAAATGACTTTCAGCAGTTATTATTATAGGACATCAAGAAAATGACTTTCAGCAGTAACCATTGTAGGAGATCAGGAGAATGACTTTCAGCCGATACTATTGTAGGACAGCAACAGAATGACTTTCAGCAGTTACTATTGTAGGACATCAAGAGAATGACTTTCAGCAGCTATTATTGTAGGACATCAAGAAAATGACTTTCAGCAGTTACTATTGTAGGACATCAAGAGAATGAATTTCAGCAGTTACTATTGTAGGACATGAAGAAAATGACTTTCAGCAGTTACAATTGTAGGAGATCAAGAGAATGACTTTCAGCAGTTACTATTGTAGGACAGCAACAGAATGAATTTCAGCAGTTACTATTGTAGGACATCAAGAGAATGACTTTCAGCAGTTATTATTGTAGGACATGAAGAAAATGACATTCAGCAGTTACTATTGTAGGACATGAACAGAATGACTTTCAGCAGTTACTATTGTAGGACATCAAGAGAATGACTTTCAGCAGCTATTATTGTAGGACATCAAGAAAATGACTTTCAGCAGTTACTATTGTAGGACATCAAGAGAATGAATTTCAGCAGTTACTATTGTAGGACATGAAGAAAATGACTTTCAGCAGTTACAATTGTAGGAGATCAAGAGAATGACTTTCAGCAGTTACTATTGTAGGACAGCAACAGAATGAATTTCAGCAGTTACTATTGTAGGACATCAAGAGAATGACTTTCAGCAGTTATTATTGTAGGACATGAAGAAAATGACATTCAGCAGTTACTATTGTAGGACATGAAGAGAATGACTTTCAGCAGTTACTATTGTAGGACATGAAGAGAATGACTTTCAGCAGTTACTATTGTAGGACATGAAGAGAATGACTTTCAGCAGTTACTATTGTAGGACATGAAGAGAATGACTTTCAGCAGTTACTATTGTAGGACATGAAGAGAATGACTTTCAGCAGTTACTATTGTAGGACATCAAGAGAATGACTTTCAGTAGTTATTATTGTAGGACATCAAGAAAATGATTTTCAGCAGTTACTATTGTAGGACATGAAGAGAATGACTTTCAGCAGTTACTATTGTAGGGCATCAACAGAATGACTTTCAGCAGTTACTATTGTAAGACATCAAGAGAGTGACTTTCAGCAGTTACTATTGTAGGACATGAAGAGAATGACTTTCAGCAATTACTATTGTAGGACATGAAGAGAATGACTTTCAGCAGTTACTATTGTAGGACATGAAGAGAATGACTTTCAGCAGTTACTATTGTAGGACATCAAGAGAATGACTTTCAGCAGTTACTATTGTAGAACATCAAGAAAATGACTTTCAGCAGTTACTATTGTAGGACATCAAGAAAATGACTTTCAGCAGTTACTATTGTAGGACATCAAGAAAATGACTTTCAGCAGTTACTATTGTAGGACATCAAGAGAATGAATTTCAGCAGTTACTATTGTAGGACATCAAGAAAATGACTTTCAGCAGTTACTATTGTAGGACATCAAGAGAATGAATTTCAGCAGTTGCTATTGTAGGACATGAAGAAAATGACTTTCAGCAGTTACTATTGTAGGACATGAAGAAAATGACTTTCAGCAGTTACTATTGTAGGACATGAAGAGAATGACTTTCAGCGGTTACTATTGTAGGACATCAAGAGAATGACTTTCAGCAGTTACTTTTGTAGGACAGCAACAACCCGAAGATTTAGTGTCAGACCATGATGATGATTATGGTGGTTGTGGTGGTTTATATGATGAAAGTGGCTAGACGATGTCCAAGGTGCCCTAAGGAGACATATAATATCATTGTCCTGATGTAGGACCGTAAACAGCACCTCCCTACAATACTTAAAGCATGTATGGAAGAAGAAGAAGGTTAACAACTCACCAGCAGAGAGACAATGTATTTTCACAGGACACGCAATGAAAAGATGGGGCACTGAAAGTATTGTAGCAACAGGAAAAATTTAGGGAAAAATAGCCAGAGGAAAACCAAGAGAAATGATACTGGACAGTCTGACGGGATGGTGTGAGAGGAGATCACTAACAGAGCTAATGGCATGCATGAAGACTCTGAGAAGTAGAGGGTGCTCTGAAGAAGAATAATAGCCAACGTCAGTCGGCACTGCAAATGATGATGATGATGATGATGAACAGAGAGACTAGCGTAGGCATGTACTTTTTTCTTAGAGTGATACAGCGTACATTTTTAACTTCTCCAGCTTTAAACAACTTTATCAGATAAGAAACAACGGAGCTTGCGCGCATTAAGATAACAGAGAAGAGGAACTTCAGGATGCGGTGCTGTGTCCATAATTTCTTTGACTTGACGGCGCACTAAAGTTGCTATGTGTTTTCTTGAAGCCCATTCGGCCTAAATATTGTTTGTGTTCTTATCATCAACGATATTTTACTTTAGTCTTCTTTTCTTTCTCGTTTGATCTTTCACAGGGAGGGACTCTTAATCGGGTGTGTTCATATCAGTAAGTGGGTATGTTAATCAAATGATAGGGGTATGTGAACCAAATTATAGTGGTATGAGAACCAAATTATGAGGCTAAGGGAGTAAAAGGATAGTGGTATGGGGATCAAATGATAGGAGTACGGGAACCAAATTACAGGGTATTGAAACCAAATGATGGGAGTATGGGAAGCAAACGATAAGGTGTATTTGGAACTAATGGATAGGGTTATGAGAAGTAGATGATGGGGGTATTGGAACTAAATGATGGGGTGTTGGAACTAAATGATAGGGTATTGGAACTAAATAATAAAGTATGTGAACCACATGATAGGGTATGGGAACTAAAGGATAGGGTATGGAAACTAAATGATAGAGTATGGGAAGTAATGGACAAGCGTTTGGGAATCAGATGACGAGAGTATGGGAAGCAAATGACAGCAGCATGGACACGAAATGATAGAGATATGGGACAGTTATCTCTGAATAATTTTGATAGAAAGAGAAAAATCATTGTTACAAGCAGACTTTTCTTCTAATTGTTTTGTTCATAGATATTCATACGTAGAGAAACATCTTCTGAAGAGATGATGATGATGATTGGTGGTGCTGGTGTGGTGATAGTGGTGTATATGATGATGATGGTGATTATGATGATGATGATCTTGGTGGTGATGATAATGATGATGATGATGGTGGTGGTGGTGGTGGTAGTGGTGACGATGATGATGACGATGATGATGATGACGACGACGATGGTGATGGTAATGATGACGATGATGATGATGATGATGATGGTGGTGGTGGTGGTGGTGGTGGTGGTGGTGGTGGTTGTGATGATGATAGTTGTGGTGAAGATGAGTTCTGCAGCCTGACAAATAAGAATGGCGACGTTAGAAGAAAAAGGGAGCCTACCTTGCAAGTTCTTTGGACACCTTTAATCGTTAAAATATTAGGAACCCCCGTCCTACTAAGTCATAAATCTGCATCACCACCCCTTCCATCCATCTTCCTCTTCATTCACGTTACCGTTTTCCAGCACCGCGTCATCAATACTCATTTCAGACAGATACACCGGAATCTGGTTCCAGACAAATACCAGAATTGATGAGAACGACTCATGGATGAGCCTCAGACAAGACAGCGAGCATTTCTCCGGACCTAATTAGCTGGCGGTAGCTCATTAGTCAAATCTGGGTCCATGTTGAGAAAGACTGCACAAGAAATCTTCAATACTCGCTTTACTTTGTCGGAAGGGTTTCAGACTGAAACATAAATCACATTTGTCTGGAGAAAGGTCCATGGGTTACCGTTCCTGTCTTATTCCCTTATTGCTGTATGTGTGTTGAAGTAGTCGGTAGCGTATGGCTCTCCTTGCCGCTGCGTGGTTGGAGCTATGGTTATAAGTGGTGTTTATCTCACGTGGTGTTTTGGGCCCGAAATTTGATTAGGGAATAAGGAGCAGAACAACTGCCTGTTTCTGTTCACGTTATTTTGTGAAAGGCGACTAAGCACAGGCTAAATCACATGGATACAAGTTAACACAAAATATTGACCAATTAAAACTATAGATTCCGACGGTGCAGCTTCGCTGTTCTTTTGTTGAATAAATCGTTGAGTAAAGATCTGTACACAGAACACTGAATCAATACATAGAACACTGAATCACTATACAGAACACTGAGTCAATACCTAGAAAATGTTAAATTTGAAAACAGAATGAACAAAATTTTAAGAAGTGAAACTGTTAGTCTTTCTCTGTTTTCCCTCTCTGCCTCTCCCTCTCTCTCTCTCTCACACACACACGCGCGCGCACACACACACACACACACACACACACACACACACGGCACTCATAAAGCAAATCCGCATTTTAAAACTGATGAACTAGCCAAATGTTGAAACTTTATGACGGTCAATTTTGATTTTTCTTATAAATTTCTAAATTCTTCTTCTTCTTCTTCTTCTTGAATTTCACTTATAATCATCATCATCATTATCATCATCATCATCATCATCACATCATCATCACCACCATTTCTTCTTCTCTTTATTATTATTATTATTATTATTATATTTGTATAATACTGTACACATGTTGTACACACAAGTATTGTAGACGTATTATTGTATCAAAAGCATAGGCAGTGACCAGTTTGAGGCTATTGAAATGCTGATGAAAGCGGCGATAAAGCTAGCGAAGAAAGCTGACTGTCTCTCTCCCTCTCTCTCTTTCCCTTTCTCTCCCTCTCTATTTTTCTGCTTCTCTCTCTCCCTCTCTCAATCTCTCTCTCTATATCTCTCTGTATAACACTAAAAATAGCCAGCGTTTAAAAAACTGTCTTCTTCCTAAACCCAGTATTGATCTGTACAAGAAAAGCCTTGCATACTCTGCAGTACAGCTCTGGAACACCCTCCCCTACAATTTAAAATCCATTGATAATACTTCATCCTTTAACTCAAACCTGTTTCATTATTTACTTGCTTGTAAAATTATATGCCTCCATAAAACAACCAGCGCTCTATCAACACATGACTCGCCAACCATCAAGTACTTCAATGACATAGTTAGAAAAGCAACTTATGTTAGAAATTATTTAAATGTTTGTTAAAAAAACATATGTTAGAAGATCTGTATTTACAATGTATATTTATTTATGTATATGTCTGCGTGTGTATGTGTGCGTGAGTGCTAATTTATTAGGTTAACTACTTCTCCTCTTTTAATGTAGTAGTTAAATCTTACACTCTTTTGATATGTTTTTCCTAATTTAATTTGTATTTTTGTACTAAATCAAGTGTGTGGGAAGAATGAAAGATGGAGTGATAAAGGGCAGAATGTAAGACGGGCCTGCGTGCCCAATTCTTTACCCTTTAAAAATAAAGATTATTCATTCATTCATTCATTCATTCTCTCTATCTTCCTTTCTCTCTCCCTCCCTATCTTCCTCTCTCTCCCTCTCTCAATCTCTCTCTCTCTATCTTCCTCTCTCTCTCCCTCCCCCTCTCTCTTTCCCTTTCTCTCCCTCTCTATCTTTCTGCCTCTCTCTCCCTCTCTCAATCTCTCTCTCTCTCTATCTTCCTTTCTCTCTCCCTCTATCTCTTCCTCTGTCTCCCTCTCTCAATCTCCCCCTTTTTCTCCCTCTCTCTCGCTTTCTCTCTCTCCCTCTATCTTCCTTTCTCTCTCTCTCTCTCCCTCTATCTTCTTTTCTCTCTCCCTCTCTCTCTCGCACTCTCTGTTGTTCTAATAATCACAGAGCCTAGATATGAAAAACGCGTGGCCTACATTTCCAGTTTTGTAAGTAAAACTCTGACACTACAGGCACCTTGCACGTTTCTATCTTGTTTTTCTACGGAGTTTACCTACCACCAAACGTTCAAATGAAAGGAGTTCAGATCTACACAGGCTTTTACCTGCTAATCCTGACCTCGATAGGGTCACTTTCTTGTTCCAAGATAAAGGTAAAAGGTAACATTCCAGTTTCTATGCCATTAAGGCATATTGAGGATACGGTGTTAGGCCCGTGAAAGTGTCATGTGCTCAGTATCAGGTCTGTCCTCATCTACCTTCCTAGATTTCTCTTCTACCCGTTTTTAGAGGCTGAGTGAAATAGCAGAGTCTTTTTAGTGTAGTCGTATCAGAAAAATATCCCCACTGCTGGGACTTGACCCCGATACCACTGGATTAGCAGACCAAGCTACTAACCACTCAGCCAACCAGGTCGTCTGTTACCAGAACACAAAGTTTTGGTTACAATCAAAAGAAAACAATTGTCCGTCCTGGATATAGTTTACTCTTTCACAAACGTATTTTCACGTATAGCTAATGGCCGTGGCACCAAAGACTGGATCTAATTACAGAGTATTTTTGGAGCAAAGCCCTCCGTGCAACTGACAGCAAGTGATCTGGCTGCGATGTTTAATATCGATGAAGGGTAGACTATTGTAGTGAGAGCGATTGCGTGGGTGAGACACTCCACAGAAGTGGATGGCATCTGTGTAGGATATTTTTTTTTTTATCTAGGGCAGTCCTTGGAATTCGTGCTACCGGATTCAAAGATTTAAAGAGAGTCCCTTACCTGCAGACAGACAATGAGAAGACGTGGTATTGTTATTGCATATGATTGTTGACGCAAAATCTTTTCAGCAGAATTTCCATGTACATTAGTCGTTCAACATTTCACAAAGATATCTAGTTTTTTCATGTTGTATTTGGACTTTATGCTGCACCTAATCTTCCATGATATATCTAGTTTTCTATCCTGTATCTGGACTTCCATGATATATATATAGATTTCTGCTTTATATGAATATATATATATATATATATATATATATATATATATATATATATATATATATAATCTTCCATGATAAATCTAGTTTTCTATGATGTATCTAGACTTATGTGCACTGTCTGGGCTTCTGTGATATTTAAGCTTGAACAGTGTCCTTATTTTAAATAATTGGCTTCATTCAGATAACCCCAAGATTATGAATTTAAATGTATGCAGATTATATATGTGGTCAGTAATCAGCCGGAAGTTAAAGACAGGAAGGTCGAAAGAGAAAAAAACTAACAAGTGGTCTGGAGAAAGTAACATCATCCTGATTTGTTAAACACCGCTAGCTTTCAGACATGGTAAGATATGGAGGAATGTTTATAGGGAAGTGTGTAGTAAGGTAAAGGTAATCCTGTTATGCCTTAGAGGCACATAGGGATATGGTGTTAGTGCCCATATTTTCCTTGACCTGTCAGCACACTTGAGGGTGATATGGTCAGTATCACGCCTGGCCGCCTTTCCTTCCCCAACTCCAGAAGAAGCCCGGTACCCATTTCTACAGCTGTGTGACTGGGGTGCCCCTGGCCGGATTTGAACCCCCGACCTTCGCCATGAGAGACCAGTGCACTAACCACTTCGCCACCCAGACACCCAGGGAAGTGTGTGTGTTGACGGTTATATCAACAAGACGTGCTGAAACTGGTGAAGTCGGACATCATGAAGACTGTTATGGATAAGTTATTGCCGGGATGAGAATGAAAGATGACCTGAGGAAGAAGCAAGATGAGGGAAGCACATGCATTTCAAGCAGAGGTGACAACGTGAACATGCGATGGGGACAAACAGTTCAAACATCTTTAGGTAGGTTACTGGAACGGGAGGTGGAACAGGCATGGAAATGTCCTGGCTGCAGGAATTCTACTTCTTAAGGTCAATCAATCAATCAATCAATCAATCAGAATGTTAAAAGTTGACGTACAAACAAAGCTACCTCTAGCCGCTATTCTTATTTCTCCAGGTTAAAAAAAAAAATCTTGCCTATGCAAGATCAGTATTTTCTGTTATATGTAGTTCCTGGCATTCCGTGATGTCAGCAGGCTGTTGAAAAGAAGAACGTGGCATGTTATCGGGCAAAAGACGTAATGAAATATTTCGTGAGCGCTGGAGTAGAGAGCAGCATCGATTACACATCTATGCGATGTTCCCGAACTAAAGAGAGAGACTGACCAAAGACCACGTGACAGAGAACTGTGGAAGCAGAGACAAGAAGCATGCAGCACAGCTGGGGCGTTGTACAAATCAGGCCACAGACCATGAGAAGTGGAGAGAGGATTTGTTGCTGCCCTGCAGGATTCCACAAGGGCGGTGATTGCTTAGCTCGTCACTGACACATGACACAGATGAATGAATGACAGGAGTAGCACAGCGATGATCTCACGCCAAGCTGGGTGGTGGATCGGGGGTAACCTGGTTATATCTTAACTACCAGAGAGGAGGGAGAAGGATTCTCCGCCAGGCGGCGCCGCCTCTGAGTACCACGTCTAGCCCTGCCCCCTAGCAACATCATCAACAAAACAGCCATATAAAGGACACCCGCAGAAAAAGAGAGGTCGATCCAAGGCTACCTAGCGCAGCAGTGTACAAGCAGAAATGAGGAGCATGCAGAACAGCTGGGGCGCAATACAAAGACTGGCCACAGATCGTGAGAGGTGGAGAGAGTGTGTTGCTGCCCTGCAAGACACCACAAGGCGTACTTGGCGGTGGCTGTTTAACCGGTATGGATGGATGTCAAGCTCTGTCTGGTAAGCCACAATGATGGCGACCAACAGCCTGTTACCAAGCCATCTTTATGTGGTAGGACAGGGTCTTGACTGTCAGTAGTTCTACAGTTATTATAACAGCGCTACTCCCACGCCGCATCCATCTTTTTTCCCCACTCCCTAACAGACTCGCCGAAACGATCCCGACTAATTCCCCTTGTAACCACCGCCCCTCGAGGGAGACAACTACAACTAACGATGCTTGTCCAGTAAGAGATGGGAATAGAAACTGGAAGACGATTGGACTCCCACTGTATCGCCTAATCCGATTACCATCAACTTACATTATGAATTTTTAGAAACATTTATTGTATTGTCAAGAAAAGAGGATTACAGTTCTGATCTCTAATATGACAGAAGCTTAGTACGGTGATACTTGGCACTAAGAGGTGTACTGTGGACTGGAGATGTTCAGGGGGGACTTAACTGGGGATTCAGTTTGGTAATTATGGTTTTCAATGTGACTGCGAGGCCATACAGGTTGTCCCAAAAGGCCATAAACGAGTTTTTTGAGGAAGGTGTAACCCACTTCAAAAGAGGAATACTCTAGTTTCCATTTACATTATTTCTTACTTTCATAATAGCCTAATGTAAAATGTGCTTTAGTGCGCCTTGTCTTTCAGGCATATATTTTGATAAAAGGGTGATCTTTCTCACACACACATCATTTAAAGCTAAAATGGCCTGAGCATATATCTCCGATTGGCTGTGCTACTCCTGTCATTCATTCATCTGTGTCATGTGTCAGTGACGAGCTAAGCAATCACCGCCCTTGTGGAATCCTGCAGGGCAGCATCAAATCCTCTCTCCACTTCTCATGGTCTGTGGCCTGATTTGTACAACGCCCCAGCTGTGCTGCATGCTTCTTGTCTCTGCTTCCACAGTTCTCTGTCACGTGGTCTTTGGTCAGTCTCTCTCTTTAGTTCGGGAACATCGCATAGATGTGTAATCGATGCTGCTCTCTACTCCAGCGCTCATGAAATATTTCATTACGTCTTTTGCCCGATAACATGCCATGTTCTTCTTTTCAACAGCCTGTTGACGTCACGGAATGCTAGGAACTACATATAACAGAAAATACTGATCTTGCATAGGCAAGCTTTTTTTTTTTTTAACTTTTATTTTTCACGTTCGCACTTTAAAGTTTGCTAAATTTATTTACAAGTAAAAGGGATGGCGGCTGCAGTAAAACTGGTTCTAATAATAAAGGTAGATAGAGGTGTATGGTGCAGTTTTACAAGGTGGCAGAGGGAGTGAGTAAAGTCAGAAAAGTGAGAAAAAAAAAAAGAATAGAAAGTATGAGAGAGAGAGAGAGAGAGAGAGAGAGAGAGAGAGAGAGAGAGAGAGAGAGAGAGAGAGAGATGAGAATGTATACATGAAAAACATACAGCATCCGATATTTCGGCTTGAGTCTTTTTCGAGGATTGCAGACACAAACGAGGCAAAGACGTATAACTAAACGAAAAACTTATCTTAATGTGGCATCCTACACAAGCAGGGGACACAGAGAAATGCGTGTTCCACTAGACGAGGCATAGAGACCACGCAGGGTCACACATAGGATAAGCCGATAGAACCAATCGTAAAGAAGAGGTGGAAAGAGAGAGGGAACCAGGTGAGGGAAGGGGAAAAGGCAATAGAAACATGATAGCCACTAAATGAGAAGGTGTGGGGGGGGGGAGGAGGGAAAGGGGAAGCGGAGAGATAACGAATAAAGATCATAAACAACTGCAGTGAGAAAACTGGTGAATATGACAAGACCATATACACCCATAGGTCGCCAGAGAAGAAGAGAATGTGGTTATAGGGAAGGGGAGCTAGGAGAAAGAAACAAGAAAGTAGAGTATAGATCACAAAAAAGTTTAAAAATGGTGGAATACTGAAGAAGTTAAAGGAAGCTGAAGACATTGTTAATTCCTGCTGGGTGGAGACAGCCAATCTGGAAAATAAGGCGCTGTTCTAGGACCCTCTGAGATCGTACATCAGCAAAACAAGAGCGGATCACACTAACAGAAATATCCTGTTTTCCCCTGTGATTGCTAAGGCAAAAATGTTTAGCCACAGGTGTCGATGCCCTCTTAGAAATATCGTTATGATGTTGGCGAAAACGATCTCCTAAGCGTAAACCGGTCTCCCTATATACTTCATACCACACATAATTTTATAAATAACAATGGGTGAAGTGCAGGTGACGTTTCCGTTACTATCGGTCCTACCGGACTTACTTCTTCTATCCACAGTAAACCTACAGACTCTCATAGCTATCTCTTGTACTCTTCCTTCCATCCTAGATCGTGTAAAGGATCTATTCATTTTTCCCAGCTTCTTAGTTTGCGACGTTTGTGTACTGAGGATGTTGGTTTACAGGATCAAGACCATAAAATGCTAGATTTCTTCCGCCAACGCGGCTATCCAGAACATGTTCTCTCGTCATCTTGGAACCGCATCAGCCATATATCGCGGCAACAAGCCCTCACTCCTAAACTGCACTGTGGCTCGGACAGAGTTAAACTGGTACTCACGCACCACCCTCATAGCTTGGCAGTTAAAGACATACTGTTTCGCCATCTCCATCTCCTCCAGACCGAGCCTGATACACGTGAACTTTTTGGGGAAACCCCCATTGGTGGCCTACAGAAAGGATAAGAATCTCAAGGATCTTTTACTTCGAAGTAGCCTTAAAACAGATGACACTTTTTATGGTACCCGACATTGCGGACCCCTTAGATGCAACGCTTGCCGCTTTGTTGTCGATGCTAACTAGATATCCTTCCCTTATTCCACGTTATCAGTTCAGGAGTACTTCACCTGCACTTCATGCATTGTTATTTATGCTATTATGTGCAAATGTAGTGGTATGAAGTATACAGAGGAGACCAGTTTACGCTTAGAAGATCGTTTTCGCCAACATCTTAACGATATTTCTAAGAGGGCATCGACACCTGTGGCTAAACATTTTTGCCTTAGCAATCACAGGGGAAAACAGGATATTTCTGTTAGTGTGATTCGCTCTTGTTTTGCTGATGTACGATCTCAGAGGGTCCTAGAACAGCGCCTTATTTTCCAGATTGGCTGTCTCCACCCAGCAGGAATTAAGAAAGACTTCAACTTCCTTTAACTTCATTAGTTTTCCACCCTTTTTCCCCTTTTTTGTGATTTATACTCTACTTTCTTGTTTCTTTCTCCTAGCTCCCCTTTCCTATAGCCACCTTCTCTTCTTCTCTGGCGACCTATGGGTGTATATGGTCTTGTCATATTCACCAGTTTCACATTTTCTCACTGCAGTTGTTTATGATCTTCATTCATTATCTCTCCGCTTCCCCTTTCCCCCTTCCTCCCCCCCCCCCCCCGACACCGTCTCATCTAGTGGCTATCATGTTTCAATTGCCTTTCCCCCTTCCCCCAACTGGTTCCCTCTCTCTTTCCACCTCTTCTTTACGATTGGCTTATCGTATATCGGCTTATCCTTTGTGTGGCCCTGCGTGGTCTCTATGCCTCATATAGTGGACACGCATTTCTCCGTGTTCCCTACTTTTGGAGGATGTCACATTAAGATAAGTTTTTTCGTTTAGTTTCTTGTCTCGTTTGTGCATGTAATCCTCGAAAAAGACTCACGCCGAAATATCGGTTGTAGTATGTATTTCATGTATACATTCTCATCTCTCTCTCATACTTTCTATTCGTTTTTTTTTCTCTCACTTTTCTCATTTTACTCACTCCCTCTGTCACCTTGTAAAACTGCACCATACACCTCTATCTACCCAAATTTACAAAGTTCAGTCGCAAAACTCACATGACTAAGTTATTGAAGAGGGAAATAAAACAGGCCTAAAACTAAACAGTAACAAGATAGAAACAAAGGTAATATAAAAAAAAGAATAAACATGCCAAAGTGAAACATCCTTTCAGATGGGAACACTCTGACACAGGTAAATGGATTCATTTACCTTGGAACAACAATAACAGTTAATGGCAAGTGCACAAGTGAAATAAAATCCCCAACAGGTTTGGCTTAAAGCAGCTTTTTATGACATGAAGAAGATACTAATAAATAATAAAATGTCCATAAAAGTGAGGAAAGAAATATTACATGCTATATAGAGCCAGTATTGCTATCTTACATCTTACATCCTTCCCGTGCAGTTAAACGTCACATAGGGCCCGCAAGGTAGTTAGCCAAGTTTTCCTGTTTTCGGTGAGTTTTTCAGCCTCATCAAGGGATGTTATACCTACTAAACTGGCCTCTCTTACTAATGTCCTCTTTAGAGTTTCACGTGGTCAGATAACAATAATAGAATCTCTCTCTCTCTCTCTCTGTCTCTCTCTCTCTCTCTCTCTCGTTATAAACATATATATAAGAGAGATATTCTATTACTGTTATCGGGCCAAGCTATTGTAATTCTACAATGTAAAATTAACATTTTTAAACGTTTCCATCAAATAAAAAGTTTGTAAAGAAACTACATAGATTGGCTGCGGGCCACAGAAACTGATGCCGAGGACCATACATGGCCTGCTGGCCAGGGGTTGTCCACATGTGATATATATAATGACGAGATGAGCGAATGTCTGTCTCTCTTACAGACTATTTGCCCACTGGCTTATAAATCGCCTGCCTACGGGTCATAGCGGCTCCCATTGTCTTAATGCCCCGTTCCCACGTGACACATTTCAAGTATTCGCCGAGTCTGGGAACCAGTATGATGTGGAATAAAAACATCATTCATAAACTGCATATTTTATGAAAGTGTTTCGTATATTTCCTGTAATAAAGTATAACTATTCCAGGCCAACAACTACAGCTTTTCTTACAAGGGGAAAAAAATGTATAGAAATAAACGTTTTTCCCTGTAACAGGGAATGAAACACATATATTTGATGTTATGGTTATGTGGATTAACAGAAGACGACGTGCATTCGTTTCATTTGGAGCCAGAGATGAGTTCAAAATTCTTCTTTTCAAAATATTTACTGCTCATCCAATGTGTCTTTATTTTAGGTTTTGCCTGCATTTGCAATTCCTTTTTTTTTTCTGATGTTCATATCTCATTTGGATCTCTCTCTCTCACCCTCTCTCTCTCTCTCTCTTTCAAATTCACCAACAACAACACTACAGCTCAATACTGGAACTTCACAGAGAATGTTAGTGAACATAAAACTCTAGATCTCATGACTGACCACTACCTCAGCTGGAATCATCATGTAGACAATCTAACCAAACTCATTGCACAAAAAGTTTACCAGTTTACTTAAATTAAATATTTTCTTGGCATAGACACCAGAAAAAATATTCTACATATCATAGATACAAACACACTTGGACTACTGCTCCACAATCTGGGATAGTTGTTCCATGTCAAACATGAAAAGACCTTGCTCACTTCAAAAACGAGCAATAAAACTTATAAGTGACAAACATGCAGCACGTATTACAAATAAGGACAAACATCTCGATATTCTACTCCTCAAGATGAGATTTCTTTTCAACAAGGCCAAGTTAATTCATAAAATTCTATCACATAATACTCCACCCTATCTGTGGTCGTTGTTCAAATCCAACCCAAAACACACTCAACGTTTAAGCAATTGTATTCTCCCAAAATCAAGGCTTGACATGTTAAAAAAAAGCTTCTCCTACTTAGCTGCCCACCTTTGGAATGCCCTACTAATTCACATAAAACTTATAAGTAATATTCGTTCATACAACTTTAAACTTTGTCAACATCTGTTTGATATGGACTATATCTGTTTAATATGGACTATATGCCTCTCTAAGCATAGTTTAAAGTAGTTTAAAGTATGGCTTGGGTGTTGTAATTTTTTAAAATACTGCTTTTCTATAAATTTGTTAGTTTTGAATGAATGTAAGAATGAAAGTTTATTTCATGTTGTTGCATAAATCAGAGTGTAGGGTTATGGACATGAATAAGTTTATTATTTATTTATGTAATCATTTAATTGTGTATTCATGATTATTATGCTCATTAACAAATGCTGAATGACTGTGAGTGAGTGAAAGCTGTATGATGAAGGGCAGAAAGTCAGACCGGCCTGCGTGCCCAATTCTTAACCCTTTGAAAATAAAGTATGTTCGTTCGTTCTCTCTCTCTCTCTCTCTCTCTCTTCTTCCCATCCTGCTTTCTCTCTCTCTCTTTTCTTCCACAATTCCACTGCAGTCAAACGCTTTCCCCATATCTTGCTACAGCTCACAATGGTCAAACGTTTTCTCCATTTCTTGTAACAGGTCATTATGGTCACAATGCTTCCTCCAGTTTCTTATTACAATTCATTATGGTCAAAATGTTTCCCCATTTCCTATTACAGTTCATTATGGTCAAAAGGTTTCCCAGTTTCTTATAACAATTCATTATGGTCAAAATGCTTCCCCATTTCCTATTACAGTTCATTATGGTCAAAAGGTTTCCCAGTTTCTTATAACAATTCATTATGGTCAAAATGCTTCCCCAATTTCTTATTACAATTCATTATGGTCAAAATGTTTCCCCATTTCCTATTACAATTCATTATGGTCAAAATGTTTCCCCATTTCCTATTACAGTTCATTATGGTCAAAAGGTTTCCCCCCCTGCTTCTAACAATTCGCTATGATTAAAAACAAAGAGTCGCGGAACAAGTGAATTATCCCAGGCAGAGCCTTACACGCTCTCGCTGTTTCCTGGTGGAAGTCGGAAAAAGTTGGGATTTAATACGCCATTTCCCCGGGCGTAATCTTCTGTTATCCCGCGCTCATCGCCCGATGATTACTTCCCCTTAAAAAGAAAACATAATTCGGATCAACCGAGTCATTTTATCCGGGCGGGATTTGAGACAGAAATGCGAGAACAATCTTCAGAGCAAGCGAAATATGCCCCCTTGCGGAAGATACATTTAGCCTCACTGCTTGAGAATGTGAAAAAAAAAAAACCCGAAAAAAAATCAGAAAGTGTAAGAGCCAGGAGAGTCATCAATCTTTCGTCACAAGATGCCCAAAGTTTATTAAAAAAAATAGGCCAGAGACAGGTGCCTCGTGGGACTCTCCTGTTTGACTCATCGTTTTTTTTTTTTTTTTTGAAAGATGGGATTCTCCTCCCCTCCCCCAAACCTCTCCTTTTCTTCAATTTTGAAGATGAGAGTCAATGAGACGAGAAAAATTAATCTAAATCCTCAGACCTTGAAGTGCTGTAAGAATTAGTGTAAATACGAACAAGAAAGTTGAAGAGTGATGTGAGGTGACTGTAAAACATAAACTAGCAAGAGGTCAAAATAAAGAACTAACGAAACAAATATAAACTGCGTTCTCTAGCTTGCTGAATTAAAAAGTCAGACGAGACAGCCGTTAGAAGGAAGTACTCACCTCATTATGGCTGCACAAGTGACGTACACAACCTCAGTAAATCGGTGGTTTAAAGAGACTCTAAAAGCAAGTCCTTCATATACTGTTTACAACACTGCTATCTACTTACGTAGTTACAAAGTATAAAACTGCGCAAAGACCATTGGGCCTCTGTATAATGGAAAAACGCCAGTATCAGGAAGCATAAAGGGTTAATTATACCATATTACCGTGGCTAACCGTGGCGAGCTAGGTGGTAAAAGAGGAAAAGAGCAGCAGAGTGACAATGACATGAGATAAGTGACTAACATCTTGAGGAAGACGAATAAGTGTCTTGGTTAACATTAAACAGCAGTTCTCAACCTTCGAAGCCCCAGTCTTCTGGCAGTGGCATAATTTTGTGACTGAAGGTTATGTGGCATAACTGACACAGTATGGTTACAATTTATATGACGTAAATGACACGTTATAGGTGAAGTGTATCTGACATATGTGATATAGTATGGTTAAGTGTGTCTGACATATGTGATATAGTATGGTTAAGTGTGTCTGACATATGTGATATGGTATGGCTAAGTGTGTCTGACATATGTGATATAGTATGGTTAAGTGTGTCTGACATATGTGATATAGTATGGTTAAGTGTGTCTGACATATGTGATATAGTATGGTTAAGTGTGTCTAACATATGTGATATAGTATGGTTAAGTGTGTCTGACATATGTGATATAGTATGGCTAAATGTGTTTAACATATGTGATATAGTGTGGCTAAACTGTGTCTGACATATGTGATATAGTATGGTTAAGTGTGTCTGACATATGTGATATAGTATGGTTAAGTGTGTCTAACATATGTGATATAGTATGGTTAAGTGTGTCTGACATATGTGATATAGTATGGCTAAGTGTGTTTAACATATGTGATATAGTGTGGCTAAACTGTGTCTGACATATGTGATATAGTGTGGCTAAACTGTGTCTGACATATGTGATATAGTGTGGCTAAACTGTGTCTGACATATGTGTTATATTCTGGCTAAAGTGTGTCTGATGTATATGATAAACAAGGTGTGTCCGGTAAGTAATAAAAAGACTGATTCTATACAATTCGATTTGTTCAAGATATGCTTACATATACTTAAAATTCGTCGAAATAGCATCCTTGAGCATTAATACACCGTTGCCAGCGGTTCTGCCACGCGTCGTAGCTCGTCTGGAAGTCTTGAACAGGGATCTCCTTCAAAGCACTCGTCACGGCACCTTGCACGTCATTGACAGTCTCAAAATGGCGGTCTTTCAAGCTTGATTTGAGCCGGGAAAACAAAAATAAGTTAGCCGGGGCCAAGTCCGGGCTGTAGGGAGTTTGGTACAGCGTTGCCACTGTTTGTTTCGCTAGAAATTCTCTCACTAGCAGCGACGCATGGCTCGGTGCATTGTCGTGAAATAGAACCCAGGTGTTGGCGATCTCCTAGTGGACTCTGTTCTTCAGCCGTTTAAGCATTTCCACGTTAAATGCTGCGTTGGCCATTTGTCAGTGTGATACGAACTCCTTATGGACAACACCTTTAGAGTAAAAAAAGACAATGTGCATCGATTTCATTTTCGATTTGCACGTTTGAGCCTTCTTTGGTCGAGGAGACTCGGTAGTGGGCCACTCAGAGCTCTGTCTTTTCGTCTCTGGATAGTACTCAAAGACTCAAGTTTCATCACCAGTTATGACTTTTAATAAAGCATCCTTCCCGTACGCTTTCTATATCATAGTAAGCGTCTTGATCTTGGATCTCTCAAGTTTAACACAAAACTTTATCGCTGCTTGACACTCTTCTGCATTTTGACCGTTACGCGACGCTTAAACAGCTATCCACTTCGCAAGCGATCCGCACTCTGTAAAAGCTCAGAGCCAATAGACGAAACACCCCCCCCCCCAACCCCTCACTAACCTTCAGGTCCGGGGAATCCACCACTCCCCGTCCCTGCTGATTGGCTGAATAAAATAAGTCTCATTACTTACCGGACACACCTCGTAGTATGGATGAAGTGTGTCTGACATATGTGGTATAATATGGCTGAAGGTTGTGTGATATAAGCCACATTGTATAGCTGGAGGTTATGTAAAACAAATAACATAATATTGTTGAAGAATATGTCCCTTAATTAGGAACTTTTGATCCTTCTATGCTCGTACATTTTACAGTATGCACAGCAGACGAAGTGAAATCATAATGAAAAAAAAAGAAAGAAAGAAAACACAAGAAGAAAAGAAATAAATGCAGAAAAAAAGAACAAAGCAAGAAAAACTGATGAGAGGAAGGAAGTGTGATCCGTAAGCAGACTTAAGAAAGAAGGAAGGAAAGAAAGAAAGAAAGAAAGAAAGAAATTTAAGACGCTTAATAGCTTTTCTGACGAAGAGCAACTTCAGATTTCAGGCACGTAAAACTGAGAGGGAAAACCAAAACACGCCTCCAAAGTAACCCGACTATGAAATATTAAAATGTTAATCTCGATGAGTTTAGTGACAGAATTCCAGACATTTCAGATTCTGTCACTTTAGGTAGCTGATTCTATTAAAAAATATACTCAAGTCTGGTTAAGATTCTTGAGATGAAACATTGTCAGTAACTCTTAATCGCGGAAGTTATGGTCATGAATATAAAATATACACCAAACTCCAACAGTTGGAAGTGTTTTTTAGAAGAAAGATTGCAGCAGATTTCGGACTTTGGCTTGTTCTGGAGCGAATGTATAAGGCAGTGTAAGGAGTAGAGAATTTTATGCTCTCCTGCGGAACTGGCCAGACATAGTCGGACAGGATTCTGTCCAATGGGTTCCCAGCACGGAGTCTACGGAGCCACAGGGATCCATGACATGTCATGTGAAAGACAGTCCGTGAGTGCGTCTAGATTATGTAGAATACTAAATATATTTCTTCTGCTGCCTTTTCTCCTCGAAACCCCGAAAAGATGATGGTTTTACAGTTTAGATCTAGGCTGCTATATCTACACCTTTCGCTCAGACGCATCCATCATCGGCATAGCTTATTTTTAGGACACTCCCACATACTCTATAGCACACTTTTATTGTACTTGACCAGGCTACTGTTTGGAGTTGGGGGGCAACGAGACGGTTTAACGGCTGACCACTGCAGCCTGACGCAAGCAGTCAGCTACAGCTTGATGTCTAGTACCTCATTTGTCTTAATACGTCTCGTTTTTTCCATCACCGGCATCATCTAAACTCTCTACAAACATAAAACCATTACATAAATATCGTTAAGGTTTATAGATTTTATTCCGAGTAGGGGCAGAGTTGTTTGTAAACACCACCAAAGTTAGAAAGATGAGATACTTCGGCCACATCAAAGAGATGCAGTGGATTGGAAAGGCTGATAGCAGAAGCCATGTTGCCCGGGCAAAGGAGGGAAAGCTGCGACCTCAACGCAGATGGGCTCAGGACGTCACGGAAAGTTTGAATATGCCATGGCCAGATGTTGGTCAACTTTTTCAAGACCCCACTGCCATCAGGGAGGCAATGAGAGGTACAGCTTTCTGGATACGTGACAAGACAGCATGAGGCAGAATATAAAGATGGCAGCAAGAGGCCGAATATAAAGGTGGTAGGAAGAAGCTGAATATAAAGGTGGCAGTAAGAGGCAGAATATAAAGATGGCAGCAAGAGGCCGAATATAAAGGTGGTAGCAAGAAGCTGAATATAAAGGTGGTAGCAAGAAGCTGAATATAAAGGTGGCAGCAAGAGGCAGAACATAAAGGTGGTAGCAAGAAGCTGAATATAAAGGTGGTAGCAAGAAGCTGAATATAAAGGTGGCAGTAAGAGGCAGAATATAAAGATGGCAGCAAGAAGCTGAATATAAAGGTGGCAGCAAGAGGCAGAACATAAAGGTGGCAGCAAGAGACAGAATATAAAGGTTGGAGCAAGAGGCAGAATATAAAGGTAGCAGAGTACACTTGCTTTTAGGGGTTATGCTACCTGAAACAAGTTGAGAACCACTCCCCTGTATAAGTACGATGAGGTATTGCTTGGAAGAAAAGATCTGCTCAACGTCCGCTTGGTTAACGAGGTAAAGATCAACTCTGTTCCTTGGGTGGTGGAGTCTGACATTGCTACTGCATGAAAAGAACATCAGAACTTCTTACATGCGCCCAAAGAAATTAGAATAAATTGCAGTTTTCCACCTAAAACGGCATCATCATTATTTGGAAAATGTTCTAAGTTCCACATAATTAATATCAACATCTACATCAACAAATTACAAACTAGTATGAACCACATGATAAACGTCCTATCACCCGTCGAAGTAATACAAACTGCCCTAAACAAAAAATAAACTTTGATTTTTGTTTTTGCTTTTTTTTTAAACCACGAATGCTATACAAATGATAGTAGACCAGTTGTCAGACCAAACTCCCTGGACAATTCTTCAGCTGTGACAAAGAAAGATACATTAGCTTCCGACGGCTCCTTTCTGTCCCCGCCAAATGAATTTCATAAAATGTCCTACGATCATACATAGAGGGCCCGTCATATTTTTGGTCCGAAAGGGTTATTGAAATAATATCAAATATTGTTTCGTCTAACGTGGCCTTTTGACGTTTCCAAAATTTGCTATATCCGGCCTGATAGTTTCACGGGGAGTACTTTCCCCTTGGGGAGGCAAAATAGGACTGCAATATCTAGAAAAGGTCTAATAACTGAGACATATAAACAGTGTTATTTGTTACATTATGTTCCCTATTCAGCAGACAGTGTCTGCGAAACAAGACAGTCTGGGTGAAGACTATACTGAAACAGCACCCCCGCCCCCTTTTCGATATCCCCCCCCCCAAAAAAAAAAAATCTTCCGGGCATTAGATCTTGTAATAAATTATTGGAGCTTGTTGTTAGTGATAACAGCTAAAGCAGGATCCAGAAGAAGGGGCTGAACTAGGATGAGAGACAGAGACTCTGAAAATGGCCTACATACTCTTCAAGAAGGATAGTGATGAACTTCCGATTTAAGAAGAAACATGTGGGAAAAAAATTAAGACATTAATTCATTACTTCACGTTCTGGCAATTAATTCATTACGTCACGTTCTGCTAATTAATTCGCTACGTCACGCTCTGGTACGCTGGCCAACAAGTTTCTCTACTTCGTATATTCGTCTAAATCTTTTCCAATCATTGGAGTTGTCCTTTGCTTTCCTGTGCCACTTGGTCAGTCTGTTAAGATGTATTTATTTAACTGTTGTCTTTCGTTTTATAATGAGCTTTTGTTTGTGATAATTTTCTTAACCTTCGTCTTCTCGCTAAATGCCCAGAGAAACATGAATCACACTAACTGACAGTACCGTGATTTACAGACGCGGGCTGCATCAGCAGCCTTCTCTTTAGACTCCGCCACGAGATAACAACTCTGGCTCTGTTGTCAGGCTTGTTATGATAACATAATGCTTTGCCAGATCTGCTAATCGAACCACGGACCGCCTAGTTTTAATTCTGAGCACTCTACCCTCAACCGTCATGGCTCGGACAATCATGATAAAGGGCGCAACCTTTTGTTCGATCTTCTTCGCAGTTAAAACAAATAACCCTAAACTTTCAGGGCCAGTTCTTACTGTGTTAAAGCTGTTAATGTTTCAGTACAACTTTCTCTGATATACAGCCACAACTGTTTCTTCGTAAAACTACACGTGATTAACGTTTTACTTCAAATGAGCTGCTGCTAGTAGTACTAATTCAGCGTCTGTTGGTGTTGTTGTGGTTGTTTGGTCTTCCTAGATACTTCTTTAACACCTGCTGCTTCTCTCGTATAACTTCTATTACAGTTGGTGCGTACGAAGAAGAAGGAAGAGATATTACAGCTGCTACTTCTCTAGTATAATTCTATTACAGCTGCTACTTCTCTAGTATATCTTCTATTACAGCTGCTACTTCTCTAGTATAACTTCTATTACAGCTGCTACTTCTCTCGTATAATTCTATTACAGCTGCTACTTCTCTAGTATAACTTCTATTACAGCTGCTACTTCTCTAGTATAACTTCTATTACAGCTGCTACTTCTCTAGTATAACTTCTATTACAGCTGCTACTTCTCTAGTATAACTTCTATTACAGCTGCTACTTCTCTAGTATAACTTCTATTACAGCTGCTACTTCTCTAGTATATCTTCTATTACAGCTGCTAGTTCTCTCGTATAACTTCTGTTACAGCTGCTACTTATGTAGTATAACTTATATTACGGCTGCTACTTCTGTATTATAACTTCTATTACAGCTGCTGCTAATCTGGTTTAACTTATATTGCAGTTGCTTCTTCTCTACTATAACTTCTATTACAGCCGGTAGTTCTCTAGTATAAATTCTATTACAGCTGCTTTTTCTCTAGTATAACATCTACTACAGCTGCTAGTTCTCTCGTATAATTTCTATTACAGCTGCTTCTTCTCTCGTATAACTTCTATTACAGCTGCTTCTTGTCTAGTATAACTTCTATTACAGCTGCTTCTTCTCTAGTATAACTTCTATTACAGCTGCTAGTTCTCTCGTATAATTTCTATTACAGCTGCTTCTTCTCTCGTATAACTTCTATTACAGCTGCTTTTTCTGTAGTATAACATCTACTACAGCTGCTAGTTCTCTCGTATAATTTCTACTACAGCTGCTTCTTCTCTCGTATAACTTCTATTACAGCTGCTTCTTGTCTAGTATAACTTCTATTACAGCTGCTTCTTCTCTAGTATAACTTCTATTACAGCTGCTAGTTCTCTCGTATAATTTCTATTACAGCTGCTTCTTCTCTAGTATCACTTCTTTACAGCTGCTTCTTCTCTAGTATAACATCTACTACAGATGTTGCTGTGTTACTGCATCTTTCTCTACTAATTCTGTTCTCACTTTTTCTGTTGATATCCTTCGTTGTCCTGTTTTTACTATTATTATTACTGATGCAACTACCACGGTCACAAACAGCTGTTACAATTAATACTGCTACAAGAGCAATATCTAGTGCAATTTCTAATCCACCAACTGCCGCTACTACAATAACTGCTACTACTGAAGCAATAAATAATGCTGCTGCTGCTGCTACTACTACTACTACTACTACTACTACTACTACTACTACTACTAATGACACTACTAATATTACTACTACTACTATTACTACTACTACTACTACTATTACTACTACTACTATTACTACTACTACTACTATTACTACTACTACTACTATTACTACTACTACTATTACTACTACTACTACTATTACTACTACTACTACTATTACTACTGCTACTACTACTACTACTACTATCATTACTGCTACTGCTACTACCAATACTGCTAGCATTACCATCGCAGCTAATACTACTGATGTTACTATTACAATTATTACTATTACTACTACTAATATTACTACTCTAACATAATTGTATTCATATGCCGCGCCAGTGATGCCAATTTCCTGTACTCTTCCCCAACCATCCAGCGCCCTCTACATCTAAACCTCGTTCATGCTATGGTTTGATTTCTATGTTTCCAGCCACAGTCAGTTGATATTCTTCTGGTTCCGAGACTTATTCTTCATGTCCTGTCGTTTCTACTTTCATTTCTCCCCATTCCTTGAAGCCCACTTTCTGACAAGTCAAAAAGTTCGTGGTTGGTTTAAAAAAATACAACCTGGTCAGAAATACCTCGTACTTTTATGATTGGTCTGTCATTTGAATCGTGTCTGCCTCGTTTATACGGCTCTTCATTAGCCAGCTTGTCCCGCTGCGGAAGTATGCTTGATTTACTTCTTGTATCTTTTGGGTGATTGGGGTGGGAAACGTAGAAAGCTATGTCATCCACTGCCCTGACACCCTCCGGTTTGATCTTATACGGGTCTTCGGTTTTATGAAAAAAACGTCAAATTTTGTCGTTTCAAACCCCCCCCCCCCGCCCCCCAGAGAAAGTTGACGTTATTTGCTGGGAAATATAGCCTTGCGTTTATTATCCACATAAGAGGAACGTCGCTGTGTACTTTCTAAAATAGCAGGAATAAGAAATATTGTTCTTGTTTCATTGGGACTGTCAGTAGGATGTTCTTTACAGAAGGTGCAGAAGCACAAGCATCTTTGGGAGAGGCAGTGGGTTACGCCGATGTGATTTCGTCGAGAAACACAAGGCAGAAACGTTCAAACGAAGTAAGATAGTCGGAGTATATCAGAGTTTCTCAACCCGGTTTGCGATGGGCCTGCAGGGGTCCAGACAGAGACCGTGGCTAAACATCCATCCTATGGACTTCTCGTGGAACCATGGGGTTTATCTACACGCTTTTGTTTTCGTCTCAGACAGGTTGGTTAAAAAGTCATTTTTAGTCCTACAAGTGGAAAGAAATATAGAAAAGCTACTCTTTCACATACCGTATTCTACAAGTCATCTGATTAACATTTTGTATACTATGCATTTATTAGTCTTCTTTTCACTGACAGCGGCGGCTTCTACTGGACACGCTAATAGGGAAAACAACGTTTCTTTTCTGCCTACATTAGTGTCTTTATTAGAACTGGTGTCTTTTTGGTGGTCGTGGTTTGATAATGGGGGAAGGTGGCGATAGCTGAGAGAGAGAGAAATAGGAAGGGGGGAGGGGGGACATTCAAGAAGCGAAGAAAGAGCTGCAGTAAATATTTTAATGCAAGGGGTTTCCGCGGCAATGAAAAAAAAAATACCCCAAGGGTTCCACGAGGGTGGAAAGGTTGAGAGCACCTGAAGTGTATCAGCGTCGTTTTGACCTCCGACTAACCTAGGTACGTTTTGCTGCCTGATTACGCCCGGTTAAACAGCTTGATCTTGAGAAGGCTTCTGAATATAATCATTCAGGCTTTGATTAGACCACGCTGGACCACGGTTAGAATTCGTGGTCAGTTGCCGTGGCTGTTTGCAGCTGTAGTTCCTCTTAGTAGCATCCTTGAGAACGGGGTGAAGAAGTTGTCCTTTCTGGAGGTCAGCGACCCATGGCTGACTTGACTAGCGTCATGGATGGTGGAAATAAAACTGAACAAGATCTGACCCACCTCTAGTTTAGTACCACCAGTAATAGACCTAGACTAGCTAACGGGGCAGGGAGTGCCATAAGCAGACTAAACCGTCGTGTGGACCACAGCAATCTCCACCCTTCTGATCAGGATGGACTGTTAATGGGAGCATCAGTAGAGAGATGGAACAGTCTTTTTACTGGGAGCACCAGTAGACAGACGCAACAGTCTTTTTACTGGGAGCACCAGTAGAGAGATGGAACAGTCTTTTTACTGGGAGCACCAGTAGAGAGATGGAACAGGGTCTTCACTGGGAGCATCAGTAGAGAGATGGAACAGTCTTTTTACTGGGAGCATCAGTAGAGAGATGGAACAGTCTTTTTACTGGGAGCATCAGTAGAGAGATGGAACAGTCTTTTTACTGGGAGCATCAGTAGAGAGATGGAACAGTCTTTTTACTGGGAGCATCAGTAGAGAGATGGAACAGTCTTTTTACTGGGAGCATCAGTAGAGAGATGGAACAGTCTTTTTACTGGGAGCACCAGTAGAGAGATGCAACAGTCTTTTTACTGGGAGCACCAGTAGAGAGATGCAACAGTCTTTTTACTGGGAGCATCAGTAGAGAGAGGCAACAGGGTCTTAACTGGAAGCATCAGTAGAGAGAGGCAACAGGGTCTTGGGCCAGATATGGCTCTTAGGTCTTGTCAGCTGTGTTGCTGACTCCAGCTCACATCTTCATTCACGAAAATAATAACATAAAACAACATAATGTAATAATCTCATCCTGGAAGCAACATAACTGGGCTGTTGTTGCGACCACAATCTTATAAAAACCTTCTATTCCCCTTGCCAATAAATTCATGATTGCCAGTGTGACCCGACGGTGAAGACCTCAGGTCTCCTGAAGACATTACAGAAACATCTACAAACAGTTCTAACAATGTTCCCCTTTTTAAAAAAAAATTATAATAGATTTGACATTTGTGGAAGACGGCTCAAATCTTCTTGACATGACAGCTGCAGAAACCTTGACATTCCTGCGGAACTCTCTGTCTGGAACTCTAGGAAATGAAGGGGGTATGGGGGAGGGGGGAGGGGTGTGAGACTGGTAAACAAATTAAGCAAAAGATTCCCCGAAACACGTCCCGCCCTATTTCATTCTTCTCATAAATATAAGAAAATGAAAGAGAACTTAAAAAGGTAGGTGGAGAAACTGTGCTCTGTGGATACAGATGCGATCGCTATATTAGCTACATAGTGTTTTTCCCCCTATGATTTTTTTAAACTAAAAAGCATATTTCAATATATTTTTCCAAAAATGTCTCTAATAGTTGTGTTACGTACTTCAGTTTTACCTATTTCCTACTTTTGTTCTGCTTTGTTCCATGTGGCTGTGTTCTTTTTTTTTTTAATTTTTGTTATATATACGAGTTTATTTCGTTTGTTCCAAGTATTTCCTATTTTTTTTCTGTGTATTTCCTAATTTCAATGTATACATTTACTACTTTTGTTCTGATTATCTTCTATCTTTTGCTCTATGTTTTTCTACATTTGTTCCATTTATTTTCTACTTCTGTTGTATGCATTTACTGCTTTTGTTGTTTTCTAATTTTGTTCTATGTATGTCCTATTTTTGTTTTATATATTTCCTACTATTGTTCTATGTATGACCTGCTTTTTTTTCTATGTGTTTCCTACGTCTCTTTTTTTTTCAATCTTTTCATTCGCTGTGAGCTGAGTTTGTATGTTTTATCATACTTTCTTGTTCATTATTGGTCAGCCGTGTATGCGGTGTAATCCTGTCTGCCCCGCCGTGCGCTTTGTGGAAGTTACGAGACTTCTTGTCAAGTTTGTTTTTTTTCTTTAGCCATTGAATCCAGTGTGTGGATTCCATGCTCTTGAGAGATCTCCAAATGAGGGCGACAGCGCAGATGTTAACTGTGTTGCTGTAAGTTATGGGGGAAAAAAACAGAACAAATATGAGACCTTTAACTGATCTAGACACAAGGCGAGAACAAAAGAAAATGAATAGAAAAAAGAGGAAGGAGAGAGAGAGAGAGAGAGAGAGAGAGAGAGAGAGAGAGAACCAACGATCTTTATTTCTGAAGAATGAGGAATTGGGCACGCAGACCTGTCAGACCTCCTCTTTATCACTCCATCTTTCAAACTTACCACACATTCGATTCAGTAAGTATACGTTATATTTTCTACAAAAAAAAACAACGTTTCTAATAACGTAAAATCAGATTATTACGTTCACCAACATACGATAATTAACCATATGGGAGATAATTATTGTAACACTGTTTTTTAAAAAATACAGTTTCAATGCAGTTCGAGTCATTTCACACCCACCTACACACACACATAGACACACGCGCGCACAAAGCTTCGCACAGAGTTCTCTTTTTGAGAAAACCTAAAATTTTAGAAATAAAAATAATGCTGAAAAATGCACCACTTTAAAAAAGGCAAAATGTGTGCACCGAATAATTGGCTATGTTAGAACAAAAGAAGACTAAACAGAGAAAACTTAAATATTTTGGACACATTAAACGTCATGGGAAAAAAGAAAGAGAGGAAGACCATGGCGAAGATGGCTGTAGGACATTGTTAATGATCTGCAAATGGATGCATCGGCAGCAGGGCATCTTGCTTACAACAGAGAGGCCTGCAGGAGAGCTGTTAGGGAGGGAAAGTTCCGCAAGGGACATGTAAATGACTGACTGACTGAGAACGAAAAGTCAGAAGAAAGAGAGTGAGGAGAAAGACAAAGATACATATAAATAGAAAAGAAAAATCAAGGGAAATCTTGGGCAGGTGGTCTGTCAGAAAAAAAAGTGACAAATAAAATTGGAGATCCATTTCAGCCCAAGTTTTTATGTGAAAATGGCACACGATGACGACGAAGTCATGTTACTTTGGTCTATACTTTATCTAAATACAGACACACACAAAGAAAAGTCAGTGAAAAGAAGTTCGGTTGAGGACAAATAAAGAAAGACTTTTTTTTTCCTATCGTGGGATTCAAGCCAAGAGATGGAATAGAGTCCGATTAACCTGAGAACCAAGATAGTAATGTTGCAGCTGTTCTGCCAAGGGACGCAACTTTGCTCGGACATATCTTTTCAATTCTTAGGAAAATGTGGTACCAGATGACCAGACGTGAAAGGTTTGCTCTGTTAAAGTGTGAAATACTCTGAAGCCATTTTCGACTACTTGTAACTGTCATTACTGCGACAGTGTCAAACATGAGGGAGAGTCCAGTAACATAGGGACAGTGTCAAACATAAGGAAGAGTCCAGTAACATAGGGACAGTGTCAAACATAAGGGAGAGTCCAGTAACATAGGGACAAACGGAACTTCAAACTGTAAACCAGCCACTCCAAGACTTATAACATTCCATAGGAGTACTTCTTCTTGTGATCTAGAGAGGTGTAGATATCTCTCTCTCTCTCTCTCTCTCTCTCTCTCTCTCTCTCTCTCTCTCTGCATTAATGAGTTTCTTCCATAATTCAACATTATGTATACATCTGTGGTGCTTTTTTTTAAAAATCATGAATTCAGACAACAAATTCATGAATTTGGAAAGATAACGATGTATATCTTTACAGGAACATAGGAATTCTCCGCACAAATATACTATTCTTTACTATATTATTTGTACTTCGAGGACTACGAGACAAACTGAAAATCCCGAATAGTAAGTGAACTTTTATATAAAGATCTGACACACATTTTGTATGCAAAATACTTTGCAATGCAGAAGTACGCACTGTTGTTATTCAAGAAAATAAATTCAAACTACTATTTCATTTCCGAATTGTGGGTAAGTCAGCCCATCTTATTGCTGTTACACCGGCCATAGTTTGGTCTCTGACGTCTTATTTGCAAAGCAGGAACTTAGAGTATGGAAATTTGTGTCTGGAACCATGGGCAGATTACTCACGGGACGTAAGATTATGTCTGAGCGTTTGTTTCCCCTTTAGTGTGACCTCCTGTTGGATGGTCGGACGTGTCCAGGAAGGGAGATGTAGTGATTTTGGCTTAATGTCCCGGAAATAACGTTTTCATGTCATCGTGGGGGTAGCGACCTCCGTCAGTTCACCGAGTAATCCACTAAAAAAATTGTAATAATGTGATTTTTTTTCACATTTGTTTTCACATGGAAACATAAGCAAAGTAAAGAGTAATTATCGACGTCCACGTCCTAATAAGACACTGAAGAACAGTAGTGCTAGATTAGGACACAACGATAATCTGAGAGGAAAAAAAGAGACTTCTTCTTCTTTTTCTGTCTCCCTGGAACTGCGAGCTGGTGTTCTTTGCAGCTGATGCCGTGAAGATGTTGAGGCACATCATCGGTGTCGGTTTGGGAGCGGGTTATGGTAGCTAGTTTTTTTGTTCAGCCTCGGAGTGCGCTAAAATATGTCACGTGGTGCCTTGTAAGTTATGGTTGTAGTATTATTATAGCCTGGTATACTAGGGTAGTATTATAATTATTATTATTAATGCTATTATTATTAGTAGTAGTATTACTGTTAGCATTTTATTATAGTTGTGATTATTATTGATAAGTAGAAAGTACGTAAAGCACAATGGAAATATCAGTAATATTACGACAGAACTAAGTAGATACTTAGAAATACTAGACATAATGAAGCCGAGGGAATGGCGGATTAAAGAGATACACCCAGATTATGATAGTCCTGACACGACTAAACTGACTGGTTAAACCAACAATATGGAGACATACAGACGGACACTGTGTAAACATAAGTCCCCTACAGGTATGGCAAAACGCCTGATACTGGATAAGAAGAGTTTACCCAGCCTAGAAAACTGAATAGACAGATTTGACACAACAGACTTATTGACAGGTGAAGAATATTTGCTAATCTTAGAACGCAATTTGAACGTATGAATATCTGACCAATAAGATAACCAAAGGGAGTGGACCGACTCACCCCGAAGTCCAATAACTATGTAGTCAACAAGCTGACCAATAGAAAGATTTAGAGGTGTGTCCTATTGGACAACTGACTTACGATATATAAGCCAGGCATGCAGCTTTGAAAAAGGAAACAGAGGACGGAGAAAAGAAGTATAGAAGGATAGACAGAAGAGCAATGAGAGATAGAACAAATGGACAAGTAGAGGCAATATATGTTCAGGAGATAGAGGAGCAGTTTAGAAGCAAAAGTAGTTTATGGCAGATAGAAGGCAGCATTTCAAGCCAGAAAGTGATTATTACTACTGCGTGAGAAATACAGAAGATATGATATTTTTGGAACTTTTTCAGAGATGTCTCAATTTGATATTTGTGAATTTGTTTGATGAGTATTAAAAGTTAAGTACACTCTGACAGAGGAAAAAAAACATTTGAATTGTATAATGACTATATGTGTTCAGATTTCAGTCTTGTGGTGAACCATATAGTATAGCGTATAGTGAAGTTCTGAAATGTTGAAGTGAACACAAAGAAGAACTAGTAACGTGCGTTCATAAAGAAAAAAAAAAGACAATGAAGAAAGACAATGTCATCCCGGTCACAGCTTGTTAACAATGCTGTATAAAAGTGCATTAGGTTGATAACATTTAAACGGCTTGTTAACAATGCTGTATAAAAGTGCATTAGTTTGATAACATTTAAACGGCCAAAGTGTGCTGCTACACCTGACAATCACCATCACTCAAGAGTCCAGAAATATCATCGACTCAAGCTGCAGAATTATAAGACGGTATTATTCAGACAACACTTCTAGAGTCACCTTGCAGTAGATTCCCTCCCACTGTGGGATGCCAGGCAATGAGAAAGCTGACCATCTGGCCAAAGAGTGCACAGAAATGGAGCAGCCAGACATACCAATCACATATAATCAGAAGAAAAGCATGATAAAAACCTACAGAATGCCACAAACACCACCACATGATGACTATCACATGCTAAACAGAACGGAACAAGTCACCATTTTCTGTCTCTGAACAGGACACAGCCGACTCCGAAGTTATATGTATACAAAGTTTAAGCTTGGTACTACTAATCTATGTACATGTGCCCAGGTGCCCCAAACTGTGGAACATATCCTCCAAAACTGCACCAACTACGAGACACTGAGAAATAATTACTGGCCCAGTGAAACCACTAAAGAAGATAGGCTCTATGGTTCCATACATGAATTACAAAAAACAATTAAATTTATCCAAGAGACAGGACTGCAGATATAGACAGACAATGCGAACGAAGAAGAAGAAGAAGACGAAGAGACAACACTTCAGTCATTAATATATAAACTACAACCCTATATTATTGTAAACGCAGGGCTTGTGCAATACTTCTTTAGCAGACTCCACCACCATGGGGACTATGGCGATCCCTAAGCCTGTTACTCGAAGGAGGGGGTGCCAACGGAGAGGTGGGGGAGGGTCTTGATCAGCTGTGGTTTGCTAACCCAGAACGCAAGGATGTGAGAGTTATGGATCGTTGACTGCCTAACCGGACAGGGTCTTAGCCCCCTCCCCACCCCTCCCCACCCCACCGAAAAAGAGGTATAAGAAATAGAAGATAAAACGATGAAAAAAAAGAGGGCGGTGCAACAGAGAAAGATAAGAATAAAACAAAGGTGAACGTTGAAGGATATTTACAACAAGGGAAAAAAAAAGTTTTCCTGTGTTTAACAGTAAACAAACATACGCCAGGAGTCATAATTTCCAGTAACTTACTTTTTTTTTTTTAAAACGTTACAGACGCAGAAAGAAACAATGACTCCTGTGTTTATAATGCGTGTGAGCCAGTTTGATTCCTTACGTGAGCTCCGCGAAGCATGTGCCGATAATCTTCTATCTCCCGTCGGTTATTCCGCGAAGATATGACCGGAGATAGCAGAACGTCTTGCATGCCTTCTTTGTTCCAAGAGGTTTAAGGGAACATGACTAATGATAATCCACCAGACATGCAGTTTCTATCTTGCTGCAAACATTCTGAGCTGTAGTTTTGGAATCCGATCTGTTTACGGGTAATAGACATTCTTCTGCTGCTCTTTCTGTGTTTCAAACTGGCACTTCTATAGAAGAAACTTACTACACCTCGAGACTGATCTCTGTTGTACGTGAAAGTAAGATGTGATTTCGTGAAACTTCTTGGTACAGGAAGCAAACTCAAGAGGAAAAAAAGGAGGAGAAAGATTTCAAGATAAGGACTAACGTCACAATAATTATCCGAAAGGATGCTGTAAGACGCATGCAGTGTATGTTTCACTGAACAAATGTGCACTTCAAAACTTTCCTAATTTCTTATCAGCTTTCACGTTATCTTGACAGATATTACTGCGGGCAGGGAGGTAGATGGGAAATTGTTGGAGTCAACGACCCGTAGCTGGCCAAGACCCTGTCCTACTCAGTGATGGGGGTTTTGTGGCAATTAACGGTAAATTATGGATTAAAAAAAAAAGAGAAAATCCGAAACTTTTGAAGGTCATCGATTACCGTAGCCGGTTTATATTATTTAAAAAAAAAACTAGTAAAAAGCAACCAGCGAAATTGGCTGGATGATAATTAGGCTAGTTGGATGATGAAAAAAGTTCATACAAACATTTACTTTCCGCTGATGTCTGGAAAGTACTCGTAAGTTTAATCTTACAGTAATAAGAAAAAAAAAGGTATAAAGTACTGAATGTTGTACGATAAAACCTTTATTTCGGAAAGTACTTCATGCAAGGTTAAAGACTGGTAAAGTGGTCTTTTTTTAGTCGCTTTCAAACACCATTTTTTTTTTTTTTTGGTGCGAGATGGCGCAGTTCGTTAGTACGCTGTTCTCTCATGGTTAGACGGCTGCTCGACATACCAGAGTCAGTGGTTCGGATCTCAGGTAATTCTCTTGTGATTTTTCTTTCCCTCGCGTCTCACTAAAGTGGTTTATCTACGTTGTTTTTTATTCGAGGTCTAATCTTTACTACTGTACATATTTTGATAAAGTGAGACACACAGAAATTATAAGAATGCTGGAAGACATCAACACAGATGGGAAAATCTGAAACTTATCAGAAACATAAATTGGCAGCAATCAACAGCAATGAGGGTTGATAACCAAATAGAAGCATTCCAAGACATACAATTGGGAGTGAGACAAGAATGTGTTCTATCTCCTGACCTCTTCTCCTTGTACAGCGAAAACATAATGAGAAATTTAGAGAACATGCCAGGAATATCAATTGGCGGGTACAACCTTAACAACTTAAGATATGCAGACGACACAGTTCTGATTGCTAAAAGTGATGGGGAGCTACAGGCTCTTCTGGACATCGTGGTTCGTGAAAGTAAAAATAAAGGTCTCAGCCTGAACGAAAAGAAGACTGAAGTGATGGTCATCTCAAAGAAAAGAATACCACCAAAATGTAGCATTACCATCGATGGCACAATTCTGAAACAAGTTGATAGATTCAAGTACTTAGGAACGATTATAACAGCTGATAAGAAATGTCACAATGAAATAAAAAGCAGACGTGCTCAGGTCACGCAAGCATTCCAGACAATAAGACATATCTTGTGCAACAGATCCGTATCAACGGAAACAAGATTCTGAGTACTTAAATGTTACATAGGGCCAATTTTGTTTCATGAGTGTGAATCATGGTCTATGAATAAGAGAGTACAGCGAGAAATGGAGGCCATGGAGATGTGGTTCATAAGAAGGATGTTGAAGGTACCATGAACAGCCAAGAAAATCAATTAAGAACTCTTAAGAGAGGCTGGAGTTAAAAAGTAAATTATAGCAAAGATCAGATGCAGACAAGAGAGATATATAGGACATTTCCTGGGATGAAGAAAATTGGAACACACTGTGGCAAATGGAAAAATTGAGGGAAGAAGAGACAGAGGAAGACAGAGAGAGAAGTTACTGGATGGGCTGTCAGTGTGGCTAGGAAGAAAGTCACCGGCGGATCTCATAACCAACGCAAAAGACAGGGAATTGCGGAGAGAAATGATCGCCTACGCCACGCGGCACGGCAGTTGAAATGAATCCTTGAAAACTGTGTTCTCTTACTTTACCACCCGACACAGTTCACAGCATTAATTACAACGAAAATCCTGCTATCAGTTCCGGGGGGTGGGGGGTGGGGGGTGTCGGAGGAAGGGGTACGGAACAAGAACAAAAACGAGAATGGTAAATATTTGTACTGTCTGCCTGTAACTGCGAGCTGGTGTTCGTTGCAGCCGATGCTGTGAAGGTGTTGAGGTACAGCATCGTATCGACGTGGGAGCGGGTTATGGCGGCTACTTTTTCAGTCCCGGTGCACAGTAGGGGGGTGTGCAATGCTTCTTTAGCAGACTCCACCACCATGGGGACTATGGCGATCCCTGTCCGTTAACCAGGCTAGGCCTGTTACTGGGGGTATCAACGGAGAGGTGGGACAGGGTCTGGGTCAGCTGTGGGTGGCTGATTGCCTACTCGGACAGCTTTTTAACCCCCAATTAGTAAATATAAATAAAAGTCTAACTCTGTACCCAAGAACACACATTCCACACATGTCATTCAGTTGCTCCGTTTTCTTGCTGTATCAACAATCAGCGATCTTTGCACCCTGTTATAAATCTAAACTCTGTTTTAACACAAAATCTAAACCTTTTTTTTTTAACTTAAGTTTTACTTTGACTACTGTTTATGCGTCTTTCACTGAAACACAAAATATCATATTCTTTTTTTTTTTCTGGACCTTCATTGTCTTACCTTTAGCACAGAGTCTTCTGGGAGAGTTTTTATGGAGTGTAAAGCTGGAGGCGGACGCTGTAAGAGAAGCTCCCTTTTATGCGGGCAATTAAATCTTCCAGTGGAAGACCCACGTCTTGTTTTTCTGAAACCCAACCCTTGACATGAAGATGTCTGCGTGGATTTTGTCTTGGCCTGATACAGCCACAGCATTCTGCAGCAGAAAGGTAAGACTTCCTGCGCATAAAAACGTAATTAATGCGGAAATTACTGGCGAAATAAATATTATTTCGGGTTTATTTTCCCTGGAGTAATGGCACACTAACGTGGGCCAGAAGGCTTGCTCAGGGCAGTCTTTAAAAAACTGCGCCTGTCAGTCAAACGTGCCCGCTACACGCCACAGAAGGTTTCGATGTTCAAGCCATCTTGTTTTTATCACAGGCGCGCAACAGAATCCAGGAGTACGTAGACAAGAAGTCTTTTGTAGGGTGGGGGTGGGGGAGAGGGGGAGAACATATCAGAACAAGAATGGTCCTGACACTGAAAGCATATTAAGTGAAGTTTGATGGAGTTTTAAGATATACGTCATGCTGGCGTCTTGCAGGGGGAGAGAATCATAACAATGTCAATAGTTCTAGTAGCGTACTTGTTGTTGTTCCAGCCCTTGTTTTCTGGGTCAACAGAATGGTTTACTGAACTAAACTTTTAATAGCTACACAAAAGCAGGTTGTAATCTTCTCAAATCCGTAACTTCCTTCCATCTCATCCAGTGTGTGTACAGTCAAACGACTAGTTAAGCAAAAGAAATAAAACTTTAGCTGTTTGGGTCCTGCTTTTATTTCATCAAATTCTTTCACGGCATGCCCCGCCTTATCTATTGAACCTGTTTAAATTTAGCCCAAAGTGCAGCCAACGCTTGAACAACATATGTCTTCCGAAACCTAGGCTTGACCTTTACAAGAAAAAAACTTACTTATTCTGCTGCTCATCTTTGGAATACCCTCCCATCCTGCATAAAAAAAAACTATACTCCTTCCTACAATTACAAACTTTTCAAAATTTGTTTGATGTCGACTACATGCTTCTATGAATCGTAAAATTTAAAAAAGTTATTTTAGACTGCTCTTACAGACACCGAACTCATTATTCTGAATAGTAATGAAATTTTTGTTTGGTAGATAGTCATTTATATATGTATGTAGTTAGTCATTTATATGTGTAAGTAGTTAGTCATTTTTATGTATATGTAGCTACTTTATTGTTAATTATGTTTGTTATATATGAGCAGCATATTTGTAGAATGTCTGGAACAGAGTGAAATTTGTATGATAAAGGGCAGAATGTCAGACGGGTCTGAGTGCCAAATTCTTAACCCTTTTGAAACAAGGATCTATCAATCAATCAGTCAATAACTTCTTATATGCCTGTTTGTGAATTATCTTCTATACGTCGATAGCAACAAATTTCTTATATGCCTGTTTGTGAATTATCTTCTGTACGTCGACAGCAACAAATATGTACCCCATGTATGTTCTTGGGCAGCCTTTCTTTCATTTTCCTTCTAATGTCCAGGAATTTTGCTATAATCCAGCAGAGCTTGACGTTTTGCTTCAACGTATTCATCAGAGCACCATCTACCTGAAGTTCTAGGATTTGGGTTTTAAAGTTACACAGAAACCAGCCAACCAAGCAGTTTATCAAACAACATGCCAATCAGCCAAACAACCAATCAACTTATCCAGCAGTATAGAAACCAGACAACCGGCCAGTCTATTAAGAAGCCTACCTACCAACCAGCCAACCATCCAGTCAAGGTGACTACCAACCAGCCTACAAACCAGATAATCAACTACGTTATTAAGCAATCTATCAACCAGTCAACCAACCACCCTATCAAGGAATCTACCTATCAGCCACCCTACCAGCATATCAAGAATCCCATCAACCAACCAACCAACCAACCAACCAACAAACCAATCCAGAAACCTACCAACCAGCCTACAAACTTGTCAAAACTAACCAACCAACCATCCAACTAATCAACCAACCAACCAACCAACCAACCTGCCAACCAACAAGCTTTTCAGCTTTTAAAAAGATTCTTTTACGAACATTCCCCTGGTACACATCTACAACCTTTCTCTCTATATATATGTATATACACCTCCCAGTTTCTCTTTCTCTCTCATACACACATACACACACATACACACTGAGTGAAGTCCTGGTGAGATTTCTCGCGAGATTACCGACAGCAACGAGATTGGACTGACGCAGAAACAAGGAGTTGCTAATCTTGTAAGACTCCCGAAGCACAGGTAAACATACCTAAGTATGGACGTTTCACGGCATATCACCATTAGGTGCCCTGCAGCTAATCTTAGGCGTCATTCTTTTGTGGTGGTCCGTGATATCTTTTCAACATCTTCGCTGCCTTCTTTTCTCCATTCTACTTGATAATCCTGATAATTCTCAGCTTCGTTTGCCTTCTTAATCTTGACTAAACATGTCCCGTGTCTCTAAATTTCTATTCTCGTAGTTAATACCCCCAAATATTTTAATTCTCTTCTTAATAATTTTAATCAAGACCTACAGTTTTCCTAAAGAGTTCTTTACAATTCTGTCCCCAACCATTTCACAGCATGAGACCTAGAAGTTATAGCACCCACTTCTACAAGATTCATTTGACCGAAGATTTGCAGAAAAAGGAAAATAACTATTACATACGGGAGAATACTGGGAATTTAAATCTGCTTTATGTGATCAAATGATCGTTGAGTTCGCTGTTTCAGGAACATCAAAATAAATATTGATTGATTATAGCTATTGTTTTCTTTTCTGCTTCTTTTTTTTTTTTTTTGAAAGATCTCCTTGTGGGGCCACCTCGAAGATCTTAGCCCTGGGTTGCAGTTTCAAATCAGGACGTCACACGAACATTTCTCTCCTTTATCAAGAATGAGAAAAGCAATGAATTTTAAAAAAATAACACTTAGGGTTTTTTTTTGTTTATTTGTTGTTTCGCTATTTTTGTCTTCCGTGATAAAGGCATATCACCTAGGTGTCGTTTTGTTTCTGTTTGTTTTACCTGTGTGCTTATTTGATTACCTCTTTTCTTTGTTTTACCTATGTGCTTATTTGATTACCTCTTTTCTTTGTTTTACCTATGTGCTTATTTGATTACCTCTTTTCTTTGTTTTACTTATGTGCTTATTTGATTACCCCTTTTCTTTGTTTTACCTATGTGCTTATTTGATTACCTCTTTTCTTTGTTTTACCTATGTGCTTATTTGATTACCTCTTTTGTTTTACCTATGTGCTTATTTGATTACTTCTTTTCTTTGTTTTACGTATGTGCTTATTTGATTGCTTCTTTTGTCATTCCTTCTCACTTTTACTTCTTTCGGATTTTAGTGTGTGGATAAAACTGCACCATACGCCTCTGACTATCTGTACAAGAACAAAGTTTACCCTGTCTTGCCATCCTGCCTCTCTGCGCCTCTATCTGTACAAGAACAAAGTTTACCCTGTCTTGCCATCCTGCCTCTCTGCGCCTCTATCTGTACAAGAACAAAGTTTACCCTGTCTTGCCATCCTGCCTCTCTGCGCCTCTATCTGTACAAGAACAAAGTTTACCCTGTCTTGCCATCCTGCCTCTCTGCGCCTCTATCTGTACAAGAACAAAGTTTACCCTGTCTTGCCATCCTACCTCTCTGCTTTCTCTCTCTCACTCTGTGTGTGTGTTTTTTTTTTAAATTCAGTCCACCTCCACTTTTTAGTTATGGTCTGTACTTTGACTGGTTCTTGTTCTATTTGTCTCCAAATCTCATTTCTGGTCTTATACTGCCAATTAATCTTAAGATTAAGACTAATGTAGTAAACTTGCCTGTTCTATTCCGGTGGCACCTGTTTCAAGTCCCACTAGTGTTTTGTTTTTTTCAGTTAGTACAACCACATCAAAAGGGCCCCGGGGTCCAGTCAGCCTCTAAAATTGGGTACCAGAGAAATTTAGGAAGGCCAGGTGTGATGCTGACCATATCACACTTTCATGTGTCCAAGGTCTTGGAAATATGGGCCAAACACGATATCCCAAATACACCTTAATGACATGGAAGCGGGGATTTTACCTTTTACCTTATCTATAAATTCTAATGCGGATTAAGGGACGCGAATTTCTCAGCAAAAGGGGCGCGAACGAACCATACAGTGATGTTGGCGCCCCTACTTCCCACAGCTGACCATAACAATTAAGCCTCTTATCATAGTCCTCATCCCATTATTAAAGCATCGATCTTCCCATAACACAAAAGCCTCTATAACCGGCAACATTGAGAGTAGGTAAGTATCGGCTAATACATTACCGTGTGATGTTCTGTCTTGCTTTTATCTGAATAATGCGAGGGGCGTTCAGAAAGTAATGCACCACGTCGTTTTTTTTTTCCGGAGCTGTTTATTTAAAAAGCATGAACTTTATAAACAATATACATGGATATGTCATGTAAACATCGATATTATTCAACATAATTCCCATCAACTTCTACGGCTTTAGGCCAGCGCGAAACAAATGCATGTATTCCTAGCCAGTACCCGATTTTCTCTTGATTATGTACCCATCTCTTCGCTGCATGAATCACTCCTGCGTCATCTTCAAATCTTACTCATCGGAGTGCATCTTTAAGTGGACCAAACAGATGGAAATCAGACGGTACCAAATTGGGACTATTGGGTGGACGGGGCAGTACATTCCAATCCAATTTTGTGATTGCTTCCCGTGTTGCCAGACTTGTGTGAGTGTGTGTGTGTGTGTGGGGGGGGGGCGCATTGTCGTGAAGGAGAAGCAGGTCTGCTGGATTCTTGTGCGACCGAACTCTGCGAAAACGTTGACTGAGTTTTTTCAATGTCTTAATATAAAATTGCGAATTGATTGTCTCTCCTCTTGGCAAAACATCCACAAGAATCTCACCTTCAATGTTCCAAAAGACAGTGATCATGACCTTTCCAGATGGAGGAGTTGTCTCGAATTTCTTTCTTCGTGATGATTGCAGATGATGCCACTCCATTGACTGTCTTTTTGCCTCAGGTTCAAAATGATGTGCCCAGGTTTCGTCACCTGTTACGATCTTAGCTAAATGTTCTCTCCCTCAGCGTTGAAATGCTCCAACAATTCAGAAGAAATTGCTTACTTTGCGGTTCTAAGAACTGTTATTGCTGGGGGTGGGGTGGAGAATTCGATCTCCACTCCAACTGCGTGCGTCTCAAACAGCCTCTGGCAGTCAAGTCCAGCTCCTGGCCTTCCCGTGGCAGAACTGTTTAAACTGACAGGAGAAGGGGCGAAGGCGAATATCTGGCGCCTGAAAACCAGACACTTAGGGTAGATGAGTGGCACGTTTGGTAGCTCATCTACCGCTGCTGGCGAGATTCTTCAGCTGCCGTGCGTGGAGCGGTGCTTCTCCCGGCCAATGAAGAAATTTGCAAATGCGGAAAAGGTGGTAGAAAGGATAAAGCGAAGCAAACAGTCAAATCACGGCACCTCTGGTCTGGAGGTCGGCCACATCCTGAGTGCAGTCATATCGGGTGAAATGCATGAACCGGCTTAACCCAGAGGTTAAGACACTGCTGGCGAAACTCTTCGAATGCTGCGCGTGGAGTGAAGCTCCTCCCGGTCAAGGAAGAAAATGCGGGAAAGAAATAAAGGTTGCTGTGCGGCGCCGACGTGAAAAGGTGAAGGAAAGGATAAAGTGAAATTTAATCGGTATGTCCAGTAGTATCGCTGCGAGAGCTACACATACCACGGTGCCTCTGCTCTAGAGGCCGGCCACGTCCGAAATACACCTACACTGGTGAAATATGGCTAAACTGGCACACACCAGGGGTGAAACTTGATGGCCAGGCATGTCACGCCACCTCCGCTCTACAGGTCCCAAACACACCCATACTGGGATAATATGCCTAAACCGGCTCAACCCAGGGGTGGAAGTCACTAGTGGCGAGGATTCGTCCTCCTGGACAAAAGCTCCATCCTGGTCACAACTAGGAAAGGTAGCGGCCACGACCGAAAAATGCTGAAGTCGGAGACACTGGACCAGTGCAGTCTAGATAGACAATCACCTCTTACCCGACGGGGATGTTTGCGTATCCTAATCACGCTGAGGTTTTCCGTTGAGAAAGTCCAACACTGGACTGGATGGGCAACCACCTCTCACCCGGCGGTGATACACGGGTATCTCAAAACATGTCGAGGTTTTCAGGTGAGAAAGTCCAACTCTGGACTGGGTGGGCTACCACCTCTCACCCAGTGGGGATATGCTGATATTCTAAACACGTCGAGGTCTTCCGGTGAGAAGGTCCAACTCTAGACTAAACTGGTGCAACGAAAACAACGTTGTCACGCAATCCCGCTTCTGAAACCCACCAAGAATTCAGGCTCAAGCCCTGAAATACTCTGAACCTCCTGTGGTCCTTTTGGGTGTCTCGAGTGGTCCTTTCGGGGACTACACGAGGGACCAGAAGACTTAATGAGGACCACAGGCGTAAATTCAGTAGGATCACAGGGCGATTTTGGTGGTAGAAGCGAACGAAGAAGAAGAAGAAGAAGTTTTCCTTTGCAATCGATGGTCATTTGTGAGGCTTCGAGGAACCTATTTTGCGCAAACCTTAGAAAATCCGAGAGCTTTTATAACAGCATTTGCACTACCATTGCTGACTGGCAGCTTTAAGGCCAATTGTTTAGTAGTGATACGCCTATCAGTAAGAATATTGCCCTCATTTCAACATTTTTGCCTTGGTGGCTGTGGCAGGACGTCCACAGCGCGGCCGATCATGCAACGCCTTATCTCCACTTAATGATTCTTTGATTCTCTGAACACTGCGACTGACTGTACTCCTGTCGACTGCAAAACTTCCATACACATCACATAGACACTTGTGAATGTTCACAACAGTTTCCTTCTCTGCAACGAGAAATTCTATCACAATTCGCTGCTTATATCGCAACTTGCTAACACGCTCCATTTCAACGGTTAGGACAGCCATATTCTTTGACCGGTTGCGATGCAATTTGGTTCACACAATCGGCACATGCCATATTTAAAGTTTGCAAAATTTCATGCTTCTATCTTCATTATTAGCTGAAAAACCACAATGTAGTGCATTACTTTCTGAACGCCCCTCGTAAATAAAGTACTCTGTCAGTTACATCGCATATGATCTCGCATCTCTCTTTTTTTTTTTCGTATAGAAGTAAAATACTTACGGCGAAGCTGCTCTAAGAGGAAAAAGAAAACTATGGACATAAAATCCTCATCTTTTTTTTTTTTTTTTTGTACATGCGCATTTCAAAATCCCATTCTTTGGATCAAATTTTATCCCCAGTTAGTTCCGGATTAAATTTCTCAATTTTGAGAATAATGGAAACATGAATTATAGACCGCGGCCGGCCTCATATTATGAAAAAAAAAAAAAGGATCAAAATACACACTGAAAAGTAATTTTCTCCTAATCTAAATCCCAGTGACATCCTGTAACGACTTGTAACAAGCTAAACAAGGCTAGACAACCTACGCGAAAACAATTTAACAGCGAAGACATTAGATGTACGGACATATGTTGAGACTTGTACTGAAAAATATCATACGATGTCAATGTGGAAATATAAATAACTGCAAAAAGAAAAATGGAAATAACGTGGTCATTTTTCTGGAAATTTCTTGCCAAAAAAAAAAATGAAGAAAGTTTGAACAATGGTTGGAGGAGAGATCAACAAACAGGTGGGAAGACAACAAACAGGTGGGAGGACAACAAACAGGCGGGAGGACAACAAACAGGCGGGAGGACAACAAACAGTTGGGAATGGATGTTATCAGATAGCACAGCTCATGATAAAATAAAAATTAATAAGGAGGAAGAGCGGTGCAAGAGTCTGTGGAAGTGCATGGCGTCTCTCACCTGAAACTGAAAGACGAACAAACATATGAGATAACAGCAAACATGAAGTCCACCCACCAACCTCCGTCCTTGGATGGTAATCGACCATCACCACCGTGTACGCTTTCTGTCGTCTTGCAGGGCAGCAACAAATTCTCCTCACTTCGTACCGTCTACAGCTGGTGTTTGTATTGTACTGCAGCATTGCTGCATCAGAAATGGGTACCCGACTTCCGGAGTTGGGGAAGGAAAGGCGGCCAGGCTTGATACTGACCATATCACCCTCTAGTGTGCTGAGAGGTCAAGCAAAATATGAGCACTAACACCATATCCCTATGTGCCTCTAAGGCTTGACAGGATTACCTACTTTATTGCTGCATCTCAGTTTCTAGACTTTTTCTTCCCCATGTAGAGGTTGGTTGGTCTCTCTTTGGCCTTCCGTCTCGCGTTAGTCGCATGGTGGAACAGGAAGTACAGTTGATAAAATAAAAATCTTGGAATGGAGATGCGAGGAAAGAAATATAATTCTTCTAAAATTTATGGTGAAATGGAGGAGAAAAATGGAGCTTGTACTGAACTGCCTGGAACCTCAACACCTGGTTCTTTCAGTTTAAGTACAGGTTGTTGCCGGATACGGAAGAGATTACGACGGCTTCGCTTGAAGGTCCGGAGTGGATCAAAGAAAGAAGTTTTTTTGATAGGCCCTGTCATTACGAATGCCACGGCAAGACCTACCAAGTTAGCCATATTAAAAAAAGGGTGTCAGATTGCTTTATAGAAGCACCACATACATGTTGGGTTGCATGTCCTAATTTTTGTTGTACACATGTGTTCTGTGTCTTATTATCCCACTGTAATTGTCTCTTCCTGTACCTATAATTCTTCACGCACCATTTGTGCGTTGTGAGTCACGTACCACTGCTGGTTTAAGGTTGTGAGTCTCGTACCATAGCTAGTTTAAGGTTGTGAGTCACGTACCACTGCTGGTTTAGGGTTATGAGTCACGTACAATAGCTGGTTTAAGGTTGTAAGTCACGTACCATTGCTGGTTTAGGGTTGTGAGTCACGTATCATTGCTGGTTTAAGGTTGTGAGTCACGTACCACTGCTGGTTTAGGGTTGTGAGTCATGTACCATAGCTGGTTTAAGAAAAAATGTGCTAGAGAATCGCTGCTGTAAGCAGACTTTATAGTCCAAACTTAGCCCTAAGAAAATATCATGAATAGAAAACTGTGGAACACATATAAAGAACTCCTGCTGACGATCAGGCTACTGGAAGCGATCCCTTATAGACGATAGAGCACATGAAAATGAAAAAAAAAAGCACCCTCCAAACAGACACTAACATTCTTTTTCTTCTTCTTCTGCTATCTTCTGGAATTGCGAACTTAATGTTCTTTGCAGCGATGGGGTAAAGCAAAGCGTGGTATCGGATTGGGAGTGTGTTATGGGCTTATGGCGGCTATTTTGTTCAGTCCATGAGGGGAGGTACACAGCAGGGGGCATGCAATACTTCTTACACAGAATCCACCACCGTGATGACTATGGCCATCCCCACCCCGTTGACCAGGCTAGGCCTGACACTGGGGGTGCCAACGGAGAGGTGGGACAGGGTCTTAGCCGGCTATGCTTCGCCAGCTGTGTGTCTCTGGCTGCCAGACCGGACAGCGTCTTAGCTTCCTGTGGGGGTCAACAAGACCTTATCTTCTTGGAGGTAAAAAAAAAAAACACCCCAGATTGGTAGAATTAGATGGAAACATAAACATGGCGTGAATGTTAATTAGAGCTTATATGTGTAATCAATTATTCTCAGAAATGACATACGGGAAGAGCCACTTCAGAACCCAAATTCCCCCATACCCACTTAGATAATGTCCTACGTACGATTTCATCCATGATCGTCGCTAAATGTTGAGAGACTTTGGGCCAGCAAGTAGCATCATGTCTCACACTAACTAGGGTGTCTTTGTCATATAATCGTTCGTAAAGGAAACTATTACTATCCTCATTTAAGCGCTCTTGACTCAAAATCTTCTGGCAGCAGCAGAGATGTGATTTCTAAGAAGAGTGGTGAGAATGCCATAGATATCCAAGAAAACAAGTTAAGAGGTTCTAAGTGAGACTGGGCAAAAGAAATTACGGCAAAATTCAAAACACGACAATCCTGGTTTGTAGGACACGTTTTGAGAAGAGAAAAATGGAACACCTAGCGAGAACAGGAAAACTGGCGGGGAAAATGGACAGAGGAAGACAAAGAAACAAGAAACTTGCCAGACTAACAGAGTGGCCCAGAGCACGTTTCAACACATACTTTATGGGAAAAGTAAAGGATATATGGCTGTGGAAATCAGTGGCGACCAACGCCTGACTAGCATGAACCAGATAGATAGATAGATAGATAGATAGATAGATAGATAGATAGATAGATAGATAGATAGATAGATAGATAGATAGATAGATAGATAGATAGATAGATAGATAGATAGAGACCCTCATTTACTAGTTATGGTGATAGATATGGCCCACTGACCACTCACAGGTAAGTGGAAAAAGGTCGCAGAACCCTGAACTATATCAAACAACAGGTGCGGGTCATCATTTTAGCAACAGGTACAACGTAAGCTGTTGCTGTCGTGTGGACGCAGAAAGCAGGCAACCAAACAGATCTCAGCCGAGCCCACAATGAAGGCAGTAAACAGAATATATTTCAAGCAGATGGATCGCGTTGACTTTTGGGACGTATAAACAGAGCTATAAACAACTGTCTCTCGCTGGAAACAGGGATTGATTGCAGGCGGGGACCGCTCTGCTCCATCACGCCATGAAAGCGAGGGCCTCGTAACACATTCTCCACTTCTGAAATTTTGGTAACTCAAGATTTTCGAGATGGGAGAAGCAATATGAGATAAATCAAGGGGAAAACGGGAGCCCATATTTCATTCTGGATATTAGATTTCAAAATATAAAATAGGAAACCAGGGGACCCCCGAGTGCTGGATGAGTCACCAACAAGTTGCCCATAAATCTCAGAGCCCTCTAAGAGTTGCACTGACGCTTCATTGTGCCCTGGTCTGCTAGGCCCCCCCCCCCCTCCCTCGACCTCTATTTGTCTGTCTACTGTCTGTAGAGTACATTAGAAGATGCCACAGAGAAAATTAGAAAAGCCCGGGCAAATCTGGACAAGAGCATAGACAAGAGAAAAAGTACATAGACAAGAAAAAAAAGTACATAGACAAGAAAAAAAGTATATAGACAAGGAAAAAAGTACATAGACAAGAAAAAAACTATCACAAGACTGAGGTTGTCGTTAGTTCAAAGCGGTTCTCTTGATACCTATTTTATTTTATTTCCGTATGCTTCTTTTGCCTGGATGCCCTCTTCCAATCTTAGGTTTCACGACGTAGACATTTAGCCTACTGCCTGTCCACGGCCTTCCTGAACAAGAGGTACCACGGGGCCGGGATCTAGACCAGAACCTGGATACGATAATACGGTTGGATGAGGAGTGGACTTGCAGACTCGAAATGAGAATGTTAAGAAATGACACACACTGCACTGTCATGGAAATATTTGGGGTGCTAGTTGGCTAAGTCGATAGCACGCTGTTCTCTCGTGGCTAGACGGCTGTTCGTCCTACCGGGGTCCGTGGTTCGAATCCCAGGTAATTCTCTTGTGATTTTTCTTTCTCTCACGTCTCAGTAAAGTGCTTTGTCTACGATTTTTTTCCAGGTCTAATCCTACAAAATTTGTTCTCTTACTTTACCGTACCAAAGACTCGTAGTTTCCTATTTATACAAAATTGTTCCTTCATGGAAATAATGGGTGCCATATCTACACTTTCTTACCTACTGCATCTACAGCCCAACCATATCTTTTGTTTCGGATATAAATTTTGATTTCCTTATTTCTAAACAGCATATTTTCACACACACACACGCGCGCACAAACAGACACACACACACACACACACACACATATATATATATATATATATATAAGTTAGTGGAGGAGGTCAACGAATTTGTATACCTTGGCAGCAGAGTAGTAGAAAATGGAGACAGCACAGAGGACATCAACAGCAGACTTATTAGAGCAAACCAGGCTTTTGCAATGCTGCAGACTATATGGAAATTTTAAAAAAAACTAAGCATAAATATGAAAATCAGGATATTTAAGAGTAATGTTCTAAGTGTTCTACTCTATGGAAGTGAATGCTGGAAAATCACCAAAACCATAGAAAACAAGTTAAATTCTTTCCAGACTAAATGTTTACGAAGAATTAGAAAAATATTCTGGCCAAACACCATAAGAAATAACATCTTATTAGCAGAAATGCAGATGAAACCACTGACAACAATTATTGAGGAAAGACGCTGGCGATGGTTGGGACACGTGCTTCGAATGACTGACAACTCACTACCAAAAATAGCTCTAAGATGGACACCACAGGGGAGCAGAAGTAAGGGTAGACCAAAAGAGACATGGAGAAGAACAACAGAAAGGATGTTGAGCAATAGAGGGCTCACCTGGGCAAGAGCAGAAAAAAAAGGCGAAGGACAGGCATTTGTGGAAAACCCTTGCGGAAGCCCCATGTGCCCTGGGCACTTAAGGTTCAGAGAGTGAGAGAGAGATATATAGTTCTTTTGTTCCTTCGTGGTTCAGAAAATGCGGTCAAGACATTCCCTTATCCCTACAATTCACTATTTATGGTTTAAAAAAATCGACTTATATTCAAACACGCAAGAAATCAACATTATTTTTCAGAAACATCAAAAAGAAATGCTTACTTTACTCTGTCCGTTCTCTTGTACCCTGAAGTGTCGAGGGGAGATGACACTGGCGTTTTTCTGAGCCAAATGGGTGGCCGCATTGACGGTCATGGCATAATTAGTGAGTGTTTCTCTGATACCATCCAACCATCTCTTTCTGGGTCTTCCCCTTGGTCTGCGTCCTGTAATGTGAAGGCTCTCATGGCTGGCTATGAGTGCGCCATTCTCATTAAATGGCCACATCACTTGATTCTTTGCTTCTCTATATGTTGTAGACATGGTGTAGTTATACTAGCTGTCTTATGTCGCACAGAAATATGCTCTTTAGACCAAAGTTAAGAGGCAATGGGAAAAAAAAAATTAAAGTAAAGATGCGGAGAATGCAAGTTCCATCCCCTCACACTTTTATGCTGTGCTACCTCTACGCTCTGTAACGAGGATGTATTGAGTGTCTGTTGTGAGAGAAGCTTTATCTGGTTAAAAGATTAAGAAGGGATCAAAAGAAGCGCTGCCCTCTGGAGTTCTCTCCTCCATCGAGCTCTGAGTGTAGTGTTGTACATCCTCTAGCTCTCACTTGCAGCTACCTCTCAGAGTTGCTCATCCTCATTCACCTCAGTCATTCTTTTAAATTGGCCATGATAAGGGGGGGGGGGGGGGAATAAGAAATCTTACGTAATTCATGAAAATATGGTGTTCTTAAGAAATCTTATGTAATTCATGAAAATATGGCGTTCTTCTTAAAACAAAAACTGTTCCCCATTTTGACATAATTTGTCCGGCACGTTAACGGAACTATTCAAAATCAAAACGATGGATTTTATTCTGTAGGTTTGGCTGCGCTGGGTTTAGAAGTTTTAAAATAAAAATTGTAAAACTATTATTATTATTATTATTATTATTATTATTATTACTGTTGTTGTTACGCGTGCTGTGCCAGATAACGCTGGAGATCGTGTTTCTCTATCTTTTGTGGTTGTTGGTGTTTTCCATTAAGTCAGATGCTTTTTCTTTTTCTGTGCCACTTAGTCAGTCCACTGAGATATTTTTTCTCTTGGCCTTCCTCTATTACTGCTTCCCTTAAATTTTCTAGTCATTACTAGGTTATCCCCAAAAGAGACATGGAGAAGAACAACAGAAAGGATGTTCAGCAATAGAGGGCTCACCTGGGCAAGAGCAGAAAAAAAAGGCAAATGACAGGCATTTGTGGAATATCCTTGTGGAAGCCCCATGTGCCCTGGTCTCTTAAGGTTCAGAGAGAGAGAGAGAGAGAGAGAGAGAGAGAGAGAGAGAGAGAGAGAGAGAGAGAGAGAGAGAGAAAGAGAGAGTAGGTTCTCCAACTTCTGTCTTCTCGTGACAAATCCAAGAAATTTTGACTGTCCTTTGTCTTGTTCTGAAGCGTCTTTGAGAACCTTTTTTCGTCTGTTTGTCTGTCTGTCTGTCTTTCTGTCCAGGGTATTTGCTGCGTCCTTCTCCAAAACCACATCTCTGTAGCTTGTTGTTTCTTTACCATCTTTTCCGTCTCTGGGTGGGATTTCGTCCTTCTGGGTGGGGTTTCGTCCTTCTGGGTGGGGTTTCGTCCTTCTGGGTGGGGTTTCGTCCTTCTGGGTGGCGGATAGTGGAACGGCCTCTAGATACAGAGGTCAGCTGCGAATATATCTGAACACACAGCACCAGACCAAAGCAGGGTACCATACCCTGCCTTGTAAGCCGGTCTCTTTAGACAAAAGATAGCGGAGAAAACCGTATACAAAGCCGAGCGGAAAGCAAAGGGAGCATTCTCTGTACCGTCAGTCCATTGTCAGATCCTGCTTCACAAATCTATGCAGGGGAATGCAGCTTTATGTACGCTAAATATAAAACTGCTTCAGTGGAACTTACATTTTTTTGTTTAATAATAAAGAAGAACGAGTTGGAATCTTGATAAGACCTTGAGGTTCTTTCCTGTCTGTTGCAAAATATGACCCAAAAAAAAAAAATGTCACGTGAGCACTCGGTCATTCTTAAAAGTTTACACACCTGGCATATTTCAACATGCAGATTTCTGTCACGGTTTACATGAGGTCACACGAAGCGTAAATTTATTATATGTTACTGTTTACACTACACAGAGCGAGGTCACATGGTGCGTAAATTTATGATATGTTACTGTTTACAGCACACAGAATGAGGTCAGATGAAGCGTATATTTATTATATGTTACTTTTTACACTACACAGAACGAGGTTATATGAGGCGTAAATTTATGATATGTTACTGTTTACACTACACAGAGCAAGGTCATATGAAACGTAAAGTGATGGCATATACAATGAGCGTTGTGTAACTCGAACGAAAACGTTCGTACCACCAAAATGTTGCGGCGCATTTCTAGCTGTCGTGAGGCACAACAGCCTGCCTGGGCACAACGGTTGAAGGACATCACCTCAGTTAAACAGCTTTATTCCTCAGCTTTACTCGTATCTTCCGACAGGCTGTGGGGGGCTAATTTATTCGCTGCAACTGATATTTTTAAACACATTTCTTAAACTACAAATTACAGGTATCAGATTTTTCCCTACATTACACTATATGGTGTATTTATAGAAGTAGAAGCAAAGCAACGAATTTTACACATAAGATAGTCAATAATAACAACAACAAGAATGTTACACTAGAACTATGTAATATGTGAAGGTGAAGGTGACCCTGTCATGCCTTGGAGGCACATAGGGATATGGTGTTAGTGCCCATATTTACCAAGAGATATATCTACCCAGTGCTATAGCGACAAACGTTGGGGAATCGTACTTTCCCACAATTCTCTATTCTGGGTGTTAATTTATGAGGTGGACTGGTGTTCTTTCTCCATCCTACTTCTTCAGTCCGTCTATCATCTTCTCTCTTCAAGTGTGTGGGAAGAATGAAAGATGGAGTGGTGAAGGGCAGAATGTAAGACAGGCCTGCGTGCCCAATTCTTTATCCTTTAAAAATAAAGATTATTCATTCATTCATTCTCTTTGTCTGACTCGGGTCTCTTTTCTTTTTTACCTTGTTATCGTCTTTGTTGTTATCAATTATTCCAGTCCACCCGTTCTTATGACACGCAAGAGTTAAGGCTCTTATTTCTGCATATTCGCCTTTATCTTTTCATTTCAGAAGACAAGGAGAGAATTACGAAAATGACAACATTTGGGATTCATGCATATAAGTCTTGAGACTTGAGTCTTCCTAGAGAAAGTCTAGCGCAAGCCTTTATGAAAGTCGCACGAAAGGATCGCTAACACACAACAGAAATACTGCCTCCGAGGAAGAATCGCCTGGTTATAGATGGACAGCAGCGGCAGACAACCTCTTTGATGAAATGACAACATCGCGTAACAATGGGAGACAAATTCCGCTTTGACAGTAAGACCACCACAAGAGACGGGATTGACCCGAATCAGTTTGGACAAAAGGGCGATTGTCACAGTTTCTCCCTGTCCGGCTCTAAATTGCCTTGGATCAATAAGCCACCTCGGCTAAAGTCGGAAATCAACAGCTAAAGTCGGAAATCAACAGCTTAAGTCGGAAATCAATCTAATAGTTCACAAAAAGATCACAAGTTGCTCTTCTAGCGAAAGTGGGCAGGTGTGTTCCAACAATGAATTAACTTCGAGATTCAATTTGATGGTTCTGCGAGCTACTCATTTTGGTAGATTCTTTGCCTGACTATAGTGGAAGATATATTCTACAATTTTATACTGGAACAGGTAGAAAAAAAATTGTTGAAAGGAACACACAAGCTCTAGAAATGTGGATAAACGTGATGCATTTCTGAACAGCAAATGGGAGTGAAAATGCAGTACTCACGCTGAATGATACATCAGTCAGTGACCAATAGATGTTTGCTTCGTCAGTTTCGCGAACCACAGACGGCAAATACCCTATTCTACCTCCCAGTGGTGCTGTGTCAGCAGTCTGGCCAAGAGAATAGAGATGGCAGTGGAGAGAAGAACCAAGTTCTAAAATTACATCGAGCCGAAGTGGGACGTATTGGGTGAAGGGCGCATACCTGTAAGACAAAGTAATCAAATCCCTTTTTGAGGGTGAATGACGACAACGACAAAGAAGAAGGTCATCTTCATCTAATGAAGAAGAAGAAGGAGGTGGTCATCTTTATCTAATGAAGAAGAAGAAGGAGGTGGTCTTCTTTATCTAATGAAGAAGGATGAATATGAGGAAGATGAGGTCATTTTCATCTAATGAAAAAGAAGAAGGAAGAATAGGAGGAGGAGGTCATTTTCACCTAATGAAGAAGAAGAAGGAAGAATAGGAGGAGGAGGAAAAGGACGAGGAGGTCATCTTCATTTATCAGCCCTGCAAGTAGTGAATGAACAAACGTTACCGATAAATCAGTGTCCGTGCCAGTATCCAGCCAAGCCGACAGTTTTACAACCCTCTTTGAAGACCGTTGGAGCCATCAGCGGCGGTCATCCAGTGATAAGTTTTATTCTACCTGCGCCGCTGACCACGTCCCGTAAGTGGCCAGTGGACAGTCAAGTTCGCGGCGATCTGTATGACAAGGACAGTTTATCACGAAAATAAAGGATGGGACGTCCCGGGAAACCTGACAATGGCCATTATCTGGATCAGGGACAGCGCTGGTTCGGACTAATTGTTTGTGAGTGTTAAATTTCGGCAAACAGGTAACAAAGTCCGGGCGTCGATGTCTTCCTGTCCGTTGTATGTTCCGACTGCCTTCAAGGATTTGGATCGGATTAGAAGAAAAGGGAGGCTTGTTGGCTAGCGTTTGAGCTTAGGACCATCATTTTTATTTGCTAACGATTTCAGTAACATCTTGTAATCTGTGTTATTCCTCTTCTTATCTGTCTTCTTTTATCTGATCTTCCTCGCCTTCTTTTTTTAAAAATTCTTCTTCGTCTCTTTTCATCATCTTCTCTCCTCTTTCATGTCCTCTTATTTTCTTTCCCTTAACATATTCGTCCATTCAATAGAGGCATCACTTCCTGGAGTTCTCTCCTGTGTGCTCGTTAAGTAATAAAGCTGTTCCTACTTTCTTCCTAGTTTTACATTTAGTTATCACGGCTTTACTGTAGTGGCTTCGTGTATAGTTATTATATAAAAAAAGTAAAGGTAATCCTGTTATGCCTTAGAGGCACATAGGGATATGGTGTTAGTGCCCATATTTTCCTTGACCTGTCAGCACACTAGAGGGTGATATAGTCAGTATCACGCCTGGCTGCCTTTCCTTCCCCAACTCCAGAAGAAGTCGGGTACCCATTTCTACAGCTGGGTGACTGGGGTGCCACCGGCCGGATTCGAACCCCCGACCTTCGCCATGAGAGACCAGTGCACTAACCACTTCGCCACTCAGACACCCATAGTTATTATATACGTAGGTTTATATACTTTTACACTAATTATTCGTGTGTTCCTGGTTGACTAATCTGGTGGTACCAGGTTCAGTCCCAGCGGTGGGACTTTTTTTCTGGTACACACCGAGAAGGTCCCAGGGTTCACCCAGCCTCTAAAAATGGGTACCAGAGAAATCTGGGAAGGTAAAGCGGCCAGGTGTGATACTGACCTCATCAGACTTTCATGTGCCGAAGGTCATGGAAATTACGGACCTAACACCGTATTCCCCAATATGCCTTAATGGCATGGAAACGGGAATTTTACATTACCTGGAGGATACGGTGTTGGTACCCTTATTTTCCTGCACTCTACGACACATTTAGGAACATTTTTTTTTTTTAGAAATAGGAAACGATTAGGCTTTCGTACGGCGAGGTAAAAGAATCCAGTTTTGTGGGGTTAGACCTTGAAAAATCGTAGACAAAGCACTTTTAGAAGTGACAGAAAGAAAACTCACAAGAGAATAACCTGTGATTTTTTTTTTCTTTCTCTCACGTCTATAAGTGCTTTGTCTACTATTTTTTCCCAACCAAAACGGCCCCGAGGTCGAACCCCAACCTTGTAAAATGTGTACCAGAGAAATCTGGGAAGGAAAAGCAGAGAGGAAAGGAACTGGGCGCCCTACCTTAAACACTGATGGCCCAGCATAATGAGGTCTCTAACGCTTCATTCCCTACGACAGTTGCTATGGGACTACCTTTACATTAATCCTACAAAACTGTGTTCTGTTACGACACATTTAGAGGGAATATGGTCATTCGCAAGATCCATTCTCCCTACCAGGGAAACGACATCCTTATGGCTATATTCTACAACCATGTGACTGAAGTGGTTGTATTCTACAACCATGTGACTTAGGTGGCTATATTCTACAACAATGTGACTGAGGTGGCTATATTCTAAAATCATGTGACTGAGGTGGCTGTATTCTACAACCATGTGAATGAGGTATCTATGATCTACAACCATGTGACTGAGGTAGCTATAATCTACAACCATGTGACTCAGGTGGCTATATTCTAAAACCATGTGACTGCGGTGGCTGTATTCTACAACCATGTGACTAGGATGGCTATAATCTACAACCATGTGACTGAGGTAGCTATATTATTCAACCATGTGACTAAGGTGGCTGTATTTTACAGTCATGTGATTGAGGTGGCTGTATTCCACAGCCATATGACTAGGGTGGCTGTATTCCACAGCCATATGACTAGGGTGGCTATATTCTACAGCCGTGTGACTGGGCTGGCTATATTCTACGGCCACGTGACTGGGGTGACTATATTTTACAACCATGTGACTGGGGTGGCTATATTCTACAACCATGTGACTGGGTGGCTGTATTCTACGGCCATGTGACTGGGGTGGCTGTTCTGACTTGAACTACATCAATGTGCCGAGCGCTAGCGAACTAACGACTCAAGTACTCTCAGATCATAAGTCAGATAATGCAATGTTCTTCGAGCCTCACAGCAGGCCATAAGTCAGATAACTCTATGTTCTTCGAGTCTCACAACATCATAGGACTAACCGCAGTTTTATAACAAAATTCGGTTCTAAGGACTGTTATAGCCGGAGGTGGGGTGGGGATACGCTCCCCACATCAATGAAATGTCTCCAAGGCGTGCGTCTCAAATAGCCTCTGACAGTCAAGTCCAGCTCCTGGCCTTCTCGTGGCAGAACTGTTCAAAATGACAGGAGACGGAACGAAGGTGAATAACTGGCGCCTAAAAACCAGACGCTTTAGGTAGATGACAGTTTTGTTTGGTAGCTCATCTACCGCTGCTGGCGAGATTCTTCAGCTGCCGTGCATGGAGTGAGGCTCTTCCTGGCCAGTGAAGAAAGATAAGAATGGGGTTTCCGCGCGGCGCCACTGTGGAAGAGGTGAAAGAAAGGATTAAGTGAAATAATCAGTAGTCTCGAGGTCAGGACTGCTCAAATCACGGCACCTCTGGTCTGAAGGTCAGCCACGTCCTATGTGCACTCATACTGGGCGAATTGCCTGAACCGGCTTAAACCAGAGGTTAAGACGCTGCTGGCGAGATTCTTCGGGGTGCCGCGCGTGGAGTGAAACTCCTCCCGACCGACGAAAAAAATGCGAAAAACAAATTAGGGTTGCCGTGCGGCGCCGATGGGAAAAGGTGATGGAATGGATAAAGTGAAGCTTAATCAGAATGTCCAGTAGTCTCGCTGCAAAAGCTACTCATACCACGGCACCTCTGCTCTAGATGCCGGCCACATCCGATATACACCCGTACTGGTGAAATATGCCTAAACCGACTTAACCCAGGGGTGAAACTTGATGGCTACTCATGTCGCTGTATCTCCGCGCTAGAAGTCGGTCACGTCCTAAACACGCCCATACTGGGATAATAGGCCTAAATCGACTCAACCCAGGGGTGAAACTTACTAGCGGTGAGGATTCGTCCTCCTGGACAAAAGCTCTATCCTGGTCACAACTAGGAAGAGTAGCGGCCACGACAACAAAATGCTGAAGTCACGCGACGGGAATGTATGCGTATCCGAATCACGCTGAGGTTTTCAGGTGAGAAAGTCCAACGCTGGACTGGATGGGCAACCACCTCTCACCCGGCGGGAATACATGGGTATCCCAAAAAACGTCGAGGTTTTCCGATGAGAAAGTTCAACTCTAGCCTGGATGGGCAACCACCTCTCTCACAGCGGGGATACACGGATATCCAAAATACGTCGAGATTTTCTGGTGAGAAAGTCCAACTCTAGATTAAACTGGTGAAACGAAAACCACGGTGTCATGCATTCCCGCTTCTGAGACTCACCAAAAATACAGGCTCAAGCCCTGCGATACTCTGAACCTCTTGTGGTCCTCTTGTGGATCTCGTGTCTTCCTTTTCTGGGACAACAGGAGGACCACGGGACCTATCGAAGACCACAGGAGTAAATTCAGTAGGATAACGGGGCGGTCTTATTGGTAGAAGCGAAAGAAGAAGATACCAAAATTCTTTCTTTGAGACACAGATGTTTAGGGAACAAAGGATGATAGGCAAGAAGAAATGTTGAATCATCTTTGTCTTGCCTTGTGTCCTTCCTCATAAACTTTTCAATTTTGAGGGGGTCAGAAAGAGGTCTTTACACAGACCCCAGGCTAAGAACCCCTGGTGTAAGGGGATATTTTGACCAAGTAACTCTCCAGATTTTTTTCTCCAACAGAAATTTGCTTGTCTGTTTGCTGAAGAAGGTGAAAGCGCTGTCCAGGTGACAGCCAGCGACCCACAAGTGATATGCTTGTTCCAACAGCTAGCCAACCACGACAGACTAAAACTCACAGCTTCTTCTTCTTCTGCCTGAGTTTAAGTATTTGGCCATGGTAAATCAGAAGCCCAGTGGGCATGATTATTCTTCTTCTTCGTTGGCTTCTACCACCAAGACCGCCCCGTGATCCTCCTGAATTTACTCCTGTGGTCCTCGATAGGTCCCGTGGTCCTCCTGTTGTCCCCGAAAAGGAAGACACGAGATCCACAAGAGGTTCAGAGTATCGCAGGGCTTGAGCCTGTATTTTTGGTGGGTCTCAGAAGCGGGAATGCGTGACACCGTGGTTTTCGTTGCTCCAGTTTGATCTAGAGTGGCCATGATGAAGTCCACATTCTTCTCCAGGTTCTCCCGGCATCCCGACAGGTTCCACCTTATGTCCGAGCTCTGTGGCCATGTCTGGTTGCGTAGATCTGTAAAAGTTGGGGCGCTCTTAGAGTCCACGGTCTGGAGCCTGTACTCCGTTCCTACACAAGCATTTCTCTGTGTGTGACTGGTACCCACCAAGCAGCATGGCCAGTCTGAGTAACCCGGCAGAGGTCGCTAGCTATATTCCTCCATGAAGGCATCTTGCTAAAGAAGTATTGCTCAAATCATGAGCTACTCCAACCTTGGGCCTACAGTAGGTACCATCCCCCTGTGAAATAGCTGGCGATGAAATAGCTGACAGCCTATTATTCAAAGCTGGCAGCAATCAAGATCAAACAAATCATCCAGTAAAATACCAAGAAGCGAAAACTATAATCCGCAACCGGTGCAGATTTGAATGGAAAAAGCAACTAAATTGCAACAACGAACAAGCTACAACGACATCAACAAACCATCCTCTTCCGCTTAAGGACAGGCCACTGCAGACTACTGAGCCACCTGCATCGACTTAAAATGTCTCACTCCCAAGTGGCAGTGGAGTCCAGATTCCAGAATATATCTTACAAAAGGGCCCAAACCTCACAGACCTAAGGCGTGAGACATGGCCAGAAGACACAAGCTTGGGGCAAAAGCTTTGGAGCTCCTATCAAGATCTGGAGAGGACTGAGGGCTTTGCCATGTCGACAGGGATCAGGATCTGAAGTGACCAACAACCTCGAACGCAGAAGAAGAAGAAGAAGAAGAAACATTACCATCTTCCTCCCCTAAACAAATTACAGTCACTACGTAGAGATAAACGTTCAAGATCTTTACTAAAATCATGGAAATCTTCCGCCTGTTTTCCCGGCTCATATCAGTGAATTATAATCTTGATACCCCAAGAATGTGAAATTCAAATTTTCCGCGAAAATCAATATATAATTTTAAAGCTGTGATGGAAAAATTACTTTCATCTCCCGCAGGGGTTACCAAACTGCCAGTCAGAGGCATCTTAGGGGACACAGAAATACGCCAGTGATGGCTTTAAAAAATATCTATGAAAAATATCACGAAAGAGAAAGGAAAATAAACTTTGCTTTTGTTTTCGAAGTAAAACAACAGCAGAAAACTGCAGGTTATATTCTTCAATCAAGAAGAAGAAGAAGAAGAAGAAGCAGTAGTAACAGCAGTATAAACCACGACAACAAAAGCTGTCCTACTACCTACCTTTTTTTGATAATAGGAAAAATAACGAAAGATGTACCAGTGGTTGTAGTAGTAATAGTCTAGTCATAGTTGTATTAGTAAGAAACGTCGTGATAGTTCTAGAATCTTATTATTGATAGTAGTAGTAATAGAATTAGTAGTAGTAGTAGTATTAGTAGCAGTAGTAGTAGCAGCAGCAATAGTAGTAGTAATTGCTGTTGTTGTAGCAGCAACAGCAGCAGCAAGAGTAGTACTATAGTAGTAGTAGTAGTAGTAGTAGCAGTATTAGTTGTAGTAGTATCAGTCGCAGTAGTAGTAGTGGCATTAGTAGTGCCACTAGCAGTAGCAGCCGCATTACTAGTAGTAGCAGTAGTAATACTAGTAGTAGTAATAGTAGCAGCAGTATTAGTTGTAGTAGTATCAGTCGCAGAAGTAGTAGTAGCAGTAGTAATACTAGTAGTAGTAGCAGCCGCAGTAGTAGTAGTAGTAGTAGTAGTAGTAGTAATACTAGTAGTAGTAGCAGCCGCAGTAGTAGTAGCAGCCGCAGTAGTAGTAGCAGTTGTAGTAGCAGTAGTAATACTAGTAGTAGTAGTAGCCGCTGTAGTAGTAGTAGCAGTAGTAATACTAGTAGTAGTGGTAGCAGCAGTAAAAGAAAGTAGAAAGACAACAGCAACAAATCTACACCAATGAGTTCTCTCTCTCTCCCTCTCTCTCTCTCAAACATACTCCTATTTCTCCATGCTCTACCTACCCTTTGCTCATTTCGCTCTAATGCCGCTTTGGGCGTGTCGGATGCCTATTTTGTTACAGGATTTCTGCCTGGTCTACAGATAGGTTAATGCGCCAAGATTTGACCGATGCAGGCGAACAAAGGTCAGCTTTGTGTACAAACATTCTAGAAAAGTATAATGAGAGAGATAAACGGGTCAGTGGGTTTTGCTAAAGTCTGGAAGATAAAGGTAACGATGCTATACAATGAAGGCGCCTAGCGGACATAGTATTAAGTGTCCATAGATCCCTTGACATGTCCGTACACACCAGAGGGTGATGGTCAGCCGCCTTTCCTTCCCCAGCTCCAAGAGAGGCTGGTACCCATTTCAACAGCTGAATGACTGGGGCACAACTGTTCGGATTCGAAACACCGAGCTTCGCATTGGAAGACTATTACACTAATCACTTCACCACCCAGACGCCCCTAAAGTGTGAGTGTGAAGTGAAAAATACGAAAGAAGTTAAACATAACGTACACGACAGCTACAAATAGCCGTGGATGGACCACTGGGGTAATAAGGCAACGGAAAGTTCCCAACACTGTCTGCCCACATGACAGTCCCAGTCTCGGAGACCACTTCAGTAGTTTAGATCGAAGACACCAGTGAACATTCTTCAGGCTGGGCTTACGGCACTCCAGCTCTAAAGAGCGCTTTCATAGCAAACCATACCCCCAGAACTGCACTCGCTACAACAGACAAGAAGAAACTGAAACATCATCTACTGGACTATAGTGGGACAAAGACACTGTCCGTTCTGCCAGCCAGCGACCCAAAGCTGACATGCTAGCGTCAGGGTTAGGGAACATATCGGACTATGACTCTATCCAACCTCTTCGCTGGTACCCCCAGTAGAAGGTCTAGCCTGACCAACGGGGCAAGGGTCGCCAGAGTTGCAGTGATGATGGATTCTGCTGAAGATTTTGTTTTTAGTTTCCTTTTTAGCTGCGCTCACTTTAGTCCTGGAAGGGTAGATAGTGGGAAAAATAAAGAGAGGAAGATCAAGGCGAAGATGGCTGCAAGACCCCGTCGATGATCTGCGAATGGACGCATCAGCAGCAGGGCATCTTGCTTACAACCGAGAGGCCTACAGGAGAGCTGTTAGGGAGGCCTATAGGAGAGCTGTTGAATAGGCCTATAGGAGAGCTGTTGGAGGCCTACTGGAGAGCCGTTAGAGCTGTTAGGGAGGCCTACAGGAGAGCTGTTAGGGGGGCCTGCAGGAGAGATGTTAGGGGGGCCTACAGGAGAACTGTTGGATAGGCCTACAGGACAGCTGTTAGGGAGGCCTACAGGAGAGATGTTGGGGAGACCTACAGGAGAGCTTTTATGGGGGCCTACAGGAGAGCTGTTAGGGGGGCCTAAAGGAGAGCTGTTGGATAGGCCTACAGGACAGCTGTTAGGGAGGCCTACAGGAGAGATGTTGGATAGGCCTACAGGAGAGCTGTTAGGGAGGCCTACAGGAGAACTGTTGGATAGGCCTACAGGACAGCTGTTAGGGAGCCCTACAGGAGAGATGTTGGATAGGCCTACAGGACAGCTGTTAGGGGGGCCTACAGGAGAGCTGTTAGGGAGGCCTACAGGAGAGCTGTTAGATAGGCCTACAGGACAGCTGTTAGGAAGGCAAAGTTCCGCCAGGGACGTGCAAGTGAATGCACTGCATTCTGGGACTTAAAAACATGGCTGCCTTGACCCGCCCTAAAACCGACACGATGCTGTCCCTCAACATCTCCACCGCATCGTCAGATTCATCTAGCCGCTCACAGTTCCATGGGAATTGAAGAAGAAGAGGAAAAAAAAATAACAAAAGACTGGCTTGTAGCTCACTGAGAAACCTGCTACTACCAAACTGCTCTTTCACTATCATATTCCACGGAGAGACAGAGCGACTGAACAAAAAGACTTGTTCCTTCCACTTTCTTACACAAAGTGAAAACTCGTAACCGAGGGACTGGAAAAGTTAGAATCAAATGTGAAGTGAAGATACAGAACGTGATATCCAAGTTATGTGACGATTATGAGTGCACTGTGCCTTTCCTCTTTTCTTTTGCTGTGCAAAATGTACGTTCTTAAGTCTGTACAAGATGTAATCAGTCACAAAATGGCGCTGAAAAAAATCTGAATTTTAATCTAGGTTATCAAGAGCTTCTCCATTGCCATTGTGCCCTTGGAAGACCTTGACTGGACCCTGCTGTCTTACTTTTCCATCTGTCCACTGTTCTTTCACTCACCAAGTATAACTGAATGTATAAAATAGGAAAAAAGTAGGAGCAGCTTTATTACTTAACGATTACAAAGTTGTGACGTTTCGGCGTGAGCCTTAATCACACAAAAACATACAGGACGAAGAAATAGAGAGAGGAGATAAAGTATAGATTCACATGAATACTAAAAAAAAAATATTTTTTAAAAAAAAAGAACTTAGCTGTAAATTGCAAGGTGTGGCTTGTCCGGCGGTGTGTGTCAGGAAAGGATCTAGTGGGACGTGGAGACTGTTTAAATAGAGACCTGTGACATGTGGTCAGTGGGTTGTAACTGGGTGTGGTGGATGGGGAACCGGGGAGGGGAGAGAGAGTGACGCAATACCGACCTAGCTAGGAGAAACTGAAACAGATGATTGGGGAAGAGGGGTTGCAGAGAAGAGGGGTTGCAGAGAAAATAGCGGGGTTGCAGAGTGATGGTGTGAGGAAGTTTGAAAAGTAAGCGGGGTTGCAGAGTGATGCTGTGAGGAAGTTTGAAAAGTAAGAAGAGGTGGATTTAGTGGAGAGATACTATAATGATTGAAGAAGATGATATTACGTGTAACTAAACAGCGAGTTTAACCCATGTGGTTCCAGCGTGCCATAATTTTGAATGCAGCGGTTCTCAAGTGCCAGGCGGCTTGTGTCATCTGCGTGACATTGTTTAATGGCTGTTACCAGAAAATCAGATTTGCCTCTGTGGTTGGGGCCATTGAAATGATTTGGGACTGGTTCTGAAGCATGCTGGGCGATGTCGTACAGATGTTTTTGCATGCGGTCCCCTAATCTGAGGCCAGTCTCTCTGCAACCCCGCTATTTTCTCTGCAACCTCTCTTCCCCATTCATCTGTTTCAATTTCTCCTAGCTAGGTCGGTATTGCGTCACTCTCTCTCCCCTCCCCGGTTCCCCATCCACCACCCCCAGTTACAACCCACTGACCACATGTCACAGGTCTCTATTTAAACAGTCTCCACGTCCCACTAGATCCATTCCTGACACACACCGCAGGACAAGCCACACCTTGCAATGTATAGTTGTATACTTATACACTAATTATTGTCTTACCAAGTATAACTGAAATACGGCTTCTGAATTGTATGTCTTTATTGTTGTCTTTTACGCTGGTAAAACCCTGTTTCACTTAACTCTGACGACTGACGACGGAGTGTGTTACGTTATCATGATGAAGTGAATCTTGTGTTATGTTATCATGATGAAGTAAATCTTGTGTTACGTTATCATGATGAAGTGAATCTTGTGTTACGTTATCATGGTGAAGTGAATCTTGTGTTACGTTATCATATGAAGTGAATCTTGTGTTACATTATCATGGTCAAGTGAATATTGTGTTACGTTATCATGATCAAGTGAATATTGTGTTACGTTATCATGATCAAGTGAACATTGTATTATGTTACAATGATCAAGTGAATCTGGCGGTTTTGATGTTTCTGTCTCTTACGTTTCTTGTTCTTCGTCTTTCACTCTTTCTCACGTTCTTCCTCTTTCACTCTTTCTCAAGTTCTTCATTTTTCACTCTTTCTCAAGTTCTTCCTCTTCCACTCAAGTTCTTCCTCTTACACTCTTTCTCAAGTTCTTCTTGTTACACTCTTAATAAGTTTTCATTTTCCGCCCGTCGAATGCTGTAGATCTTCTTGAATCTCTTTTGGTGTCCTGGATAAAAGCTTCTAAATCATTTTCAGTCCGTCTTTTAAGCCAAACTCCACTGCCGAATAAGAACATAGTCCCTTTGTTGCTATCTATCGCGTTTTTTAGCGTCGATACGTTTCTATGGCGACCCAGTTTACTACTTAAATTCTCATGACTATTTTCTCTTACATCTTTGTTGATTATTTTGTTTCTAGATTAACTCGTCAATTCTTTGATTCTATGACAGACCTGTGCATCCAAAAATGTGGGGAAAAGAAAAGGAAATATCAGTTTGACGCTTGCTATATTTTACGACCGTTCCCAATCAAGAAACTATTTCATGCGGCTTCCAGGACCTTTGGGGCACAATAACCTGTCACTGTGGAACAAAGTTGTGTTCTTGTTAGCCGGTGTGATATCATTATTGTTTTAAGAAACCATGTTAGGCAATTCCCCGTGATCAGGTGTTACAGCTGCGTGACTGATGACAACGTATCGCAAGAGGAGACACAAAGAGACAAATAGCGGATTTTGTTATCTCGTTGCCGATTGGCATAAAATATGTATGCCACGAGTTTGTCGTTGCCATTGGCTTGTTTTGGAGGACATATCGAATTTCTCTTTTAATTATTGAACAGAACAGTTGGCGTAGAAATGAATTAATGATACACGAATGACTTTACATTGCTGGGCACGAATAATCAAAGGGAATATGGTACACAATAATAATTCCGCTTTTGCCTTAGATTGTACATGGGGGTACGGGGATGAAGATCCTGTCCAAGATGGGGGAAAAAGGGGGTGGGGGGGGGGTCAGCGAGCCATAGCTGACTGCATGCGTCAGGACTGCCAAACCATGTCCGGTCAAGACCCTGTCGTGTCTTCCATTGGTGCACTAGAACAGGCAGTAGCGTGGACAAGTAAAAAATAGACTGCAATGGGAAGACGAATCAGGTGTTAAAAATACTTTGAGCCGAAGTTGGGCCAAAACCCTCGTAACTGGAACACAACGCAACCACCAATCTTTTGATGGCAAAAGAAGACGAAGACAAGGAGGAGGAGGAAGAAGAAGAAGAAGAAATAATAATAACAATAATAGTAATGGGAAACAAGCGTCTCTGTGTCAGTGAACAGAATTTGAACAACTTTGTAGCTCTCTTCCGCTCTCTGATTTACTGGAAACTGTACAAGGAGCATCTGGAAAGCGAGAATCTCCGTCCTTGAGAAACTTATTTGAGAAGGCCCTAAAAGGACGCTGACTTATCTTGTGATGCAAGTCTCGGGAAAGTAAAAGGGGGAACAAATCTACAGTAGTCTGATATATCTAATAACATCATCATTATGGCTTGGTATATGAGATGAGTACTAAGTACTCATAACATCTCTCTCTCTCGCTCTGAACCTTAAGTGCCCCGCGAGGGTTTTCCACAAATGCCTGTCCTTCGCCTTTTTTTCTGCTCTTGCCCAGGTGAGCCCTCTATTGCTCAACATCCTTTCTGTTGTTCTTCTCCATGTCTCTTTTGGTCTACCCTTACTTCTGTTCCCCTGTGGTGTCCATCTTAGTGCTATTTTTGGTAGTGAGTTGTCAGTCATTCGAAGCACATGTCCCAACCATCGCCAGCGTCTTTTCTCAATAATTGCTGTCAGTGGTTTCATCTGCATTTCTGGTAATAAGATGTTATTTCTTATGGTGTTTGGCCAAAATATTTTTCTAATTCTTCGTAAACATTTAGTCTGGAAAGAATTCAACTTACTCATAACATATAGACGTTTAAAGCAAAATGCTAGCACATAACCAAGTAGTAATGGCGATTTCTTTGAGGATGACGACGCTGTCCGATCTGGCAATCACTGACCTATGGTTGACATGCTAGCCTCAGGGTTGGCGAATCATAGCTGACCAAGACCTTGTTCCCACATCTCAATTAGTGCCCCCAGTAGCAGGCCTGATCTAGCTAATGTAGCAAGGGCCGTCATAGTCCCCATGCGATGGTAGAGTCTGCTAAAGAAATGTTGCATACCTTCTACTTTTTTAGCTTCCCTCAGAGACTGAAAAAAAAAAGTAGCCGCCATAACCCGCTCCCAGTCCGATACCACGCTGTACTTCAGCCGCGTCGGGCAGCAAAACCGTCAGCTCCCAATTCCAGGGAGATACAGGACAAGACAAAATAACCAGATAGCAAATCTCCAATTGTGGTTAAGAATGAGAGTTTTATTTCTATTTTTAGCAGAGTGTTGGAGTAAAGCTGAATGATTTGAACCTCGAAAAATTGTGGGCAAATCACATTTGACGCGATTAAAGAAAAACATATTAAGACAATAACTGTGAATAGAACACTGGACTCCAGTAGATTGTCTTGTCCTGTCTTGTCTTGTGCTATCTCCCTGTAACTGCGAGCTGGTGTTCTTTGCAGTCGATGCTGTGGAGATGCCGCGCTGCAAACATCGTATCGCGGCGTGGGAGCGGGTTATGACGGCTACTTTTTCAGTCCCAGAGGGCAGCTAAAAAAAGCAGGAGGTGTGCAATGCTTCCATGGGGACTATGGCGATCCCTGCCCCTGTTAGCCAGGCTAGGCCTGTTACTAGGGTTACCAACGGAAAGGTGGGGCAAGGTCTTGGTCAGTTACTGTTCGCTGCCCCTGACGCTAGCATGTCGGTCACGGGTCGCTGACTGCCTAATCAGACAGCCTCTTCACTCCCTACTCCAGCAGATTAAAAAAAAAAAACAGGCTAGTCTGGGGAAGTTTGAATGAACTGTCTTAGAATTTAGTGCTCTGTTAGATTTTCTTCAGGTTCATGCTGTGCAGTAACAGCGTGCGACAATTCATCTTCGGCGATTTTCTGTTTCATATGTCAAATCATTTAGTTAAAAAAAAGATGGATTATCTTCACGAATCCAGGTTCTTATCTATAACTGTTAACAAAGGCCTTATTCGTCTTATTCGTCTCTTTGTGTATCGTCTTCTTGCACGTTCGCAACCTGTGACTGATGTTGAAAGGAAGCTTGTACATATTTTGTAGCACTGGTTTATTTTCTTAAATACGGGGTTTACAAAGATTTTCAGAGAAGCGCAAACTCCGCGTGGTCCATGTGGCTTTCAACACATCGTTAAGGGGCCAACATCTTCCCCCAGATGGCGTTTGTGGAAGTGGCCAGGGAAAGAGACATGTTTTGATGTTCATTGTATTTCAAAGTGAAGCCAGGATCAAGAGAAATGGGCAGAGAAAATGAAAGGAAAGAGGGGGGAAGGGGAGAGAATCAATGAAACTAGGTTAAAGAGTTAACTAGACGAGTAATAAAAGAGTGCAGACCCAGTCTTCTTCTTCTTCTTCGTTCGCTTCTACCACCAAAACCGCACTGTGATGCCACTGAATTTACGCCTGTGGTCCTCGTTAGGTCCCGTGGTCTCCTGTGTGGTCCCCGAATGCAGACCCAGTAAAACCCATGGGAGAAGTAAAATGGTTTTATGAAGAGTGATATAAAGGCTTCTTCTCTCTTCTTCTTTTCTTTATTTATGGATTATTGCTGCTGATATATTTCGCATCCATTCCTAATCTTTTCCCTGTTCAGTTGGTGACACCAATTTCCTTTATTTCATTTCTGCATTGGTCTGCCTCTTGGTCTTGTTTCCTTCATCTCTTATACATACATCATTTTCTTTATCTATTCTCTTCCATCCTTTCTACACCGCCGAGCCAACGTAGTCTGCTCAGTTTCAAGACGTTCATAATCAGCTGTGGTTTAAGTGAGCTCAGTGTTCAGTGTTCTTTCTAGGTCTCCACTCCCCTTCTTGGTGTTCTTCCTAGGTCTCCACTCCCCTTCTTGGTGTTCTTTCTAGGTCTCCATTCCCCTTCTTGGTGTTCTTTCTAGATCTCCATTCCCCTTCTTGGTGTTCTTCCTAGGTCTACATTCCCCTTCTTGGTGTTCTTCCTAGGTCTCCACTCCCCTTCTTGGTGTTCTTTCTAGGTCTCCATTCCCCTTCTTGGTGTTCTTTCTAGATCTCCATTCCCCTTCTTGGTGTTCTTCCTAGGTCTCCATTCCCCTTCTTGGTGTTCTTTCTAGGTCTCCACTCCCCTTCTTGGTGTTCTTTCTAGATCTCCACTCCCCTTCTTGGTGTTCTTTGTAGGCCCAAAGATTCTTCTTATGATTTTGTTCTCAAAGACCTGCAATGAAGTAAAGAACAAAGTAAAGGGAAAGAAGATACACAAGAAGATAAAAAGACAATTTGGAAAATTATGGAGAAAGTTAGAGCACAATACCCGGGCGTCCCAAGTGGCACAGGTTAACTGGCCTCGGTTCTTTTGTTTTCTCTAAGTGTTCTCTGAAGGCAGGACGTGTTACAAATGTAGGCAAGAGAAAAAGGAAGGATAGATATGGTGGAGCGTAATCAGCAGTCTCGTTCACTGGTAGGATGCTGACCCATCTTTTTTTGTGCACGTCATGTGAAATGAGGAAGCTATTCTATATTTTCTTCTTTGCCTATATCATCATCATCATCGTCATCATCATTGGCCAATAATCATGGACCATCTCCATTCTACACAGAACAGAAGCAACTAATACTGAGATATAAAGTACATGTCCTTTGCTGTTTCATCTCCATCAACCTGCAAGCCAATGGCGTGAAACTGTTGAAGGACAAGTATCTTGTAAGAGTGACAGTGGCGTGAAACTGTTGAAGGACAAGTATCTTGTAAGAGTGACAGTGGCGTGAAACTGTTGAAGGACAAGTATCTTGTAAGAGTGACAGTGGCGTGAAACTGTTGAAGGACAAGTATCTTGTAAGGCTGACAGTGGCGTGAAACTGTTGAAGGACAAGTATCTTGTAAGGCTGACAGTGGCGTGAAACTGTTGAAGGACAAGTATCTTGTAAGAGTGACAGTGGCGTGAAACTGTTGAAGGACAAGTATCTTGTAAGGCTGACAGTGGCGTGAAACTGTTGAAGGACAAGTATCTTGTAAGGCTGACAGTGGCGTGAAACTGTTGAAGGACAAGTATCTTGTAACACAATAATTAGTGTATAAGTATACAACTATACACGAAGCACTGCAGTAAAGCTGTGATACCAGAATGTATAAAATAGGAAAAAAGTAGGAGCAGCTTTATTACTTAACGAATACAACTATACACGAAGCACTGCAGCAAAGCTTGCTATACATGAAGCACTGCAGTAAAGCTGTACAACTATACACGAAGCACTGCAGTAAAGCTTGCTATACACAAAGCACTGCAGTAAAGCTGTACTATACACGAAGCACTGCAGTAAAGCTGACTATACACGAAGCACTGCAGTGTAATCGTTAAGTAATAAAGCTGCTCCTACTTTTTTCCTATTTTATACATTCAAGTATCTTGTAAGACTGACAGTGCTTGGAGAGACGAAAGAAAGGCTGGATTATGGCGGTTTAACTGAAGGCTTGGAATGAGTCTGAAAAGTTAACTGCTTGGTAGACTCCACCACCATGGTAACCGCGACAAGTACTGCCTCGTTAGCCAGCCTGTTACTAGCTGAACGAAAAGCTGGTAAGGCGAGGTGTAGGTAACTTTGTTGTGCCATGAAGGCACTTCGAGCCTTATGGTGTTAGTGCCCTATTTCCCGTGACCTAATGGCACACCGGAGATTGATATTGTCAGCATCACGCCCAGCCTGGCATCCTTTCCTTTCCTCAGCTCCAGAAGAAGTCAGATACCTGTTTCTACAGCAGGGTAACTGACCGAGGGGGATTGGGGGGGGGGGGGAGCAGATTCAAAACACCGACCTCTGGCATGAAACTACGGCACTAACCACTTAGACGCCCTCAACGGAAGGCTGGGACCTGGTGCTAACTAGCTCTTGTCTCTTGGACCATATAACAGGACACCGTCACTTCAGAGCAGTCTTCTGTGTTCCCTCATTAGGCAATAGAGCAGTGTTATTTGTTTAGCTTCTGCCACTCTGTTCTATTACTGTACTCTATTACTGTGCTCTATGATTGCGCGTTATTTTTATGTTCTGTTTTTCTGCTGTATTTCCGAGCTTTATCTCACTGCTTTATTATTGAGCTCTATAACTGCGCTTTATCTTCATGTTCTATTTTTGTGCTATATTACTGAGATGTATCTCACTGCTTTATTACAGTGCTCTATAATTGCGCTTTGCCTCACTGCACTATTACTTTTTGTGCTCTATTTTTGTGCGTTATCTCACTGCCATATTACTGTGCCGTATCTCATGGTTATACTACTGTGCCTGATCTCACTGCTATATTACTGCACGTTATCTCACCGTTGTATTACTGTGCCTTACCTAACTGCTATATTACTGCACGTTATCTCACCGCTGTATTACTGTGCCTTACCTAGCTGCTATATTACTGCACGTTATCTCACCGCTGTATTACCGTGCCTTACATAACTGCTATATTACTGCACGTTATCTCATTGCTATAATGTGCGTTATATCACTGCTATGTTACTGTAGTCTGCTACTTTACTTCTCTGTTCTTCCTATTTACTATGCCGTAAAACTATATGACAGTTTGTAAACATGGCTTACAAAATCACACGCCGCTGCCATCATCCAGCATACTCTACAGCCAGCAGGTCAGATTGTTCCACCCGCCAATCATTCACCACCCATAAATGATCCTCAACAACTTCAACTTCTCTGCCCCCAACACCCCTCCCCCCAATAAAACACACACACATACCACACCCCCCCCCCCTTTCTCCGCGTTTGTTCTATAAACTTACTGCCACATTTCTACAAGCTTATTTCGTCTCTATGTACGAACACTCCCAGTCTCTAATGGTATTCTGGAGTTCTCCACATTTTCCACCCAATACCCAAGGGGGAAGCACATGGCGAGTGGTGGCCCTTGTTTCTTTCCATATCTTCTCCAGGCAGGCATTATTTTATCTCCAGCTAAAAATTCTTTGTTTGTGTACACAGCAAAACTTCGGGGGGAAAAAAAAAACGCCCCTCTTTGGCTAAAGTAATTGCTTCGTTATGTTACGGTAGATGCTGTATTAAGGTTACACAAATCTCTCCTGTGACATATTTGAAATCCTATTTGTTTTTAAGGTTTCAGCCATGCCGTTTGGCTTAAGAAGTTCCCACGAGGAAAATTGTTTCCTATGGTCTAGCATAAAATATATAATGGTGAAATGCGATACGTTTTCCAAATGAAAAATATATGAAAACTAATTCAAACTCAACCCTAGACTAAACTGGTGCAATGAAAACCACGGTGTCACGCAATCCCGCTTCTGAGACCCACCAAGAATACAGGCTAAAGCACTGTGACACTCTGAATCTCTTGTGGTCCTTTCGTGGATCTCGTGTGGTCTATTTTGGACCACACAGGGGACCACGGGACCTAACGAGGACCACAGGCATGAATTCAGTAGGTTCACAGTGCGGTTTTTGGTGGTAGAAGTGAACGAAGAAGAAGAAGAAGAAGAAGAATTCAAACTTTTTTAAAAGTGGTGTTTAATATTAAACCTTCTGTATGCTGACGACACAGTACTGGTAGCTGAGAACCAACAAGACCTGCAAAATCTTTTGGATAAATTCGCTAAATGAGGTGAACAGAAAGGCCTTACTTTAAACATCAAAAAGATAGACTATGGTTATATCTAAGAAACAGAATCCGCCAGCATGCAGTATAAAATTAAACGGAAGTATTCTAAAGCAGATGCAGAAATTCAATTACCTTGTAGCAGTAATATCTTCAAATGGGAAATGCAAAACAGAAATTGGGAACAGAATAGGCCAAGCAAAGACTGCATTTCAGAAAATGAGAAACATATTATCCAACACATCCTTATCAATGAATGTTAGAAAACGAGTCCTAAAATGCTACATTGAACCTATCTTGTTATATGGAAGTGAATCATGGACAATAGGCAGGTCTGTACAAAAATCATTGGAAGCAGCAGAAATGTGGTTTATTAGAAGAATGTTGCGAATCCCCTGGACAGCAAAAATAACTAATGAAGAATGTATGAGAAGAGCTGGAGAGACAAAAAAAATTTTGTAAAAAAAAATATGAGAGAGAGAAACAATGTACTTTCATAGGACATGCAATGAGAAGAGGGGGCATTCAAAATATAATAACAGGAAAAACAGAGGGAAGAAGATCAAGAGGAAGACCAAGAGCCAATATGCTAGCGTCAAGGTTAGCGAAGTATAGTTGATAGACCAGCGTCAGGGTTAGCGAACTATAGCTGATATACCAGCATCAGGGTTAGCGAACTATAGCTGATATACCAGCGTCAGGGTTAGGGAACTATAGCTGATATGCCAGCATCAGGGTTAGCGAACTATAGCTGATATACCAGCGTCAGGGTTAGCGAACTATAGCTGATATGCCAGCGTCAGAGTTAGAGAACCATAGCTGTCCAAGACCCTGTCCCACCTATCCGTGGTACCCCTAGAAACAGGCATAGCCTGGCTAACGGGCCAGGAATCGCCTTAGTCCCCATGGTGGTGAAGTCTGCTAAAGAAGCATTGCACACCCCCCTGCTGTTTAGCTGTACTCCGGGACTGAAAAAGTATCTGCCATAACCCGCTCCTACGCCGATACGATGCTGTACCTCAACATCTCTACAGCATCGGCTGCAAAGAACACCAGCTCGCAGTTACAATAAGATAGCTCGAGACAAGGCAAGACGCGACCGCTGCAGTTCTCATTTTTTTTCCTTTTAATTTAGGATAAGTAATCTCACATTTCTGTGCTGAATGTGTTTCCCTTTCGCAGCCGCTGCCAAAATGAAAGATCTGAATGTGTGAGTCTCAAACGAGGTACGAGTAATTTGGGTATACGATTATATAAAACTATATATACATATATACATACATACACGAAGCCAATGCAGTAAAGCTGTGATAACAAAGTGTTAAAAATATTTAAAAGAAAAGTAGGAACAGCTTTACTATTTAACGAGGACACATTTGTGGCCTTTCCGTTAACACCTTCATCAGGCAGAACCATACAGGACAAAGAACTTGCCAAGAAAGAGAACAAATTAACTCACATGAAATCTAAACAACAACAACAACAACAAAAAGCCTGGAAAAAACACAGACACACAAACATACAAACAAAAAAACAAAACAAAACAAAACAAAAAACGAATGCTAAGATGTGATTTGTAAAAGCTGTCATTTGTAGGAAGCACACGACATACCTGCTGTGTTGATGACTGGACAAGAGGGTAAGAAGGAATAGAAGAAATAATTAATTATACTTTACATTCAACAGATAAAGCAAACAAATCATTGTGGGGTTTTCCTATTCTGATATTATATATATATATTCATCATTCATTCATTTGCATGTCCCTTACGGAACTTTGCCTCCCAAACAGCACTCCTGTAGGCTTCTCGGTTGTGAGCAAGATGGCCTGCTGCTGCTGCATCCATTTGCAGATCGTCAACGATTTCTTGCAACCATCTTCGTTTTGGTCTTCCTCTTTTTCTTTTTCCCATTATGTATCCTTCCAATACGATCTTCTCTAAATTATCATGACGTTTAATGTGTCCAAAATATTTCAGTTTTCTCTCTTTAATCCTCTTTACTAGCCAGCCTTCTTCAATATTAAGTTCTTGTAGTACTGATATATTTGCTCTTTTTTGTGTCCATGATATTTGGAGAACTCTTCTGTAGCATTTACATTCAAAGACATTTATGTGTTTCTCAGCTGTTTTGTTAAGTATATTATATTATATATGTTAAGTTTATATATATATATATATATATATATATATATATATATATATGAACAGCGTAAATGTGGTTCCTAAAAAAAATGATGAGAATATCAAGGACATCCAAGAAAACAAATGAGAGGCTAGGTAAAGGAAAGAAATTATGATAAAATTCAGTATTCGACAGTCCAGTTTTGTAGAACATGTTTATGAGAAGAGACAAACTGGATAACCTAGTGATAACAAGAAAACTGAAGGGGCAGAGGAAGACAAAGAAACAAGATACTTGTTGGGCTAAAATAGTGGCACGGAGCACGGTCCAGCACACAGCTTATAGAAAGATCAAAGGAAATCAGTCACGACCAACGCCTGATTGACATGGACCATATAACAGCAGAAATAGGACTTTCAATGTTGAAAGTGGTGAGCAACTCCACACAAGTATTTTAGCACAAGAATTCACCTAGAGATGAACGATCACTAGATCTAAGAACACACTAAGTCGACATTATTACCAGATAAAAAAAAACTTACATTGGCACCGAAGTTAATAATAAGATAAAGAACTTGAGTAAGCTTATCTACATCTTTGTTTATCTTAACCTCCCTTCCTTCTTCAAGCATCTCCGAACATCTCCTCTACACATACCTCTCTCTGTCTCATTCCCTCCTCCCTTCTCTCTCTCTCTCTCCTCTCTCTCTCTCTCTCAAACACACACACATCTTCCCCATAAGCCACACTTCGAATTAATTATCTCTGCCCATTCCTTGCTCCCTTGTTTGTATACCAGCTCTTATCACTCCACATACCGAACGATCCCAGCGCGTACCCTACGGATTTCGTCGATGATAAACGGGAGAGAAACTGCACTAGATACCCCACACCAGTAATTAGGTCACAACCATTGGACCTCCAAGTGCAGAAAGTCAACGATTTTATACGCTACATCTACACTACAAAGGAAAGATCAAAAAGTGCTTTCTCTTATACAAAAGAAAAGCCTGTGGATTGATCTCCATAATCATTTTCGAAATGTTCAAAAACTCTTCCAGGTCCCAAAAGTAGTGTTATCACTTTGACGGTAAAAGAAAGTAACAAAAAAAAATTATTGATCAATTTATTTCTCCCGATAATTTTCAGATCAAGATGAATAATTAACGTGGCCTTAAAGCTTGTCTGGTCGACTGTAAGAGCCATAAACCATATTTGGTACAGGAACTAATTCAGGATAGATTCTGGCAAGCTCAACTGAGTTCCCAACCACAAACTACAGCAGAAGGAAGATAAATAACTTTTACCACTTTGGGAGTTAAAAAAAAAAAAAAAGAAAAAAATCTTTATACCCTAGGTAAGCATCTTGGTCTTATCGTTAACAGAGGTCAGGAAGAATAATTATATCGGCCTCAAAAGAGCCAGTAAACAATATCTAAATTATACTAGCAGAGGTCTGTAAATAGGACATCGTGTATTCAGTCAGGTATCCTGTATTTTAATCAGAAGTGAAGATACGCGGTTCCAGCTTTTTCATGTTTGGCATTGGATCGTTTATTGTGGAAGGAAACTAACAGGAGAATTAACTGGAAGTCGAACCATGTTCGCGTTAGGCAGTGCGCTGTTACTCCTGGCTGGACGGCAGCTCGCCCTTACATGAGTCCGTGGTTCGAGTCTCAGGTAATTCTCTTGTCATTTTGCTTTCTCTCACGTCTAAAGTGTTTAATTAATTTATTTATTTTAGGATGTATTCTTACCTGAATATTCTTTTTTCATTTTATCAAGCCCTCATTTTCCTTCGTGCATATTATATTGTATTATATAGCAGTAATATTTCTTTATGTGGACTCCCCATTTACCACAGGGCTTCTAGTTTTTTTTTTGTAAGTTCTTCTTCTTCTTCTTCTTCTTCTTCTTCTGCTGAATTCAGCAGCTTTCCGAGCCATTGAGGTTCACTGCTGCAGACAAGACATGTCTCCATTCCTCTAAGTTACTGATCTTTTCTTATCAATTGTCGATTCCAAAAGCGCGTAGATCCTCTTCTAATTGGTCTCGTCATCACTGAAAAGGTCTAACTCTTGGTCTATCCCCTTTCATCACTTCTGTGTAGACCAACTTTGTCTATCCTCCTCCAAATGCCCGAGCCACCTCAGTCTGTTGTTCTTCATAATGTCTGTTATAAGCAGAGAGTGAAACAAAGTGTAGATTTCTTTGTTACTTCTTACGTATGTTTGTTGTGTATGGGTGTTTATAATCATTTTGACGTAACAGAGTTACATGATCATATAACTTAATCCCTGTATTATATTTTCATAGATTAACCTTTTCACTTTTGATCTATTTAAAGCGCCGATATAACTGATTTTGGAAGCTGCCGGGGATTGTTTTTCTCATGCAGTTTCTCTCATAATCAATTCTACCAAAGATTTCATGGGCGTCCATAATATCAGTAAACCATGCGGCTGATGCAAAGCTCAGTCTACAAGCTTCGACAATTAAGTAATGAGACATTTTATTATGGCTAAGACAAAAATGCCATCAATGAAGCAAAGCATGGAATCCAAAGAGGCAACCTTCATCTATGATCTGCAACTTTTCATCGCCGCCCAATAAGCAGACGACAAACAAGCCGCCATTTTGCTGACCTAGTCAGTGGTGAATTGTTACGTAATCAGCATGGAACAAAAAGCTAACATTAAATTCTGTTTAAAACTCGGAAAAAGTGCCATTTAAACAGTTGAATTGATGCGACAACTTTATGGGGATAATTGTTTATCTCGTGCATAGATATTCAGGTGGTATTCACGATTCAAAAGTAGTGTGGAAACGATTACAAATGCAATTAGACGTGAACGCCCAAATTCTGTTCATAATGAGGAACTCATTGCAAAAGTCAGAGAACGGATACAAGAAGACTGTTGTGTGACTGTGAGGGTGATGGCAGATGAATTTGGTGCTAACACAAAGACCATTCGTAAAATTTTAGTGGAAGATTTGGGGAAGAAAAGGTTGCTTGCCGGTCTGTACCACCACATTCGTTGTCTGATGAACAAGAACATCAGTGGGTCGAGTACGCAAGCGACATCATCAAAACGTGTCGCAGAAATAAGCATTTCCTAAATTTGATTGTTTCAGAGGACGGAACTTGGATTTTCCGCTATGGTCCCACAACTAAACACCAAAGTGCTCTGTGGAAGTCATCATCATCATCAATAGGCATAAAAATTCGTTTTCAAAAGTCGAAAGTGAAGACAATGTTAGTGTGCTTCTACGACAGCAAAGGAGTTATTCACAAAGAACTTATTCTAGAGGGAGAGACCGTCACTGTCTTCTTCTTCTTCGTTCGCTTCTACCACCAAGATCACCCCGTGATTCTATTGAATTTACTCCTGGGGTCCTGTCCTCCTACAGTCCCTGAGAGGACTACAAGAGATGCCCGAGAGGACCACAAGAGATCCTCAAGTGGACCACAACTGGTTCAGAGTATCATGGATCTTCGGCCTCTATTCTCGGTGGGAAGCAGAAGCAGGATTGCGTGACACTGTGGTTTTCGTTGCACCAGTTTCATCTAGAGTTGGACTTTCTCACCGGAAAACCTCAGCGTATTTTGGATATCAGTATATCCCCTCTGGGTGAGAGGTAGTTGCCTATCTAGACTGCACCGGTCAATGTCTCCGACTTCAGCATTTTGTGGTCGTGGCCGCTAACCTTTCTAGTTGTGACCAGGACGGAGCTTTTGTCGACGAAGACAAATCCTCGCCTCTAGTAAGTTTCACCCCTGGGTTAAGCCGGTTTAGGCGTATTATCCCAGTATGACCGTATTTAGGACGTGACCGACCTCTTGATTGGAGATACCGTGACATGAGTAGTCCTCAGGTTTCACCCCTGCGTTATGCCGGTTTAGGCATATTTCATCAGTATGCGTGTATTTAGGATGTGGCCGACCTCTAGAGCAGAGGTGCCGTAGTATGAGTAGCTCTCGCCGCGAGACTACTGGACATACCGGTTAAACCTGACTTTATCCATTCAATCACCTTTTAACAGCGGCTCCGCCGGGCAACCCTAATCACATTTCTGCATTTCCTTAATTCGCCGGGAGGCGTTTCACTCCACGCGCGGCATCCCAAGAATCTCGCCAGCAGTGTCTTAGTTTAACCCCTGGGTTAAGCTGGTTTAGGCAATCTGCCCCAGTATGGGTGTATGCAGGACGTGATCAGCCTCTAGAGCAGAGGTGCTGTCATTTGAGTAGCCCTGACCTCGAGACTACTGGTTACTTCACCTAATCCTTTTCTGCACCTTTTCCACGGCGGCGCCGCGGGGCAACCCTAATCGCAATTTTCTTCATTGGCCGGAAAGAGTTTCACCCCACGCACGGCAGCTGAAGAATCTCGCCAGCAGCGACTGTCACTGCCAAAGTTTATTTGAGTATTTTGAAACACCCATGAAAAGGCTTGTCCGAGTCCGACCCGAGTATTCGAAACTTGGCAGTTTTTTCCTTCTTCATGATAATGTACTCACCGGTAGTTGTACAGGAATTTTTGGCCCAGTAACAAGTGTATGTTCTCAAACATCCAGCCTGCGAGTATTTTATATTCCCAAAATTAAAGTTACCAATGAAAGGACGCTTCTTTGACGATACTGTTGACATCTAACGGGCCGTGACATCGAGTTCAAGGACCATACCAACAGAAGAACTGCAGAGGTCATTCCAGTGTGTGTTAAGTCGTGCCACTCGCTGCATCAATGCACAAGAGGCTTACTTTGAATAAAATACAGGTTATATCTTCAGCTGTTGTTAATTTATTTTTGATGTAATTAGTCTCATTACTTAATTGTTGGACCTTGTATTTATGCGTGCATTTTTAAAAAAACTTTTGTATCTTCCTGAAATTATACAGCATCTCTGTCTCAGTATAGCAGTATCTTTTATCAGTTGCCACATTATTCATAACGGCTAAATGATAAATCTTTTATTTCGTAGCAATATCTATTAAATAAATCATAAACATTTGTTGACCAGGTGTTTTAATTTTCGTGTAATAAAAGTGTGGGCCTGTGTTATCAAATAACTGGTGCTACTTGACTGTTATGTTACTGTTTTTAGTATCAGAAAACTGGTAGAACTACTCGGTGTTGCCCGGATAGTTACAGTCAAACAGTCAATCATTCAGTTTGTCCACTCATTAACCTCAGCAGGAGCATGAAGATCCTGACATATTTGGCAGTCAACGACTCACACGCAACAGGCTAGCGTCAGAGTTGGCGAACCATAATCAGAGAACCTGTCCCATGTTTCCGATGGTACCCGCAACAACAGGCCCAGCCTGGCTAATGGGACAGGAATCGACATATTCTCCATGGTGGTGGAGTATGATAAAGAAATACTGCACAACCCTTGTTTTTTTTAGCTTCACTCAGGGACCTCAAAATTAGCCGCCATAACCCACTCTCAAGCCAATACGATATTGTGCCTCAACATCTTCGCCGCATCGGCTGCAAAGAACACTACTTCGCTTTTTTCCGGGGAGATTGAATACGGAGTAAAAGAAGAAGTAGCCTCACTAAATCACCTTATCAATACCACCAATCAACTCACTAAATCACCTTATCAATACCACCAATCAACTCACTAAATCACCTTATCAATACCACCATTCAACTCACTAAATCACCTTATAAATACCATGAATCATTTCATCAAATCACTTTATCAATACCACCAATCAACTCACCAAATCACCCTATAAATACCATGAATCATCTCACCAAATCACTTTTCAATACCACCAATTAGCTCAACAAATCAGCTTATCAATGCCACCAAATAACTCACCAAATCACCTTATCAAAACCACCAATCAACTCACCAAATCACATTATCAAACCCACTAATCAGCTCACAAAATCACTTTATCAATACCATCAGCCAACTCATCAAATCACCTTATCAAAACCACCAATCAACTCACCAAATCACCTTTTCAAAAAACCACCAATCAGTAACTTCAACCAATGAATGTGAGTCTTTCTGCGGTTAGCAAAACTCCGGCACGTTCAGCTAAACAGTGAGTATGCGAAACTATCGAGCCTAACAGGAATATACAGAGAGGTCCACTAAAGATAATGTCTAAAGATAATGCCCGACACGATAAAACGAGTCCAATAGCACAGACAAGTGGTATGAAGACATACAAAATTGAAGAATGAAAGGAAAGGACTTCGTTTGATTGATAAGAAAGAAAGTAGAAAGATAACACAGATAACGGTCATTTGGAGAGCTGATAACAAACTTAGAAGACAATAAAAACGTAGCTTGGATGTTGCCGCTCATCATTCCGACTCTTCTGTCAGGAACAAAAAGTTTGATGTCGAACATTTTATTGTGATAGAAAGAACCTGTTATCATCGTTACTTCAGAACAGTCAGCTCTCACAGGATTCGGGGTATAAACGGCAAGATAAGCCTGGGCCAAGTAAAACACTTCTGAGCACGCCATGTGATAACATCCCTCCCAGAAACCCATCTTATTTTTCCACAGGTTCCGGGGAAAAGTCCACGAGTGCCACTGTTGTTTTAAAAGCCTGTTTTGCTAACATGGTTTTGTTAACATGGTTTTGTTAACATGGCTTTGTGAACACTCAAAACTCCAGGCAGTTCCGTGTGGTTTAATTTTTAAGGAAAAAAAAAACCAGAGCCCGAAAAGCGTAAGGTTTTTTTTTTTTTAAATAAAAGTCCAGAACAGCCTAAGGTTTGAAAAAAACCCGAACAGCCTAAGATTTAAAAAAGTCCAGAACAGCCTAAGGTTTAAAAAAAAACCCCGAACAGCCTAAGGTTTAAAAAAGTCCAGAACAGCCTAAGGTTTAAAAAAACCCGAACAGCCTAAGGTTTTAAAAAAGTCCAGAACAGCCTAAGGTTTAAAAAAAGCCCAGAACAGCTTAAGGTTAAAAAAAAGTCCAGAACAGCCTAAGGTTTAAAAAAATCCCAAACAGCCTAAGGTTTAAAAAAAAGTCCAGAACAGCCTAAGGTTTAAAAAAAAATCCCGAACAGCCTAAGGTTTAAAAAGAAGATCTCGAACAGCCTAAGGTTTAAAAAAAAATCCCGAACAGCCTAAGGTTTAAAAAAAAACCCCGAACAGCGTAAGTTTCATCTCCCATGTATACGAACAGTTCTTAGGTGTAAGTATTCTCAAATCTAAATATATAAACATACACAAAACCACCACAGTAAAGCTGTGATAACAAAATATTAAAATTCTTTAAAATAGAAGTAGGAACAGCTTTATCAGTAAACTAGCACACAGCTTGCAATATTCCGGTTTAGACTATAATCATACAAAAACATACAGGACAACGAAATAGGAAAAGACAGATTATAAATTCACATGTATGATGGAGAAAGAGGGGGGGGGGGATAGATGGAGCACTTAGTTGTGAGTTTCAGGGAGCTGTGCCCAAGAGGTATCACTCTCGGACAGAGCACCGGATATATCACGTGATTTCATATCCCCTATTTCCTTGTCCTGTATGTTTTTTGTATGATTAAGGTCTAAACCGAAACGCCGTAAGTGTGTGCTCGCTAATTACCACAGCTGCCCCTAGTTTTGTTTGAAATAGTTTTAACTTCCGGGTATAGAGTTTTGTAGTTCTTTATCTCATAAGAATAAAGTGAATAAACTCTCATTTCTCAGGCATGGGGTTTAAAAAAAGACTTAACTCCTAGGAATAGAGTTCAGAACTGTTAAATTCCTGAGAATAGAGTTCGGAAAGACCCATCTCCCATGGATGAAGTTTATTAAACACCGAACTCCAGGAATTAAGTTCGGAAGAGCAAAAGTTCAAATCGGGTTAAATTCGGGGACAGCAGTTCAGCATCGATCAAGAAAACTCAGCTTCGCACTGTATTTCTCTTGCACATGTCAGCCTTTCTAATGTATGTTCCTCTTCACTCCCCTCCCCCGCCCGCCATAAACCGTAGAGCTTTTGTTTTGTTTTCAGCTGTTTTCGCTTTACGTTTCCTCGTATTACGCAGCGTAACGGAATAAAGAAGCGGGAATGGAGAATCACAGTCTACCTGCAGAAAACATTTCATACAAGCAATCCAGTCTTATCTTGGAGTTAGACACACTGGAAGATAGGCACTTGTAGGAACAAAAAACAAACATGGACTGCAATTTTATCTCTCCCCCCAGACGATTAATTTAGGCAGCGTTTTCGATTTTCGTGGCTTTAATTCTCTCTGACACTATAAGCATTTTTTTTTTAAGGTAGGAAAATGTGAACTCCGTCTTACATCTCATTAATTCTAATTCATCCGAAGTTCTTAAATCTCGATATGAAAATTCTCCCGGGACACTGGCCTGCCAATACGGAACTGATTTATTTCAATTGTGCTGAAGCTATTTTTTAAATTGTCTTTTGTGTTTTTTTATTCAATGCGAATAAATTTCTCGCCAGTTTCATTGTGGGTCACTGAACTGCTTTGGAAGGTATCGTGGCTCTGGATTTTACGACTGTTCCAGAGAGTCCAAGTTAGATCAAAAGATGGTGCAATAACCTTAGCTAGATCAAATATCAGTGTCTCTGCTGGCGAGATTTTGCCGCTGCCGCACGTGGGCTGAACTTCCTCCCGGCCGATGAAGAAAATGCGATTAGGGTTGCCGCGTGCCGCCGCTGTGGAAAAAGTGATGGAAAGGATTAAGTGAAGTATAATCGGTATGGCCAGTAGACTCGCGGTGAGGGCTACACATATCACGGTATCTCTGCTCTAGAGGCCGGCCACGTCCTGTATACACCCATACTGGGATAATATGCCTAAACTGACTTGACCCAAGGGTAAAACTCATTAGTGACGAGGATTCGTCCTCCTCGACAAAGTTCCGTCCTGGTCACAACTAGGAAGGGTAGCGGCCACGATCACAAAATGCTGAAGTCGGAGACACTGGACCAGCTCAGTCTAGATAGGCAACCACCTCTCACCCGACGGGGATATATTATATCCAAATCACGTCGAGGTTTTCCAGTGAGAAAGACTAAATCTAGACTAAACTGGTCAGCGAAAACCACAGTGTCATGCAATCCCGCTTCTGTGACCCATCGAGAATATAGGCTCAAGCCACACGATGCTCTGATCCTTCATCCTTAATGAGACTATCGCGAGACCCAGAGGAGTAAACTCAGTAGGATCACGATGCGATCTTGGTAGTAGAAGCGAACGAAGAAGAAGAAATATCAGTGTAATAAGCCAGGCCACATCAAAGGATGGTGTAATAGTCCAAGCTAGATCAGACAGTCTACATCAGAGGATGGTATACTAGTCCAACCTAGATAAGCCATGCTACATCAAAGGATGGAATAATAATCCCGGCTAGATCAGCCCGGCTACATCAAAGGATCAAATATCAGTGTTATAAGCGAAGTTACATTTAAGGATTGGTAACAGTCTAAGCTAGATCAGCCAGGCTACATAAAAGGATGGTGCCCAGTCTAGAAGGAGTCCAGGACAGATCAAAGAATGATTAACAATGATCCGACAGTGAACTTATAGTCCAAGCTAGCTTTCTATATATTTCAGACTACTACAAGCCGATATCCCTGCCCGTTTGGGGATGCCCATGGTTGACCACGATATGGAGTTATATTTCCTCGAATCTTTTCTCAGGCAACATGTAACAAATCTATTTCTTTGTGAGTTTTGTGTTGAGATTTGTGCATAAAGCTATGACTATTAAGTACACTCTTATAAACACACAGATGTGTTGCGCAAAAAGAGGACAAAATGAAGACGTCAGCCCCTTAGCTTGACATGGTAATTACTGAAATCTCTTCTTCAGAACTTCTCATGAAACAATCATTTTTGAGTCCAGTTTCTCAATCCTGTTCTCTCCGGTTGGGAACGAGTACAAACCCAGCAACTGCTTCAGCATCAGCCGTGCTGAAAACCGGCCCAGACGAGTCCAGCCTGCCTTCCCCAGCAATCAGTTGACTAGGTGAACTTAAATGTGGTTTGTTTTCAAAGCGAACCACTCGTCACGGTTCTATAACTCAGGGAACCTTGCGGTGTGGCTGTAGATAACACTGGATTATGTAACATACAGAAGTAGGAATGTGTTTCCCTGAAAGATGTTTTCCTATGATGGTATACCAGACCACTGCTTGATGGTACAGTTGCTGATGCTGGATCATATGTTATGTGGTGAGTTTTTCATTTGTATAAATAAAAAGAACAAATATATCCATACTACAAGAACTTAATACTGAAGAAGGCTGGCTAGTAAAGAGGATTAAACAGAGAAAACTTAAATATTTTGGACACATTAAACGCCATGATAATCTAGAGAAGACCGTCTTGGAAGGGTACATAATAGGAAAAAGAAAGAGAAAGAAGACCAAGGCGAAGATGGCTGCAAGACATCGTTGATGATCTGCAAATGGATGCATCAGCAGCAGGCCATCTTGACCACAACCGAGAATCCTACAGGAGAGCTGTTAGGGTTGCAAAGTTCCATAAGGGACATGCAAATGAATGAATGAAGCATGATGCAAAGATGGGCAGTTTAAAGACAAGAGAAATGAGCGCGCATAAATGAACAGCATACAACAGTCTAATACTCTTACAAATATCTTTTCCAAGGACCACATATAAAAACACGACAAGAAGATGAAAAATTAAACACTTGGCTCTTTTGGTATCATCCTTGTAGGACAGACAGGCACAGATAAGTATTTACCAAAATATGGGACCGTTGTATGTTCTTCACTTATACGTGCACATCTTACTGTCTGCCACTCTCGTTCCTGTCTACCTTCATCTCTCTTTTTATCTCTCTGCAACACTGAACCAGAAAACTTTTATCTATTTTGTATAGAAACAAAGCAGTCATTGTGACATCAGTTCCCACATTCTACCTAGATAACAGAAGATTCCAGATGACACTGTGACACAGCATTTAAGATTGGACAGGCATGCAGTCAGTGACGCCCAGACAAAACTTCCTGTTAAGAGCACAATAAAAAAAACTCTTAAGTCATCTGACGCTGTACACTGAATGATATACGGGACCTATAAGAAGGTCAAGGGCGCTTGAGAAGCGAAGTGGTTAGTGGACTAGTTTTTCATAGCGAAGGCCGGCGTTTCGAAGGCGGCGCCCTTGTTATTCAGCTGTAGAAATTGCTACCTGACCTATTCTGCAGGCAGGGAAGGGTGTGATGGTGACACATATCACAGACAAGACAGTTCGAAGAAAACATAAATTCCAATAACATATCCACTTGGCGTCTTATGGCATAATAGAGTATAGCCACCGTTACCGCTTTACTCCCATAAAGGCAGGGGACCCTTAACTTTTCTACGATTGTAGATCCGCAACAAACTGTTAAACACCATCTGCTGGACTGCAGTGCATTGAAGGACCTTATGAAGAACTTGATACCACCAAACTCCTCAGTCACCGACATTCTGTATGGAGATGTAGAACAACTGAAGATGACCAGTACGTTTCATTCTCTGCCACAAGGGAAAAAGAGTGAAAAACTCGTAAACCCGGGGATTGGAAAAGTCAAAGACAAAAGATCTGTAACGGGAATTCTCAATTCATCATCATCATCATCATCATTTTATTCGGTAGTAGTATTATTTTACTTACACTTATGGACAGGTTGGAACATCCATCCATCCATCCATCCATCCATCCATCCATCCATCCATCCATCCCTCCATCCATCCATCCCTCCATCCCTCCATCCATCCATCCATCCCTCCATCCATCCATCCATCCATCCATCCATCCATCCCTCCATCCATCCATCCATCCATCCATCCATCCATCCATCCATCCATCCATCCATCCATCCATCCCTCCATCCATCCATCCATCCCTCCATCCATCCATCCATCCATCCATCCATCCATCCATCCATCCATCCATCCATCCATCCATCCATCAATCCATCCATCCATCCATCCATCCATCCATCCATCAATCCATCCATCCATCCATCCATCCATCCATGTCCTTGGTCAGGGATTAGCTAAGCAATCACCGCCCAGTACGCCCTGTGCCGCCTTGCAGACCAGCAGACAAACTTTCTCCACCTCTCACGGTCCATGGCCAGTCTTTGTATTGTGCCCTAGCTGTGCTGCATGCTACTCATTTCCTCTTCTTACAGGTCCTCCTCACTTTATTTGTCCCTCGGGTGTCCATCTCATGGTTGTGTTAGCCATGTTTCTGTGGTCTCTTTGGAGAACATGACTAGTCCAATTCCAGCCCCCCCCCCCTTTTTGTGCTTTTAATGGCACGAAGATCTTCTAATTCACATTGAACAAGTAAGTCTCTGTTATTTAGTTCACATTGAACAAGGAGGTCTCTATTATCTAGTTCACATTGAACAAGTAGGTCTCTGTTATCTAGTTCACATTGAACAAGGAGGTCTCTATTATCTAGTTCACATTGAACAAGGAGGTCTCTATTATCTAGTTCACATTGAACAAGTAGGTCTCTGTTATCTAGTTCACACTGAACAAGTAGGTCTCTGTTATCTAATTCACATTGAACAAGAAAGTCTCTGCTATTTAGTTCACATTGAACAAGTAGGTCTCTGTTATCTACTGTTCGAACAGAACAGCTGAAAGAAAAAGTCAGATCTGGTAACACATTTTTTTTCGGAGATAGAAACTCTTTAGAGACAGATACTCAACATTTGATTCCCATACTCATATATACCTCCCCCCCCCCCACCCCCACCCCAACCAAAGATGGTTGATCTATCTGAGATTTCTGCTTCTTATGCGCATCCACTCCACATTCTAGAGTTTAATGAAAGCCGTCATATATCACGGCAAACATCAACTATCAAGGATGACAAAATTGGCAATTACAGGAAAATATTACATAAAAAAAACAACATCCCTACCGAAGACAAGATTCAATCGACATTTACCTAGATCTGTCCGACCAGTAAATAGCCATAATAAACTTGACATAAAAGAGACGATATAAAAACATAATAATTCCTATATCCAATTACAAGTTCTTAACATATACAGTCCTAGACGAAATGACTGGGGAAATACATCAGCTCCTTTAGCTATAGATCATTTTCGATTGCGAATGCAGAGTTATTATTTGGAAAAGGACGGGTTTCCCCCGGTCTTGTGTCGTTATTTTATTAAGTACGGTAACGGAATCACACGATCGAAATCTCTATGCCGAGACAAAAATAACATAATTGCAAGTGAACTCTCTAGAATCTAATGATGATATTACATAGAACAATCTACTTGATTAAGAGAGAACTTTGTTCTTAAGGAGACGGAACTATTTATCGATTAATGGTAAACCTAAGATTACTTTAGTTAATCTTTCTTATGGTTCAATAATATAATGATTTATTTTGAATAGAAAAAAATGTACCTTCACGTTATTTGAACATTCGAGTAGGGAAAAGGTTAACGAGTTGGCCTCACCATAAAGGGAGTGGGTAATAATCCCACTTCGACGCGCTTCGATAAAAACCAGTTGTTATAAACTGAAACATTGCCCTCAAGTAAGAACATTTTAAGAAAGAAGTTTTAAAATGTTTATTGAATATATATTTGTGGAGCGAAACTCTTCCTCGCCAATGAAGAAAATGAGAAAAAGCGATTAGGGTTGCCATGCGGTACCGCTGTGAAAAAGTGATGGAAAGGATAAAGTGAAGCTTAATCGGTATGTCCAGTAGTCTCGCGGCGAGAGCTACTCATGCCACAGCATCTCTGCTCTAGAGGCCGGCCACGTCCTGTATACACCCATACTGGTGAAAAATGCCTAAACCGGCTCAACCAACCCAGGGATGAAACTTAATAGTGGCGAGGATTCGTCTTCTTGGACAAAAGCTCCGTCCTGGTCACAACTAGGAAGGGCAGCGGCCACGATCACAAAATGCTGAAGTCGGAGACACTGGACCAATGCAGTCTAGATAGGCAACCACCTCTCACCCGGCGGGGATGTATGCGTATCCTAATCACGCTGAGGTTTCCTATGAAAAAGTCCAACTCTAGACTAAACTGGTTCAACGAAAACCACGGTGTCACGCAATGCCGTTTCTGCGACCCACCAAGAATACAGGCTCAAGCCATGCGATACTCTGAACCTCCTGTGATCCTCACGGGGATCTCTTGTGGGCCTCTCGGGAACCACGGGACCCATCGAGGACCACAGGAGTAAATTTCAACAGGATCACGGGGCGGCCTTGGTAGTAGAAGCGAAAGAAGAAGAAGAAAAGTGAGAAGCATATCTATTTCTTCTTCACCCAGACATCCATGCAGAATTCTTTCATCAAATTCGGCAGCTTCTCTCTGGTTTTCATCATCAATATACAGCTTCTCTTGCAGGAAGTTGATGCCTGGTCAGATCCCTTCTCCGAGCAATCCGATATGTGGACATATAAAGGGAGAACGAACTTGAAAATATCATTTAAAAAAAGGGCAGATGATATCTAAGAAAGAAGATAAAAAACTATCTGAAGAGACGCATGATAGAAATCACCAAATGAGCAAAAAGCAAGGATCAAGATCTTCGACAATCATGGCTAAAAATCTTCTGCTGACACGGCACCTGATGATGATGATGATGATGATTACCTTCGTGTAAATTGCTTCTAAAAGCAAATAGTATTTGCTAGTATGGCGAGACGCAATAGATTGCAAGATAGATAGGACCAAGTATTAAGGATAGTAGGATATTCTCGTGAAATTCAGTCCCAGTAAATGTCAGGTATTGAAAGTATATAGATGACGATATACCAGTAACACTAGGCTATGAGAATAAGAATGCACGAGTACTTCGTTCAGTAGATATTAGAATAATAATGAATAATAATGAATGTTTCTCAGAAGCTGACAGAAGAGAAGTAACAATATTCAATTATCTAGAGCAGTGGTTGGATTCATATCAATGGAAACAAGATTCCGAGTACTTAAATGGTACATCGAGCCAATTTTGTTTTATGAGTGTGAAGCATGGTCTGTGATTAAGAGAGTACAGCGAGAAATGGAGGCCATATGGAAATGTAGTTCATAAGAAGGATGTTGAAGGTGCTATTGACAGCTAAGAAAACCAACGAAGAAGTCTTAGGAGAGGCTGGAGTTAAAAGGCAAATTACAGCAAAGATCAGAGGCAGATAAGCGAGATTTGTATGATATTTTCTGAGAAGAGAAAACTGGAACACATTGTGGTAACTGGAAAAATTGAGGGAAGAAGTGACAGAGGAAGACAGAGAGAGAAATTACTGTATGGGCTGTCAGTGCGGCTAGGAAGAAAGTCACAGGCGGATCTCATAATCAAGTCTAAAGACAGGGAAATGTGGAGAGAAATTATCGCCTAAGCCATACAGCACGGCACTTGATTGGTTGATTGATTGAGAGCAGTGGTTCCCAACTGGTGGTCCGCGGAACCTGCGTGGGGGTCCGTGACAAAAAGTCAACGTCCTTTTTTGTCAGAACAAGTATAAATGTTAATTGCTGTCTATTTTTTCCGTAACTACATTACTGTCATCGTGAAAACTCACCAAGTTTGTAATGTGTTTTTTAATGTAATATAGCGTTTACTCATAAAGGGTTACCTATATTTTCTAAAAAAAACCCCCCAAAAAAACAAAACATTATTGTGCATTTAAAGCTCACAGCTATCATACAAATATGAAACGTTTCCAAATAATGGAGGGGGGGGGGTCGTGGCCTGAAATTTGAAATAGCAAGGGACCCGTGGACTTTTGTTAATTGGGAACCATTGGTCTAGAGAATACGCCATAACTATAACACTCTACCACCTAAAAGAGATACAGCAACGTTCTTGACATTTAGAAAAAAAAGCCAGCATATTAACATCTAGAGAAGACACAGCAACACTCTAATATCTGGACAAGACACAACAATACTCTAACGTCAAGAGAAGATACAACACTCTAATGTCTATAGAAGACACAGCAGCACTTTAACATCTAGAAAAGATACAGCAACACTCTAACACTAAGAGAACATAGAGCAACACTCTAACATCAAGAGAATATACAGCAATACTCTAACATCAAGAGAACATACAGCAACACTCTAACATCTAGAGAAGACGTAGCAATACTCTGACCTCGAGAAGAAATATAACAAGATTCTTTAATATTTAGGAAATAAACAATAACGTTCTTACCATTTAGGAGAGATATAACAACACTTACCATCCAGAAGAGACATAGCAACACTTACCATCCAGAAGAGACATAGCAACACCTGCAACCTAGGACGGACATCGGAACACTTACCATCTAAGAGTTGCATAACAACACTTACCATCTAGGAGAGACATACCAATGCTTTTACAACTAGGAGAAACATAGTAACACTCTTACCATCTACAAAAGACATCGTCACATTCTTATAATCTATGAGAGACATAGAAACACTCTAATATCTGAAGAGATGTTGTAACATTCTTAACATTTAGAAAAGAAATAGCAACACTATGTTATCTAGCAGAGACTAGCAACACTCTGTAATCTATAAGACACATATTGACGCTCTTACCATCCATAAGAGGTATAGCAACATTCTGCAGTCTATGAGAGGCATAACACCGCTCATACCACCTAAGATCGACATAGCAATACTTTAATATCGAACAGAGGCATAGCAACACTCTTAAGATCTATGAGACACCAGTAACACTCTTAACATCTAGATATAGCAACACTCTTAACATCTATGAAAGATATAGCAATATTCAAGACCAAACTGCTGTAGTTCAGTCGCATTCACAAGCTTGACGATAAAAATAATCATTAACCAATTTGTCATCAACTTTCATTTACCCTACTCTCTTCCAATTTTTGTCCAACCAAGCCAATGCAAAAATTCTTTTCCTCCCGCGAAACCAAAGAGTTAACAATGAAAAGTCATAAATTCGGAACCCAAAAAAAAAAAAAATGAGAATATGTGACCCTGTATCTGGAATGTATGCATTCATCATTAAACTCAGACGCGAGAAGTCCTTACATGACAGAAATTCATATTTCTGACCTAATGTTCTTCGCAGAGACCTCTTCAAACAATAAGCCAGCGATGAGCAAAATCACGTTCTTTCATCGTTTTCAAAGTGAAAATATTTCCGTCCTGCAGTGTCGTATTTCTTGTCTCCGGCCAATATTCATGACACCGCAGACAAATAAAACTGTCTGTTTGAAAGTCAGTGCAACATGTTGCAGTAGGATTACATGAATTTTTCCTCATGTTTCTAGATGATAACCTGATTTTTGTTGTTGTTGTCAACAAATAGTCAGATTGTTGGGGGGGGGGGGGGGAGAGAAGGGGAAATCATGAATCTTTTGGCCTCCTCCCCACTCCTCTACACCCCCTACCCCCCTCCTTCCTTCCAAAGTTCCTAGAGCAGTGTTTCCCAAAGTAGGAGAGGGATGTACCCACGTGGGTGGGGTCAATTTGAATATTTGGGGACCGGGAGCAATTAGAATATATTTATAATATACTTTTCCGAACTTGTTGACTATTTAGTAACACACGAATAATAAGAGTATTAGTATATAACACACGAATAATAAGAGTATTAGTATGTAAAACTAAGTCTTTAACTGTACCCGAAGTCACTGCAGTATAACTGTGATACCAAAATGTATAAACTAGGGAAAAAAAGTAAGAACAGCTTTATTACTTAACGATTACAAAGTTGTGACTTTTCGGTGTGAACCTTAATCATATAAAACCATACATGATGAAGAATAAGAGAGAGGAGCTAAAATATAAATTCCCATGAACACTATGAAAAATACAGGGATTGAAAAAAATAACAAAATAAAATGAATGGAGCACTAGCTGTGACGTGTAAGAAGCTGTGACTTCTAAAAGGCTGTGTTCAGAAGTGCGCATGGTGGAGTGTAGAGAATGTTTAAATGGTGACTTGTGATGTGTGACAGGTGGGTCGTAAATGAGGAGGTGGAATGGGGGGGGGGGGAACCGGGGAAAAGGGAGAGAGTGATACAATGGTAATCTAGCCGGGAGAAGGTGGAATAGATGATTATAGTAGAGGTAGATGAGGTGTAATCTGATGCTGTGATGAGGTTTTGAACTATATGTTAGAAGTGAGAAAGGAACGAAACTTATTACAGAGTGATTATGATTGTGGAAGAGGGGAATATTAGCTGAGTTGAGGAACATCAAAATCTTTGAGGTGCTGAGGTTGGACATGATTCAAAATTTTTTAAAAAATGGTTGAGAAACACTGTCCTAGAGGTTACGGAAAGAGGTTTTACTGAGTTTTCTGCGGGATAAGGAGGTTTAGAGATAGTTAAAGGAGACAACTTAATGCAAGAGTAACACACTAGAAGAGAATTGGATTGCCACGACAAAGCACTGGGATGCGAACCCGTGTCTGTGACGTTTCAAACAAACTTTCTCACTGAAATGGCAGCTCATATTTAAGTTTGAATAACTGTCTCTAAAACTGAAGAATACCTGCAAAACGAGGCAAACTAGAGTAAATTGTACTTAGGTCTGCCAGTGGGTTAAGTGATGATATGCATTCAAGTAAAAACAAAAACAAAAAGCACACCTACCACCTAGGAGAGACAAAGAAACAATTACCACCTAGGAGAGACAAAGAAACAATTACCACCTAAGAGAGACAAAGAAACAATTATCACCTAGGAGAGACAAAGAAACAATTACCACCTAGGAGAGACAAAGAAACAATTACCACCTAGGAGAGACAAAGAAACAATTATCACCTAGGAGAGACAAAGAAACAAATATCACCTAGGAGAGACAAAGAAACAATTATCACCTAGGAGAGACAAAGAAACAAATATCACCTAGGAGAGACAAAGAAACAAATATCACCTAGGAGAGACAAAGAAACAATTATCACCTAGGAGAGACAAAGAAACAATTATCACATAGGAGAGACAAAGAAACAAATATCACCTAGGAGAGATAAAGAAACAGTTATCACCTAGGAGAGACACAGAAACAATTATCACCTAGGAGAGACAAAGAAACAATTATCACCTAGGAGAGAGGTTCTAAGGACTGCAAACGCGCCACAAACAGCCTCTGGCAGTCAAGTCCAGCTCCTGGCCTTCCCGTGGCAGAACTGTTTAAACTGACAGGAGAAGGGGCGAGGGCGAATATCTGGCGCCTGAAAACCAGTTACTTAGGGTAGATGAGTGTCACGTTTGGTAGCTCATCTGCCGCTGTTGGCGAGATCTTCAGCTGCCGTGCGTGGAGCGGTGCTCTTCCCGGCCAATGAAGAAATTTGCAAATGAGGTTGCCGCGCAGCATCACTGCGGAAAAGGTGGTTGAAAGAATAAAGCGAAGCAAACAGTCAAATCACGGCACCTCTGGTCTGGAGGTCGGCCACGTCCTGAGTGCACTCATATCGGGTGAAATGCATGAACCGGTTTGTCCCAGAGGTTAAGTCACTGCTGGCTTGACTTTTCAAATGCCGCGCGTGGAGTGAAGCTCCTCCCGGTTAAGGAAGTAAATGCGGAAATAAAGGTTGCTGTGCGGCGCCGATGGGAAAAAGTGGTGGAAAGTGAAGTTTAACCTGGTATGTCCAGTAGTATCGCTACGAGAGCTATACCACGGCACCTCTGCTCTAGAGGCCGCCTACGTCCGAAATACACCTACACTGGTGAAATATGCCTAAACCGGCACACACCAGGGGTGGAACTCGATGGCTAGACATGTCATGCCACCTCAGCTCTAGAGGTCGGTAACGCCTGATAAACACCCATACTGGTGAATTTTGCCTAAACCGGCTCATACCAGGGGTGAATCTTGAAGGCTATGAATGTCACAGTACCTCTGCCCTAGAGGTCGGTCCCGTCCCAAACATGCCCATACTGGGAAATGTCTAAACCGGCTCAACCCAGGGGTAGAAATCACTAGTGGCGAGGATTCGTCCTCCTGGACAAAAGCTCCATCCTGGTCACAACTAGGAAGGGTAGCGGCCACGACCGCAAAATGCTGAAGTCGGAGACACTGGACCAGGGAAGTCTAGATAGGCAACCACCTCTCACCCGGCGGGGATGTTTGCGTATCCTAATCACGCTGAGGTTTTCCGGTGAGAAAGTCCAACCCTGGACTGGATGGGCAACCACCTCTCACCCGGCGGTGATACACGGGTATCTCATAACACGTCGAGGTTTTCCGGTGAGAAAGTCCAACTCTGGCCTGGGTGGGCTAACGCCTCTCACCCAGCGGGGATGCACTGATATTCCAAACACGTCGAGGTCTTCCGGTGAGAAAGTCCAACCCTAGACCAAACTGGTGCAATGAAAACCACGGTGTCACGCAATCCCGCTTCCGAGACCCACCAAGAATACAGGCTAAAGCACTGTGATACTCTGAACCCCTTGTGGTCCTTCGTGGAACTCATGTGGTCTATTTTGGACCACACAGGGGACCACTGGACCTAACGAGGACCACATGTGTGAATTCAGTAGGTTCACAGTGCGGTTTTTGGTGGTAGAAGTGAACGAAGAAGAAGAGGAAGAAGAAGAAGACCTAGGAGAGACAAGGAAACAATTATCACCTAGGAGAGACAAAGAAACAATTATCACCTAGAAGAGACAAAGTAACAATTACCACCTAGGAGAGACAAAGAAACAATTATCACCTAGGAGAGACAAAGAAACAAATACCACCTAGGAGAGACAAAGAAACAATTATCACCTAGGAGAGACAAAGAAACAATTATCACCTAGGAGAGACAAAGAAACAATTATCACCTAGGAGAGACAAGGAAACAATTATCACCTAGGAGAGACAAAGAAACAAATACCACATAGGAGAGACAAAGAAACAATTATTACCTAGGAGAGACACAGAAACAATTATCACCTAGGAGAGACAAAGAAACACTTACCACCTAGGAGAGACAAAGAAACAATTATCACCTAGGAGAGACACAGAAACAATTATCACCTAGGAGAGACAAAGAAACACTTACCGCCTAGGAGAGACAAAGAAACACTTACCGCCTAGGAGAGACAAAGAAACACTTACCGCCTAGGAGAGATAAAGAAACACTTACCGCCTAGGAGAGACACAGAAACAATTACCACCTAGGAGAGACACAGAAACAATTACCACGTAGGAGAGACAAAGAAACAATTACCACGTAGGAGAAACACAGAAACAATTATCACCTAGGAGAGACAAAGAAACACTTACCACCTAGGAGAGACAAAGAAACACTTACCGCCTAGGAGAGACTAAGAAACACTTACCACCTAGGAGAGACTAAGAAACACTTACCACCTAGGAGAGACAAAGAAACAATTACCACCTAGGAGAGACAAAGAAACAATTACCACCTAGGAGACACAGAAACAATTACCACCTAGGAGAGACACAGAAACAATTACCACGTAGGAGAGACAAAGAAACAATTACCACGTAGGAGAAACACAGAAACAATTATCACCTAGGAGAGACAAAGAAACACTTACCACCTAGGAGAGACAAAGAAACACTTACCGCCTAGGAGAGACAAAGAACACTTACCACCTAGGAGAGACTAAGAAACACTTACCACCTAGGAGAGACAAAGAAACAATTACCACCTAGGAGAGACAAAGAAACAATTACCACCTAGGAGAGACACAGAAACAATTACCACGTAGGAGAGACAAAGAAACAATTACCACCTAGGAGAGACACAGAAACAATTACCACGTAGGAGAAACACAGAAACAATTATCACCTAGGAGAGACAAAGAAACACTTACCACCTAGGAGAGACAAAGAAACACTTACCGCCTAGGAGAGACAAAGAAACACTTACCACCTAGGAGAGACTAAGAAACACTTACCACCTAGGAGAGACAAAGAAACAATTACCACCTAGGAGAGACAAAGAAACAATTACCACCTAGGAGAGACACAGAAACAATTACCACGTAGGAGAGACAAAGAAACAATTACCACCTAGGAGAGACACAGAAACAATTACCACGTAGGAGAAACACAGAAACAATTATCACCTAGGAGAGACAAAGAAACACTTACCACCTAGGAGAGACAAAGAAACACTTACCGCCTAGGAGAGACAAAGAAACACTTACCACCTAGGAGAGACAAAGAAACAATTACCACCTAGGAGAGACAAAGAAACAATTACCACCTAGGAGAGACACAGAAACAATTACCACGTAGGAGAGACAAAGAAACAATTACCACGTAGGAGAGACATACCGATACTTTTGCCACTTAAGAGGGACATAGTAACACTCTTATCACCTGCAGGAGGCACCGTAACATTCTAAAAATCTAGGAGAGACATAGTAACACTCTAATATCTGAAGAGATGTGGCAACATTCTTTACATTTAGAAAAGAAACAGCGACTCTCTGTTATCTAGTAGATTCATACAACCTTAAAACCAAAGTAATGCCTGCCTTGGTGTAGTGGGAGGACTCCTACATTCCGGAACGCTATTTTAAACGAAGCTGTCCTCAAATTTGAATTTCAATTAAAAACTATCAAAAAGCATATTCCCCACAGGCTACAAACTTCGCGCACAGCCTAACTCAATTTAAAAAAACAAAAAAGAAAAAAAACACGGAAGGGGGCGGATGGGGGTGGCTTTTCCCGTTATTTTGTTACATTTAAATTTTCTGATGCTGGGCAAAGAAAAAAAAAAAGGATAACAAAAATTGTTGTCAGTCATCGGTTATATAGAATCATCCTTTAACTACAAACAAGTCCATATGTGTCTTCTTCTTCTTCTTCTTCTTCTTCTTTTTCTTCTTCTTCTTCTTCTTCTTCCTCTATAAAAGAAAGGAAGAAAGAAGTTAAAAAGGAAAGAAATGAAAGAAAATAACACAGACAGAAAGAAAGAAAGACAGAAAGAAATACAGAAAGAAAGAAGGAAACACAGAAAGAAAGAAACACAAAATGAAACACAGAAAGAAAGAAACACAGGAAGAAAGAAAGAAACACAGAAAGAAAGACAGAAAAAAGAAAGAAAGAAAGACAGAAAAAAAGAAAGAAAGAAAGAAAGAAAGAAAGACAGAAAAAAAGAAAGAAACACAGAATGAAACACAGAAAGAAAGAAACACAGAATGAAACACAGAAAGAAAGAAAGAAACACAGAAATAAAGAAAGAAACACAGAAAGAAAGAAAGAACGAAAGAAAGAAAGAAATACAAGTAACACAAATGTGAACCAAATGAAGTGGATTCTCAGGAAAAAAAAATATGTGCAAAAGAATCAGGAGACTCTCCAATGTTTAGTTCTAAACTCAGAGAACGACTGAAGAAAAAGAAAAGATTCTGTCAACAAAACGTAGAATGCAGAATTTTAATAAACTATAGGATGAAGCGATTAAACTGAGGAGTTAAACTTTAGACAATATGATAGAACGTTTAAGAGACTAGACTAATAAAAGAGCTTAACTTTAGACGATCCTATAGAAAGTTCAAGTTACTAGATCAACAGAAGAGCTCAACATTTAGACAATATTATGGAAAGCACAAGTGACTAGGCAAACTCATGAACTCAACATTTAGACAATCCTATAGAAAGATCAAGCGACTAGATAGACTGGGGATGAAGACGCCTGTCCGATGATGCAATCAGCGTCCCATAGCTGACCAAGACCCTGACCCATCTCTCCGTCGTACCCCCAGTAACAAGCATAGCCTGGCTAACAGGACAGGGATCGCCATAGTCCTCATGGTGGTGGAGTCTGCTAAAGAAGCATTGCACACTCCCTAATTTTTAGCTGTACTCCTGGACTGAAAAATTAGCTGCCATAACCCGCTCCCGCGCCGAGACGATGCTGTGACTCAACATCTCTACAGCATTGTCTGCAAAGAACAACAGCTCGCATGTACAGGTAGTTCGTACAAGTACTAGATAAACCCATGAGCTCAACATTTAGACAGTCCTATAGAAAGCTGAAGTGACTTGGATCAATATTCAGACAATCTTATAGAAAGATGAAGTAACTAGACAAACTCACCAACTCAACATGTAGGAAATCTTACAGTATGAACAACCGACATTTACAAGGAACTGAGTAATGTTAATAGACCAGACTGGAAACTAGAAAAACAATACTAGAAAACAGAACAGCTTAACCACATGATAGCCTAGTATAGCTAGAATCTTAGATAAAAGTAACATAGCTATTTGGGAAATAAAAGACAAGATTATCGAAGGAATAAAAAAAAATAAGCGAAGACTATCATGGGATTCACAAACAATATTGTCTGTGGAAAACTTTGAAGGCACCAGTGATCGAAAGATCGAACACCATGAGTTAAATATTCACTCATTCCTCTTGGGTTCTCTGCACGGAACTAACTTAATTTCAGTTCTATTACAACCCCAAATGGACGCTAAACATCTTTTAAGATGCACCACAGAACAAACTCATTCTGAACTGGAGGACGGTGCGGTGCATCTCTGTCCCATCACTGGCGGTGCAGAATACTTCATTTCAACCACAGGCGCCCTTGCTGCCGTGCCACGTGGTTTAACGTTAATGAAACGGGGAAAATCGAACAAAATTAACGAAGAAGTTGAATTACGATCTGCCTTGTTTCTTGATAGTTTTCAGGGGGGGCTAGGTTGTGACGTAAATGTTTGATGTTTGGAAAGAAGATCGCGTCTTCAACCAACACAATGTGAAGCGTTGCTGAAAACGTGTAATAGACTTTCATTCATTCATTTGCATGTCCCTTGCGGAACTTTGCCTCCCAAACAGCACTCCTGTAGGCCTCTCGGTTGTGAGCAAGATGGCCTGCTGCTGTTGCATCCATTTCCAGATCGTCAACGATGTCTTGCAGCCATCTTCGTCTTGGTCTTCCTCTTTTTCTTTTTCCCATTATGTACCCTTCCAATACGGTCTTCTCTAAATTATCATGACGTTTAATGTGTCCAAAATATTTCAGTTTTCTCTCTTTAATCCTCTTCACTAGCCAGCCTTCTTCAATATTAAGCTCTTGTAGTATAGATATATTTGTTCTTTTTTGTGTCCACGATATTTGGAGAAATCTTCTGTAGCATTTACATTCAAAGGCATTTATGTGTTTCTCAGCTGTTTTGTTAAGTGTCCAGGTCTCACAGGCATATGTTGCTATGGGAAAGATGCATGCCCTTAAAAATCTTATTTTTGTGGTTCTGTCTGCTCCTCTCCACAGATTCTTTATTTGTTTTACTTTCTGAAGAGCGATAGATGTCCTCCTTTTAATTTCCCTCATTGTATCTCCATTATTTGTTAAACTTAGTAAGGTAAAATTCCCGTTTCCAAGCCGTTAAGGCATATTGGGGAATACGGTGTTAGGTCCGTATTTTCCATGACCTTCGGCACATGAAAGTGTGATGTGGTCAGTATCACGCCAGGCCGCTTTACCTTCCTAGATTTCTCTGGTATCCATTTTTAAAGGATGGGTGAAACCCAGGGCCTTTTCTGGGGTGTACTATAAAAAAAAAATCCCACCGCTGGGACTGTACCCGGTACAGTCAGATTAGTAAACTGAGCGCCTAATCACTCAGCCAACCAGGCCATAGTAGACTTAGTAGAGCCTTGTATTTCTAGAAGCCGAAAAAACAGTATCACAGCACATTCTGTAGTGCTAACCATATAACACTTTGTGTATGCACAAGAGATGAAGGAAGCAAGACCAAGGGGTAGACCAAGTCAGAGATGGAAAGACAACACAGAAGAGGATTTAAAGGAAATTCGTGTCACCAGCTGGAGAGAGAATATTAGGAGTAGAGAGGAATAGAGGCGAACTTTATCTGCAGCAATGAGCCTTAATGACTCGGAAAGAAGAAGAAGAAGCAGAAGAAGAAGAAGAAGAAGAAAAATAATACAACACTGTACTGGATCACTTTATTGTGTGATAGCACTGACTTCGTTGTTTATCATTTTTAAAAAAATGTATACTTGGAAACCTATATGGAGACAATTAACACAATATTCGTACATATGCATATACACAACGCAGTCTCAGCGACAGACTTTTCAGATGACAGCTTCAGTTGGTGTTAAAATGACTGTTAAATCCACATTTGGCAGTAACTCGGTAAACAGATGATGTTTTTCAAGCTGTTTCAAAGAAAGGAACCGAAACAAAAGATGTTAATATCCAGTGTCTCAAACTTAACTGATTGTGTCGTGCTTTGGAATCAGGACAACCAGAGCTGGTCAAGACCTTTCCATATCTACATGTAAGATCCTAACAGTACTAATATTACATTTTGTAACAGTACATCCTCACCAAATGGATTAGAAACAACACGTTCAGTATGGTGAGGGAGCTAGCGTGGGAGCCTTGTTGTAAGTCCGTGAGGGAGCTAGCGTGTGAGTCTTGTTTAAGTCCGTGAGGGAGCTAGCGTGGAAGCCTTGTTGTAAGTCCGTGAGGGAGCTAGCGTGAAAGTCTTGTTGTAAGTCCGTGAGGGAGCTAGCGTGAAAGTCTTGTTGTAAGTCCGTGAGGGAGCTAGCGTGAAAGTCTTGTTGTAAGTCCGTGAGGGAGCTAGTGTGGGAGTCTTGTTGTAAGTCCGTGAGGGAGCTAGTGTGGGAGTCTTGTTGTAAGTCCGTGAGGGAGCTAGCGTGGGAGTCTTGTTGTAAGTCCGTGAGGGAGCTAGCGTGAAAGTCTTGTTGTAAGTCCGTGAGGGAGCTAGTGTGGGAGTCTTGTTGTAAGTCCGTGAGGGAGCTAACGTGAAAGTCTTGTTGTAAGTCCGTGAGGGAGCTAGTGTGGGAGTCTTGTTGTAAGTCCGTGAGGGAGCTAGCGTGAAAGTCTTGTTGTAAGTCCGTGAGGGAGCTAGCGTGGGAGTCTTGTTGTAAGTCCGTGAGGGAGCTAGCGTGAAAGTCTTGTTGTAAGTCCGTGAGGGAGCTAGTGTGGAGTCTTGTTGTAAGTCCGTGAGGGAGCTAGCGTGAAAGTCTTGTTGTAAGTCCGTGAGGGAGCTAGTGTGGAAGTCTTGTTGTAAGTCCGTGAGGGACCCAACGTGGAAGCTTTGTTGTAAGTCCGTGAGGGAGCTAGCGTGGAAGTCTTGTTGTAAGTCCGTGAGGGAAATAGCGTGGAAGCCTTGTTGTAAGTCCGTGAGGGAGCTAGCGTGGAAGTCTTGTTGTAAGTCCGTGAGGGAGCTAGCGTGAAAGTCTTGTTGTAAGTCCGTGAGGGAGCTCGTGTGGGAGTCTTGTTGTAAGTCCGTGAGGGAGCTAGCGTGAAAGTCTTGTTGTAAGTCCGTGAGGGAGCTAGTGTGGGAGTCTTGTTGTAAGTCCGTGAGGGAGCTAGCGTGAAAGTCTTGTTGTAAGTCCGTGAGGGAGCTAGCGTGGGAGTCTTGTTGTAAGTCCGTGAGGGAGCTAGTGTGGGAGTCTTGTTGTAAGTCCGTGAGGGAGCTAGCGTGAAAGTCTTGTTGTAAGTCCGTGAGGGAGCTAGTGTGGAAGTCTTGTTGTAAGTCCGTGAGGGACCCAACGTGGAAGCTTTTTTGTAAGTCCGTGAGGGAGCTAGTGTGGAAGTCTTGTTGTAAGTCCGTGAGGGAAATAGCGTGGAAGCCTTGTTGTAAGTCCGTGAGGGAGCTAGCGTGGAAGTCTTGTTGTAAGTCCGTGAGGGACCCAACGTGGAAGCTTTGTTGTAAGTCCGTGAGGGACCCAACGTGGAAGCTTTGTTGTAAGTCCGTGAGGGAAATAGCGTGGAAGCCTTGTTGTAAGTCCGTGAGGGACCTAGCGTGGGATCTTTGTTGTAAGTCCGTGAGGGAGCTAGCGTGGAAGCCTTGTTGTAAGTCCGTGAGGGAAATAGCGTGGAAGCCCTGTTGTAAGTCCGTGAGGGAAATAGCGTGGAAGCCTTGTTGTAAGTCCGTGAGGGAGCTAGCGTGGAAGCCTTGTTGTAAGTCCGTGAGGGAGCTAGCGTGGAAGTCTTGTTGTAAGTCCGTGAGGGAGCTAGCGTGGGATCTTTGTTGTAAGTCCGTGAGGGAGCTAGCGTGAAAGTCTTGTTGTAAGTCCGCGAGGGAGCTAGCGTGGGATCTTTGTTGTAAGTCCGTGAGGGACCCAACGTGGAAGCTTTGTTGTAAACCCACTCAAAGCAATCAGGAAAACCATAACGGTATATTTCCTGTAGAATCTGGTAGTTTTATTCCTAATCTCTACAACACGGCCAAGTTGTGGCTCGAGTTTCCAAGTTCATGCTTCTAGGTAGTTCCTGCACCAGCCTGCTTTTACAGCACCATTCACCCATATCCCTAGACGAATGATGAGAAGAGTTACAGGACAAGAGCTGGTCCACTCAGCAACTCATGATCATCGCTTAGCAATCTGGACGCAGGCTGGCCGTGCTCCATGAGTGCTTCGACGCGTCAGATCTTAGCCAAGCCTCTCTTACTGGTGTTATGAGATGCCCGTTCTGTAATACATTTTATAGCTAAAGGCGACATGCAAAGGGAGATAATCTACTCTGAAGTTTCACTTTTTACCCTTTGACCTCATGGTTCTGATACATGTTACTCCTTCCAACTTTCAAATTAACGATTAATCAAAGTAAAAATCTGAACATAACAAGACATTTGCTCTGTGTATCTTAAGTAGTGTTCTTAAGTTGGGCTTCTCCGTCGCATCTTCTGTCAGCTGAGACCAGGACAAAGGGAGTCCGGACTGTAGTGAGTTTCGCTTGTGTTGCCGATAGGAAGCGTCTCCTAGGGTTAGTCCCCCTTGACTTTGGACATCTATCACGTGAGAAAGTATTGCACTTTGTCCAGCTGAGATCATTTATCCAGCTGGCCCCCCCAAGAACACTGAAGCAGTGACGAATGACGTCCACTGGACAAGCCTTTGGGTGGGGCGCGTTTTTAATCTTAGTAGCAAATACAAAGTGAGGGGGGGGGGGAGGGGAGAGACAACTGCGTCTTATCAGCTCCTGGGCGGACATGATGTAGAGAGATGTACTGTCCCAGGATCTGCTACTGCCCCCCCCCCCCTACAACAGTGACAGCCAATGAATTTCCCGCACTCGCCCCTCTCCTCCCTTTTTCGACAGCTATTTCCTGTAGTTTCTTTGAATATTAACAGAAACAATGAATTTCTCTCGTGCACTCTTAAAAAAAAAATAAATAAAATGATTTTATTTTCAGAAGCGATGGTCATATCACATGGAAGCCCATGTTCGTGGGGGGGGGGGGGGAAGACGGACATTCATCTTCAGTTTTAATAAGGCTCAGGACGATCGACAACCTCTCCATGGGGAGAACAGATGAACTGTAATGAAATATTTAGCTGGAAGATGGCTGGATGGCGTCAGTATTGATTGCTGTCCGGACATACGATGGGGCCTGCTCTGGCTACAGATGACATAGTGAAGCAAGGTCGGTAACTCACATTTTATTTGTAGCTATTTTGGAGGGAAGAAAAGTCACGTTAAGTGAACGGACAAGATTCCGGAAATTTTCTAGTCCGGTCGGTCATTTATTCGGCCAGGAGCCAGTTGCTGTTGTTTATATTGCCCGTCCCTGTAGAGGGGAGGGCATTGGCAGCCCCCGTAGACGGCAATATTTGCCCTGCCTCCCTGCAGAATGGATATTTTATCTTTACAGACGATATGTAACGCGATTTCTCGCGCCAGTGCTATTTAGCCAATTTCATGTTTTAGGGGGAGAAAGAAGAAGTTTATTTTTTTGTTTTGTTTATTTAATAAAATATGTGGGTTAATGCTAATCATAGATTTATGAACTCTAATGTTTGCGACATTTGGAAGCTGTTGCATGAAGTTTAATACAATCTTTTCTCTTTCTTTGCTTGTTCTGTTCTCTTTGGTGAGGATCATCATCGTCGTCGTCATATCATCATCATCATCATCATCACCATCATCACGTGCCTGCTCAAAGGTTGGCTGCAGTCGCCGTCCAGTTTACTCTATTCTCTGTTTTCACAGCACACCAGGTGAAGCTCGGTCCAGTCCAACCCTTTACGCAGCCAACCCGACTACATTGTTGTGGTCCTCTTGCATTTTTTTTTCGTGTTCTTTTCTCTCCACATTATTTTGTTACGTCTCTTAATATGACCGAAATATTTAACTGTTTTGTTCTTATTTTTTTTTTCATTATTTATCTTTTCAATTTCAGTTGATTTAGTACTTCTTTCCTTGTTTTATTTTCTGCCTATGTTGCTCACCCCTTTAGCCTGATTTATTTTCTGCCCATGAAATACACTTCATTCTTCTATTTTCTGCCCATGGAATACACTTCATTCTTCTATTTTCTGCCCATGGAACACACTTCATTCTTCTATTTTCTGCCCATGGAATACACTTCATTCTTATATTTTCTGCCCATGGAACTCATCCCATTCTTCTATTTTCTGCCCATGGAACTCACCCCATTCTTCTTTTTTTCTGCCCATGGAACTCACCCCATTCTTCTATTTTCTGCCCATGGAACTCACCCCATTCTTCTTTTTTTCTGCCCATGGAATACACTTCATTCTTATATTTTCTGCCCATGGAACTCACCCCATTCTTCTTTTTTTCTGCCCATGGAATACACTTCATTCTTCTATTTTCTGCCCATGGAATACACTTCATTCTTCTATTTTCTGCCCATGGAACTCACCCCATTCTTCTTTTTTTCTGCCCATGGAATACACTTCATTCTTCTATTTTCTGCCCATGGAACTCACCCCATTCTTCTTTTCTTTTCTGTCCATGGAATACACTTCATTCTTCTATTTTCTGCCCATGGAATACACTTCATTCTTCTATTTTCTGCCCATGGAACTCACCCCATTCTTCTATTTTCTGCCCATGGAAATCACCCCATTCTTCTGTATATCAACATTCCAAGTGCTACAGTCTTCTTCTCAGTTTTTTTTTTTTGTAACGAACATCCTTCTGCGGCTGAGAACAGTAAAGTGTACACAAATCTTTGTTTCATTTACCACCTTATTTGTTCCCAAATGAGAACTTTCCCCATTTTAATGAAAGTGCATTTGGCTATTCCTACTCTTCTACTTTGGTTTTGTCGCCTTACTTATTAACTTGTACACTGAAAAAATAATGAGGAATGTTAGAGAAGATGTAGACAAATTAATATTACCATGCCATAAGATGAATGTTGCGAATCCCCTGGACAGCAAAAATAACTAATGAAGAATGTATGAGAAGAGCTGGAGAGACAAAAAACCTTGTCAAAAAGATAAGAGAGAGACAATGTACTTTCATAGGACATGCAATGAGAAGAGGGGGCATTGAAAATATTATAACAACAAGAAAAACAGAAGGAAGAAGATCAAGAGGAAGACCAAGAGAAATGATACTAGACAGTCTGACGGGATGGTGTGAGAGGAGATCACCAACTGAGCTGATGGCCTGCATGAAGGATCGTGTACTCTGGAGAAACATAATAGCCAACGCCAGTCGGCATGGCACATGATGATGATGATGATGCCATAACAATTGGAGATTATGAAATACCAGAGGTCAGATATGCTGATGACACAGTATTACTGTGTACAACACAAAAAGGACTGGAAAAACTAATTATGTCAGTCTGTAAGAACAGCAAAGAGCAAAACCTCTATCTTAATGCAAAGAAAACTAAATTGATGACAACTGACAAAACAAATAAGGCAGCTAAAATTTATATATCAATGAGGAAAAACTGAAAGAAATGCAGAGTTTTTAATATCTTGGATCATTACTAACTAATAATGGAGATACAGTGAGGGAAATTAAAAGGAGGACATCTATCGCTCTTCGAAAACTAAAACAACTAAAGAAGCTGTGGAGAGGAACAGACAGAACTACAAAAATAAGATTTTTAAGGGCTTGCATCTTTCCCATCGCAACATATGCCTGTGAGACCTGGACACTTAACAAAACAGCATAAATGCCTTTGAATGTAAATGCTACAGAAGAGTTCTTCAAATATCATGGATACTCAAAAAGAACAAATACTCATATACCTATACTACAAGAACTTAACATTGAAGAAGGTTGGCTAGTAAAGAAGATTAAGCAGAGAAAACTTAAATATTCTGGACACACTAAACGTCATGATAATCTAAAGAAGACCATCTTCGAATGATACATAACAGGAAAAAGAAAGAGAGGAATATCAAGGCGAAGATGGCTGCAATACATCGTTGATAATCTGCAAATGGATGCATCAGCAGCAGGACATTTTGATTACAACCAAGAGGCCTACAGGAGAGCTGTTATGGAGGCAAAGTTCCTCAAGGGACATGCAAATGACTGACTGACTCTTCTACTAATTCTCATTTGTATTTCCCATTATATATTTGTATTATCATGTGCCCCGAATATAAGTAATTTGTCAATAGTTATAGCGTTTGTTCGTTAACATTTATGTTTATAGATGGTTATTGTTTTTCTCTGGTGATTGTCATCACTTTTGTCTTTCTATTTTTTATTATTTTATTACTACTATTAAAAATAACTAATGAATAATGTATGAGAAGAGCTGGAGAGACAGAAAATCTTGTAAAAAAAAATAAGAGAGAGAGACAATGTACTTTCCTAGGGCATGCAATGAGAAGAGGGGGGGGGGCATTGAAAATATTATAACAAGAGGAAAAATAGAAAAAAGAAGATCAAGAGGAAGACCACGAGAAATGATACTGGACAGTCTGACGGGAGGGTGTGAGAGGAGATCACCAACTGAACTGATGGTCTGCATGAAGGATCGGGTACTCTGGAGAAGCATAATAGCCAACGCCAGTCGGCACGGCACCTGATGATGATGATGATGATTACTATTATTATTATTATTAATACTTTAGTTCATATTTTCGACTTTTGTATCATGATATTCCTTTAGTCAGGTAGATTTTCTGATATCCTCCTTGTGATATCTGGGCGCCTGAGGTTGTTTGACATTAATGATTAATACAGAGATGTCATTAGTGCCTAGGTTCAGGGTGTAGTTCAGCATGTTTCCAGAAGAGTTTTCTTCTTTCGCAGAATACATAGTGTGATCTATTAGAACAGTGACAGCCGTGTGCTCTATTAGAACAGTGACAGCCGTGTGCTCTATTAGAACAGTGACAGCCGTGTGCTCTATTAGAACAGTGACAGCCGTGTGCTCTATTAGAACAGTGACAGCCGTGTGCTCTATTAGAACAGTGACAGCCGTGTGCTCTATTAGAACAGTGACAGCCGTGTGCTCTATTAGAACAGTGACAGCCGTGTGCTCTATTAGAACAGTGACAGCCGTGTGCTCTATTAGAACAGTGACAGCCGTGTGCTCTATTAGAACAGTGACAGCCGTGTGCTCTATTAGAACAGTGACAGCCGTGTGCTCTATTAGAACAGTGACAGCCGTGTGCTCTATTAGAACAGTGACAGCCGTGTGCTCTATTAGAACAGTGACAGCCGTGTGCTCTATTAGAACAGTGACAGCCGTGTGCTCTATTAGAACAGTGACAGCCGTGTGCTGTATTAGAACAGTGACAGCCGTGTGCTCTATTAGAACAGTGACAGCCGTGTGCTCTGTTAGAACTCTGAGAATAACGAACGCTGTTTTTGTTGTTTTGTGGTCCCTAGAACTGAAAAAAAGATTGTTTTCCAGCAGTACACGTCGTGAAGATGTTGAGCACACAGTTATCGGGAAGATGTTGAGCACACAGGTATCGGGAAGATGTTGAGCACACAGGTATCGGGAAAATGTTGAGCACACAGGTATCGGGAAGATATTGAGCACACAGGTATCGGGAAGATGTTGAGCACACAGGTATCGGGAAGATATTGAGCACACAGGTATCGGGAAGATGTTGAGCACACAGGTATCGGGAAGATGTTGAGCACACAAGTATCGGGAAGATGTTGAGCACACAGGCATCGGGAAGATGCTGGGCATACAGTTATTATGAATATGTTGAACACACAGGCATCGTGAAGATATTGAGCACACAAGCATCGTGAAGACGTTGAGAACACAAGCATCGTGAAGACGTTGAGCACACAAGCATCGTGAGGATGTTGAGCACACAGGCGTCGTGAAGATGTTGAGCACACAGGCATGATGAAGATGTTGGACATACAGTTATCATGAAGATGTTGGGCACACAGGCATAGTGAAGATGTTGGGCACATAGGCATCGTGAAGATGTTGGGCATACAGGCATCGTGAAGATGTTGGCCATACAGGCATAACGAAGATGTTGGGCACACAGGCATCGAGTCGAATTGGGAGCGGATGTTGCGATGTGCCTGAACTGGCGTGTACTCTAAGGGTCTTCTTCTTCTTCGTTCGCTTCTACCACCAAGACCGCCCTGTGATCCTACTGAATTTACACCTGTGGTCCTCTATAGGTCCCGTGGTCCCCCGTGTGGTCCCCAAAAGGACCACATGAGATCCCCTAGAGGACCACAAGAGATTCAGAGTATCGCAGGGCTTGAGCCTGTATTCTTGGTGGGTCTCAGGAGCAAGATTGCCTGACACCGTGGTTTTCGTTGCACCAGTTTAATCTAGAGTCGGACTTTCTCACCGGAAAACCTCAGTGCGATTAGGATACGCATACATCCCCACCGGGTGAGAGGTGGTTATCTATCTAGACTGAACTGGTCCAGTGTCTCCGACTTCAGCATTTTGTGGTCTTGGCCGCTAGATTTCCTACTTGTGACCAGGACGGAGCTTTTGTCCAGGAGGACGAATCCTCGCCACTAGTGACTTCCACCCCTGGGTTGAGCCGGGTTAGGCATATTATCCCATTATGGGCGTGTTTAGGACATGACCGACCTCTGGAGCAGAGGCACCATGACATGCGTATCCATCAAGTTCCACCCCTGGGTTAAGCTGGTTTAGGCATATTTCACCAGTATGGGTGTATATCGGACGTGACCGACCTCTAGAGCAGAGGTGCCGTGGTATGAGTAGCTCTCGCCGCGAGAATACTGAACGTACCGATTAAACTTCACATTATCCTTTCCACCACCTTTTCAGATCGGCGCCACACAGGAACCCTGTGTTCTTTTCCACATTTTCTTCCTTGGCCGGGAGGAGATTCACTCCACGCGCGGCATCCGAAGAATCTCGCCAGCAATGCAATGTGCTCTAATGGTCAAAGCTAAACACACTATCATGGGGCAGCCACTATATCACCCTACTTACTTAATCATATTGTGACTGTATCTAGGAGAGGAAAACAGGGTCACAGTCTTGACCAGCTCTGTTTAGCGGTTTCTTTTTTAAATGGCTGTTAACTTTACTCTAGCACAGATATCTTTTTTGTTCTCTTTTCGGTTACTGCACTGACAGCCGCGTGTGCTATATGCCCCGACGTAGCTAATACTCAGGGCAGATATTCTCCGTTCATAGAAGCAGTTCCCTGTCATGACGAAGGGTAAGGAACGTAGGGCTAACCCTGTTCATGTCCTAGAGGTTATGATGCTAGTGCCCGTATTTTCCTTGTCCTGTCAGCACGCTAGAGGGCGGCATGGTTGCTAGCATCATGCCTGGCGGCCTTTCCTTCCTCAACTCCAGAAGAAGTCAGGTACCCATATCCATTTCTACAACTGGGTAACTGGGGCGCCTTCTGTCGGATTCGAACCATCGACCTTCACCATGAGAGACTCGTGCACTAACAACTTTGCCATTCAGATGCCCACCCACACCATGAGAGTGTTCCGTCTATTGGCTGGCTGGAGGGCGCTGGATTCAACTAAGACCTCATAACCTTCTCCTTGAGTGGCAGGGCCCGCTGCAGCTGAACTTCACCTGCGCTTTGTTTGTTTATTTCCTTAATTTGCCTTTAAAGGAAATGCAGTTTCTCATTACTACAAAAACGATGTCTCTTGCGAACACACACACTTCCACATTCATTCATCTCCGTCAATGACTGACGTGAACTCACCTACAAATAGGCGCAGTGCTTTCCTGACGAATTAAACGTTTTCCCTCTTGTCAGTTTCGTGTACTAAGCGATGGGGAAGAAAAAAAAAAAATCAGAAAAAAGGCCGTATCAAATGAAAACTAATGCACTTCGGACAACCATTGTCGTTCTTCAAACGGGTCGCTCGGAAAGACATGTGTGTTACCATAGAGTCAAATAATATGCAATCCCGAAGCGCTTGCCACACTGGCGCCATTTCGCCTGGCGGCCGCGCGTGTGTGTGTGTGTATATATATGGGGGGTGGGGGGTTGGGCGGGGAAGGACTCGGTGGACTGGAGTGTCCCTTTTATATTAGTCCGGGACACCGCGCCGTGGGTTTAAATAGCCGGTGTAGAATACCTAACAATGAGATGGAATTAGACCATGGAGACCATTTCGCAATTTAGCCACTTCCAGGCTATTGTCGGGCTGCGCAATATTGTGTTCTTTTGTTCCGCTTCCCTATTATTTTTTTTTTTGGGTTTTGTTTTGGTTTTGTTTTGTTTTTCTCCGATTTAACGCTTTAAAATCTAAACCCAGATTTATGGCGCCGGTCTAAAAGCCTGCGATTCTGTTTATAGGAATGCAGTTTTCCAGCAAAACTGAATACCAGTCGCTCATCTTATATATATATATATATATATATATATATATATATATATATATATATATATATATATATATAACTGCTTAGGGCATATTTTTAAGATAACCGTATTTCTCATAAGTAATTTTTATCGATTACATTAGACTGGCTATATCAAGATTTGTAATCCTGAGTGTCTGAGATGTCGCCCCATCCCCACCCCCGCCCCCGTTCTGTTGTATTTCTTCCCTAAGGATTTTGACATAAATAAACATTTTTCTAGTGTAAGGGCGCGGAGGTCTACTAATCCGGTGGGACCTGGTTCAAGCCCCAGAAGTGGGTGTTTTTTTTCTGGTACCACCACAAACAAAAAGGCCCTGGGACCCACCCAGTCTCTTAAAATAGGTACCAGATCAGAGATATCTGGGAAGGTAAATGTTGCCAGGCGTGATACTGGCCCCATAACACTTTCATGTTCCACCGGTCATGAAAATACGGGCCTAACGCCCTATCCCCAATATGCCTTACTGAAACCTCTTTAAGGGCGTGGAGGACCCAGAAAAAAAAGGGCTGAGAAACCTTGAACGAGATTATTAACAACTTGAAAACATATATTTTGCTACGTAATCCAGACTGACAAAGATGAAAAATTATATACCTAATTATAGCTTCCGCTGATTTACAAAGAATCTGTCGTCAAGCAGATTTAGCGTATTGTGTGACTGTATAAAGAGACATGCTAGCGTCAGTATTGTGTGACTGTATAAAGAGACAAGCTAGCGTCAGTATTGTGTGACTGTTTAAAGAGACATGCTAGCGTCAGTGTTGTTTGGCTGTATAAAGAGACATGCTAGCGTCAGTGTTGTGTGGCTGTATAAAGAGACATGCTAGCGTCAGTGTTGTGTGGCTGTATAAAGAGACATGCTAGCGTCAGTGTTGTGTGGCTGTATAAAGAGACATGCTAGCGTCAGGAATGGACAAAAAACTGTCCCATCTCTCCCTTGGTACCTCCAGCAATTGGGCCCAGCCTGGCCAAGAGGTTAAAGATTGCCAGTCTCCATGCTAGTGGAGTCACCTAAAGAATCATTGCACACCCTCTTCTTTTGTATCTCCAATCACTGACTGGAAACATAAATAACCGCCGTAACCAGAGCTCAATCGGCCGTACCTCAACATCTTCATCGCATCATCTGCAAAATACATGAGCTCACAGTTCCAGACTAGGCATTTTACTAAAACTATCGAAGTAGTAATGGGGGATATCCCCAGTAAAGCTGATATTAGTAGAGTTAGAAGGAGGCACATGGTACCTTCTTACGAAAACAGTTAATGAGATGCCAAAGAAAGGAATAAAAGTTACCAATTAGAAGTAGAAATTGTAATATGGTTATGAAATACAACAATAGCGACCCAATATTTAGGCAAAATTGCCTTTATCACGGACAATGGAAAAGACACAATAAACAGATAAAAGCACGGAAAGAAACTTTTCTGTTAAGAGAAAGTGTTTGTATATGTTTGTATTGTCTTTTTTTTTTGTTGTTGTCCTTGATCAAAGGCAAAAGTAATGGTGGAACAGGGACTCGATTGTGTCGAGTTCGCTGACCTGACAGACGTATTATTGCGCCGGTAAAGTTGCCTTTTTTTTGCTTCCGAAAGAACACAGTGCCGTGGACTTCTTCTAGAACCAGGGTGAAAAGTAACAGAATGCACTCATGGTTCCCGCTCGCGGGGGTTGAAATAATTGCTCCAGTATGCAAATATGTCACAAAGTAGTACTCTTTGGCGAGGCTTTAAGACCCACCATAATGATAATGATGATGGACTACTTTGTTTTGTGATTCCTGGGTAGTAATTAATTTATGTTCGCGGAATGTGTTGTTGGTGTTCATATAGGGATTTGTACTCAAAGACTAATTCTTGCTATAGCTATAATAGAGTTCCGATCGCTGGTGTCTAGCCCATAACTATGAATTTGTTGTAATTTCTGGGTTCAGTGGGTTGTCAGAAACGTCTCTAGACAGGCTGTTGTGGTGCCACAGTGGAGTATTTATTCTCCTGTTCAGGTCTCGTGGGAGTAACCAGTCGTGCAGACGCACGTGGAGCTTTCGTTAGCTGTGAAAGGAAGGACCAACCGTCGATTATGACACGTCTCTCGGGGCCTGGTCATTGGGATACGTCGGGGTATCAAGGATAGATGTGGGGGTCTTTGGGGTGTCCCTTTCACGGGAAGCGGCCTCCATTTTCGACATGAATCACGTGGATTATATCACAAAACATGTGTCAACACATGACTGTAGGGAGGTGTCAAAGAGGTAAAGTAATGAGTGTAAACTAATTTGCCGCGGGGATGAATGGCACTCATTCTGTCTGTTTGTTTGTTTGTGTCTTAATTCATTGTCCTGCTAGATAGACGGCGCATGGAGGCTAGATACAGAAGAGAGAGAGAGAGAGAGAGAGAGAGAGAGAGAGAGAGAGGGAGAGAGAGAGAGAGAAGCGACACGATTCCAGAAACTAGGTGTAGGACAAAGAAACGATATTATATAATAGCTAGATATGGGACAAAGAAACGACAATACTATATAATAGCTAGATATGGAACAAGAAACGATACTATTATACAATGGCTAAGTCTGTGACAAAGAAACGATAATATTATATAATGACAAGGTATGGATAGAAGAAACGATAATATTATATAATGGCAAGGCATGGGACAAAGAAATGGAAATATAAAAGCCAGCTATGATGTAGCATGGCCGTGTAAGTAATGAGTATAATTATTATTATTATTATTATTGAATATGATTATGAAAATATACTGTAAACGAAATAGTTACACCGAATAGCGACAGAGAAAAGTGGGTAGGAATGGAAGAGAAAGATATAGAACTTTCGTGGCATTTGAACAAGATGCAGACAAAAGTAAATAGTAGAAACAGTGAATAGAAAAAGACTAGACTCGGTGACGCTGAGATTTAGATAATACAAAGGAATGACGCCTGAAAATAGGATGGTCCAGTGATAACAAAGTGGTGACTGGACGTTGATACCTGTAAACAATAGAAAAGACAAATAGAAAAGGCAGACACAATGAAAAAGCCAGGACACAATAAAATCTTCTATATGAAAGAGCAAGATAATGACTTAGGTAAATAACAATTGTATAGACGAAACTGATACAGACTGACACGCGTTAGGACGCGATTGCACACGGTTTTTAAATAAAGGAGTGACCAACTGGGCCAGCTGACCAATTAAATATTTAGAGGCGTGCCCTATTGGACAATTGACTTACGAGAGATAAGTCACGGGGCAGTTTGAATGTCGGACAATCAGAACGCTCATGGGAACCAGTGGACATCTGAAGAGTGGAGCCAAAATATTTAATGGTTAATCCATGAAGGTAAACTTGAAGATAAAAAGGCGAGCGGAGAGACAGGGAAAAGGAAGAAGCTCGGAAGTAAAAGAGAGGACGAAAAGGTACAGAAGTCCTGGAGAGAGGAGACTGGGCCAGAGTCGGAATAACAGACAATCAGAAAACCAAGTAGGACGAAGAAGTACGGGAAAACAAGAGGAAGAAAGAAGATCGACTAGAACAGCCGAGAAACCATCAGATGAGAGATAAGAACAGAAGTCCAGAGAAGAGGCAAGTAGACTTTGCTCGTTGGTACACTGCGATTGAGAGACGGCAGAGGAAGACCGTCAGAAGAAATCAGAAGACAGACAAGCGAAGAAAGAGGACAAGACGATATAAAATCAGAAGTAGTGTTAGACGGAAGATCGCTTTCAAGTGATTAAGAAGAAATGACACTTTTGAAACTTTGAGTACAGTGATTTTAGACGAGAAACTAGTTGACCACGTGTTGCAGATGTGATATAATACTGAGATAGGAAATGTTCTCGTATCAAGTGTAGAATATTGTGAATTTGAGAGATGAGAAATGTTGCATGTAGAATATAATAGAGTTTGATATTGTGAACAAATGGTTAAGTGTTTCAATTCAAGTGATGTTATCAGCTATACATCTTGAACTTATTTGTCAGAATTAAATAAATAATGTAGAGAATATTTTCATCGGACTTGCTCTAGATTTAGTGAAGTGGCAATATTTGTGAAACCTAATCTAAACAACAGAAATCTAGATGTGTGTGAAGATAAAGTCGATATTAATCAAGAACATCTTCTTTAGTCAGAAATATGTGATTCCAAAATAACAATATTATAATGAGACAAAAAATTTACACTAATATAATAGCTAGGTATGGAACAAAGAAACGACATTATATAATAGCTAGGTATGGGACAAAGAAATGAACATATATAAAGCTGTATATAGCACACAGAAATGTCAATATTATGAAGGCTAGTCTCACAAATCCTTGTTGTTACTTATATCTGTGTGAAAAAAAATCATGAGTAACGATTGTGTGAAATAATAAATAATGAACAATAAACTACATGCAAATAAAAACAAAGCTAAAAGAAGCACAATTCCACTACGGAAGTTTTACCATGACCATTGCCAGAGAAAACAAAGTCCAACAAAAATCTTCCTGGACAACCAGCCCTTGAAACAAGTGAAGCATTTCAAATACCTAGGTCATACATCTCCCTCTGGGAAAATCGATGCTGAAAATGAGAACAGGTGCAGTAAAATAAATTAGGTCAATGAAGAAATGACACTTTTGCTGAAAAATAAATGCATCGCTAACGAAAAAAAAACAACAAACTACAATGCACTTTTCCTCTCAACTATGTGCTATCGGTGTCAGACATGGAGAATGACAGCCAGAAACGAAAGGAAACTTAAGACTACAGGAACGAGACGTTTAAGGGGAATGCTAAATGTGACAAAGGTAATGATAACCCCACCATGTCTTAGATGCACGTAGGGATATGGTGTTAGTGCCCATTTTCCCCTTGACCTGTCATCTCACTAGAGGGCGATGTGATGAGTATCACGCCTGGCCGCCTCTCTTTCCCCAGCTGCAGAGGAAATCGGGTACCCATTTCAGCAGCCGGGTGACTCGAAAGCCTCCGACCGTATTCAAACCCCCAACTTTCGCCATGAGAGACCATTGCACTAACCACTTCGCCATTCAGACCCCCCCCCCCCCAAAAAAAAGAGATCAAATAAGAAATGACACCGTAAGGTAAAGGCTGGATTAACTAACACCAGTACTACACTACATCCAGATTTAACAAGTCAGATGGTTTGTCTCACGCCACACGACAACCGCCAGACTGTACGAGTACTGCACAGGAACAACTTGGTCTAAGAATGGTTAGGGAACAGAGGGGAAAGTCCGTCCATTTAAGAGATAGACGGAGGAAAATTACAGAAGCCTTAAATATCCCATTATTTGAGGCAATTCGCCTATTTGCTCTTCAGCACTGAAAGGTATACGAGGAAGAAGACAAGACAATACATTTTTCTCCCACTAAAGATATGACCACCCTGCACACATCCAAATGAAACCCATCTCACTAATGTTTGCCGAGAATTCACAAAAGAGCCTGTCGAAAATTGCAGATATATAGACCAGCTTAATTATCTTTTTGCAAATACCGGTTGTTGTTGTTGTTGTTGTTGTTGTTGTTTGATTGTTTGTTTTCTTTGTCCCTGTTACTGCACTTGCTAGCAAAGATATTACAGACATAAAATAGAGATTGTTGCTTTTCAGAAGAAAGAAAAGCAGAAGAAGAAAAAGCGATAACACTGAAGGGAATAATTAATTCAGATTACTCATATTGTCTACAAAAACCTCGGAGGAAAAAATCCTTGACCACGTGTGCAGCTCACATTTATCTCTCTTTTTTCCCCGCCTTCTTCTTCTTCTTCTTTGCTTTCTTTTAATGAGTTCTCCATCTGCATTCGCCTGGACAATTAATCAGAGCCTGGAAACAAAGCCATGTCGATGAGACTCAAAAATATCCAGTTCTCCAGCTCGGCTAATTCACTCTGTTTCTGTACATTCACTTCACAAACACACACCATTCCTCTCTCTCTCTCTCTCTCTCTCCCTCTTGCGGCCGAGCTTTGCTTTACAATTAAACTTCATTAGTGCTTTTACCATCCCTTCGTTATTTCTGCTAATTTAAAATCATTAAGGGAAAACAAGAAACTCTCCCGGTCAACGGATCCTGGTACCAGGAAGGAAGTCAGATTCACGCAATGGTACTCTGTTCTCTGGATGATAGCTCTGCCGTCGGAGAACATTAATTTAACAGTTAACAACTGCTTAAATTTCAAATAAAATCAAATGTCCACACACACAAAAAAAACTACCAGGAACTCCTAGTATCATTCCCTCCTTGACATTCTAACAGGAAATGGTCTTTAAAAAAATCTCCGACAGCTGAAAAGAGTTCTCTAATCTTAACTTCTGCATTCAAATGTTAGCGTAAATAATCTTTTTAAAATGTCAGTAATTGCTTTTTTTTGTTTAGTTTTTAGTGGAGGGGAAAAAAATAAAGAAGGAAGGGATACCCAAGAGGGGTTAAAATCTCCAATGTCAACTTCATAATGAACTCACTCTGGACATAAGAGGGTTAAATGAGGTGGATAAACAAAAAGAACTGAATAGAACGAGACTGTGTCGAGAAGGAGCGTCACTTCTGAGAATTTTGTTATAATAATTATTATTATTATTATTATTACACCGAGATTATATTCTTCAACAATCGCTATTGTAAATTATTTTAAGTAATCATGGAGGTCAATTTATAGCTGACATTCTGACGTCAGGGATGGCGAACTATAATTGATATGCCGGCGTCAGGGATGGCGAACTCTAGCTGAATTGTTGACGTCAGTGATGGCGAACTACAGCTGACATGCTGGCGTCAAGGATGGCGAAATATAGCTGACATGCTGGCGTAACGGTCGGCTGATTATAGCTGATCAAGACCCTATTCCACGACTCCGTTGGTACCCCTTAAAATAGGCATAGCCTGGTTAACTACGCAGGGGTCGCAATAATCCGTATGATGGTGTGATATACTAAAGAAGTGCTGCACGCCCCGTGCTTATAAGCTCTAGTCAGGAACTAAAACAAAATAATCGCCGCACCCCCTCAAAATCCGATACGATGCTGTGCCTCAACTTCTTCACTGCATCGGCTGAAAAGAACACCTTTTCTCAGTTCCAAGAAAAAGAAGAAGAAGAAAGAGGAGGAGGTCATTGAAGGAAGTCATTTGGGTCACGCCAACACTACTGCTGGGTTAAAGGAAACAGAAAGAGTCAAGACGCGAACTTTCGCCCCGAATGATAAATTCCGAATTATAAGCGCTCTTAATCTTCCAGGATGTAAATACGAAAATAGAAACCTGGTTCTAAATTAAGGGTCGCTCGCCATCTTTCCCGCAATAACCTTTATCTTGACAACCTGGCCCCATCGAATAAGAGCCAGTTTGTTTAGAAGTTGTTATAACGATAGAATAGATAATTGTTATATATGTTAGAGGTCCTTGTGTTCGGTAAAACCTGGGTCAAGAGATGCTGTATCTACAAGGTTGGGTCCTTAGAATGTTCCCCCTGTTTTCCCAACAAGGAACGAGCTGTGCGTCGAGGACAAGCCCCTCATCTGAGTGGGCTGTTTAGGAATCAGTCAAGACGACAGCTGGGTAAAGTATTTCGGCGAAAGAAATATTATCAAAACTTCTTAAGATGTGGCCAGTCTAATCATGGCTGTGGCTGATGCTCTCTCGTCCTGGACGTAGATTTACCGGGCAATTAAAAAGTTGTCATATTGAGGTTATTTCTGATGTCTTTGCGTGCGTGATATCTGAAGTGTTACGAAAATTATCCGCTGATGCGATAAACGCATGCATGTGTGCCTTTGGAGTAATGGTTAGCATTTATACCTAAAAGAAAAAAAAAACAGTTCAATATTTTTCGTTGTATTAATAATTATTTTGTCAAATAAAGTCAGGGACGCGGATACTGTGTCTCGTTGATTATGAACAGGAAGTATATGGGACCACAGAGCCACTGGAGTTTAAACATCAGTGTTGTAACATCAGCCTTATAAACAGATACATTTGATATTTGGATCGCAGCTGACGAAGAAGAAAATCACAAAATCTGAGTAGAGATAAACGAGAGGGGAGAAAACACATTTTGTGGCACGCTAAACCTGGAATATTTCCAGTCAAAGCTCTAGGGAAATCCTAGCGTCTGACGCTCAGCGATAGAACATTGCCGGAGATCTACTCCGTCTGGTGTTGTGGTCAATTTGGAAGGTTATGTTTAAAACAAACACCTAAGGTAAGATTTGGTGCCTGGGAACACCAACATAATACGTGTTTTCTTGAAACAGAGGTTTACAGAGGAGAAGAAACTGGCATGAAACCGAGTCCGGTGGATTTAATTGTTAAGGACAGACTAGATTCTCTAAAATTAGGGAAAATGCCCTGGTCAGATTTTATTTATTTATTTCTTTTAGGGGGGGGGGGGGGTCTTTCGATCTCGTTAGAAACTATATTTATATTTTTCCATACACTTTTTTCAGTGATTGTATTCGGTATCTATCTATCTATCTATCTATCTATCTATCTATCTATCTATCTATCTATCTATCTATCTATCTATCTATCTATCTATCTATCTATCCATCCATCCATCCATCCATCCATCCATCTATCTATCTATCTATCTATCTATCTATCTATCTATCTATCTATCTATCTATCTATCTATCTATCTATCTATCTATCTATCTATGTCTGTTTGTCTGCCTGTCTGTCTAATACTAGTACTTACACTGCTGTTGAATGAGTGTGTTAAAACTATGACAAATGTTGAGGAGAATGTTAGACAGACCAGCGCGTCCAGTTTTTAACTTTAGAGAATAAAGAGGATCGAAGAATCAGTCAAGCTGAGTGAGACAGCGGTCAGTGATCTATAGGTTGCTTTAGGGTTGGCGAAGCATAGCCGGCCAAGACCCTGTTCTACCTCCTAGTTATGCCGCTGGAAACAGAAAGTAGTTTGGCCAAGAGAACAAGGATCTCTGTGGGAAGATGAACCCGATCCTCAAAATGCCCCGAGCCCAAGTGGGATGTGTTAGACTAAAAGATACTTCTCATGCGGGACACACGGCTTCGAGTCATTGCTCAGAGATTTGTTTCCCTCTCCGGGGCGGGGGCGGGTAAAATGAAACCCCCAGCCCGCACACACTATGGCGACTGCTCTAGGTAAACGGTAATTAATTTCTCAACCTCAAAATCTCCTCACAGCCGACCTTAAAGGAACCGCTACGGTACATCCGCGGCACTTGACAGACCAGCTAAACGTTCAATAGCATGACGTGTTCGCTATTATTATTATTATTATTTGTGTAATATCAGAAAATGACGTCACATTCTCAGAAAATGTTGGACTTAGAGATAAAAGTGGTAAAGTGTGCTGAAACACCCGCTTGCTAGATAGAAAGGGAGAAGTGTGGGAGCTTACAACGAACAGTTTATGTTTATCATATTCCTACTCTGGAATAAACGGTCCATTGTTAAGTGTTTTCCTTCCCATTTTCTGACGGTTCATTTTCCATTTTCTGGCATTCGATTTCTATTTTCTGATGTCTCTTCTTCTTCTTCTTCTTCTCTTCCCAAACGCCTGACCTCGTTCGTTGCATATGCGTAATACAGAGTAGGGTCTCTAAATGATCAAGTGGTTAGTGCACTAGTCTCTCACGACGAACTTCGAATGCGGGGGGGGGGGGGGGTTCGAATCCGACCTGAGGCGGCCCCAGTCACCCAGCTGTAGAAATGGGTACCCGACTTCTTCTAGAGTTGGGGAAGGAAAGGCTGCCAGGTGTGATACTGACCATATCACCCTCTAGTGTGCTGACAGGTCAAGGAAAATATGGGCACTAACACAATATCCCCTATGTGCCTCTAAGGCACGACAGGATTACCTTTTTATGGAGTAGAAAGAATTCTAAATAAAATGTCGAAGTTTGTTTTTCTTTTATCATCCTATTCTCAAGCTTTAAAACTGTCTGCAAAAGGCACAGAACTGTAATTGCATTCCAGGAATAAACCGTACTATGTACATTATTCTTTTTTTGTTAGAATGGTATCGACTACGAAGACCTCCTAGCTCCTATCTTTTATCTGGAATCACCACCACTTTTGTAACTATCACCATGATCACCATTTATCACCATCATCAGCCATCACCACTAACACTACAAGCAAGTTGGGAAAACGCGTGTAGACTATGCTTCTAATAACATACAGTAGAACGTATCATGCAATCTAGACCCATCACAACAAACAAACAAACAAACAAACAAACAAAAAATGGAACCAGTTCATTCTCGGATTTTCCGTAGCCACCTCTCCACCGGAAGTACAAGCACTGAGTTCCGTTTGATAAACCTGGTCCAGAACAAATTTTAAAAAAAAACAACTTTTAAAACACAACACGTGGCTCCGCTCTTTCAAAAATCGCTTTTATTCAGTTTTTATAAATTGTCCGTGCAAGTGTTATTTGATTTGAAACAAACAAAACTTTTAAAACGTTTTCTTGGTAAACTTGTTTTGGCTCTTTTTTAGAAACATGGTCTAACAAGGGAGCTTATTATGCGTTCTCCTGCACGTGTTTTTTTTGTAGATGGCAGATGGCAGAACTCTTTCGTAAACATTTCCAGTGACGTCAAAATCCTTGTAACACTGAGATCCTTGTTACATGCTGTCTAAACTTTATCCTGTAACGTCCACAGCCAGGTGCACCTTAACTTCCTGTATTTAGTTTGTACATGATATGGTCACATCAAGTTGCCTTTACCCTCCCCGCCATTTTATGGCCTCGGATGAGCGGACGTGGTGGCCAGCTTTCACTGATAAGTCATTTAAAAGTAAATATTTATTCAGATACTGACAGCCAAAATGGCATGGGTTAAAACACGTAATTTATCTCTTCAAGGACTCAACGGGAGCACTAAATTTGTGGGAGCGTCAGCTCGACAAGCGTAATTAATGAATTCTTCTTACCCCGGGGTAAATAGAGACAAATCTCCAGTGGTAATCCAGTTGTAAACAATAGGGGAAATTGTTGGAGAAGGCGCCACATTATAAGCGGAAATTATTTCATTAAGGGAGTTTACCATATAGCAATTTAGAGTGGACTCTAGGGAAAAGGGCCCACAGAAAGGAAGATAGATATAGGTTTTGTATAGATTTATTCTGTATATTGTTGTGATAGTTTTATGCTTTACATAACGGATACTACAGAAACCTTAAGAATCCCATTATATGAAACAAATAGTAGAGCACTTGTCTTGTCTTGTCTTGCCTTCTCTTGTCTTGTCTTGCCTTGCCTTCTCTTGTCTTGTCTTGTTTTGTCTTGTCTTGCCTTCTCTTGTCTTGTCTTCTCTTGCCTTGCCTTGCCTTGTCTTGTCTTCTCTTGTCTTGCCTTCTCTTGTCTTGTTTTGCCTTCTCTTGTCTTGTCTTGCCTTCTCTTGTCTTGTCTTGCCTTCTCTTGTCTTACCTTCTCTTGTCTTGCCTTCTTTTGTCTTGTCTTTCCTTCTCTTGTCTTCTCTTGCCTTCTCTCTTCTTGTCTTCTCTTGTCTTATCTTGCTTTCTCTTGTCTTGTCTTGCCTTCTCTTGTCTTATCTTGTCTTCTCTTATCTTGTCATGTCTTCTCTTGCCTTCTCTTGTCTTGTCTTATCTTCTCTTGTCTTGTCTTGCCTTCTCTTGTCTTATCTTGTCTTATCTTGTCTTCTCTTGTCTTGTCTTGCCCTGTCTTGTCTTGTCTTCTTTTGTCTTGTCTTGTCTTGCCTTGTCTTGTCTTGCCTTCTCTTGTCTTGTCTTCTCTTGCCTTGTCTTGTCTTGTCTTCTCTTGTCTTGTCTTCTCTTGCCTTGTCTTGTCTTCTCTTCTCTTGTCTTGTCTTGCCTTGCCTTCTGTCTCTCCTTGGAACTGCAAGCTGGTGTTCCTTGCAGCTGTTGCTGTGAAGATGTCGTAGCACCAGGTTCGCTTCAAGTTTGGGAGCGGGTTGTAGCAGCTAAACAAAAGCTAGTCCCTGCGTGTGGCTAAAAAACACGGAGAGTGTGTGTAATACTTCTTTAACTAACTCAACCGCCCTAGCTAAGCCTGTTATTGGAGGTACCAATGGAGAGGTGAGACAGGGTCTTGGTCAGCTTTGGTTCGTCAACCCGGCCTCCAGCATGTCAAGCTATGGGTCGATGATTGCCAAAATGGACAGCGTCTTCGCCAGGCCACATCACTCTTCAGATATTTTGGTAATACAGACATTGAAAAAAAAAAAAAGAACAGATAAGACCAGTGGAAGGAAGTAATTGATGGATTTTGAACGTGTAAGGAGTAATTAATTTGTAGATACACAAGCAACCATTTTAGAAGTACAGGATAGTTCCGAGTGGAGTGACTACCTAGCTGTCCGCATGTTTTAAATCTTAACCTCTCCCTGACTCTCTTTTTTAAGAAAACCTGACCAGGTCATAATTCACTGCTGACCGTCCTTGACAAGAAACAGTACCGCCCGAGGACCCGGGATGAAAGATCTCATTTGCCAGATAGATAGCCGCTTGAAATACACTTCCAGGCGTGGACGTAGATAGACGCCGTCTTGTCCAAGCGGTTTGTCCACAATGTTTATGACTTCTTTCTGCTTTCTTTATCTTTTTTTAGTTAAAAGTTAAAAATTATGTGAAAGTTCTTTTCTATAAAAACTTCTGAGCAAAAGTAATCCACGAAGCTAATTGCAGTTTCGGTAAAACTTAGAGCACAGTGGCTTTCTGATTACCCTTTGACCACAGAATGTTAGTCATACCGACTTCCTGATCAAGAAAATTATATTATTCTCCTCTTTTTTCCCTTCTAATTAAAATGAAATGATAACTACACAGAGTACATTAAAAGAGGAATCTTATATGTCTTTTATAAGTTTCAAAAGGGCCCTTAAAAAAGCATACATATACTCTGCCCAAGGAAACAGAAGTCCAATACTCACAAATTATGAGATTGTCCGAGCTCATCGCTACCAGTGTTATTTTTATGAAAAGCACCAACGTTCCAAGTTCTAAAGTGATAGAAACCACTTGTATCAGAATTTAAATATTCTAGTTATTTGTAAAATGAATTCTAATCTCTGCTTCCGAATATTTTGCGCTATCCTCCACAGCTATATTCATAACTAATGTATTTCCTCTGCAGAGGAAGGAGAAGTGAGAAGATAAATAATAATCTCATGAGAGAGAATTATAGAAAATGACCAAATGACCTAACGGAAATAGTCAAGTTTGAGATCTATAGAGAAATGTCATTCGTAGTCGACCATATCTATAAATACAGCATCTGGTGACAACGATATGAATTATGATTTGACAGAAGAGTTCTGGAACTTTCACTCAAGTTTGGAGAAGACTGCAGACAAGACTGGATAAGACAGCAGACAAGACTGGAGAAGACAGTAGACAAACCTGAATAAGACAGCGGACAAGCCTGGAGAAGACAGAAAACAAGCCTGGAGAAGAAAGCAGACCAGCCTTGAGAAGACAGCAGACAAACCTGGAGAAGACAACAGACAAGCCTGGAGACGACAGAAGACAAGCCTGGAGAAGACAGCAAACAAAACTGGAGAAGACAGCAAACAAGCCCGGAGAAGATAGCAGACAAACCTGGAGAAGACAACAGATAAGCCTGGAGAAGACAGAAGACAAGCCTGGAGAAGACAGAAAACAAGACTGGAGAAGACAGCAGACAAGACTGGATAAGACAGCAGACAAGACTGGATAAGACAGCAAACAAGACTGGAGAAGACAACAGATAAGCCTGGAGAAGATAGCAGACAAGCATGGATAAGACAGCAGACAAGACTGGAGAAGATAGCAGACAAGACTGGATAAGACAGCAGACAAGCCTGAATAAGACAGCAGACAAGCATGGAGAAGACAGTAGACAAACCGGAATAAGACAGCGGACAAGTCTGGAGAAGACAGAAAACAAGCCTGGAGAAGAAAGCAGACCAGCCTTAAGAAGACAGCAGACAAACCTGGAGAAGATAGCAGACAAACCTGGAGAAGACAACAGATAAGCCTGGAGAAGACAGAAAATAAGACTAGAGAAGACAGAAGACAAGACTGGAGAAGACAGAAAACAAGCCTGGAGAAGACAGAAGACAAGCCTGGAGAAGACAGAAGACAAGCCTGGAGAAAACAACAGACAAACCTGGAGAAGACAGCAGACAAACCTGGAGCAGACAACAGACAAACCTGGAGAAGACAGAAAACAAGCCTGGAGAAGACAGCAAACAAGACTGGAGAAGACAGCAGAAAATACTGGAGAAGACAGCAAAAAGACTGGAAAAGACAGCAAACAAGACTGGAGAAGACAGCAAACAAGCCTTGAGAAGACAGCAAACAAGCCTGGAGAAGACAGCAGACAAGCCTGGAGAAGACAGCAGACAAGCCTGGAGAAGACAGCAGACAAATCTGGAGAAGATAGCAGACAAACCTGGAGAAGACAGCAAACAAGCCTGGAGAAGACAGCAAACAAGACTGGAGAAGACAGCAAACAAGACTGGAGAAGACAGCAGTCTTATGTCAGTGCAACGAGGCCACAGGGTACAGGTTGACCAGCCAGCACTGGAAGGAGGAAGTCAAGAAAAAAATGACATTAAACTGGTTAAGTACATAAATGGTGCTCTGTTTTACCAGAAAGACCACTCCCCTCCTCTACATAAATGGTGCTCTGTTTTACCAGAAATAACACTCCCCTCCTCTACATAAATGATGCTCTGTTTTACCAGAAAGAACACTCCCCTCTACAACATAAATGGTGCTGTTTTACCAGAAAGAACACTCCCATCTACAACATAAATGGTGCTCTGTTTTACCAGAAAGAACACTCCCCTACTCTGCATAAATGGTGCTCTATTTTACCAGAAAGAAATTCCCCTCCTCTGCATAAATGGTATTCTATTTTACCAGAAAAAAACATTCCCCTCTCAATAAGCCTCTCAAAGTCACTCAGAAAAAAAAAAAAAACTGTACTTAAGACTTTTCGTGAATTAAACCACATGTTACAGCATCAGGTCCAATCAGACCAGCTGCTACTCACAACCTGTTTCCGCCGTTCCTTCGAGGCTCTCAAGGTAAACCCTGCTCTCTACTCACCCGCTCTCAGTACAGCCTGGACTAGCCCCGTGATGACTGAGATCTCCAGCATCTGCCACGCTTAGACCTGCATTCTGCGTTTGATACTGGGCAGATAGTGAAGGTAAAGTGACCATTCGCTGGACCAGGAGTCGGCTTGACAGCTGCCAGCTTTCTGCCCCGGGTCGGTGAGTGCTGGATATAAATATTTACTGGCGTAGTCGAAAGGAGGGCCGAGATAGGAGGCCAAACATCGGCACTCAAATAAAGGAAGAGGAGACATTTGCCATCCTTCCACACACTGTAAGGTAAGAGAACACAGTCTACCTCGGGAAAAAAAAAATCGACTTTAGTGAGACGTGAGAGGAAGAAAAATCACACGAGAATACCTGGGATTCGAACCACCGACTCCGGTAGGACGAGCAGCCGTCTAGCCAACACAGTCTACCTCGGGAAAAAAAAAATCGACTTTAGTGAGACGTGAGAGGAAGAAAAATCACACGAGAATACCTGGGATTCGAACCACCGACTCCGGTAGGACGAGCAGCCGTCTAGCCACGAGAGAACAGCGTATTAACAAACTTCAACCGTATCGCACCTCCAATAAAAGATGTTTGAAAGCGAAGTCGTTGGTACCTGTTCCGTCGGCACGAGGGTGGTGACACCCGGAAAGAAACTAGGTCATGCACATTAGAAGCCTAGAAGACGCACTTGCTGACTCATGTGACTATACAAGACGAGTTTTCCCAGTCTTTATCTATTTGAGGTCATCATCATCATCAAGTGCCGTGCCGACTGGCGTTGGCTATTATGCTTCTCCAGGGTACCCGATCCTTCATGCAGGCCATCAGTTCAGTTGGTGATCTCCTCTCACACCATACCGTCAGACTGTCCAGTATCATTTCTCTTGATCTTCTTCCTTCTATTTTTCCTGTTGTTATAATATTTTCAATGCCCCCTCTTCTCATTGCATGTCCTATGAAAGTCCACTGTCTCTCTCTTATCTTTTTGACAAGGTTTTTTTGTCTCTCCAGCTCTTCTCCTACATTCTTCATTAGTTATTTTTGCTGTCCAGGGGATTCGCAACATTCTTCTAATAAACCACATTTCTGCTGCTTCCAATGATTTTTGTGCAGACCTGCCTATTGTCCATGATTCACTTCCATATAACAAGATAGGTTCAATATAGCATTTTAGGACTCGTTTTCTAACATTCATTGATAAGGATGTGTTGGTTAATATGTTTCTCATTCTTTGAAATGCAGTCTTTGCTTGGTCTATTCTGTTCCTAATTTCTGTTCTGCATTTCCCATCTGAAGTTATTACTGCTCCAAGGTATTTGAATTTCTGCACCTGCTTTAGAATAGTTCCGTTTAATTTAATACTGCATGTTGGTGGATTCTTTTTCTTAGATATAACCATAGTCTCTGTCTTTTTGATGTTCAAAGTAAGGCCTTTCTGTTCACTTTCTTTGGCGACTTTATCCAAGAGATTTTGCAGGTCTTGTTGGTTCTCAGCTATCAGTATTGTGTCGTCAGCATACAGAAGGTTGTTAATATTGTATCCTCCAATTTTTATGCCTGGTTCTATGATGATTGTTCTTAGAATATTTTCGCTATAGAGAGAAAAAAGGTCTGGAGATAGTACACATCCTTGTCGCACTCCTTGTTTTATAGGTTGATATTTTCCAATCCTATTTCAACTCGAACTGCTGCTTCTTGCTGCCAGTATAGTTTTTTTTACAATCCTCAGGTCTTTGCCGTCTATATTGATGTCTTCAAGAATTTTAATAATTTCATTATGTTTCACCTTGTCAAATGCCTTGGTGTAATCAATGAAGCATAAGTAGAGATCTTTCAGTACTTCAAAAGCTCTTTCTGTTAGTGTTCGTAAAGCATAAATGGCATTGTGTGTTCCCTTTCCTTCAACAAATCCAAACTGTTCATCTGCTATTTCCATTTTTATCTTTTTCCTTGTTCTTCTCATAATTATTCTCAGAAGTAGCTTCGTTATGTGACATGAGAGGCTGAGGTCACTTTTTGCATTAAATATTTCTCTCCGAAGCCCAACCAGCATTGCTACAGTACTATAGAAAAAAAAAATGTAAAGGTAACCCTGTCATGCCCTAGAGGCATGCAGGGACATGGTGTTAGTGCCCATGTTTCATTTGACGTGTCGGCACATTAGAGGGTGATATGGTCAGCATTACACCCGGCTGCCACTCCTTCACTAGCTTCAGAAGAAGTCCGGTACCCAATTCGAACCCCGAGTTTCGCCATGAGTGCATTAACCACTTCTCCATTCTGGCGCCCTACTATAGAGAAACGGCCTTTACATCTTTTAATTACGCTCTCTAACCTTTGGTTTAGGTTGAGAAACCTTGGCACAAAGAATCGAGCCTTATTTTATTAGTTCAGCCCTCTCTTCGATTAAGTTAAGAAAGTCAAGTGAAGATTACGGGAGAGCGATTGACCTCCGTGACTTTGGCTTCTCTACACCCATTGTTGTGGTGATCTTGAAGTATATGCATCGTTTGGGATAAGGAATGTGCGGCAGTGGCATGTCTGAAGTTCTGAAATGGACTAAATATGCCGAGGTTTTTTTTTATACTCTGCCACCGACGGGTATCAGATCGAGTCCTGCCATGTCGATTGAGCGGAAGAATTTCATAATGAAAAAGTTGGATATCGACCACGATAACTTTGTCGTGGCTTGACACACTCCTCTATAGATCACGATAACTTCGTCGTGGCTTGACACACTCCTCTATAGATCACGATAACTTCGTCGTGGCTTGACACATTCCTCTATCGACCAAGATAACTTCGTTGTTGTGTGGCACATTCCTCTATTGACTACGATAACATTCCTCTAAGCTTCCAGTTTGCAAGAAACTTCATCCCTAAAATCTGGCACAACAATTTTTTTTTTTTTTGGGTGTAAACGTACACTTTACCATGAGAAAAATTTGTTAAAACAGTGCTGTCAGTCAATCAGCCAGTCATATGCATGTCCCTTGCGTAACTTTGCCTCACTAACAGCTCTCCTGTAGGGCTCTCGGTTGTAAGCAAGATGCCCTGCTGTTGATGCGTCCATTCGCAGATCTTCAACGACGCCTTGCAGCTAACTTCGCCTTGGTCTTCCTCTCCTTCTTTCCCCCATTATGTACCCTTCCAAGACGGTTTTCTCCAAATTATCGTGACTTTTAATATGTAAAAAATATTTAAATTTTCTTTGTTTAATTAATCTTCCTTACTAGCCAGCCTTCTGCAAAATTAAGTTTTTTGTGTCCATGATATTTGATGAACTCAGAAGAACTCACAGAACTGGGCTTTAAAGAAAAAAACTTGTTTATGCAATAACTTGATTTCCATAGATCTGGTTTAAGATAGAGTGACCCCCCCCCCCCCCCCAAGGAGATTCACAGAAGGATTTTAGGGGACCCAGGGAGCGGCAGATATACTGGCTCGTATTCTTTAAACAATCTTATTATCATTCGGGTTGTATTTATTGCTTTATTGTTATTGAAGAGTTCACAACTGTTCTCAGACCAGAGAGAGGGTCCACAGCTGTTCTCAGACCAGAGAGAGGGTCCACAGCTGTTCTTAGACCATAGAGAGGGTCAGCAGCTGTTCTCAGATCATAGAGAGGGCCCACAGCTATTCTCAGACCAGAGAGAGGGTCAACAGTTGTTTTTAGACCAGAGAGAGAGAGAGAGAGAGAGAGAGTCAACAGCTATCCTCAGACCAGAGAGAGGGTCTATAGCTGTTCTCGGAGCAGAAAGAGGGTCCACAGGTGTTCTCAGGGAGGAGATGGGCCCACGACTCATAAAAAAAAAGTTGGGAACCAATGATTTATGATTGCCATCATTGTTCTTCTGAGAACGTGCATGGGTTCTGTGATCTCCTTATTAATATACCTCTCATTGTGCAGAAACTGACGACAAGGGTCCAGCGCACACAAGAACACATGGTGACAGTAACAAGACTGATGTACCAAGGCAGACCTCCGCTCCAACGAGAATCTTCTTAAAGTAGAAGCATGTGTTTTTCTCTCAACACGCAGTGCCGAGCACGTGTTTTCCTCTCAACACACAGTGCCGAGCACGTGTTTTCCTCTCAACACACAGTGCCGAGCACGTGTTTTCCTCTCAACACACAGTGCCGAGCACGTGTTTTCCTCTCAATACACAGTGCCGAGCATATTGTTTTAAACAGCTGTATAGACTAGTGGGCGATAGGAGAGGGGAATAAAATCCTTGCATTACTTCCAGAGGATTCGTTGCTATAGGTTCAACCACTTGTTGACATGAGTTAATAGCTTTGTTTGTTTGGTTTTTTCTTCATGTGATGCAATAAAGGAAATCACATACAACAGTGGAAATCAAATCAAACAGTGGAAATCACATACAACAATGGAAATCACATACATCAAAGGAAATCATATAGAACAGAGGAAATCACATGCAACACATATCTTCTTGGACAGTTCTTATGCGCTGAATTCACTGACACTTTAACATCAGGCCAGGAGATCTACACCCACTTCTTGGACGTGGTTCGGGGAGAGGGGTATAAAAATGCCGTCCGATTAGACAATCAGCTGATATGCTAGCATCAGGGTTAGCGAACCATAGCTGATCAAGACCCTGTCCCACCTCTCCGTTGGTAGTTCCAGTAACGGGCCTAGCCTGGCTAACGGGGCAGAGATCCCTATAGTCCCCATGGTGGTGGAGCCTGCCACAACCCATTCCCAAGCCGATACGATGTTGTGCTACAACACTTTCACGGCATCGGCTGCAAAGAACACCAGCTCGCAGTTACGGGGAGATAGCACAAGACAAGACAAAACAAGACAAGGATGTGGTTCATGGAGGCATGCTATGCCCACATCCTTGAGAATAAGGAAAGGATCTATACTGCTCCCAGCCTGGAGAATATGTCCATTGCTACATTTCACAAGAAAGCATAATAACATCTATTTTGCTCACAAGCTGAGAAAAGTGCATAACAATGTGAGTTAGCCACCACCACCACAACCACCACCAGAATCACCACCACCACCAGAATCACCACAATTGCCACAACCACCACCACAATCAATCATCATCATCATCATCATCGCCACCACCATCACTACCATCGTCATCATCATCATCATCATCATCAACACTAGAATCACCACCAAAATCACCACCATCACCATCACCACCACCATCACAACAACCACCACCACCACAATCACCACCACCACCATCGCCACCAATACCACCACCATCACCACCACCACCATCACCACCAACACCACTTCCACCATCTCCATCACCACAATCACCACCACTACCACCTCCACCATCATCACCACCATCATCATCACCACCGCCATCACCACCAACACTATCACCATCACCACCACCTCCACCACCTCCATCACCACCACCATCACTACCACCGCCATCATCACCACCAACACCATCATCACCACCACCATCACCACTACCATCACCACCAGCATCACCACCACCACTACCATCATCACCACCATCACCATCACCACCACCATCACTATCACCACCACCTCCATCACCACCACCACTACCATCATCACCACCACCACCGTCACAACCATCACCACCACAATCAAAACTACCATCGATACCACCATCACCACCACCATCACCATCACCATCACCATCACCACTACCATCATCACCACCATCACCATCACAACCACCACCACACCACAATCACCACTACCATCGACACCACCACCACCACCAACATCATCATCACCACCACCACCATCATGATCATCATCACCACCATCATCATCATCACCACCACCACCACCACCACCACCACCATCATCATCATCATCACCACCACCATCATCATCATCATCACCACCACATCATCATCATCATCATTATCACCACCACCATCATCATCATCATCAGGAGTAGCATTGACCAACATCGATATTCACGGTCCGCTGGTGCTACGGAGTGTCTGTACTGTAGTGAAGTTCTCCTTGACAGGGGAATATGGGAGCACTAATGGACTTACCTAATTTTCAGTGTGACCATTTCCCTTCATCATCATCATCATCATCATCATCGTCATCGTCGTAGTCGTCGTCTGTCGTCACAGTGTTCATTGTTATGAACAAAGCAAACCTCTCGATTTGTATAACATTTGGACCAGCAACAAAAAAGAAGAGAAGTATATGCTAAAAAGATTTGGCAAAGAAACCTTCAATAATCGCACCCCCCCTCCCCACCCCTCAACATTATATGCGTAACAGCGCAGAAAGGTCAGTGATCCACTACTTCCAATATTGTTTCACCTCTCCTGTGACCAGATGTCGTGTGATTCTCCTATAGCTTAAAACCAGATAAAAATCCTGGTGAAGCCTAGCCACTTAACCTCCAGCTTTCATTACTAATTTCCTGCGGGCTCCCTGGCTACAGGAACCTGGTTCTGAAGATCTTTTCTGTGTCGATCGTTAAATTTTCTGAAACGGGCACGGAATTCGTGTGATGGTCTGGTTGCTTGAGGTGGCTGGAGATTTGATGGGAATAATAATTCTTCTGTAATTCCATGCGGCGCTTTCAGAGATTCAGATATGCTCGGAGGTTTAATCAACCACGCCGTTTTGCCGTGGCTCCTGATAGTGATGGCAGTGACGATGATAATGACTACGCAAGGGGGAGTGGTGACGATGATAACGGCTGCGGTGAGATGATGTCTAAGGTGATGACAATGATGATGATAATGGCTACGATGAGATAATAACTAAGGTGATAACAATGATGATGATAATGGCTACGATAAGATAATAACTAAGGTGATGACAATGATGTTGATGATAATGGCTACGATGAGATAATAACTAAGGTGATAACAATGATGATGATAATAGCTACGATAAGATAATAACTAAGGCGATGACAATGATGTTGATGATAATGGCTACGATGAGATAATGTCTAAGGTGATGACAATGATGATGATAATGCCTACGATGAGATAATAACTAAGGTGGTAATGATGATAATGTCTACGATGAGATAATAACTAAGGTGGTAATGATGATAATGCCTACGGTGAGATAATAACTAAGGTGGTAATGATGATAATGCCTACGGTGAGATAATAACTAAGGTGGTAATGATGATAATGCCTACGATGAGATAATAACTAAGGTGGTAATGATGATAATGTCTACGATGAGATAATAACTAAGGTGGTAATGATGATAATGCCTACGATGAGATAATAACTAAGGTGGTAATGATGATAATGCCTACGGTGAGATAATAACTAAGGTGGTAATGATGATAATGTCTACGGTGAGATAATAACTAAGGTGGTAATGATGATAATGCCTACGGTGAGATAATAACTAAGGTGGTAATGATGATAATGTCTACGATGAGATAATAACTAAGGTGGTAATGATGATAATGCCTACGATGAGATAATAACTAAGGTGGTAATGATGATAATGCCTACCGTGAGATAATGTCTAAGGTGGTGATAATGATGATGATAATGAATACGCAAGGGAAATGATGATAACAATGTTTGGTGGTGAGAATAATAGCGGGTACGGTGATGACAATGACCATATTAATGTCTCTGATGATAACAATAAAAATAACAATGGCTACAGTGATGACAATGAAAAAGATGCTAGCTACTTTGATGAAAATAAGGAGGATAAAAGCTATGGTGATAATTGTGAGATAATGATGGCTACAGTAATGGCGATGATGATGATAATGGCTACAGTGATGACAACAACGATGATAAAAATCTAAACAACTCAGTATGCAACTTTTTTATACAACTTACTCATTTTCATGTCTTTTCTCATTTAAAAAAAATTAAGATCTAATTTCTCTTCTCTCTTTCTCTCCCTCCCTCAACTCTCTCTCTCTCTCTTTCTCTCTCTCGCTCTCTCTCTCTCTCTCTCTCTCTACTATTTATGAAAAAAAAAGTCTAATGGAGATTCTACAACTGATTTCTAATTTATTCCTCAGCTTTCTTCTTCTTTTTCTTCGTTCGCTTCTACCACCAAGACCACCCTGTGATCCCACTGAATTTACTCCTGTGTTAGGACCACAAGAGGTCCTGTGGTCCTCCTTTGGTACCAAAGAGGATCATAAGAGATCCTCGAGAGGATCGCAAAAGGTTCAGAGTATCGCAGGGCTTGAGCCTGTATTCTCGGTGGATCACAGAAGCGGGATTGCCTGACACTGTGATTTACGTTGCACCAGTTTAATATAGAATCGGATTTTATCACCGGAAAACCTCGACTTGGTTTGGATATTATCGTATACCCGCCAGGTGAGAGGTAGTTGCTCATCCAGCCTTGAGTTGGACTTTCTCACCGGAAAACCTTGACGTGTTTTGAATATCAGTATATGCCGTCGGGTGAGAGGTGGCTGCCCATCCAGTCCAGGGTTGGACTTTCTCACCGGAAAACCTCAGCGTGATTAGGATACGCATACATCCCCGTCGGGTGAGAGGTGGGTGCCTATCTAGACTGCACTGGTTCAGTGTCTCCGACTTCAGCATTTTGTCTGGTAGAAGCCAAGAAAGTGCGCCGAAGCAAAGCCATAAATGATATAGCTTCTTCTTCTTCTTCTTCTTCTTCGTCGATCGCTTCTACCACCAAGACCGCCCCGTGATCCTACTGAATTTATTCCTGTGGTCCTCGATAGATTCCGTGGTCCCCCATGTGGTCCCCGAAAGAACCACACGAGGTCCTCGAGAGGACCGCAAGAGGTTCAGAGTATCGCAGGGCTTGAGCCTGTATTCTCGGTGGGTCTCAGAACCGTGATTGCATGACACCGTGGTTTTCGTTGCACCAGTTTAATCTAGAGTTAAATTTTCTCACCGGAAAACCTCAGCGTGTTTTGGATATCAGTATATCTCCGCCGGGTGAGAGGTGGTTGTCCATCCAGCTTAGAGTTGAACTTTCTCACCGGAAAGCCTCAACGTGGTTAGAATACGCATACATCCCCGTCTGGTGAGAGTTTGTTGTCTATCTACACTGAACTGGTCCAATGTCTCCGACTTCAGCGTTTTGTTGGTCGTGGCCACTACCCTTCCTAGTTGTGACCAGGACGGAGCTTTTGTCCAGGAGAACGAATCGTCGCCAATAGTAAGTTTTACCCCTGGGTTAAATCGGTTTAGGCATATTATCCCAGTATGGACGTGTTTAGGACATGACCGACCTCTAGAGGGGAGATACCGTGACATGAGTAGTCATGAAGTTTCACCCTTGGTTTAAGCCGGTTTAGGCATATTTCACCAGTATGGGTGTATATCGGACGTGGCCGGCCTCTAGAGCAGAGGTGTAGTGGTATGAGTAGCTCTCGTCGCGAAACTACTGGACATACCGATTAAACTTCACATTATCCTTTCCATCACCTTTTCACAGCGGCCGCGCCCGGCAACCCTAGTTGCATTTTCGCATTTTCTTCTTTGACCGGGAGGAGTTTCACCACACTCGCGGCAGCTGAAGAATCTCGCCAGCAGCTGATATACCTTCTGAAACAGATCATGAACAGTCCCTACTTCTTCGTTCTCTTCCACTCTACTCATTTTACGTCTCTGATACGACCCCAAGCAAGATGGAGCCTGACTGAAGCGCCTGGAACCTACAGCAAAGTGTGCCTTTACGCCACTAAACATCTGTCAAGCCCTAGGTCTTTTAAAGAAGAACTGGAAACAACCATCCCAGCTCTGGCTCATGAGTCTCAGCGAGCATAGTCTGATTCTTGGATTGCAGACTCCGACAGACAAGGCCAAACCACACCAGCCTCTAGTCTGATAGAAGTTTCTTCATTTTGGACAGAAATTACCTATTATTTATCCAAGACTCTCTATTCCAACTTCTCGTCTTTTGACCACTTCCTATTCGTTGAACTCTCCTCTATCATCTATCTTGGTTTTCTGAATCATTTCTCTTCTTATCGCTCTCATTATCGGTTTCTGGTCATACCCCGAAGAAGGCGCAGTACCCAGACTCAGTGTGACAGTGGTCAGCGACCCGTAGCTGACTGTTTACATCAGGGTTGGCGAACCATAGCTGGCCAAGACCAGAGGTCACCCTAAGTGAATGGGGATCGCAGTGAGAAGACGAACCCTGTATTAAAAGTATACACCAAGCCGAAGTCGGGTGTGTTGGGCCAAAAAGGCGCACAACTGGGGCATAAGACAAGCAACGCCCTTATGAGAGAGAAGAAGAAGATGAAGAAGAAGAATAAGAAGAAGATTACCAGATTTATACTTTACCCAGAAAACTCTTCTGATATGCTTTGAGCCTACCCGACGAAGACCGCATATCAAAAAAATTGGCTGTCTTTCTTATTGTCACTCCTTTTTGTTTCCACTTTTTTATGTTAGAGGTCAGGTAGAAAAGCTCAGCGAGACAGCCAACAGATAACCCCCATATTCAACCTGTCAATCACAGCCCCCTACAGATTTTCCAAAACAAATATTTGGTTAAACCCACCGTAAATCTCCTAGCAATTATCCAGGCAGACACACAATAAGTTGTGGAATTCACGCGAAAAGACAGTTATTGCAAGGAAGCCATTACAGACACTGGCTGCCATAGATGCTATCTCCAGTAAGTTTATTGGTTAAGTTTTATCTAAAGCAAATCTTTGAGTTAAACACTAAATACCTTATTACTTAGCCATCTGAGTTCTCACTGCACTTCCAAGTTCATGAAACGCTTCTTCATTCAAACAATCTCTTATAAATACATTCTGCGTTCGTCAAATGTAGCTGGTGCTTGTTGAAAGCTTATAGAACCTGGAATTCACTGAAAAACTCGAAGCAAAGAGAACGGGAAGGAGACAAGTAGCATAGATCTGATTGGGGTTATCAAGGACAGCAAGAAGTGAAAGAGCATGATCGCCATATCGGTCCGCAGTCTAAAGAATGTGAAAAATCAAAAGAACCTACAAGAAGACATGGCCATAAACAAGCCAAAACGGAGAAACTAGAGACACATGAAGGTAACGACTAGCCAAACAGATTTAAAATAGGCTACAGAAAATCATATATGTCATAAGTAATGGTTAATGTCATAAATTATGGACAATGTCATAAGTCATGGAGAGCCATTAACTTGAAGATCACTAATGCCCATAACTCCTTTGGGAGTACAGGCCACAGATAAAGTGCCTTGAAGGTGGAGTGGATAAACAACAGCAGAAAAAGTTTGAATGTTTAAGCGGGGAAGAAGATGACTATTTGTTGGATAAAAAGTTGTATGGAAATCCTCAGAGATCTTCCCAACTTTTTTTGTAGCCAGCAAATTTTCTTTTCCTTGCCTTCATGTGCATTGGCGGAGTTTCCTGAAAATTTCCCCATAACCCCACTTTTTGAATGATCCTTTCACCCCAAACCCCTGGTCTAGGTTTCCGCTTCTGCTTTACATTTAACTTAGATGGCAAAGTGAGCCAAAGGCGTACATTTGCATTCTGGGACACGCATGAGCTGGCACGACAATGCGCTTGTAGCGAGTGAGTAGTGGTTTGCCCTGGCCCGGTGTCCCACCCTCGTGGCTTTAATGCCAGGAGGCGCAGCACTCAGCGTGAGCGTCGCATGCCTTCGCCAACGCTCACCCCTACAATCTTCATTTTGGTAATTAGCTGTCGGCAAGATCCCGATGTGTATTACGTGGGATTATCCAGATCGTGTCGCGGATTAAGTCAGTGCGGGCCGCACGACTACTGCAGAGTCCTGTAATTATGGGCAGTCTCCATTGTTACGAACTGGTTGTCACTTTGTGACCTGGGTGTCATCTGTCTTCGGCCGCTGGACTCTGACAAACCTTAGGGAGGGCTTTGACAAATCTTGGGGGGACAACCAGCGCCTGTGCTATTGTTCTGCTGCCAAGATGAGAACAGCTAAGTTGGCTTGTCTCCCTTTGTCTTCCCATTCTTCTACTCTTGTTTCAGTTCCGTGGACTCCTGCCCTGGACTGTGGGAACGACACTGCTGCACGTGTTGATGCACGAGGCAAGACAACGCCCAAAGAGGTTCAGTCACAACTTTCTGGTACTTGGAAAGACAACGAAGACCCTGCGGTAAATAAAGTCTTAGAATAGAAATATAAAAGAGTTCAAGGAAGCTACATTCGACAGTAGCTATGCACGTTCTGAATAAGTTATTGTTTAGTTGGCGTGCCGGATGAATGAAGTCCGGTATTTTGAACAGAGATAGCAAGCTGAAAATAACGAGAGAAGAAAGTTTAGAAAAAAGTATGTAATGATTATCGTCGAAAAGCTGAGGGGGAAAACATATTTTAGACATAGCAGGAAAGAAATAACGAACGAACGAACATACTTTATTGTCAAAGGGATAAGAATTGGGCACGCAGGCCCTTCTGACATTCTGCCCTTCATCATACAGCTTTCACTCAATCACAGTCATTCAGCATTTGTTAATGAACATAATAATAATGAAGACACAATTAAATGATTACATAAATAAATAATAAACTTACGAGTATCTCATGTCCATACACTCCACACTCTGATTTATGTAACAACATGAAGTAAACTTGTATTCTTACATTCATTCAAAACTAACAAATTTATAGAAAAGCAGTATACAAAAATTACAACAATCATGCCATACTTGAGACTACTTTAGACTATGCTTAGGGAGGCATATAGTCCATATCAAACAGATGTTGACAAGGTTTAAAGTTATAAGAACGAATATTACTTACACGTTTTACATGAATTGGCAGGGCATTCCAAAGGTGGGCAGCTGAGTAAGAGAAGCTTTTTTTTTTAAACATGTCAAGCCTTGGTTTTTGGGAGAATATAGAAAGAGAGATTGATTGGATGATTGATTGACTGATATTTATTTCAAAAGGGTTAAGAATTGAGCACGCAGGTCCGTCTGACATTCTGCCCTTTATCATACAACTTTCACTCTGTTCCAGACATTCTACAAATATGTTGCTCATCTAATAAACATAATTAACAATAAAGCAACTACAAACATATATAAATGGCTAACTACATACACATATAAATGGCTAACTACATACACATATAAATGGCTAACTACATACACATCTAAATGACTAACAATATACATATATAAATGGTTAACTACATATATATATAAAAGACTATCTACCAAACAAAAATTTCATTACTATTCATAATAAACAATTAACTTAATTCGGTGTCTGTAAGAGTAGTCTAACATTTAAGTCTTACGATTCACGGAGGCATGTAGTCGACATCAAATATATATTGAAAGAGAGAGAGAGAGAGAGAGAGAGAGAGAGAGAGAGAAACTGTTAACTGAACCTCGGGCCACTAGAGGGTTAGGGTTAGGGTTAGCCGACATCAAATATATATTGAAAGAGAGAGAGAGAGAGAGAGGGAGAGAGGGAGAGAGAGAATAACAGTTGACTAAGCCTCTGGCCATTAGAGGGACATAGCCGAAAGGTCATAGCTCTGGTACAGCAGTTAGCCAAGAGAACAACGACACAGCTTCTTTCAAAGCCAGGTCGAGCACAGAAAGTGATAATTTCCTAATCACATCGTCAACCATCACCAGGATCATCACTACTGGGCAGAGAAGCAGCAAAGAATAACATTTCAAATAATAACATAACGGATCATATCTGTTCAGGTAGGGTTCTTCTGCAGCCAATGAGAGTTTCACACTTGTATTGTAATGCCCAAGGAAAGACATCTAAGAGTAGGTCTGAACTAATAATAAATTCTCAAAAACTCATACAATAACGCCAAGACCGTACGGTAAACGTATATAAACTAATTTCCGTGTACAGCGGCTCCCAACAATTTTTTTGTTTTTAGTGCGATCCTAAACCAGCAATAATACGTGACCCGCGACCATAGACCAGCAATATTAGATGACCTGCGACCATAATTCAACAATGCTAGGTGACCCACGACCAAAGATCAGCAATGGTAGGTGACCCACAACCACAGATCAGTAATGGTAGGTAACCCACAACCATACTTCAGCAATGATAGGTGACTCACAACTCATGAAAAAAAAGATATTTGCACATGTTGAGATAAACAATAGTGGTCTAATATCATTTAAATACATTTGAAATGGCTTACATTTGCTACTAATCACTAAAGACTATGACATGACTTACATTTCCTACTATTCACTAAAAACTGTGACATGACTTATATTTGCTACTATTCTCTAAAAACTATCACATGACTTAAATTTGATACTATTCACTAAATACTGTGACATGACTTAAATTTGCTACTATTCACCAAAAACTGTGACATGACTTAAATTTGTTACTAGTCATTAAAACACAATGTGTAAATGTCACTCCATAATAATCCAAAATTTATCATAAGTATCATCTCGAGACATTTATTATAGTATCGTCTTGTGACATTTATCATACTATCATGGTGACATTTATCACAGTATCACCTGGTGGCACTTATAGTAGTATCACCTGGTGACATTTATCATATTATCATATGGTGACATTTATCACATTAACGTCTGGTGACAATTATCATATTATCATCTGGTAACACTTATCATAATATCATCTGGAGATATTTATCATAGTATCATCTTGTGACAATTATCACGGTAAGACTTTATGACATTATTATAGTATCATCTCGTGACATTTATTATAGTATCATCTCGTGATATTTATAACTGTAATATCCAGTGATGTATATCGTACTTGCATCAGGTGACATTTCTCGCAGTATAATTTCTTGATATTTTTCGTATTACCATATCACGAATTTTATCATAGTAACATTTCGTGATATTTATCACAGCATCATCTGGTGACAGTTATCATAATATCATCTGGTGAAACTTATCATAGTGTCATCTGGTGATATTTATCATAGTATCATCTTGTGACGTTTATCATAGTATCACCTGCTGATATTTATCATACTATCATCTGGTGGCATTTATCATTATATCATCTCGTGACATGTATTATAGTATTATCTGCTGACATTTATCATAGTATCATTTCGTTACGTGTGTCATAGTATCATATAGTGACATTTATCTATCATCTAGCGACATTTATCACAGTATGATCTCGTGACATCTTCTTCGTTCGCTTCTACCACCAAGACCGCCCCGTGATTCTACTGAATTTACTCCTGTGGTTCTCGATAGATTCCATGGTCCCCCCATGTGGTCCCTGAAAGAACCACACGAGATCCTCGAGAGGACCGCAAGAGGTTCAGAGTATCGCAGGGCTTGAGCCTGTATTCTCGGTGGGTCTCAGAAGCGGGATTGCGTGACACTGTGGTTTTCGTTGCACCAGTTCTAAAAGAACATAGTTCTAAACGTAACTTGTGAGATCTTTTTTTTAGAAATTATCGTAGTAAATTTGCAAGAATGGAATGTCAGAAGAACTTCATTAAAATGTAGTGTGTGTGTGTGTGTGTGTGTGTACATGTGCGCGCGCTGTCTTGTTAGTTTAGTTACATCTCTTGTAGTTTATTATCCTACGTTTGTGAATGTAATACTTTCGTCTCGCAGTCTTAAATATTTTTCCATGTAATCTGTATATTTATATTTCATATAGTTTCATCTTACATTATATATATATATATACACACACACATATATATGTTCTTGCAACATGCAAATTGTATTAAATCGAGTGTGTGGGAAGAATGAAAGATGGAGTGATAAAGGACAGAATGTAAGACCAAATTCTTAACTCTTTTAAAATAAAGATCATTCATTCATATACTTTTATTCACTCTTTCCTTCTTTTCATCTCGCTCTATATCTTTCCCTCTTTCTTGCTCCCTTTCTCTCTCCCGCTCTCGTTTTATCTCTCTCTCCATCTTTCTTTCTTTCCTTCTTTCTTCTCTCTCCCTCTCTCTCCTTCTCTCTCTCCCTCTCTCTCTCCCTCTCTCCCTTCCTCTCTCTCCCTCTCTCAGTCTCTCTCTCCCTCTCTCTCCTTCCCTCTCTATCTCCCTCTCTCTCCCTCCCTCTCTCCCTCTCCCCTTCTCTCTATCTCTCTCCTACCCCACAATCCACCCCGCATCCCTGTCAACCTTCGTCCATCCCGCCCTCTTCATTAATTCATTAATTATACCTGCAACAGAAAACATTTCAAGGAAAACTGATCGCTAGAAACGATCAACGTCCACTCTCCTGGGACCGGCAATAAAATCTTTGGATAACTTAACGATGAAACGCTGTTGCTTTAATGTTCCATCTGTCACGCACACGTGGGAGGGGGGGGGGGGGAATGTATGGAGCCAGGCAGCAGCAGAAATCATTTTATGAACATTTATAGCACAATTACAGCAAACACTTTTGAATATTAGAATCATGATATAATAGAATAATATTATACAGATTTATAGAATTTTATATATAAAACATATACACATACATAGAATAATAATATGAACATACTGTTTTCTAATATTATAAAATAAGGCAGTGTCTTTAACAATGCCTACAAAAATAGGACGTAAACGTTTTATTACGAAACGTACATACATTATTAACAGTTAAAAAAAAGGGAAACGTTAGCAGATATATTTTTAAAGACAACACTTAGAGCACCAAAATGGAGTACAGGACTCATACTATAACAAAAATAGTACGGGATTTCACATATTTAAAACAGTACAGAATTTAAGAGTATTAAAAACAGCATATTACTTTGAGCATTAGAAACAGTACATTACTTTGAGTATTAGAAACAGTACATTACTTTGAGTATTATAAACATTACATTACTTTGAGCATTAGAAACAGTACATTACTTTGAGTATTAGAAACAGTACATTACTTTGAGTATTATAAACATTACATTACTTTGAGCATTAGAAACAGTGCATTACTTTGAGCATTAGAAACAGTACATTAGAGTATTAAAAACAGTACATTATTTGGGATATTAAGAACAGTACAGGATTTAGAGTATTAAAAACACTACATAACTTAAAGTGTTAAAAACATTACATGACTTAAAGTATTAAAAACGGTACATGGCTGGCTTAAAGTACTAAAAGCAGTACAGGACTTACAGGAGAGAGTATTAAAAGACAAAAAAAGGATTCTGAGTAATTTTTCTTTTAATAATGGAGGATTTAGAATATTGAAAAGGAGAATACAGATATTGCAGCAGTCATTTGCATGCCCCTTGCCTCCCTAACAGATCTCATGTAGGCCTCTCGGTTGCAAGCAAGACGTTATACAGATATTAGGTAAAGGTAATCCTGTCATGGCTTAGAGGCACATAGGGATATGGTGTTAGTGCCCATATTTTCCTTGACCTGTCAGCACACTACAGGGTGATATGGTCAGTATCACGCCTGCCCGCCTTTCCTTCGCCATGAGAGACCAGTGCACTAACCACTTCGCCACTCAGACACACTATAGAGATATTATTGAGTTTAAATTCAGACGGTCTGAAACTTTAAATACAGATAATGTACATAGTTTCCATGTTTTTTTTTAGAAAACAGATCATAATTAGTCGCCGTACAGACAGGTACCAGTAGCCATGATTCGCCAGAGATCTCACTTCCTGAAAGTTTGCTTCGTTTCTGCTCATTACTTTCTATTATGCCGTCGTGGCAGAATACCCTTGATCTTTTCTCTCGATTTTTCTTCCCGCTTCTTTTCTCCCCACTTATCTTTCCTGTTGTATGGTGATGTTTTCAAACATTCAGCTAATATTTATTCTATTTTTAAAATTAATTTTAATTAAGTTTTTTTTTACGTTATACTCAGCTAGTTTTTTTTTTGTTTTTTTTTTTTTTGAGCGTCATCTCATGGCACTTTTAACATTCTTCTAAGAAGCCAGATCTCTGTTGCTTCTAGTGGTCTTTGCATTGATCCTGTTGGCTGACTGGCACGGCACTGGGGAACACAGGGAGATCAGTTTTCCAATACATGACCGCCCTGAATGTGAAAGATGCCATAAACTTAGTAAACAGACGAGAGCAGACCATCAGTTGTCAATTAAGAACAAGGCACATTCCCCCCTGAACGCATACATACATCGATTAAAGCCAGATGGAGCACCTAAATGCCCACTGTGTGATAATAACCAAGAAACACTCACCACACAATCTACTAGAATGCCCCAGCACTCATAGATTTACTTCAGGAATACATACCTGAGCATCTAATCACTGAAAATACATTATATACAAACTCAGTAGAATTAAAGAAGACCTAGACCTAGCAGTTAGTAAACTGAAACCAAGGAAATCACCAGGACCAGATGGAGTGTCCAATGAAATGATCAAGAACCTGGGAATGGCAGCAATGGGAAAGCTGTTGGATATTTTCAATATGTGCTGGAGCACAGGTAAGTTACCTCAAATCTGGAAGGAAGCAAGCATGGTACCACTGCTAAAACCAGGGAAAAACAGTGATACTGCCTCCAGCTACAGGCCAATCAGTCTCACTAGCTGCCTATGCAAAACGATGGAACGCATCATTGACCTGAGGCTAAAATGGTACTTAGAAAGTGAAAACCTTCTCGTTCCACAACAAGCAGGATTTAGGCAGTACTACAGTACGGAAGATCAAGTGACCTATCTCTCTCAAGAGATTGAGGATGCATTCCAAGAGAAAAACCTTGTACTAGCAGCGTGGATAGACCTGAAGAAAGCCTTTGATAAAGTATGGAAAAAAGGTCTGTTGTGGAAACTAAGAAACTGCAATGTGAATGGAAGACTGTACAACTGGATAAAGTCCTATTTACACAATAGAAGAGCTAGAGTAGTAATGGATGGACACAAAAGCCAGAAAGTACTTCTGCGACACGGTGTACCACAAGGAGGAGTCCTTTCGCCCACACTATTCCTTGTATTCATTAATGACCTGTTCAAGGAACTTCCCTATGGAATCAAAGCAGCACTGTATGCAGATGATCTGGTCATGTGGTGTACAGATGAATATGCGACAGTTGCTACACAGAGACTCCAAAGAGCAGCAGACATCTTGACATCATGGACAAACAGATGGTGTGTAAGTATCAACACAGAGAAATCAAGCACCACTCTGTTCACCCTCTCATCTAAACAGAAAGCAGGTAAGATCTTTGTAAATGAAATACCCTTAAGGATGGACAACCAACCCACTTACTTAGGAGTGACTCTTGACTCAAAACTGACTTGGAAGCAACACATCAACAGTGCAGAAGCAAAAGCCAGAAGAAAACTAGCCATATTAAGAAAATTGAGTGGGACTACATGGGGAGCTAGTGAAAGAATCCTCAAGAATGTATATCAGCAAAGTATTCTACCACATTTAGAATATGGCTCAACATCTTGGTGCACAGCATCAAACACTACGCTGCATAATCTAGACAAGGTTCAAAATCAGTCACTACGGATTATCACAGGTGCCATGAGGTCCACACCAATAGTAGAAATGCAGAAAATAGTTGGTGTTCAACCGCTAAAGGAACGTAGAGACACAAAGGTCATGACCATGGGAGAAAAATTCCTTAGCTCTGTAAGCCATCCCCTGAAGGAGAGATTCAATAACTTGGCATTAGGACGGCTTAAAAGAAGCAGCTTCATTCATCAGGCCAAGCGTATGCGTAAGCTGATACCTGACCTTCCAACTGTAGTCACTCCATTATCATCTGTACCAGAGCATACACCATGGAAAGAAGCAGATTATACACAAATAACTATTCAGACTGAAGTGAAAGGTGTGCAGAATGGTGAGATGCAGAGCAGTCTTGTAAGATCAACAGCCACACTTAGTGTTCTAGATGACAAATATCCATGTGACACCTGGATACGTGTGTATACAGATGGATCTGCACATAATGCCATAAAGAATGGTGGGGCAGGAGCATATATTGAATATCCAAACAACACCATTGACAAGATTTCCATACCCACTGGTAAATACTGCAACAACTTTGATGCAGAAGTTAGGGCAATTATTGCTGCAGTTGAAAAACTATCAGACTCCAGAATTGATACATGTCCTGTAGTAATTCTCACAGATGCAAGATCAGTACTGGAGGCTCTTCAGTGCAACAAACTACCAGACCTTAAGGATGCCTTGTCAAAAATTGGCTTACAACATGGAGTCACTTTGCAATGGATTCCCTCCCACTGTGGGATACCAGGCAATGAGAAAGCTGACCATCTGGCCAAAGAGGGCACTGAAATGGAGCAACCAGACATACCAGTCACCTATAATCAGAAGAAAAGCATGATAAAAACCTACAGGAAGCCACAAACACCACCACATGATGACTATCACATGCTAAACAGAAAGGAACAAGTCACCATCTTCCGTCTCCGAACAGGACACAGCCGACTCCGAAGTCATATGTATACAAAGTTTAAGGTTGGTACTACTAATCTATGTACATGTGCCCAGGTGCCCCAAACTGTGGAACATATCCTCCAGAACTGCATCAACTACGAGACACTGAGAAATAATTACTGGCCCAGTGAAACCACTAAAGAAGATAAGCTCTACGGTTCCATACATGAGTTACAAAAAACAGTGAAATTTATCCAAGAGACAGGACTGCAGATATAGACAGACAATGCGAACGAAGAAGAAGAAGAAGAAGAAGAAAGAAGACCTGCAGATACTTGACCATGGCTTCAACCCGAAGAGCACAAGCTCAAATGGCTGCTGGACAGGAGAAGTGAAATGAAAATGCTTTGATCCAGTTCATTGTCCATGACTCACTTCCATGGAGTAAGACCAGGTTCCAATCAACATTTTATAACCTACTTTTGGCATTCTATAAATGAAAAAAATATTTTCCTGAATTCAACTTTCACCATCTTGCTATATGCTCATATTTTAAATCTTGCCTAACTAATAAGCAATCAATAAGATAATAAGCTGTGTTATTAGCGTGCGCATGTGTTAGAATACATATATTTTCTTCAGGATTGCATTTAGGGGAGACAATTAACGTTATTCAGGGGGGAGTAACTTTTAGTCCGCTTTGTTTAACTAGCGCAGAGAGTGTATAGTTCAGATCTTATGTGAAATATGCCGTCAGATTAATTTTTGAACCAGTTAAAAATTTATCACCGTAAATATTGCGGAGACAAACTAACTAAAAATCCACGTGGAGAATAAAGAAATTTATCTGTGTAAATTTGTTTCGCTAAATGTCTGTGAAAGAATGAAAGAGAACAGACAGACGAAAATGATGTATCCACAAGAGATAAGGGAAACAAGATCAAGGGGTAGACCAAGACAGAGATGGAAAGACAACATAGAAGAGGATATAAAAGAAATTGGTGTCACCAACTGGAGAGAGACTAGAGAGGAATGGAGGTGAACTTTATCTGAAGCAATGAGCTTTAATGGCTCCGAAAACTGAAGAAGAAGAAAAAGTAGTATTATTATTCTACTTCCTTGAATTGAGAGCTGGTTTTCTTTGCAGACGAGGCGGCGAAGATGTGGTGAAGATGTGGTGAAGATGTGGCGAAGATGCGGTGAAGATGTGGTGAAGATGTGGTGAAGATGTGGTGAAGATGTGGCGAAGATGTGGTGAAGATGTGGCGAAGATGTGGTGAAGATGTGGTGAAGATGTGGTGAAAATGTGGTGAAGATGTGGTGAAGATGTGGTGAAGATGCTGAGTTAGTGCATTGTGCCGGATAGGAAGAGGGTTGCTGTGGTTATTTTGCCGGCTTTGGATTATTTTGGATGGAACTAAAAAAAAGCAGGGAATGCGCATTGCTTCCTTGGCAGACTCCACATTCGCGTGGACTATGGCGATCCCTGCCCTGGGCATCCTGCTAGGCCTATTACTAGGGGCGCTATGGGAGATGGGACAGGGTCTTGGTCAGTTATGCTTCGCCAACCCTGAAGCTAACATGTCAGTGATAGGTTGCTGACTGCCAGATCAAACATCGTCTTCTCGCCCCCCTGTTCTTCAGCGTTAGAAATAGCAAAGTTAGAGATAGCAAAGTTAGAGATAGCAAAGTTAGAGATAGCAAAGTTAGAGATAACAAAGTTTGAGATAGCAAAGTTAGAGATAACAAAGTTAGAGATAGCAAAGTTAGAGATAGCAAAATTAGAGATAACAAAGTTAGAGATAGCAAAGTTAGAGATAGCAAAATTAGAGATAACAAAGTTAGAGATAGCAAAGTTAGATATAACAAAGTTAGAGATAGCAAAGTTAGAGATAACAAATTTAGAGATAGCAACGTTAAAGATAGTAAAGTTAGAGATAACAACGTTAGAGATAACAACATTAGAGATAAAAAAGTTAGAGATAGCAAAGTTAGAGATAACAACGTTAAAGATAACAAAGTTGGAGATAACAAAGTAGAAGATCATGCTTTCTTATTCTTACCATCGTTCGTGTAGAGCTTCTAAGGAGTTTTTCGTCTTCACCGACGATAGGACTAAAGAAAGGTTATATCTGCTGGAGTACACAATGAGTATTTGTGTGTGTGTGTGTGTGTGTGTGTGAGAGAGAGAGAGAGAGAGAGAGATAGATCTTTATTTCAAAAGGGTTAAGAATTGGGCACGTAGGCCCATCTGACATTCTGCCCTTTATCATACAACTTTCACTCTTCCAGGCATTCTACAAATATACTGCTTATTACAGACATAATTAACAATAAAGTAACTATATATGTACAAAATGACTAATTATATACACATATAAATTACTACCTACATACACATATAAATGACTATCTACCTAACAAAAATGTCATTACTATTCAGAATAATGAGTTCGGTGTCTGTAAGAGCAGTCTAAAATAACTTTTTTAAGTTTTACGATTCATGGAGGCATGTAGTCGACATCAAATAGATACTGGAAAAGCTTGTAGTTGCAGGAAGGAGTATAGTTTATATTTTTTATACAGGATGGGAGGGTATTCCAAAGATGAGCAGCAGAATAAGTAAAGCTTTTCTTGTAAAGGTCAAGTCTAGGTTTTGGAAGACATATGTTGTTCAAGCGTTGACTGCACTTTGAGCTAAATTTAAATAGGTTCCATAGATAAGGCGGGGCATGCCGTGAAAGAATTTGATGTACCAACTTGGCTTTGTTGAAGAGGAACCTGTTATTAAGAGGCAGTATTTTGATGTTTGTACTGATTAGCTGTTTGTGCTTGATCCTTGTCACTAATAAGCTTTACTGCTCGCTTTTGAAGTGAGTATAACCTCTTTGTATTTGACACTGAGCAACCATCCCAGATTGTTGAGCAGTAGTCTAAATATGTTTGTATATGTGATATGTAGTATGTCTTCCTTGCGTCTTGATCAATGAAGTGCTTGATTTTGGCTAAATGGTATACTTTTTGCACCATGAGTTTTATTAGACCTTGCACATGAGAGTTCCAGGTCAGATGTTGGTCTTTATAATAAGACCCAGTGTTTTGTGTTCGCAAACGTTTTCTATCTGTGATGTTTCTGTATAGAGCCGAAGTGTTGTTTTTGTCGCGTATTGTAGTCTCTGTATTGTTGTTATGAGCATCGATTTTGTTTTATCAGTATTTATAATCATGCCATTGTTGTTGCTCCGTCTAATTAGATTGTTTAACTCGAGCTGAAGAGTTGATTCAAGGCTAATACAATCGTAGTCACTGGTGTGTGTGTGTGCGTGTGCGTGTGTGCGTGTGTGTGAGAGAGAGAGAATGAATGATTAATCTTTATTTTTAAAGTGCAAAGAATTGGGCACGCAGGCCCGTCTTACATTCTGCCCTTCATCACTCTATCTTTCATTCTTCCCACACACTTGATTTAGTACAAATATACAAATTAAATTAGGAAAAAACATATCAAAAGAGTGTAAGATTTAACTACTACATTCAAAGTAAAAGAGAAGAAGTAATTAACCTTATAAAATAGCACTCACGCACACATACACACGCAGACATATACATAAACAAAAATACATTGTAAATACAGATCTTCTAACATGTTTTTTAAACAGACATTAAAATAATTTCTAACAATATCTAACAAGTTACTTTTCTAACTATGTCGTTTTAGTATTTGATGGCTGGCGAGTCATGGGTTGAGAGAGTGCTGGTTATTTTATGGAGGCATATAATTTTACAAGCAAGTAAATAATGAAACAGGTTTGAGTTAAAGGATGAAGTATTACCAATGGATTTTAAATGGTAGGGGAGGGTGTTCCAGAGCTGTACTGCAGAGTATGCAAGGCTTTTTTTGTACAGATCAATCCTGAGTTTAGGAAGAAGACAGTTTTTTTAAACGCTGGCAATGTTTAGTGTTATACGTAAACAGTGACCACAAGTAAGGCGGAGCATTGTGCGACAGAATTCTGTGAACAAACTTAACTTTCTTAAAAATGATTCTATTTTTGAGGGGTAGAATTTTGAGTTGTTTGTGTTGACCTACAGTCTGTACTGGGTATTTGTCACAAATCAGATTTAATGCTCGCTTGTGAAGTGAGTGGAGCCTTTTTGTGTTTGAGACTGAGCATCCACCCCAGATTGTAGAACAGTAATCTAAGTGTTTGTATGTGTGATATGTAGTATATCTTTCTTGTGTCTTTGTCGATAAAGTGAGATAGATAGATAGATAGATAGATAGATAGATAGATAGATAGATAGATAGATAGATAGATAGATAGATAGATAGATAGATAGATAGATAGATAGATAGATAGATAGATAGAGAAGTTAAATTATGAACAAAAGACAGTAATAGCGTTTCCGAAATGGGTAATTGATTATAACTCGGGACAAGCTTGGCTGACAGTGTTTAATCATGGCGTCATGACAAAGTCTAAAGAAGAAACAGTAAGCAACATACTGGATGCCTCTTTCTTCTCCTCTTTGTTGTAACGATAAAGGGCTCAAAGAACTACCACCCAAAGCGGTGGCCCAACAGCGGGAGGTCGCACCGATCTGATGGACAGCTGATTTATTTCACAGGTAAACAAGCCCCCAAACCCGACGTGGAGGAAGTAATGGCTGCGTGGCGTGTGTGAAGGCGTCATGTGGCCAATGTTGGATGTTGGCATGTCCAAGTTTTGTTCTGATGTTAGAACTTGCTTTCCATGTCTTACCCGTAGACAACAATTACGTAGCGTGACTAAATTATGGGGGGGGGGCCTTCAGGGGCCTCGGCACTGATTTCTTATTTTGATACTTGCCAACAAGTATTTGATATCTTAATCTCAGATCCAGAACATTTCAAGTTGTCCCTTTTCTTCTCGTCCTCTCTTTTTTGTTTTTTCAGTGAAGTTTAGTTATCCATTAGATTGAGTGAGTGAAGATCTAGACACGCAAGCTGACAGATCGCGGTCAAGTACTCACAGCATGATAGCTGACTGAGATCGCGGTCAAGACTCACAGCATGATAGCTGACTGAGATCGCGGTCAAGTACTCACAGCATGACAGCTGATTGAACCAGAATTGGAGAAACAAAGTCGTTTAGGTGCATCCTCTAAATAACGAGCAGTCTGGCTGAGGGAAACGTGATGGCATTGGGAAGGCCAACCTGGTCTTAAAAATGCGCCAAGTTGAAGTCAGATGTGTCGGGGCGAAGGGTGAATGGGCAGCGACATAACACAGTCAACGAGATTTCGAAGACGAACGTGGAAGAAGAAGAAGAAGAAGAAGAAGGGACAGGAGAGAAAGAGAAAAGGAGGAGAGATGAGAAAGGTAATGTAGCCGTTTTATATTACGAAGGCGCCTAATGGACATAGTGACAGTGTCAATATAGAGGTGTCCTTGACATGTTGAGACACTAACTAGAGACTGATGTGACCAGCGTCATACTTGGCGGCCTTTCCATCTCCAGCTCCTTAAGAACCCAGGTACCCATTTCCTATACAGGTGGTTGAACGAGGCGCTCCCGGCCGAACTCGAACCACCGGCCTCCACCATAAGAGACTAGTGTGCTAACTGCTTAGCCACTTTAAGCGCTGAATTTCGTTGGGGTTGGGAGGAGAGCATAGTAGATTTACGAACTAAAACGAACATGCTTGCGCCAAGGCTGGTTAACCATAATCGATCAAGACCCTATCCGACCATTTCGCTGGTAAGTCCTGTAACAGACACAGCTTGGGTAAGGGAGTAAAGATCGATGTAGCTCCCATGTTGGTGGAGTGAGTAGCCCCCATGTTGGTGGAGTGACGTAGTCCCCATGGTGGTGGAGTGACGTAGTCCCCATGTTGATGGAGTGAGTAGTCCCCATGTTGGTGGAGTGACGTAGCCCCCATGGTGGTGGAGTGACGTAGCTCCCATGGTGGTGGAGTGACGTAGCCCCCATGTTGGTGGAATGACGTAGCCCCCATGTTGGTGGAGTGACGTAGCCCCCATGTTGGTGGAGTGACGTAGCCCCCATGTTGGTGGAGTCTGCTTTAAAACAGAAGTAATAATAGAACTTAAGGACTGGGAAGGGGAAAAAATAGCCTATGTGACCCAGTTCCAATTCATCATGGCGCTGCTTATCAGCATCTTCTCCACGTCGTTTGCAAAAAAAAAAAATCAGACTCTCCGTTCCGTGGAGATAAAACAACAAGAACAACATTCCACCAGGCAACCCAGCTGTAGGAGTGTCTGCCTGCAACATGAAGGGACATACTCTATACATTAAACTATTGTCAAATGCCAGAAGGAAACGGACATTGACATACAGAAAACAAAACAATGAGCTCTGGAAAAACATAATATCGCCTGAGTTTTCAAGGGCACATATGCCAGGATGTGTAAATAAAATCTTATGTACGACTGTTTGTTTCAGACTCTCCTTTCTAAATATAAAATTAGCAGTAATTTTACATAAGAAATGTGGCTCATACAAAGTAACAACAGATCCTTAGTAACAAATGTGTATCATCGCCATGTATTACTAAACATGCGTAAAAAGTAACAGTAAAGTGATAGAGAGCTTAAAAGGTAATAGTAAAGTGAAAGAGCGCTTAAAAAGTAACAATAAAGTGATATAGCACAGTGTTGTAGGTCACCCTTCGGAAGATACAAAGAACTTTAGGCGCGAGAGAAAGAAAACGATAGATAGATAGATAGATAGATAGATAGATAGATACATACATACATACATACATACATACATACATACATACATACATACATACATACATACATACATACATAGACTGACAGTGACTAGAATCATGGATTCCTGTGGAACATGCAACAGCCTAGCCACAAGAGAACAGCCCACCGGCCACTCAGCCATCTCACCATCTCCGGCTGCTCGTTCTACAGGAGTCCGTGGTTCGAGCTGCGATCATCTTACCAAATTTCTTTCTTCCACGTTGTTGCTTGTAGTTTTAGAGACTGTTCCATATCACTTTAAATGTGTACAAGTCTTGTTGTTTCCTGTTAGACAAATTTTTTTATCTTAAAAAAAAAAGTCACTAGCAATAGAGTTGTGCGGCCGAGTAAGTTAAATGTTGTTTCTTGTCACGTGATTGCTAGTTCTAATGAAGCTGTGGGGTCTCTTTCTTGAGATTCTCTTGCTAGATGGAGAAGACATTGCCCGACTTGGCAATCAGCTACTAGTAGCTGACATGCTAGGGTCAGGGCTGGTGACCCATGTCCGATCAAGACCCCGTCCAACCTCTCCGCTGGTACCCCAGTAATGCCTAGCCTACTAGCGAGACAGGGATCGCCATAGTTCTCAAGGGTGGTGGAGTCTGATGAAGAAGAATTACATACCCTCTGCTTTTCAGTTCCACCCAGAGGCTGAAAAAATAGCCGCCACGATCCAAGTCCGACTTGGTGCTGTGTCTCAACATCTTCACCGCATCATCTGCAAAGAACATCATCTCGCAGTTCCAGCGATATTGAAGAAGAAGAATATTCTCTTGCTAATTTTCTTTACGTCACGTCTAAAAATACTTGCTGATTTCGGACGCTAATCCTGGCCACTTCACCCCACCCCACCCCACCCCCTCCCACCCCCCATACTTTGCTTCATACTCCAAACTAACAGGAAGTGCAACAAGGACAGTGTTTTAAGAAACTTACCAGCCTATTTTGATGGCTTATTTATTTGTTTGCCTTCCCAGGCCGCGCACACAAAGAACCCTCACATCTTATCTATCTTGGCGAGAGCGTGGCTGAGGATGTTCTGGAAACTTGCGGAGTTTCCACAAAGCTGCCTTTGTCCAGATATTTAGTGCGCTAAATCTTATTATATTTTGCTAAGATTTAAATAGCACCCCAAATCGGTGCTAGGGAGTGCTTTGTGGTCAAGCGGCTAGACGTTGCCATCTCGCGGGTGGACTTGCTCATCCTATTGGAGTCTCGAGTTCAGGTCCCAGTCAGTTCTCCTCCTATATTTTTTTCTCTTATGTTTCAAATGAACGTCAAGTTGCTGAAGCAAATCTGCCCTATTCTGTTTTCTTTACCTTGCTGTAGAAAAGCTTCGTTGTTTCCTCCATTGTGACGTCAAACTGCCGGAGGTATGGATCACGAGGGACTCTGTCCTGTAGTCAGAAGTGTAAGAAATAAAATACAGTTGGAACGAACTATCTTCAGTTCATGGAATCTTTTAAGAGCCACGGAACCACTCCCACCTTTGAAATAGCTAACAAACAAACAAACAAACAAACCCAGAAGGCACATTATCACTGTCAGAAATACCTTACCTTATCTCTCTTACCTCAGTTAATCACATGATCAAATGGAAAAAAAGGGGGGGGGGGAGGTCGGAAGTAGCGGGAATATCTTATCTTTTTCTCTTTTTTTTTACCTGAACCATCATCTGATCAAACTCCTATATACTCATTCACAATGTTCCAGCAAAACACACACCATAAAATCTAGCTAAACACAGTCGCAACCAGCTAAACACAGTCACTTCTGGCTAAACACAGTCACACCCGGCTAAACACAGTCACATCTGGCTAAACACAGTCACTTTTGGCTAAAAACACAGTCACATCTGGCTAAAACACAGTCACTTCTGGCTAAACACACAGTCACTTTTGGCTAAACACACAGTCACATCTGGTTAAACACACAGTCACATCAGGCTAAACACGGTCACTTCTGGCTAAACACACAGTCACTTTTGGTTAAACACACAGTCACATCTGGCTAAACACACAGTCACATCTGGCTAAACACAGTCACTTCTGGCTAAACACAGTCACATCTGGCTAAACACACAGTCACATCTGGCTAAACACACAGTCACATCTGGCTAAACACACAGTCACATCTGGCTAAACACACAGTCACTTTTGGTTAAACACACAGTCACATCTGGCTAAACACACAGTCACATCTGGCTAAACACAGTCACATCTGGCTAAACACATTCACTTCTGGCTAAACACACAGTCACATCTGGCTAAAACACAATCACATCTGGCTAAACACACAGTCGCCTCTGGTTAAACACATTCACAACCGGTTAAACACAGTCGCATCTGGCTAAACATACGTCACTTCTGGCTAAACACACAATCACTTCTGGCTAAACACACAGTCACTTCTGGTTAAACATAGTTACAACCGGCTAAACACAGTCGCATCTGGCTAAACACACGTCACATCTGGCTAAACACACGTCACTTCTGGCTAAATACACTGTCGCATCTGGCTAAACACACAGTCACATCTGGCTAGAAACACACAATCGGATCTGGCTAAACACACATATAATCACATCTGGCTACACACACATATAATAACATCTGGTTACACACACAATCACATCCGGCTACAGACAGTCACATCTGGCTACACACACAGTCACATCTGGCTACACACACAGTCACATCTGGCTACACACAGTCACATCTGGCTACACACAGTCACATCTGGCTACACACACAATCACATCTGGCTACACACACAGTCACATCTGGCTACACACACATATAATTACATCCAGCTTCTTTCCTTACAAGAAGACCTCCCTTTGTAGATGGGCTTTCATCACACCTTCTACCTTTTGAAGCAATTAGTCTTTAATTATCACACCTTCTACCGCTTGAAGTAATTAATCTTTAATTATCACACCTTCTAATTTGTGAAGTAATTAATCTTTAATTATCACACCTTCTACCTTTTGAAGTAATTAATCTTTAATTATCACACCTTCTACCGCTTGAAGTAATTAATCTTTAATTATCACACCTTCTACCTTTTGAAGTAATTAATCTTTAATTATCACACCTGTCATATTTTGAAAAAAAAATTAATCTGTACTTCCTGCACCTTCTATCATTTGAGTTAATTAATATTTGACCCACGGCAGCTGCTTTCACTTCTCTCTGACTTCAGTCCCTCTTTTTTTGTCTGCACAGTTTTACCTATGTTAGTTTTCCCTTTCCATCAAGTATCATTTGAGAGGTTGCGAGTTCGGTGAACCGTAGAAGGAGTAAAGTGATAAAGACCATCAAGATAATCGAAAAGGGGGTGGGGGGGGGGGGTTAAGGGTTAATATCTTCTTGTTGGAACTGTCAAGTTGTGTTTTTTTCCTTTGTAGCCGGTGCAATGAAGATGTTGAAACACAGCATTTTGGCGGATTGGGAGAAGGTTACGGGAGCTGTTTTTCAGGACATTGAGTAGAGCTAGAAAGTTGGGGGGGGGGGGGGAGGGGAATTGCCTTGCTTCTTTAGCAGACTCCACCACCAAGCGGACTATGGTAATCTCTGTTTGGTTAGGCAGGCTAGGTTTGTTACTCATGTTACTGGGAGTACCCATGTAGAGGTGGGATAAGGCTTGGTAGACCATATGGAACAGGCTTTTGGTCGGGGCTATCTGGGACAGGATTTTTGTCCAGGCTATCTGGGACAGGGTTTTGGTAGGGGCTACCTGGGACATGGTTTTGGTCAGGGCTATCTGGGACAGGGTTTTGTTCGGGGGCCATCTGGAACATTATCCCAGTTGATTATATGAGACAGGGTATTGATTGTCAGCTACCTGGAACAGGGTCTTGGTCGGCTATCCGGGACATTCCTGGTCGGCTATCCGGGACAGGGTCTTGGTTGGCTATCTGGGAAATGGTCCTGGTTGGTTATCTGGGACAGGGTTATGGTTGGCCACCCGGTACAGGGTCATGGTTGGCTATCTGGGACAGGGTCCTTGTTGGTTATCTGGAACAGGTTCCTGGTCGGCTATCTGGGACAGTGTCCTGGTTGGCTATCTGGACCTGGTTGGCTATTTGGAACATGTTCCTGTTTGACTATCTGGGACAGGGTCCTGTTTGGCTATCTGGATCCGAGACAGGGTCCTAATCGGCTATCCGGGACAGTTTCCTGGTCGGCTATCTGGGACAGGGTCCTGGTTGGCTATCTGGGACAGGATCCTGGTTGGCTATCTGGGACAGGATCCTGGTTGGCTATGGTTCACCAGCCATGACTCTAGCTTGTCAGCTATGTGTCCTTGACTGCAGAACAGGCGGCCACTTCATTCCCGAACTGTTTGTTGGAGATTCACCTCTTGTCTTTTCTTCCTCCCCCTATAACATCTGCTTTTCCTTAGATTCTCTTTATTTTTCTGTTAGTCTTTTGAATATCACCAAAAGGTAGCATTATCGTTGATGCCACAAATCTGAAACAAGTTGATAGATTCAAGTACTTAGGAACGATTATAACAACTAATGGGAAATGTCACAACGAAATAAAAAGCAAACGTCAAGTCAGCATTCCAGAAAATGAGACACATCTTGTGCAACAGATCCATATCAATGGAAACAAGATTCCGAGTACTTAAATGTTACATCGAACCAATCCTGTTTTATGAGTGTGAAGCATGGTCTATGAATAAGAGAGTACAGCGAGAAATGGAGGCCATGTAAATGTGGTTTATAAGAAGGATGTTGAAGGTACCATGGACAGCTAAGAAAATCAATGAAGAAGTCTTAAGAGAGGCTGGAGTTAAAAGGCAAATTACAGCAAAGATCAGAGGCAGAAAAGCAAGATTTGTAGGACATTTCCTGAGAAGAGGAAAACTGGAATACATTGTGGCAACTGGAAAAAATTGAGGGAAGAAGAGACAGAGGAAGACTGAGAGAGAGAGAGGGAGAGAGAGAGGGAGAGAGAGAGAGTCAGTGTGGCTAGGACTCATAATCAGTGCAAAAGACAGGGAATTGTAGACAGAAATAATCGCATATGCCACGTGGCATGGCACTTAATAATAATAATAATACTCTTTTGGCAATACAAAATCTCACTCAAGTACACCACCCTCTGGTCTTATTGATAGTGTAACCTTCTCTCGTCAACTTTTTAATCATTTAAAAGAATCTAGCATATAGCTGCCTGGTCTTTTCTCTTGTAAAATTATATTTAATGTAGTAGACAAACTAAGGAAAATAATGGTTATTTCCCCTTTACAATCCAGCTCTTTGCTGCCTTACGTCTCTTAAGTGGCTGTGAAACAAAGTTGTTTCTGTATAGTTTTTGTTTTTTTTTCTTTCTTTTGGGTTTTTATATTTTAAAACTGCAGTTTGGGGGTTTAAATTTTAATCTACAGTATATATTTGGTCATTTAAATTTCACACTACAGCATAGATTTGGGCACTTAAATTTTAAACTACAGTATAGATTCAGGCATTTAAATTTCAATCTGCAGTATAGATTTGAACATTTAAATTTTAAACTCCAGTATAGATTTGGGCATTTAAATTTTAATCCGTAGTATAGATTTCGGCATTTAAATTTTAATCCGTACTACAGATTTGGGCTTTTAAATTTTAAACTACAGTATAAGTGAAACCTGAATTTTCTCGTTAAAAATATAGCTGATTTATTTATTATAAGGTTGCTTGTGTGTGTGTGTGTGTGTGTGTGTGTGTGTGTGTGTGTGTGTGTGTGTGTGTGTGTGTGTGTGTGTGTGTGTGTGTGTGTGTGTGTGTGTGTGTGTGTGTGTGTGTGTGTGTGTATGTGTGTGTGTGTGTGTGTGTGTGTGGTGTGTGTGTGTGTGTGTGTGTGTGTGTGTGTGGTGTGTGGTGTGTGGTGTGTGGTGTGTGTGGTGTGTGTGTGTGTGTGTGTGTGTGTGTGTGTGTGTGTGTGTGTGTGTGTGGTGTGTGTGTGTGTGTGTGGTGTGTGTGTGTGTGTGTGTGTGTGTGTGTGTGTGTGTGTGTGTGTGTGTGTGTGTGTGTGTGTGTGTGTGTGTGTAAGGCAAGATATAATTAAGGGCGTCGTGAACTAATACTCACTCATACTGTTACTACTCACTTCTGAGGTCCCGACTTACCCGGATCAACAACCAGTCTTGACCTTTATTAAAGCGTCCCCGAAGTGTCCCAGACACCTCCTCTAGTGACACCAGTGCTCCACATTTCGCCCTGGGCGAAAGAGAAGGGCACCATTAGGGAGAAAGAGATCTTATTTGAGAGAAACCTCATCGTCACTCCGCTGTCCTCTTTGTCCGTGATATCAAACTACTCTTTCCTTCTTCAAAAAAATCTTTCTCTAATGATCTCTTCTAAAACAACATCTTATTAGTTCCCGCTCGGCCGTGCCTTCTTCTAAAAACTCTTGTTTTAAAATAATCAAAGAATCGGGGGAGTAAAGAGCTTTGGCAGCCGGGAATGTTAGAAAAACGCGAGCAATTTCGAGTGTTGTGTGACGGGAATGAAAGAGCGTCACATGGGAGGTCACTCTAACCAAATAAAATGCTCACAGTCCTCCTTTAAGGAGCCTATCTGTTTTCTGTTTCAGTTCTCTCAAAAACAAATATTCTATCAAACCGGAACACAGGTCTGGAATGGCAAACCCTGACGGAGGAAAAAAAAAAAAAAACAAGAAAAAAAACCCCCCGCATTATTCAGCATTTCATCCCAGGATAAAACCATCCCCAGAGCTGATAATCGTTCTAATGAGAAAGATTTCAGAATCCATGAAATTCTCTCTCGTGCCTCAAAACGGTCAGATGCAGCAGATTCGTTTCCGTCCTTAGATCTTTTCTCTACAATTAAAAAAAAAAATGCCATAAATGGCACATGCTCTAATTTTTGAGCTTCTCATTTTAGCAGGAAAAACTTGATAGCTATAACGCTAAAATGCTAAAATGCTAAGATGTCACCGTGGAATAACAGAAACACGGACTGCACATTAAAAACATCGAGATCTAATTGAATTGTATAACGAGAAAATAATATAATAATAATGTATGAGAAAGAAATAACACATATGTGATTTTCCGACAGTATGTTAATGCACCACTGGAAAAGCTAGTAGCAATGGCATTTTTTTTTTTTTGTTTAACAAGAAAGAAAGAAAAGAATCGTAATCTTTCTTCTTCCTTCGTCGGACTTACGTAGTCCATTCATTGCTACCAGTTTTGTCGAAATCTTTCATCTGAAGGATACTTCCTTCGTCGGACTCACGTAGTCCATTCATTGCTATCAGTTTTGTCGTAATCTTTCATCTGAAGGATACTTCCTTCGTCGGACTCAAGTAGTCCATTCATTGCTATCAGTTTTGTCGTAATCTTTCATCTGAAGGATACTTCCTTCGTCGGACTCAAGTAGTCCATTCATTGCTATCAGTTTTGTCGTAATCTTTCATCTGAAGGATACTTCCTTCGTCGGACTCAAGTAGTCCATTCATTGCTATCAGTTTTGTCGTAATCTTTCATCTGAAGGATACTTCCTTCGTCGGACTCACGTAGTCCATTCATTGCTCTCACTTTTGTCGTAATCTTTTCCGGGGCTAAGATGATGTCCGTGACCCACGGTCAATCATGCTAGCTTCAGGGCTGATGGGCCAGGTCGACCCTGTATCACCTCACCGTAACTACGCACAGTTAACAGTCCAGGCCTGGCTAACGGGCCAGAGGTCGCCATAGTCCCCCACGACGGAGTCTGCTAAAGAAGCACTACACAGTCGCCGCTTTTTGTTTTTTATACTGCACCCAGGAACTTGAGAAAATATAGCCATTATAACCAGCTTCTAAGTCGACAAGACGCTGTGCCTTTTCTTCGCCACATCGGCCGCACAGAACACCACCTCGCAGTTCCAGGGCAAGTGAAGAAGTCGCAATCTTTCCTTGCCCTGCACTATTTTCTATCAAATGCGGTGTATTTTCTTCCCGCTAAATGTGAGATGAATGTGCTTTTCCATTGAAATACTAAACATTTCAGAATCTTCCGCTGCTTCTACAGAAAGAATGTGCCATGTCATTTCAATTCCCACAGCAGAGATAAACATCTTTTTTTTCCCCCCTCTCTATTTTTGAAAATGGAAGGACTCTCGCTTTATTCTGCTAGACTTCCAAATTCAATTATGGCGGAGTAATCATCCGGCAGAAATGGAGAGGAGATGACTGGCAGAATTGCGCAAGGTCAAAGGACAGATTACGTTTCTTGGAGCGGAAGGCGACGTTGGCATTCTGGGAATGGGCGAGGGGAAATCACTCGGTCTGAATTCATGTTGAGAGAGTATTGATTAAGAGTTATCCCAAAGAGGGGGAGCTAGGTTCTTAGTTGTATCTGTCTATACTGACACTAGACTATGTTGTAGGATTATGTTGGTACATTCTAATCCCAGCAGAAAAATTGTAAGGAGCAAAGCAACATGTAACAAAGGATTTCCCCTTTATTACGTGTCGCGTCCGTGTCGGCTGAGATTCAGCCAAGCGTGAATTTGATCACGTGTTTCATTGTATGTGAATCTTCAACAGGATATAATTATTTCTCTTGCCAAAATGCCGGGAGGTGTAATTTGGGAGACAACAGACAACCGATCCGGATATGCCACACCCTCACCGGAAGCTTCTACCCAGAATTACCAGTGGGTATCAGACATGGCCGCGTGCAATGAAAGAGAAAGAGAGGTCAACAATAAACAATGAAAGAAGGTGCCAGAAAGAATGGGGCTTGACATTTGAACAAGAGACTGGGTACATGAGAGAGAAAGAGTGAGAGAGAGAGATAGACAGACAGAGTGAGAGATAGAGAGAATATGTGTAAATGTGAGAGAAACAGAGAAAGAATGTGTGTATATATGTATGTGAGAGGAAAAGACGAGAGGGAGAGAGAGAGAGAGAGAGAGAGAGAGAGAGAGAAGGGGGCATAAAGATAGAGTGGCAGATAGAGAGAGAATATGTGTACACGTGGGAGAGACAGAGAAAGAATGTGTTTATATATGTGTGTAAGAGGAAATGACAAAAAAACTAAGAGATTGATTGACTGATTGATCTTTATTTCAAAAGGGTTAAGAATGGGCACGCAGGCCCGTCTGACATTCTGTCCTTTAACACACAGAGAGAGAGAGAGAGAGAGAGAGAGAGAGAGAGAAAGAGAGAGAGGGCAGGCACACAAAATTCAGAGTGAGAATATGTGTTCTTGTGTGCATCAAAGAGAAAAAAAGAGAGAGAGAAGCAGATAGAGAGAGAATGTGTGCATGAGAAGAAAAGAGAGAGAGAGAGAGAGATAGGCAGACAGAAAGAGAATATATTTGCACGTGTGTGTGAAAAAGGAGAGACAGAGAGAATGTGTATATGTGTGAGAAAAAAATGAGGAGAGAGGCAAATAGGAACAGACATGGATAGAAAATTGTGTGTGTTTGATAATCATACAGACAGACAGGCAGATAGATAGATAGATAGATAGATAGATAGATAGATAGATAGATAGATAGATAGATAGATAGATAGATAGATAGATAGATAGATAGACAGACAAACAGACAGACAGACAGGCAGATAGATAGATAGATAGATAGATAGATAGATAGATAGATAGATAGATAGATAGATAGATAGATAGATAGATAGATAGATAGATAGATAGACAGACAGACAGACAGACAGATAGACAGACAGATACATATATACATACATACATACATATGTATCCATACATACATACATACATACATACATACATATATATATACATACATACATACATCGAAAAAATACAGTAATTTTTAAATAGATATACATTTTAATTCTCTGGTCATTACACTTCAGTGGCAGAAAGTAATGTAAAGTATTATATTGCTTACTTTCTTGTGTGAAATATATGAAAATGTAACATTTAAAAACCGTATACGTTTTACGTAATTCAGCTTTCTCTGAACTTTCTCTTTCAAAGTCCTGCTTGTAATCATTTTGTGCCATGTCCCAAGAGAGAACTCCCTGAAACGGTTCTCCAACATGCTCTGTTTCCTGGTTTTAGAAAGGAATCGTTTCACGCTGTGTCCATCTTTTGATGTAGTCCACCCAAGTGTATCTTCGTCTTTCTATTCTTTATACTTGGGCTTCTTGTATCTTTTAATGTCGCCAAAATGCTTCTCTTGCAGGATCATTACTTTTTTCATTCAAAAGTCAAGTTTATAAAACTGCTGGCGGTTTGAAGTCAATTAAGCATCACTTTCGTGATCTATCTATCTATCTATCTATCTATCTATCTATCTATCTATCTATCTATCTATCTATCTATCTATCTATCTATCTATCTATCTATCCATCCATCCATCCATCCATCCGTCCATCCATCCATCCATCCATCCATCCATCTATGCATTAGAGTGAAAGTGTATAAAAGATCAAAGAAGCCTCTGCGACAAGTTCTTCGCCATTTCCCAGTTCGTTCGTTAGTTTATTTCCGTCTGCTTCTGTATCTATATGTTAATCAGATTGTCTGTCTGTCTGTCTGTCTCACCGTCTGAACTGATTATTTATCTCTCTATATACTTTTTTTCTGCTTGTTTGTCTTATCCATCTATGTGTCTCTCAGTCTATCTACTTCCCTGCCGTTGCTGTACAAGTCCTCCTTTTGTTCCCTAATCTCATTGTTTTCCTGCCTGTCACGGACATCTTAAACTTAGTCACAATAAAACAGCTTCATGTACCCAGAATCACAATGTCACGCCTATTCTTCACCAGATCTCCGAAGCCACGTGCCACGATCCAAGAGCAAGGACGGCCTCCTCTGTGATTTAGAATGGTCTCCAAGTCTCAACGATTTCCGTTGCCGGACTTTGTGATTTCAGTTTTCGAAATCTAACCAGAAAGTTTCTCCTGTTAGTCCCGTTTTTGGGCGGCGGTAAGTTCGATTACAGACTTACATGTCATAAACAACAACATCATTTACTTATCCATCATGATCACACACTCACCATGAAGTGATGGTAAACAATACTGTCATGTGATAAGTTAACACACTCACACAAATAAAAGACATATGGAATATATTCACTTGGAATTCGCTTTTCGTCAAATAATACCCACATTCCAACATCCATTTAGAGATAAAATCAAACATTAAAATTTCATACAGTTAAATATGTCTTTTCAGACTGTCCAACACTTGCCCCACATTATTTCTTATTATTATTATTACTGTTGTTGTTGTTGTTGTTATGTGCCGTGCCAGACAGTGTTGACAATCATGCTTCTCCATCTTGCACGGTCCTTGGTGTTTCAGGTTAGTTTAAATGCTTTTTTTTCATGCCACTTAGTCAGTCCGCAGAGATATTTTTCCCTTGATCTCTCTTCTGTTTTTTTCTTCTTCTTCTTTTCTTTCCTTTGAGTTTTCCAGCTATTACTAGGTTCTCCCGATTCTGTCTTATCTCCATGATCAGTTTGATTTAATCTTGTTTGAAGATTTAAATGCCGTAATTTATAATTAATGTTTGCTATCTTTGAAAATTTCTTCAGTATAAAAAGAAGATGTAGGAGCAATAATTGACAGTAAAGTTATTGTCTCGGTGTGATAACAGTAAAGTTATTGTCTCGGTGTGATAACAGTAAAGTTATTGTCTATGTGTGAAAACAGTAAAGTTATTGTCTCAGCGTGATAAGAGTACAGTTATTGTCTATGTGTGAAAACAGTAAAGTTATTGTCTCAGCGTGATAAGAGTACAGTTATTGTCTATGTGTGAAAACAGTAAAGTTATTGTCTCAGCGTGATAAGAGTACAGTTATTGTCTATGTGTGAAAACAGTAAAGTTATTGTCTCAGCGTGATAAGAGTACAGTTATTGTCTATGTGTGATAACAGTAAAGTTATTGTCTCAGCGTGATAAGAGTACAGTTATTGTCTATGTGTGAAAACAGTAAAGTTATTGCCTCGGTGTGATAACAGTAAAGTTATTGTCTCGTTGTGATAACAGTAAAGTTGTCTCGATGTGATAACAGCAAAGTTATTGTCTCGTTGTGATAACAGTAAAGTTGTCTCGATGTGATAACAGTAAAGTTATTGTCTCGGTATGATAACAGCGAGGGAGGAAGATGTTCGAATTGGCGGTCATACACCCATAGCTGACATGCTCACGTTATGGTTGACCAACTATATACGATCAAGACCCTGTACCACCTCTTCGTGTGGTACCCCGACTAACAGGCCTAGCTTGGCTAACAGGGCAGGGATAGCCTTAGTTCTAAAGTTGGCGGAGTCTACCAAAGAAGAATTTGCATACCCGGTGATTTTTGCAAAGCTCCATTCAGAGACTCAAAAAAAAAAAAAATTCGCTTAAGCCACTCCCAATCCGACACAGTAATGTGCCTCAATATCTTCACCGCATGGGCTGCAAAGAGCGTCAAGCTCGCAGTTTCAAGGAGACAGAGTAAGTCTAAAAATAATTATGACTTTACGTTATGTTTATGAAAATAATCATTTTGTTACTAAGTAAATGTTGCTACATATATCAATGCCATCAATATTTGCCATGATTAATCAGCCACAAAGATTAGAGGCAGACAAGCGAGATTTGTAGGACATTTTTCTGAGAAGAGGAAAATTGGAACACACTGTGGCAACGAAAAATTGAGGGAAAAAGAGACAGAGGAAGACAGAGAGAGAACTTACTGGATGGGCTGTCAGTGTGGCTAGAAAGAAAGTCACCAGCGGATCTCATAATCAAGAGACAGGGAATTGTGAGGAGAAATGATCGCCTACTCCACGTGGCACGGCACCTGATTGATTGAATCTGCCACATTGTGAATGAATCAAGTTTCTCCGTCTCTTTCCTCTGTCTTATGTGTCTTGAAACATGGACTTTGTTCCCTCTTTCCTCTGTCTTATGTGTCTTGAAACATGGACTTTGTTCCCTCTTTCCTCTGTCTTATGTGTCTTGAAACATGGACTTTGTTCCCTCTTTCTTCTGTCTTATGTGTCTTGAAACATGGACTTTGTTCCCTCTTTCTTCTGTCTTATGTGTCTTGAAACATGGACTTTGTTCCCTCTTTCCTCTGTCTTATGTGTCTTGAAACATGGACTTTGTTCCCTCTTTCCAGACACATCATTCCTTAGGTAGAACGCTCCTCACGTGAAACTGGTTACGTTTCGAAAATTCAGTCAAATGAGAGTCCTGAGTTGGAAAACAGAGACATAATTCAATATGCAACACGGCAGTCAGTCATTCCAGCCAGCAGATGGCCATTTGGACACAGCCATTGTCCATCTGTAATGGGCACCCAGGATTTCCTTTTGCCTGAACTTTTGCACTGGCCACAGTCGTGAAAGGCGCCAAATTGGGATGTCAGGAAGTCACGCAGAATGTGCAGAGAGCGTCGGGGGACACATTAAATAGATGCCTTTTACCAGGCGTGTACATGTCTGACCTTCGCTAGCGACTGTGGGTGGGGGGGGGGAGGTTTGCATCTCCTGGACCAATCGATATCCATGTTCCAGCGTCATAGAGAATAAATGAAAAAGCAGAGGAACTATAATTTATCGTTCCAGAGTATGGCAATGGAAGGTAGAGATTATCAGAACGACAAGAAAACATAAAGTGACAAGAAAACATAAGGTGACAAGAAAACATAAAGTGACAAGAAAACATAAAGTGACAAGAAAACATAAAATAATACTTGGAGCCGATAAATACACCTTACCTTTTAGAATGTAAAGTGATATCATAGAATTCCATGTTAGTTTTAGGGAGAACCTTTTTTGGTCGCAATGAATAGAACAAAGTGTTTGATTTCTCCATTAATTACGCGTTGTTACAAGACTTCATTCTTCATTTTCTTTGTCTGCTTTTCTAGCTGCTCTCTTTAGCACACACAAAAAATAGCTGCCATAACCCGCTCCGAAACCGACACGATGTCGTGCCTCAACAACTTCACAGCACCGGCGACAAAGAACACCAGTTCGCTGTTCCAGGGAGATACAAGACAAGACAAGACTTTTCTTGTTTCTGTCGTCATACCGCCCCCCCCCCCCCCCCCCCGCCTTTTTTTTTTAAAGCAAACAGTAAAGGTCAATTTCCGTGCAAGTAGCACCAACAGAATGATAACAGTAACCCAAAAGGTATACATAATTTATGTTACAGGCAACAGCATGTATAACAATGTGCGAATAAACGCAACTGTGTTGCATTCACGTAAAGAAATGAGATATTTGAGGTGAATATAAAAGTGATACGGAAAGGGGGAAAAACGGTTTGAATAACGTCAATAATATACTACATTCACAAGCAACAAGTCAAATGGTTTGGCTATATTGTACACACGACTACTATCAGGCAGTTTACCACACACAAGATTCATGCTAGGAACTGTAAGAAACTGAGGGACAGGTCCACTCAGGCAGGAGGTGGATGGAGAGGATAAAGAGATATCCTAAATTTCCCGTTTCATGAGGCAAACAGCTGAAGAACATCAAGAGGTTTGTGTGCTACTCGGTACTGAAAGATATATGAACAAGGAGACAAAAGAAGACACGACAAGATGTGACAAGACAAGGCAAAACATACTTACAAGACAAGGCAGGACAAGAACGACAAGGCAAGAAAAGACGAAACGACAAGACAGGAAAAGAAAAGACAAGGCAAGAAAAGATAAAAAAAGACAAGAAAAAAAAAGACAAGACAAGACATGACACGGCAAGAAAAATATCAAGAAAACCACCACCATCATCATCATCATGTGCCGTGCCGACTGGCGTTGGCTATTATGCTTCTCCAGAGTATCCGATCCTTCATGCAGGCCATCAGGTCAGCTGGTGATCTCCTCTCACACCATCCCGTCAGACTGTCCAGTATCATTTCTCTTGGTCTTCTTCTTGATCTTCTTCCTTCTATTTTTCCTGTTGTTATAATATTTTCAATGCCCCCTCTTCTCATTGCATGTCCTATGAAAGTACATTGTCTCTCTCTTATCTTTCTGACAAGGTTTTTTGTCTCTCCAGCTCTTCTCATACATTCTTCATTAGTTATTTTTGCTGTCCAGGGGATTCGCAATATTCTTCTAATAAACCACATTTCTGCTGCTTCCAATGATTTTTGTGCAGACTTGCCTATTGTCCATGATTCACTTCCATATAACAACATAGGTTCAATATAGCATTTTAGGACTCGTTTTCTAACATTCATTGATAAGGATGTGTTGGTTAATATGTTTCTCATTCTCTGAAATGCAGTCTTTGCTTGGCCTATTCTGTTCCTAATTTCTGTTCTGCATTTCCCATCTGAAGTTATTACTGCTCCAAGGTATTTGAATTTCTGCACCTGCTTTAGAATAGTTCCGTTTAATTTAATACTGCATGCTGGTGGATTCTATTTCTTAGATATAACCATAGTCTCTGTCTTTTTGATGTTCAAAGTAAGGCCTTTCTGTTCTTTGGCAACTTTATCCAAGAGATTTTGCAGGTCTTGTTGGTTCTCAGCTATCAGTACTGTGTCGTCAACATACCGAAGGTTGTTAATATTGTATCCTCCAATTTTTATGCCTGGTTCTGTGATGATTGTTCTTAGAATATTCTCGCTATACAGAGAAAAAAAGGTCTGGAGATAGTACACATCCTTGTCGCACCCCTTGTTTTATAGGTTGATATTTTCCAATTCTATTTTCAACTCGAACTGCTGCTTCTTGCTGCCAGTATAGATGTTTTACAATCCTCAGGTCTTTGCCGTCTATATTGATGTCTTCAAGCATTTTAATAATTTCATTATGTTTCACCTTGTCAAATGCCTTGGTGTAATCAGTGAAGCATAAGTAGAGATCTTTCTGTACTTCTAAAGCTCTTTCTGTTAGTGTTCGTAAAGCATAAATGGCATTGTGTGTTCCCTTTCCTTCAACAAATCCAAACTGTTCATCTGCTATTTCCATTTTTATCTTTTTCCTTGTTCTTCTCATAATGATTCTCAGAAGTAGCTTCGTTATGTGACATGAGAGGCTGATAGTCCGGTGGTCGTCACATTCCTTTGCACCTGGTTTCTTTGGTAGTGCTATAAACGTGGATTTAATCAGGTCACTGGGAATATAACCACTGTTGTAAATGTCATTCAGTAACTTGGTTATTATTTTTATTCCTGTCTCCTCTAGTGCCTCTATTTCTTCTATTGTTATATTATCAGGCCCAGTCACTTTTCCTTTCTTCATGATTTCATCTTCAAGTATTGGTGGTCCATCACACTTTTCAGTATCTGGTGTTAATTCTGGTCTTTCTTCTCCATATAGCTCACCGATATACTCTGTCCACCTGTCCACAATGTCTTCTTTTCCCATTTACATTTTACCTTCTTTCGATTTCAGGCATCCTATGGTATATTTTGTTTTCCTGCTTGTGAGTTCATTAATTCGTTTGTGCATGTTTTTGCTGTCTTTAATATGAGAGTCCTCTATCTGTCTGCACTGCTCATTTAACCACACTTCTTTTGCTTCTCTGCATTTGCGTCTTATTTCTTTATTTATCTTGTTATATTTTTTCTCGTTATTTTTACTACTCCTCCTCTTGTCCATCAGTCCTAAGATGTCGTCTGTCATCCATTTATTTTTAGGGGCTTCTTTTTTTGGTGGTATTATCTCCTTAACAGTTTGGTGGATAGAATCTCTTAACATTTCCCATTGTTCATCTATACTATTTATCTTTGCTATTGCATTGTATCTATTTGTTATAATAACTTTGTATTGTTCTCGCAGTTCTTGGTCATTTTTAAGAAGTTCTATATTCAGTTTGATGTTTCTCACTTTTCTGCCTGCTTTCTTTAGTTTTATTCTAACTTTTCCACAGAGTGGATCATGGTCACTATTGCAGTCAGCTCCTGACATGGTTTTTGTTGTCAGTAATGCATTGCGGAATCGTTTGTTGATTAATATGTAGTCTATCTGGTTAAAAGTCTTTTTGTCTGGACTACACCACGTTGCCAGTCTTCGAGGATGTTGTTTAAACCAGGTGTTTCCTACAACCATGCTGTGTATTCTTGCCCATTCAATTAATTTATAACCTCTGTCATTCCTCTCCCCCAGTCCATAGTCACCAACGATGTCTGAAGTTCCTTTACCAACTTTGGCATTAAAATCTCCCATGACTATGGTAACTTCATGTGACTTTGTGTGTTTTAGTGCTGTCTCTATGTCATTATAAAATAGCTGAACATCTTCTTCAGAGCTTTCAGATGTTGGAGCGTACACTTGTATAATATTTATGTTTATTGGTTGTCCTTTCAGTTGGGCTAGCAGGACTCGGTCCGAGATGTTCAAATATCCTACAGTTGTCCTTGCCGTTTGTTCATCAAATATAATTCCTACTCCTCGTTCATGTTTCTCACTTCCTGAATATATTATTATTAAAACCACCATAAGCAATAAAAAAGACCTTAAAAGGTTGCAGCAAACTTTACCTGTCAGAAAAACAGCGAATGTATCGTACTTGTTGCTGCTACTTGTGTATATTTTGCTGCAGAAAATAAATGTCTGCTTGAATACCGTGTTAAAATATATCGCTTGTGAGTGTGTGTGTATGGGTACATGTGTGTGCGCGTTTTGAAACTAGATAATAAAGACAGAATAGTACTTAAAATCAGAAATGCAGATGAAGCCACTGACAACAATTATTGAGGAAAGACGCTGGCGATGGTTGGGACATGTGCTTCGAATGACTGACAACTCACTACCAAAAATAGCACTAAGATGGACACCACAGGGGAACAGAAGTAAGGGTAGACCAAAAGAGACATGGAGAAGAACAACAGAAAGGATGTTGAGCAATAGAGGGCTCACCTGGGCAAGAGCAGAAAAAAAGGCGAAGGACAGGCATTTGTGGAAAACCCTTGCGGAAGCCCCATGTGCCCTGGGCACTTAAGGTTCAGAGAAACAGAGAGAGAGAGTACTTAAAATAAAACAAATTAAATAAATGCATGTATAGAATGCTCAAGTGTTAGAGGTTATGCAAATTGCCCTAAATCTGAATGGCCGTGAATTGGACAGACGAATATCGAGGACTATTTTTATAAGGAAAAGACAACACATTCATCAGACACAAAATATGAAGAGGAGGACTTTAAAACATCTTTACAGAAGGAAAGATAAAAGGAAAAAAAGAGTAAGGTGGAGAAGGAAGTTGAACGGTTGAACGGGATGATTTGACACCGCCCCCCCCCCCTCTTAAAAAAATCGCAAACTGATCTGATGAAAAACGTCAGAGATCAAGATCTGCGTGACCGTCAGTTCGTATTGGGACAGCACAATGATGATAATGTACGTAAGAAGAGCAACTCTTTATGTGCGGCTACCGTTTCCAAGTTCTTGAAAATTTTAAATAAGATCTAATGATCTACAGTAGTCTTTGCGGTTTCTTTTTCCACACGAAAATGAAAGAATCATTCTTCTTTAGAAACTCCACCTTAACTGGTACAAGTTTAACCAGTGGAGAAATAACGGCTTTCACACAGCTAAGCTCCCTTGAAAATTTGTAGACAAAACACTGCAGACGTGAGGTTAAGAAAGCCAACAGGAGATTGACTGTGTGCATGGAACTCAGGACTCCAGTAGAAGGAGAAACTGCCTTCGCACGAAATGGCAAGGCGCTGCTCGACTCGGTTACCAAGCGACAGTACATAAGATGTTGGAGAAACTTACAATTTAATTCACGTGCCGTGCCGCGTGGCGTAGGCGATCATTTCTCTCCACAATTCCCTGTCTTTAGACTTGATTATGAGGTCCGCCGGTGACTTTCTTCCTACCCACACTGACAGCCCATCCAGTAAGTTCTCTCTCTGTCTTCCTCTGTCTCTTCTTCCTTAAGTTTTTCCAGTTGCCACAGTGTGTTCCAATTTTCATCTTCTCAAGAAATGTCCTACAAATCTCGCTTGTCTGCTTCTGATCTGTGCTATAATTTTCCTTTTAACTACAGCCCTGTCTTAAGACTTCTTCACTGGTTTTCTTGGCTGTCCATGGTACCTTCAACGTTATTGTTATAAACCACATCTCAATGGCATCCATTTCTCGCTGTACTCTCTTTCAATTTAATACGTGTCTTAATCTCGTAACATCGTGAACGGAAACAGGTTGTGACACAGACATCCTGTCACATGAGAGCAAGCTCTTGTTGGTGCTGAATTTAATCTAAACGTACAAACAAGCTCGCCTGCAAATGTTTGGTGTCCACGGGATAAAAATAACAACATTATAACCAGTGATTCTCAATCTGGAGGCAGGTGGCTTCCCAAGAATGTAGTTCAAGTTTCAGAACAGGATTTTTTTTTTCAAGCGAGGAATTGGGCGAGAATTTCCTTTCGCCACAGTTAAAGAATGTTAAATCAGATCAGATAGTGCCATGCCAATAGACGTAGGCGGTCATTTCTCTCCATTTTGCTTGATCCTCCGTGTCTAGAATTAAGTCGATTGGTGTTTTTTTTTTTTTGTCAAACCACGCATCAGCCCATCCACGTATTTCTGTCGTCTCCGCCCTCTCTATCTTTTGCCATTTATCTTTCCAGTCATGACCTTCAAACCTCATGATGTTTCTGAGAACTTTGATTGTCGTTTTTCCTGTGTAAGGCGCTAGTTTGAGATATTCCTTTGCCTGCTGTAATACTTCTTTATTTGTCTTTGTGACTGTCCGTGTTATATGCGAAGTATCCTTCTTAAGAACCAGATTTCAGTAGTTTATGATGGTGTGAGTAGTGTTCGCGACAGTGTGAGTAGTTTCGCGACTGGACTGACGGAAGTACTGATAGAAGAGTGCAGGCAGAGCGATGCACAGGGAGTCTCCATCTAAGGGGGAAGTTATGAATTGAGCACCAGTTAGTTAGATAGTAGAAAGAGAGTAGGGACACCAGTTAGATGGTAGAAAGAGAGTAGTGACACCAGTTATATAGTAGAAAGAGAGTAGCGACACCAGTTAGATAGTAGAAAGAGAGTAGAGACACTAGTTAGATAGTAGAAAGAGAGTAGAGACACTAGTTAGATAGTAGAAAGAGAGTAGAGACACCAGTTAGATAGTAGAAAGAGAGTAGAGACACTAGTTAGATAGTAGAAAGAGAGTAGAGACACTAGTTAGATAGTAGAAAGAGAGTAGGGACACCAGTTAGATAGTAGAAAGAGAGTAGAGACACTAGTTAGGTAGTAGAAAGGAATTAGTGACACAAGTTAGATAGTAGAAAGAGAGAAGAGACACCATTTAGGTAGTGGAAAGAGAGTAGAGACACTAGTTAGATAGTAGAAAGGAAGTAGCGACACCAGTTAGATAGTAGAAAGAGAGTAGAGACACTAGTTAGATAGTAGAAAGAGAGTAGAGACACTAGTTAGATAATAGAAAGAGAAGAGAGAGACACCAGTTAGACAGAAGAAAGAGAGTCGAGACACTAGTTAGATAATAGAAAGAGAAGAGAGAGACACCAGTTAGATAGTAGAAAGAGAGTAGTGACACCAGTTAGATAGTTGAAAGAGAGTAGAGACACTAGTTAGATAGTAGAAAGAGAGTAGAGACACTAGTTAGATAGTAGAAAGAGAGTAAAGACACCAGTTAGATAGTAGAAAGAGAATAGAGACACAAGTTAGATAGTAGAAAGAGAGTCGAGACACTAGTTAGATAGTAGAAAGAGAGTAGAGACACTAGTTAGATAGTAGAAAGAGAGTAGAGACACTAGTTAGGTAGTAGAAAGGAATTAGTGACACAAGTTAGATAGTAGAAAGAGAGAAGAGACACCATTTAGGTAGTGGAAAGAGAGTAGAGACACTAGTTAGATAGTAGAAAGGAAGTAGCGACACCAGTTAGATAGTAGAAAGAGAGTAGAGACACTAGTTAGATAGTAGAAAGAGAGTAGAGACACTAGTTAGATAATAGAAAGAGAAGAGAGAGACACCAGTTAGACAGAAGAAAGAGAGTCGAGACACTAGTTAGATAATAGAAAGAGAAGAGAGAGACACCAGTTAGATAGAAGAAAGAGAGTAGAGACACTAGTTAGATAGTAGAAAGAGAGTAGCGACACCAGTTAGATAGTAGAAAGAGAGTAGCGACACCAGTTAGATAGTAGAAAGAGAGTCGAGACACCAGTTAGATAGTAGAAAGAGAGTAGAGACACTAGTTAGATAGTAGAAAGAGAGTAGTGACACTAGTTAGATAGTAGAAAGAGAGTAGAGACACTAGTTAGATAGTAGAAAGAGAGTAAAGACACTAGTTAGATAGTAGAAAGAGAGTAGTGACACCAGTTAGATAGTTGAAAGAGAGTAGAGACACTAGTTAGATAGTAGAAAGAGAGTAGGACACTAGTTAGATATAGTAGAAAGAGAGTAAAGACACTAGTTAGATAGTAGAAAGAGAGTAGTGACACCAGTTAGATAGTAGAAAGAGAGTAAAGACACCAGTTAGATAGTAGAAAGAGAATAGAGACACAAGTTAGATAGTAGAAAGAGAGTCGAGACACTAGTTAGATAGTAGAAAGAGAGTAGAGACACTAGTTAGATAGTAGAAAGAGAGTAGTGACACCAGTTAGATAGTAGAAAGAGAGTAGAGACACTAGTTAGATAGTAGAAAGAGAGTAGAGACACTAGTTAGATAGTAGAAAGAGAGTAGGGACACCAGTTAGATAGTAGAAAGAGAGTAGAGACACTAGTTAGGTAGTAGAAAGGAATTAGTGACACAAGTTAGATAGTAGAAAGAGAGAAGAGACACCATTTAGGTAGTGGAAAGAGAGTAGAGACACTAGTTAGATAGTAGTAGAAAGAGAGTAGCGACACCAGTTAGATAGTAGAAAGAGAGTAGAGACACTAGTTAGATAGTAGAAAGAGAGTAGAGACACTAGTTAGATAATAGAAAGAGAAGAGAGAGACACCAGTTAGACAGAAGAAAGAGAGTCGAGACACTAGTTAGATAATAGAAAGAGAAGAGAGAGACACCAGTTAGATAGAAGAAAGAGAGTAGAGACACTAGTTAGATAGTAGAAAGAGAGTAGCGACACCAGTTAGATAGTAGAAAGAGAGTAGCGACACCAGTTAGATAGTAGAAAGAGAGTCGAGACACCAGTTAGATAGTAGAAAGAGAGTAGAGACACTAGTTAGATAGTAGAAAGAGAGTAGTGACACTAGTTAGATAGTAGAAAGAGAGTAGAGACACTAGTTAGATAGTAGAAAGAGAGTAAAGACACTAGTTAGATAGTAGAAAGAGAGTAGTGACACCACTTAGATAGTTGAAAGAGAGTAGAGACACTAGTTAGATAGTAGAAAGAGAGTAGAGACACTAGTTAGATAGTAGAAAGAGAGTAAAGACACTAGTTAGATAGTAGAAAGAGAGTAGTGACACCAGTTAGATAGTTGAAAGAGAGTACAGACACTAGTTAGATAGTAGAAAGAGAGTAGAGACACTAGTTAGATAGTAGAAAGAGAGTAAAGACACCAGTTAGATAGTAGAAAGAGAGTAGAGACACAAGTTAGATAGTAGAAAGAGAGTAGAGACACTAGTTAGATAGTAGAAAGAGAGTAGTGACACTAGTTAGATAGTAGAAAGAGAGTAGAAACACTAGTTAGATAGTAGAAAGAGAGTAAAGACACTAGTTAGATAGTAGAAAGAGAGTAGTGACACCAGTTAGATAGTAGAAAGAGAGTAGAGACACTAGTTAGATAGTAGAAAGAGAGTAGAGACACTAGTTAGATAGTAGAAAGAGAGTAAAGACACTAGTTAGATAGTAGAAAGAGAGTAGCGACACCAGTTAGATAGTAGAAAGAGAGTAGCGACACCAGTTAGATAGTAGAAAGAGAGTCGAGACACCAGTTAGATAGTAGAAAGAGAGTAGAGACACTAGTTAGATAGTAGAAAGAGAGTAGTGACACTAGTTAGATAGTAGAAAGAGAGTAGAGACACTAGTTAGATAGTAGAAAGAGAGTAAAGACACTAGTTAGATAGTAGAAAGAGAGTAGTGACACCAGTTAGATAGTTGAAAGAGAGTAGAGACACTAGTTAGATAGTAGAAAGAGAGTAGGACACTAGTTAGATAGTAGAAAGAGAGTAAAGACACTAGTTAGATAGTAGAAAGAGAGTAGTGACACCAGTTAGATAGTTGAAAGAGAGTACAGACACTAGTTAGATAGTAGAAAGAGAGTAGAGACACTAGTTAGATAGTAGAAAGAGAGTAAAGACACCAGTTAGATAGTAGAAAGAGAGTAGAGACACAAGTTAGATAGTAGAAAGAGAGTAGAGACACTAGTTAGATAGTAGAAAGAGAGTAGTGACACTAGTTAGATAGTAGAAAGAGAGTAGAAACACTAGTTAGATAGTAGAAAGAGAGTAAGGACACTAGTTAGATAGTAGAAAGAGAGTAGTGACACCAGTTAGATAGTAGAAAGAGAGTAGAGACACTAGTTAGATAGTAGAAAGAGAGTAGAGACACTAGTTAGATAGTAGAAAGAGAGTAAAGACACTAGTTAGATAGTAGAAAGAGAGTAGTGACACCAGTTAGATAGTTGAAAGAGAGTAGAGACACTAGTTAGATAGTAGAAAGAGAGTAGAGACACTAGTTAGATAGTAGAAAGAGAGTAAAGACACCAGTTAGATAGTAGAAAGAGAATAGAGACACAAGTTAGATAGTAGAAAGAGAGTCGAGACACTAGTTAGATAGTAGAAAGAGAGTAGAGACACTAGTTAGATAGTAGAAAGAGAGTAGTGACACCAGTTAGATAGTAGAAAGAGAGTAGAGGCACTAGTTAGATAGTAGAAAGAGAGTAGTGACATCAGTTAGATAGTAGAAAGAGAGTAGCGACACCAGTTAAATAGTAGAAAGGAAGTAGTACACCAGTTAGATAGTAGAAAGAAAGTAGTGACACCAGTTAGATAGTAGAATGGAAGTAGTGACACCAGTTAGATAGTAGAAAGGAAGTAGTGACACCAGTTAGATAGTAGAAAGGAAGTAGTGACACCAGTTAGATAGTAGAAAGAAAGTAGTGACATCAGTTAGATAGTAGAAAGGAAGTAGTGACACCAGTTAGATAGTAGAAAGGAAGTAGTGACACCAGTTAGATAGTAGAAAGGAAGTAGTGACACCAGTTAGATAGTAGAAAGGAAGTAGTACACCAGTTAGATAGTAGAAAGAAAGTAGTGACACCAGTTAGATAGTAGAATGGAAGTAGTGACACCAGTTAGATAGTAGAAAGGAAGTAGCGACACCAGTTAGATAACTGAAAGAGAGTAGTAACAGTGACGAAAGTAAACATTTTTTCCCACAGAGACTTAGAACTCAGACAGCAGTAGTTAGTAAGGAGACGTGATAGTGGCAAGACGTAGAGGACTGACGGACGAACCGGGACAGGAAACTCCAACCACTGACAAAAAGGACCATCACCATCATCATCACCATCATCATCATCGCTTTCACTCCCTTGATAAAGGTTCTCCAGTCATCCCTGTTCTTGGAATTATTCTCTGCTCCCTTCCATGGGTATCCCTTGTCTCTGAGCACTGTCATAATTTCTCTTCTCTAAGTAAGTCGAAGTAAAAAGGAGCATGGGCGAACCAATTTTGTAAACTACTGATCTAACAATTTCTTTTCTATACTGATGAAGATGTCTCTCGAAACAAATAACAAAGGACTGAATCACGACCATATTGTTGATTCCTTGGTTGGACACTTTGCATTACAAGTCATGCCGCTTTGTTGAGTTCTGTTGATAACGGTTCTTCTTCTCTCCCTGATGTCACCAACCATCGGCTCGGGTTGTCGGCGATAGTTCGAACATCCATATGGTCAAGCAAACGGCAGGGAGCGAGAGTTTCGTTCAACAACGACACAGTTATTGGTCGAGTTATATTTGGAAATGCTGATGAACGTGTATCGCCCTCTTACATAGTCTTTAGTAAAAGAAAGTGCAACAGTGAAAATCCTTTCTGGATGATGATATACTTTAGGATTCGGGGGCAGGAGGGGTTGAAAAGGGAGAACTGAGACCTGGGATTTTAAGAGCCTTTGATTAGCAAACACTAGTATCATGTACACATCGATCCGTAACAAGTTTGACAACTTCTTCAGGCCACTTGAAAGAAAAAGAAACATTATTTGACTACATGTTCAGGCGACGTGAAAGAAAAAGAAACATTATTTGAACACATGTTCAGGCGATTTGAAAGAAAAAGAAACATTATTTGACCACCTGTTCAGGCGACTTGAAAGAAAAAGAAACATTATTTGACCACATGTTCAGGCCACTTGAAAGAAAAAGAAACATTATTTGACCACATGTTCAGGCCACTTGAAAGAAAAAGAAACATTATTTGACTACATGTTCAGGCGACGTGAAAGAAAAAGAAACATTATTTGACCACCTGTTCAGGCGATTTGAAAGAAAAAGAAACATTATTTGACCACCTGTTCAGGCGACTTGAAAGAAAAAGAAACATTATTTGACCACATGTTCAGGCCACTTGAAAGAAAAAGAAACATTATTTGACCACCTGTTCAGGCCACTTGAAAGAAAAAGAAACATTATTTGACCACATGTTCAGGCGACGTGAAAGATAAAGAAACATTATTTGACCACATGTTCAGGCGACTTGAAAGAAAAAGAAACGTTACTTGACCACATGTTCATGCGACTTGAAGGAAAAAGAAACATTATTTGACCACATGTTCAAGCGACTTGAAAGAAAAAGAAACATTATTTGACCACATGTTCAGGCGATTTGAAATATTTGAACACATGTTTAGGCGACTTGAAAGAAAAAGAAACATTATGTAATAACATGTTCATGCGACTTGAAGGAAAAAGAAACATTATTTAACTACATGTTCAGGCGACTTGAAGGAAAAAGAAACATTATTTGACCACATGTTCAGGCGACTTGAAAGAAAAAGAAACATTATTTAACTACATGTTCAGGCGACTTGAAAGAAAAAGAAACATTATTTAACTTCATGTTCAGGCGACTTGACAGAAATATTATCTCCCCCTCAAATATGTTTAGAGACCCAGATGAATGTCATCAACATGGAACTATTATCTTCGCCGCCAACAGGAAGCAGCCAACCCTGTAAGCACGTTTAATGAACTACAATGTTCATGGTTGAGAACTTCGCCATTTCTACACCCCATCAGGCGGCTCGGGTTGAGGAATGCCCCCCCCCCCTCCCCCGGGCCTCACCACAATAAACAGTGTAGCCATAATGAAACAATCAGATCCACATTCTGATCCAGTTAAGCACCCCCCCCCCCCCTTCCACCAGTATTCTTTACACGAACTATAAAAGAAAGAAAAATGTTCCACGAAAGAGTCATAAGAACAAATTTGGACCATAATAAATGAATTTAAAAAAAAGAATGTTTTCTTTGCCTGAAAAATTCATATACAAAGACATTTGATAACTATTTTTCCAGAATGTAAATGATTATAAAAGATCTTATTCCCTTGTATTAAAAAAAAAAAAATGAAGATTTAAAACTGAGAGCACAGACAGGGTATCTACTTCAGAAGCTGGGAGGGGAGACTGTCTTGTTTTCTCATTACTGGACCCTCGTCTCTTCTCTGTCGTCGATTAAATGAATCCAAATTAACTTCATCCTTTAGGAAACCATCTCCAGAAGGCGGCTGGCAGCACGTACCCCACCGGTTTTAATTCACGGGGCCCGGGGGACAGGATAAAATTGGGACATGAACCCCCAGATAATTCCGGATTCCCCTAGGGGGGATCCTTGGCCCCCTGTAGAGTAACTGCTGACTATTATGTGTTTGAGAGAGAGAGAGAGAGAGAGAGAGAGAGAGAGAGAGATAGAGACAGAGACAGAGAGAGAGAGAGAGAGACAGAAGAAAAATGACGTTAGCAAGGTTGATTAAAAAGATGCATTAAAATGAGAGGAAAAAAAAAGAAAACTTTAAGTGAACCAAATTAGATGTAATTTTAATTTGAATTAGCTATATCAAACTGAGAAGTTTTTTTTTTTTTTAGTTGTCGTCTGTTTACTGAGATCTGTTCTTTTCTTTCTGTCTCTATCTGTCTGTATCTCTCTCTCTCTCTCTCTCTCTCAGTGTTTGTCTATCTCTCTGTCTCTATGTCTGTCTGTCTGTCTCTCCTTCTCTGTCTTTCTCTATCTCTCTGTCTCTGTCTATCTGTCGCTCTCTCTCTGTCTTTCTCTATCTGTATCTCTCTGTCTCTGTCTGTTTGTATCTCTCTCTCCCTCTCCCTCTCTCTGTGTCTATCTCTCTGTCTCTGTTTGTATCTCTCTCTGTGTCTATCTCTCTGTCTCTGTCTGTCTGTATCTCTCTCTGTCTGTATCTCTCTCTGTGTCTATCTCTCTGTCTCTGTCTGTCTGTCGCTCTCTCTCTCCTTCTCTGTCTTTCTCTCTCTGTGTCTCTGTCTATCTGTCGCTCTCTCTCCTTCTCTGTCTTTCTCTCTCTGTATCTCTCTGTCTCTGTCTATCTGTCGCTCTCTCTCTCTCTCTCTCTCTCTCAGTGTTTGTCTATCTCTCTGTCTCTATGTCTGTCTGTCTGTCTCTCCTTCTCTGTCTTTCTCTATCTCTCTGTCTCTGTCTATCTGTCGCTCTCTCTCTGTCTTTCTCTATCTGTATCTCTCTGTCTCTGTCTGTTTGTATCTCTCTCTCCCTCTCCCTCTCTCTGTGTCTATCTCTCTGTCTCTGTTTGTATCTCTCTCTGTGTCTATCTCTCTGTCTCTGTCTGTCTGTATCTCTCTCTGTCTGTATCTCTCTCTGTGTCTATCTCTCTGTCTCTGTCTGTCTGTCGCTCTCTCTCTCCTTCTCTGTCTTTCTCTCTCTGTGTCTCTGTCTATCTGTCGCTCTCTCTCCTTCTCTGTCTTTCTCTCTCTGTATCTCTCTGTCTCTGTCTATCTGTCGCTCTCTCTCTCTCCTTCTCTGTCTTTCTCTCTCTGTCTCTGTCTATCTGTCGCTCTCTCTCTCCTTCTATGTCTTTCTCTCTCTGTGTCTCTCTGTCTCTGTCTATCTGTCGCTCTCTCTCTCCTTCTCTGTCTTTCTCTCTCTGTGTCTCTGTCTATCTGTCGCTCTCTCTCTCCTTCTCTGTCTTTCTCTCTCTGTCTCTGTCTATCTGTCGGTCTCTCTCCTTCTCTGTCTTTCTCTCTCTCTGTCTTTCGCTCACTCTGTGTCGTTCTCTTTGTCTCTTTGTCACTCTTTCTGTTTATCTCACCGCCTCTCTCTCGCTCTCTCTCTCTCTCTGTCACTCTCTCTTTCTGCCTTTCTCTCTCTCTGTCTCTTTCTCCCTGTCTCACTCTCTGTTTATTGCAGTCTCTTTGTCTCTCTCTCTTTCTGCCTTTCTCTCTCTCTATCTCTTTCTCCCTGTCTCACTCTCTGTTTATCGCAGTCTCTTTGTCTCTCTCTTTCTGCCGCTCTCTCTCTCTCTCTATATATATATATATATTCTCTCTTCTCCCCCCCCCCCCCCACTGTCTATTTTGCGTGTTTCAGGAATATTACAAGCAATTTCAATAACTTATCTTCACATTTGGATGTATCAGCAGCAGGCCATCTTGCTTACAACCTAGAGGCCTACAGGAGAGTTCTTAGGGAGGCAAAGTTTCGCAAAGGACATGCAAATGACTGACTGACTGATTGACTGATCTTCACATTGCTACAAGAAATGTAGAATCATTCTCTTAAGTTCGCCGATACATGACGGAATATTACATGTTTTGTAGAAACCTTATTCTGGGCAATGATTGTCTTTTAGGCCGTGATTTCCCATGAGTTTCTTCTTCACAATTTATCTCCTTACAGTTCTTCAAATATATCTTCAATATCCAGAAGTTCCAAAATACCGAGTATGAGTGACTATCTATATAAGGGAAATAAATCTAATATTTCTTGCTGCTTACGTTTTGATTAAGTCTCTTTATTTTCACATTTTCTTCTAAAGGTGATTTCCATGTTCTCCGCAGATTTTGCAGAGCCCCAAAGTTGAGTTGCTGTGAATGAGGGATAGCAATGGTCAGTTTTTTTGTTTTTTTTTAACAGCTGAAGCGTCAAAAATATTTTTGGTGGAATTTTTTTTTTACAAAGGTAAGTGGGAGCAACAAGATTCTGAGACTGTTAGCTGGGATATAGTGGAAAATGGGCGCCTTAGTTACAAAAGTGGTTAGTGTACTCGTCTCTTGTTGTACAAGTCGGTGGTTAGAATTCGACTAGAGGCGCTCCATTTTCTCAGTTGCGGAGACGTGTACCTAGCTCATCCTTGAGCTGGGAAAGGGAAGGTGACCAAACCAGATGTTAACACGGTTTATCCTTCAGAATAACGACAGGTCAATGAAACTAGGGCAACAGCGCTAAATCCCTTAGATCAGTGGCTCCCACTGAACAAAAGTCCGCGGACCCCCCGCTGTTTCAAAGCCCAGGCCAAGGACCTCGTGCTGTTTCAAAGTCTAAACGTACAACTTTCTGTTTCAAAGTCAAAGTCATGGACCACCTGCTGTTTCAAATTTCAAGTCACTAACACCCTGCTGTTTCAAAGTCCAGGCAATGGACCACCCGCTGTTTCAAAGTTCAGGCAACAGACAACCTGCCGTTTCACAGTCCAGGCAACGGACCACCTGTTGTTTCAAAGTTCAGCCAGCGAACCATCTGCTGTTTCAAAGTCCAGGCAACGGACCACCCATACTTTGGAAAAGTTTCATATCTGTATTGTAGCTATGTGCTTTAAATGTAAAAGAATTTTTTTTTTCAGAAAATGTAGGTAACCTTTAATGAGTAGACGCTAGACTACACTAAAAACACGGTTCGAACTCGGGACTTTTCACAACGACAGCGACGTAGTTAAGAAAGCAATAGGCAACACTTAGCTTTCCTACTTGTTCTGTCAAAAGACCTTGAGTTTTTTGTCACTGGTCCGCACCGCATGTTCCGCGAACCACCAGTTGAGAACCACTGCCTTAGATAACAAAGTGGCTACAGCAAACTTAGAGGGATGTGTGTGGTAATACCCCCCCCCCCAAAAAAAAAAGGTAGGAAGGGGAAGGAAGGAAGAAAGTTAGAAATAAATACTTGGAACAATGAAATGGTTAAGAAAGACAACAATAACAATAGTATTTCGCTAAAGTTGCCTTTATCAAGGACAAACGAAACGACAAAGCAAACATATTTTTAAAACCACGCAAATGAACTTTTGAATGATTATATGGTGAGAAATATAGGGTTTGGAGCTACTGAATTGTTATTTTCTTTCATAATAATTTCCTTCCTTCCTTCCTTCCTTCCTTCCTTAAACTGTACTATGAATCTCTATCTACCTCTACTCTACTAGTACCAGCTTAACAACATTTACTATCACTTCTAGTGTTATAGTGAATGGCACTACAAAGTGTAGGTAGAACAACAGGATTTATATTCACATGGCTGTAGTTTTCTGGCAGGTCTTTAAAGTCTCTAGTAAACGGACTCTAGATGTGAATCATCTGAAGTCCCAGGCTGTGAGCAATCTTACAACCTTAGCTAGAACACAATCTTACAATCTTAGCTGGAACACAATCTTACAACCTTAGCTGGAACACAATCTTACAACCTTAGCTGGAACACAATCTTACAACCTTAGCTGGAACACAATCTTACAACCTTAGCTGGAACACAATCTTATAACCTTAGCTGGAACACAATCTTACAACCTTAGCTGGAACACAGTCTTACAACCTTAGCTGGAACACAATCTTACAACCTTAGCTGGAACACAATCTTAACAGTTTAACAAATTCTTAACAGTTATGCAGGAACGTGTTAGTGATTCTAAGATGGGACACCAGAGGGGAAAAGAAGTAAGGGTAGACCAAAGGAGACATGGAGAAGAACAACAGAGAGGATGTTGAGCAATAGAGGGCTCACCTGGGCAAGAGCGGAAAAAAAAGGCAAAGGACAGGCATTTGTGGAAAACCCTTGCGGAAGCCCAGTGTGCCCTTGGCACGTAAGGTTCAGAGAGAGAGAGAGAGAGAGAGAGAGAGAGTTAGTGATTTAACTATACTTAACATTTTCACCTCTGAACTAAATTCCATGTTTTGCTAGCAGAAATTCTAATGAGATGTTTTGGCTGAAAGAAACTGGAAGGAAATTGCTCTATAATTTAAAAATATGGACTGTTTTTGAAATGTGCTCTAGTTCATTCTATTTTGACTTTGCGGAAATATCGCTCTGAGCATTGATAATTATCGTAGGTATACAAGATACACCAGCTCTGCCAGTGCTGTTTCCATAGGTATGCAAGATACACCAACTCTGTCAGTGCTGTTTCCATAGGTATGCAAGATACACCAACTCTGTCAGTGCTGTTTCCATAGGTATGCAAGATACACCAACTCTGTCAGTGCTGTTTCCATAGGTATGCAAGATACACCAACTCTGTCAGTGCTGTTTCCATAGGTATGCAAGATACACCAACTCTGTCAGTGCTGTTCTGGAGTAAGAATGACGTATTTGTATCACTGGCATTTTTTTTTAAAGCAGAAACTGACGTTATTGTAGCGACATCTTATCAATAATCCCCTTTTAATATTCCATTCAAGTAATAACATTTCTAGGACCAGATTCAAATCTTCAAATATTATGCCGGCTCCTTCTAAAACAGCATAACAAACATTCATTTTTCATTTAGATCATACTTTTTTTTTCCTTCTGGCAATTGTATGATGATTTTCAGTAACTAGTTTAACGGGTTTTTAAAGCCTGACATTAATAGTTTGATAATTAGGCCATATTTTAACTCCAAGCAAGATTTATGGTTGCTATTCCCAGCCATGGTTAAACCACACACGTGCTTTATAGTCACATACACAGTTTTCGCGGGACTATCACTTGCAGCCCTCCCTACAGGTCCAAGCTTCTATTCCCCCACTCCCTCCTCCGTTCGTTTTCATTTTCTTTTTCGCAATTAATCTTCTAACTTAATTCTGCGAACGTCAGCCTGGCAAAATTATGCTTGTTAGTCGGTCATGTCTTGCTAGATCTTCTGACAAGATGACGTCAATTTATGGCGCTTCACAGCTTCTCAGATCTCACGCCACGATGAGCTTTGGACAATCACAACATGTAATTAAAGAAAATGGATTAGGGACTTTTCTGTTTTATGAGTCTGGCCTTCGATTTTTTTTTTAAATTTTATTTTGGTCTGCTGTCTCTTTGAGATCCTGGATATCGGCGCTGGTCTTCTTCTTCTTCTTCTTCTTTTTCTTCTTCTTCTTCTTCTTCTCCAAAAAAAAAAAACTTGTTTCTGTCCGTGCGCTGGGTCATCTATTCTTCATCCCTCACTGGTTTTCTTATCATGAAAAAAACAAAAAGATTGCTTCCAAGAGAGGTCTCAGAATGCATTTTCTCTGGCTTTACATTTAGTAACCTGGATTTTAAAAAACTTCATTAAAAAACAAATAAGTACAAAAATACTTAAGACTTCATTGATTTCTTTATCTGAAATCTTTCATCTTCATTCAAACATACGTGAAAATTACCGTCTATAGTGTTGGTCTTATTACAAAAAAGAACAAAATTAATAAAATAGCCACCTGTCCCGTGTAATGCTTACTTTAAAAAAAATTTTGTTTTATATTTATAAATACGAAAAAAGTTTAATATTACACACAAAGAACACATAAAGATATTTATATAAGATATTACGTTTTTGAAAGTTTTTTTTTTTTAATGAACACGATAAACGTCCATTCACTTTCTCCCCCCCCCCCCCTTTTTTTGCATTAAACTTTCTAGTAGAATAACAACATTTCACTCTTTTGTTTCCATTGTTTGCATTAATCTTTCTACTAGAATAATAACATTTCACTCTTTTTTTTCATTTTTTGCATTAAACGTTCTACTAGAATAATAACATTTCACTCTTTTGTTTCCATTTTCTGCATAAACTTTATACTAGAATAATAACGTTTCACTCTTTTTTTCCATTGTTTGCATTAATCTTTCTACTAGAATAATAACATTTCACTCTTTTGTTTCCATTTTCTGCATAAACTTTATACCAGAATAATAACATTTCACTCTTGTTTTTCCATTGTTTGTATTAATCTTTCTACTAGAATAATAACATTTCACTCTTTTTTTTTCAATTTTTGCATTAAATTTTCTACTAGAACAATAACATTTCACTCTTTTTTCCCATTTTTTGAATTAAACTTTCTACTATAATAATAACATTTCACTCTTTTGTTTCCATTTTTTGCATAAAAGTTCTACTAGAATAATAACATTTCACTCTTTTTTCCATTCTTTGTATTAATCTTTCTACTAGAATAATAACATTTCACTCTTTTTTTCCATTTTTTGAATTAAACTTTCTACTAGAATAATAACATTTCTCTCTTTTTTCCATTTTTTGCATTAATCTTTCTACTAGAATAATAACATTTCACTCTTTTTTTTCCGCATTAAATTTTCTACTAAAATAATAACATTTCATTCTTTTTTTCCCGTCTTTTGCATTAGATTTTCTACTAAAATAATATTTACTCCCCCACCCCCTCTTCTTTTTTTTTTTTTTTGCTTTTTCTTCCACTAAATCCTCTACACAAATTCTGGAAATAAATATTACTGAAAACCTATTGAAATTTCTCTCTCTCTCTCTCTCTCTGTCTGTCTGTCTGTCTGTCTGTCTGTCTCTCTCTCTCTCTCACACACACAAACACACATACACACACTCACACACAGATATATATGTATAAGTTAAAGGTAACCCTGTCATGTCCTAGAAGCAAATAGGGGATATAGTGTTAGTGCCCATATTTTCCTTGACCTGTCAGCACACTAGAAGGTGATCTAATCTGCATCATTCATTTCTACAGCTGGGTGACTGGGGCGTCTCCGGCCGGATTCGAACCACTACCTTCGCCATGAGAGACCAATGAGAGACCAATTAGCAACTGATCACACAGTGAAGAATTTAGCAACTGATCACACAGCGAAGAATTTAGTAACTAATCACACAGTGAAGAACTTAACCGTCTTTCATAGCTGTTTTAGTTAAAGCATTAATGGTTTTACTTTACAGCGAAAAAGAAAACGTTTGTGGAAATACCCTTGCGGAAGCCCCATGTGCCTTGGGCACTTAGGTTCATAGCAAGAGAGAGAGAGAGAGAGAGAGAGAATTCTGCCTTGATCTTTATACCAATGGGCAGTAACTTTCTATCACCTGTCGTGTGCACTTTAGCAAGGATGTTTTTATTTAACATCAGGGAAGTGTGCAGGGCGAGGTGTAGCTTATGGCTGTCCTGAACGTTTCTTTGAGATGTTCTTTGTTCTTGATAGTGCCCATGGGTGTATGAATGTCTGGTATACTACCAGTCCGAAAGAAAAATCTGCTATAAAGGAGGGAAATAATGGTTGACTTAATGCATTAGTGGATGGTATAAATTCATTTTAATGTTTTTCTGGAGACTATAAATTCATCTTAAGCTTTAGTGGAGGCTATAAATTCATTCTAATGTTTTTCTAGAGGCTGTAAATTCAACTTATTGTTTTACTGAAGACTATAGATTCATCTTAAGCTTTAGTGGAGGCTATACATTTATCTTAAGCTTTAGTGGAGGCTATAAATTCATCTTCAGCTTTAGTGGAGGCTATAAATTCATCTTAAGCTTTAGTGAAGGCTATAAATTCATCTTAAGCTTTAGTGGAGGCTATAAATTCATCTTAAGCTTTAGTGGAGGCTATAAATTCATCTTAAGCTTTAGTGGAGGCTATAAATTCATCTTAAGCTTTAGTGGAGGCTATAAATTCATCTTAAGCTTTACTGGAGGCTATAAATTCATCTTAATGCTTTAGTTGACCCCGTAAGTACAAGTTCATACATCAGAGCAATAAAATAATAATACGAAAATATAGCATTAGGGCACAACTCCAGACACGACCTCAGGCGCCCATCTCTGATATCCTTCATTTTCTTTTTTTTTATGTCAAGTTTCCTCGTTCTTTCGTTGCTTAATTATTTGGCATAAAAATCACTTTAATATCCGCCTTTAAATTATACGAAATGACAAGCACAGTGAGAGGCTGGGGTTGGGAGGGATTCAGTGCTCCGTGGTCTGGAGGTCTCCTTCTGTTTAACGAGGTGGTCCGGAGGGCTTCCCATGCTTTAACGAGGTGGTCCGGAGGGCTTCCCATGCTTTAACGAGATGGTCCGGAGGGCTTCCCATGCTTTAACGAGGTGGTCCGGAGGGCTTCCCATGCTTTAACGAGGTGGTCCGGGGGGCTTCCCATGCTTTAACGAGGTGGTCCGGGGGGCTTCCCATGCTTTAACGAGGTGGTCTGGAGGGTTTCCCATGATTTCACAAACGTTATAACATTCGCTAGATGAAGTCTGATGAAAAGTTCACTTAATTCATTTATTAAGGCCATGCTACATAACAAATAAGATCAAGGCGTATCGTCGACAACATCACTTGGAGTAAGATGTAATACGACATAAACTTCGTTAGTTTCGTCGTTGAAGCATATAATCATTACAGACTTACGCAACCAGGCATGGCCATAGGGCTTTGCAGGGAATAGATAAGCACTTGTTACCTGGGTTGGTTGGCAACCCTAAGAGTAGGAATAATGGGTCAGTTTCCGATCAATTTTCAGAGGTGCGCAACTCTGAGAAAATATCAGCATATAACGATAACATGATAGAATTTCACCAGATCGGGATTTGTACTCCGAGCGGATCGGAGGAGGTCATTTTGTCGTTCGAGGAGCGCATAAGAGTGTATTTCGTCTGTGGATAAATATGTAAGTGTTAGGTTAATATTGGGGTTTATATTTCTGTCGTGTGGACGCGTGCAAGGCTGTGCTGTCGATCACTCCGATCCACATCCCGACCCACTTAGATATGATTAGGATAATTGGAGGATAGATGAATCATTATAATTCTAGTGTAACATATTTGTCTATGTAAGATTTAGAGATTTTTTTTTTGGTAATTTGCAATGATGGCTCATGTCTGCACATAAATACGTATTGCTGAAATGTATGAATATGTATGTTGCAACAATTAATGCCAGTTAGTTCCTTATAATACATCAGATACTCAATCATTTAATGATGAAGATTAGAGATTTTTGTATGATTATGTACAAGTGGTCTTCTTCTTCTTCTTCGTTCGCTATGTACAAGTGGTTAAAATTGATTCTTTAGAAGTTCCACTGTCGATCAATATAATCTAGGAATCTGAATATTCAAGGAATCATTTTAATGGCTATCTCGTTAAACATATAAGCTGATGAATAACATATAAATTGATGATTCGTTTGTTGATTTTGCTAACTGTGTAAAATGCTGATTTTAATCAACAATAGAAGCTTATGATTATAATAAGAATTGTTTAATTGCGTTTCTTTTCATGTGTGTAATATGTCGATGTGTAGTCGTATAATCACCCTTCCAAGCATACCATACAACAATAAGAACAATATAAACATTATAAATCACGGACAATTATTATTACCCCCATCCAAAAATATACTTCCCTACAGCTTGGACCGAAGGCAGAAGTTATGGGGACGCCGAGAGGACATGGAGAAGACTGGGACTTAATCATGGCGACCCGGGATTCTGGTTTAGCCTGACTAAGAACTTGAACGCAGAAGAAGAAGAAGAAGAAGAAGAAGAAGTAGTTAGCACTACCATGATACAGAGAAACCCAGGGAATGTAGCGCCAATATTTTCCTAAAACGTCCCTTACAGATAGCTTTCTACTCATTATCTGAAATCATTAACATTTCAGTTTTGTTTGAAAACGAACTGGGAAAACATATCCTCTCATGTTTTTTGTACACAGAAAATTGTTGTAAGAACATGGGGATCAAGTTTGCCCTGGTATTATCTGTGTCACAAAAATGGCTTGTCTGAACGACCGTTTCCCCCATGTTTACCGGTAGTGAGGCGTTCATGTCGCGACAAATGTATTTTCCTAATGCCCAAAGACTGTTTATGACGGTACTAAAAATTGAACCGTTTGAATTATGCATTACTGGATCAGTTTTGATGCGGAAATATGGCCGAGTGACATTTTTTGGCAGCAATTTAGAACCATGTTTAAATCAGGCAAAAGGGCGAGGATAATCCAGATAGTTCAAGTACTTCGTTTTTATAATGGAAGGGTTGAGTTCCTGGAGATTTTCATTGGAGTTCTTTGTGCGAAAAGTCTTCAGATAGCTCAAGTATTGAAAGCTCACACGCACTCTTTTGTCTTTGTTTGTAACTGAACCACATGCTTTGAATATCTTTATTACTAATACGAATTTTGGCGCAGTCATCACCTCTCTTGTGTACTGATATCTAGTGGAAATGGTTTTCAAACTTTTAGTGTCCCGGGACCCACGTGTTTTGGATGTCTCACTCCTATAAAGCCAGGCTGTGACGACTCTACTATTAGCTTGTGGAAGGGGGTGGGGAGGGGAGGAAATATAGCACAGAACTTTGGTATACTACAGATTCTGCGTCCATGTTTTCATAAACTTACTCTTTCTATTACTAAACATTTGGTTTTTTTTTTTTTTAGAATCTTTCAATTTTTTTTCAGTTCAGTTTTGATATAACGAGTGCAACGGTTTCTTTACTTGTATATTCTTTACTTGTATATTCTTTACTTGTATATTCTTTACTTCTATATTATTTACTTGTATATTCTTTACTTGTATATTCTTTACTTGTATATTCTTTACTTATATATTCTTTACTGTATATTCTTTGCTTGTATATTCCTTACTTCTATATTCTTTACTTGTATATTCTTTACTTGTATATTCTTTACTTCTATATTCTTTAGTTATATATTCTTTACTTATATATTTTTTACTTGTATATTCTTTATTTCTATATTCTTTACTTGTATATTCTTTAGTTATATATTCTTTACTTCTATATTCTTTACTTGTATTTTCTTTACTTGTATATTCTTTACTTCTATATTCTTTACTTATATATTCTTTACTTGTATATTTTTTACATATATATTCTTTTCTTGTATATTCTTTACTTATAACAATTTAAGTTTGTGTAGGTTGTATATTGTTGAATTATTCTAATGTTGATGATTTTGTATGTTCTTTGATTCTTTTATCATAACACTTCGAGATTTCACAAACGTTACAACATTCGCTAGATGAAGTCTGATGAAAAGTTCACTGAATTCATTTATTAAGGCCATGCTACATAACAAATAAGATCAAGGCGTATCGTGGACAACATCACTTGGAGTAAAATGTAATATGACATAAACTTCGTTAGTTTCCTCATTGAAACATATAATCATTTGTTCACAGTATCAAACTCTAACACTTTCTACATGCAGTATTCCATCAATGTTCTCAACCTAACAATATTCTACATTTGATACGGGAGCATTTCCTACTCAGTACTATGTCAGTTCTGCAATACGTGGCCAACTAATTCCTCTACTAAATCCCGGTACTCGAAGTTTCAAAGCTACAAATCTTCAAAATCACTTGAAACGCATCTTCAGTCTAACACTACTTCTCGTTCTCTTTCTTGTTCTTCTAATAGACTGCTTGTATTCTCCTTTCGTGTCCCTTCGGTGTTCTATCATCAATCTTCTGTCACCATCCCTCTAAAACTACCTCCTTGACTTTTATGTCGTAAGTCAATTGTCCAATAGGCCACGCTTCTAAATATTTAATTGGTCATCGGACCTAGTCGGTCTACTCCTCTGTTTCCAAAACCGAGGTCAAATAGCTCCCTAAAATTAGTAACCGTGCCCTACGTGTTAGTCACTTCAATTCTGTCTAATTGTTATTTTTAATTAAGTCCACTACCTCTTTCATGGCGTATGCTTCAAGGATTAGTCCGTACTCTATTCTGTCGCTAACAAGACCCTTGGATCTAACTACATCCGTAAAGTGTTAATGTCTATTTTTCCACCTTGGCTAGGTGTTCTTGAGTGTTTGCGAGTCATCGCGTTGTTAGTACTGGACTAGTTTACTTCCGAGCATCCTTCCTTAGTATTTTCTATCTCTCGGCGTCACAATGTCTGTCTTGTCAGTCTGCCTTTGATTAGCATTTTGCATTTCTAAGTATCTACTCTTCTGTTGCTATTTGATGTTACTATTCTGCTTACAATATATTCAGAATTATATTTATAAATATATTCATAATCATACCATTAATAATAAAAATACTATAATCATTACTTACAAGACCATGCTACATAAACGATTTCTTTACTTGTATATTCTTTACTTGTATATTTTTCACTTATATATTCTACACTTACATATTTTTCACTTATATATTCTTCAATTATACATTCTTCACTTCTCTGTATTCTTAGTAAAAATAATAAAATCCCGACAAGCTTGGGCTGTACTCAACCACATCTGGAGGTCCAAAAAAGGTATCAGCCAGAAAACCCAAAAAGATAACCCCAAAAAAAAACCAAAAAGATAACCCAGAAAACCCAAAAAAAAAAGATAACCCAGAAAACCCCAAAAAGATAACCCAGGAAATCAAGTGCAAAATATTCAAAAGCAATATTTTAAACGTTGTAGTGCATAGGAGCGCCTTGTTGTGGCCTGACAGCTTGCGTAGCCTGATCCCCGCTAGAGCTATACCAGCGGCAGTTTTACTCCTGGTAGGTCCAACCAAACTGGGAAGGTCTGCGCGGGTAGGGGTCAGACGAAACTTGCACCCTGGTCCCCCAGGTTGACCCCCTACTCCTTAAAAAGAACAGTATCATGGAACAGATAGAGAAGCCTCGAAACTGGAGGGATAAAAATGGATTACGACCCTACAATGTCAAAAATACAAGAGATGAAGGAAACAAGATCAAGGGGTAGACCGAGGCAGAGATGGAAAGACACAATAGATGATGGTATAAAAGAAATTGGTGTCACCAACTGAAGAGAGAAGATTAGGAATAGAGAGGAATGGAGGCGGACTTTATCAGCAGCAATGAGCCTTATTGGCTCGGAAAGCTGAAGAAGAAGAAGAAATATATGGGAGCGAACGGTGGAAAATGACACAGTCATCTCCACGTACACCTGACACCTTCCACACCAAGTGTCTACTTAAGATAAAAGAAGTGTTCTGGTCAAATACCGCAAGTAATGACCTCTTTTTTAGAAGAAACAAACTGTCAACAGTGACTGAAAGGAGAAGGTGGCAATGGATTGGTCACATTATGTATGAAAAGGACAGACGAATCTTTACAACGAATAACTTTGATGTAGACTCGACGGGGTAAAAGAAACATGGGTCAACCCAAAGTGGCATGGAGACGTACAGCAGAGAAAATGTTGGTGAAGAAAGGATAACATGGGAGACAGCCAAGAAGATTTTGATATTAACTCTTCACTCTTTCCCTTTAGTGACTGAGCTACCAAGACTTCTTCCGGATGAATGATGTTAGCCGTGAAGATAAATACACAGCCTGAAAATTTTTCCATTATTACGTCTCTTTTCTTTTTAGTGAAAGAGCACAAACAAAACTAGAGGACACGTCTTGAGATGAAGACGTGAAAACATCAGACTATATGTCAAGATGGAGAGATATAAAAATACCAGAGTATATGTCAAGATGGAGAAATATAAAAACATCAGAGTATATGTCAAGATGGAGAGATACAAAAACACCGGAATATATGTCAAGATGGAGAGACATAAAAACACCAGAGTATATGTACAAATGGAGAGACATAATAACACCAGAGCATATGTCAAGATGGAGAGATATAAAAACACCAGAGTATATGTCAAGATGGAGAGATACAAAAACACCGGAATATATGTCAAGATGAAGAGACATAATAACACCAGAGCATATGTCAAGATGGAGAGATATAAAAACACCAGAGTATATGTAACGATGGAGAGTTATAAAAACACTAGAGTACATGTCAAGATGGAGAGATGTAAGAACACCAAAGTATATGACACGATAGAGAGACATAAAACACCAGAGTATTTGTCAAGATGGAGAGATATAAAAACACCAGAGTATATGTGAAGATGGAGACATATAAAAACGCCGGAGTATATGTCAAGATGGAGAGATATAAAAACACGAGAGTATATGTGAAGATGAAGAGAGATAAATATACCAGAGTATATGTCAAAATGGAAAGACATAAAAACATCTGGGCAGATGTCAAAATGGCGCCAGAGAGATAATTTCAAGACCGAAAGGATAGAAACAGTGAAGTAAACGTCAGTAGCGAAAGAAATAAAGCTATCATAAGAAATATAAAGAGAGAAAGACACCAGACTAACACATAGACTGATATACGAGTTCAATAAGTTAAAACATTCAAGAATTTGTATGCGAAATATGAACTCAAAGACAAGCCCAGAAGAAGAATTCTGTGTACAACAGCTGAATTATGAATCACTGTCCCTCTGTATTTCCCCAAAAATAATGAAAACAGATGACTTTATCATAAGGAAAAATATAGCACTACATCATTTTAATACAATAAATGCGTATAAGACTTGATATATCTTCTAAAGAAGACAAGCATCCATCTTTTTACATTTAGAAATTAATCATAAGGGGATTGTTCGTAACCCCTGCAAATATATCTTTGAGCGACGTGAAGGCGAGGGCAGGAAAGCAATATGAAAGCGCAGTGATATATATGTTCATTCATTCATTCATTCATTCATTCATTCATTTGTATGTTCCTTGTGGAACTTTGCCTCCCTAACAACATTCCTGTGAGCCTCTCGGTTGTGAGCAAGATGGCTTTGTTGCTGATGCATCCATTTGCAGATCATCAACGATGTCTTTCAATCATGTTCGCCTTAGTCTTTCTCTCTTTCTTTTTCCAGTTATGTACCCTTCCAAGTCGGTATTCTCTAGTTTGTCATGACGTTTAATGTGTCCAAAATATTTAAGTTTTCTCTCTTCAATCCTCTTTACTAGCCAGCCTTCTTCAATATTAAGTTCTTGTAGTATGGATATATTTGTTCTTTTTTTGTGTCCACGATATTTGAATAACTTCTGTAGCATTTACATTCAAAGGCATTTATATGTTTCTCAGCTGTTTTGTTACGTGTCCAGGTCTCACAGGCATATGTTGCGATGGGAAAGATGCATGCCCTTAAAAATCTTATTTTTGTAGTTCTGTCTGTTCCTTTCCACAGATTCTATAGCTGTTTTACTTTCTGAAGAGCGATAGATGTCCTTTTAATTTCCCTCATTGTATTTCCATTATTAGTTAGTAGTCCGCTGCTGGCGAGATTCTTCAACTGCCGTGCGTAAAGCGGTGCTCCTCCCGGCCAATGAAGAAAGGTGCAAATGGGGTTGCCGCGCAGCATCACTGCGGAAAAGGTGGTAGAAAGGATAAAGCAAAACAAACAGTCAAATCACGGCACCTCTGGTCTGGAGGTTGGCCACGTCCTGAGTGCAGGCATATCGGGTGGAATGCATGAACCGGCTTGTCCTAGAGGTTAAGACACTGCTGGCGAGACTCTTCGAATACCACGCGTGGAGCTTCACTCCACGCGGTCAAGGAAGAAAATGCGGAAAAGAAATAAAGGTTGCTATGCGGCGCCGATGTGGAAAGGATAAAGTGAAGTTTAATCGGTATGTCCAGTAGTATCGCAGCGAGAGCTACACATAGCACGGCGCCTCTGCTCTAGAGGTCGGCCACGTCCGAAATACACCTACACTGGTGAAATATACCTAAACCGGCACACACCAGGGGTGGAACTTGATGGCTAGACATGTCATACCACCTCCGCTCTAGAGGTCAGTCACGCCTGATATACACCCATACTAGTGAATTATGCCTAAACCGGCTCACACCAGGGGTGAAGGCTATGCATGTCACAGTACCTCTGCTCTAGAGGTTGGTCACGTCCCAAACACGCCCATACTGGGATAATATGCCTAAACCGGCTCAACTCAGGGGTGGAAGTCACTAGTGGCGAGGATTTGTCCTCCTGGACAAAAGCTCCATCCTGGTCACAACTAGGAAGGGTAGCGGCCACGACCGCAACATGCTGAAGTCGGAGACACTGGACCAGAGCAGTCTAGATAGGCAACCACCTCTCACCCGGCGGGGATGTTTACGTATCCTAATCACGCTGAGGCTTTCCGGTGAGAAAGTCCAACTCTGGACTGGATGGGCAACCACCTCTCACCCGGCGGTGATACATGGGTATCTCAAAAACACGTCAAGGTTTTCCAGTGAGAAGGTCTATCTCTGGCTTGGGTGGACTACCGCCTCTCACCCGGCGGGGATGCACTGATATCCTAAACACTTCGAGGCCTTCCGGTGAGAAAGTCCAACTCTAGACTAAACTGGTGCAACGAAAACCACGGTGTCACGCAATCCCGCTTCAGAGACCCACCAAGAATACAGGCTCAGGCCCTGCAATACTCTGAACCCCTTGTGGTCCTCTCGGGGATTTCGTGTGGTCCTTTCGGGGACCACACAGGAGACCACAGGACCTAACGAGGACCACAGGCGTAAATTCAGTAGGATCACAGTGCGGTTTTGGTGGTAGAAGCGAACGAAGAAGAAGAAGAAGATTCGTTAGTAGTGATCTAAGATATTCAAAACTCTGAATTTCTTCCAATTTTTCCTCATTGATACTTATTTCAGCTGCCTTATTTGTTTTGTCAGTTATCATCAGTTTAGTTTTCTTCTCATTAAGATAGAGTTTTGCTCTTCGCTGTTCTTACGGACTGACATAATTAGTTTTTCCATTTCTTTTTCTGTTGTGGTCAGTAATACTGTGTCATCAGCAGATCTAATTTCTGGTATTTCATAACCTCCAATTGTTATGGCATCGTAATATTCTTTGTCTACATCTTCTCTAACATTCCTCATTATATTTTCAGTATACAAGTTAAATAAGTAGCGTGACAATATGCACCCCTGACGGACCCCTTGTTTTATGTCAAACCAAGTTGTTGTTTCACCGTGTATTCTTACTGCTGCCTGCTGGTCTAGATACAGCAGTGATGTTAATTGTATCAAATGTGTTGGAAATCCCATTTTTTCCTAAAGTTTCTGGTGTTGTACACAATCAAATGCCTTTGAATAGTCTATAAATGATAAATATGTATATACTTGTTCGGTTAACCGACGATCAACCGGTAACTTGTTGATTAAAATGAACAGAAAAACTAAATCTTTTGGATATCGTCAGTTGCTGTAACCGGTTTATAGTATAAAAGGCAACCAGCAAAATCGGTTGGGGAATAATCGGGTCAATAGGATGAAGATGTTCAATTTGCATGTAGGAGAATCAGCCAGTTCAGACTTTGATTCAGTATGTCAGCTTTCTGTAAAGACTAAATATGTTAAAGCTCACCGCAAAGAAGAACAAAAAAAAAAAAACATTCACACAAACATTTACTTTCCGCTGATGTTTGTGAAGTGTGTTAATTTTACCTTTACAGAAAGCTCGGTCTACTAATCCGGTGGTACGTGGTTCAAGTCCCAGCACTTGGAATTTTTTTTTGTTGTGTGGGTACACACTAAAAGGGCCCCGAGGTCCCTGAAACTAACTTTATGTAATAAGTATTCGTTCGTTTGTTGTTGTTGTTGTTGCTGCCGCTGTTGTTGTTGTTGTTGTTGTTTTTGTTTTTGTTGTTGTTGTTTTTGTTGTTGTTGTTGTTTTTGTTTTTGTTGTTGCTGCCGCTGTTGTTGTTTTTGTTGTTGTTGTTGTTGCTGCTGTTGTTGTTGTTGTTGTTGTTGTTGTTGTTGTTGTTGTTGTTGTTGTTGTTGTTGTTGTTGTTGTTGTTGTTGTTGTTGAAGTATGCACAAGACATGGCAGGAGACCGTGTGTATATTTGTCTAAAAAGTTGGTTCCTGCTAGAGAGACTGAATCTAAGCTACGGAATTTCTGTGTCGTGATCTCGTTTCTTTCCGGGTGTCATGATCCTCATGTCGACTGAACAGTTACTGTTAATGACCATGCTTACAAATACCTTTTAGTTTTTGGAGGTGCGAGTTAGCGCAGGTCGTTAGTACGCTGTTCTCTCGTGGGTAGACGACTGCTCCTCCTACCAGAGTCCGTGGTTCGAATACCAGGTAATTCTCTTGTGAATTTCCTTTCTCTCACGTCTCACTAAAGTCTACGAACTTTTTCGAACTCTAATCCTACAAACTGTGTTCTCTTACTTTACCGTACGAAAGACTCGTTGTTTCCTAGACATATATATATATATATATATATATATATATATATATATATATATATATATATGTGTGTGTGTGTGTGTATGTATGTAAAACAAACAATTGTTCTCAGCCTCCAAAAATGGGTACCAGAGAAATATAGGACGGCAAATGCGGCCAAAAGTGTTACTAACCACATCACACTTTCATGTGCCGTTGGTCTTGGAAAAACGGGCCTAACACCACATACCCAATATGTCTTAATGGTCTGGAAACAGGAGTTGTACCTTTCATAAAGTGCTGATTGTTGTACTGAGAAAACAGTTAATTCGAAAAGCATTTTATGCAAGGTGAAAAATGGATAGTTTTACCTGTTTGTACGTCATTTAAGAGTTCTGACTTAATACTTCAAGACAGGCCAAGATGTTCTCATAACAAGAGAAGGTAGAAAAGAACAAGGGAACTTTACTTAAAATAAAAAAAAAGCAAAAAGAAGAATATCAAAGAATTGCTTCTGGAGTTGTGTCTAAGTTTTCTTCCTTATGTTATCTATTCAAATTATTAGTGTATTACTTTTAACCACTAAGTTGAATTTATAGGGTCCACTAAAGCATCAAGATGAATTCATAGCTTCTATTAAAACATTATTGAATTTATGGCGTCCACCAGAGCATGAGGATGAATTTAAAGCCGAAGCAACGAAAACAAAAGGAAGAAAATAGAAGACCTACAACAAAATCAACAGCAAAAAGAAAACAGGTAAACCATCAACAACAGCAACAACGAAAAGAAAACAAGTAAACGACCACAAACAACAGCAACAATGAAAAGAAAACAAGTAAACCACCACAAACAACAGCAACAATGAAAAGAAAACAAGTAAACCACCACAAACAACAGCAACAACGAAAAGAAAACAAGTAAACCACCCTCAGCAACAGCAGCAAAGTAAAGAAAACAAGAAAGCTGAAGACCCAGAACAATAGCAACAATAAAAACAAGTAAACAGAACAAAAATGATGAGCTCAACGAAGACAAAGATGAAGACAAATAGGAAAGCAACGACTAAAACTAAGCCGAAGACAAGATAAACTTTGATTATTTAGAACCAGTGGACAATACAGAGGAAGGCGTGTTTACGGAACTGAGGAACATTTTGGTAAAATAATCTCGAGATATGAGAAATATTTCCTTGATTAAGAGTGACAGAAGATCTGGTATGTCAGACAAAACAACCACGTGACTGGGCGTGGTCGGGGCTGGTCGTCTGTCCTAGATGCACTTGATGGACATGAATATAGAGACAAGTTAATGTTCCAGACACGACCAGTAACACTGTGGTAGGCTAGTGTAACATTTTCGACTAAGACAGGCAGGCAAACGGACAGATATAACAGCAGGAAAGGCAGACAGATAAATAGACAGAGATAATATACACAGACAGACAAAGAGATAGATAGATAGACAGACAGACAGACAGACAGACAGACAGACAGACAGATAGAGATAGATAGATAGATAGATAGATAGATAGATAGATAGATAGATAGACAGACAGACAGATAGATAGATAGATAGATAGATAGATAGATAGATAGACAGACAGACAGACAGACAGACAGACAGACAGATAGATAGATAGATAGATAGATAGATAGATAGATAGATAGATAGATAGATAGATAGATAGATAGACAGACAGACAGATAGATAGATAGATAGATAGATAGATAGATAGATAGATAGATAGACAGACAGACAGACAGACAGACAGACAGATAGATAGATAGATAGATAGATAGATAGATAGATAGACAGACAGACAGATAGATAGATAGATAGATAGATAGATAGATAGATAGATAGATAGATAGATAGATAGATAGATAGATAGATAGATAGATAGATATTCCTTCTAACGCAACGCATACAATAAATTGTTCTAAGAGACTGGAACCGAACTTCAACGGGCAGAACATTTTAAGAGTAGAACATTATGGAAATGGCTACTGAGGAGGACCGGGGGGAGTAGGGTGGGTCTAGTGGGCCTAGGGCTGAAAGTAAGGTCGGGGGCCACTTGTTAATTTGGATGCTAATTTCTCAGAAGTGGATTTGTCAATTAATTTGATGGGTTTCAACTTAATTCCACAGCCAAGATTTCCTGTCGCAGGAGTGGCAGTGAGGTGGTGTGAGGTTACTTCCCCTTCGATGTTAAGAAAGACAAAAGATTGGATTTGGCTAGAGATGGTCTGAGTACACAATATGAGAGCAAAGATGGTCTGAGTATACAATGATAGTATAAGAGTAAAGATGGTCTGAGTATACAATATGAGAGCAAAGATGATCTGAGTATACAATGATAGTATGAGAGCAAAGATGGTCTGAGTATACAATATGAGAGCAAAGATGGTCTGAGTATACAATGATAATATGAAAGCAAATTTTACTTCTCTGTACAGAAGACACGCTTATCAAGATTGGTAAACGTTCACAGAACAAGATCTTATAGGACTTCCTCTTTTCTCTACTAGTAATAGAATAAGACTGGCGAACAGAGGTAGGTTTTGCGGAGGTCTGTTTAGTGGTGAGGTGTGGCGACAAGCTTCTTATTCAGGGTCCTCTCCGCATCTTCAAGATAACCACAATAACCAACTCTCATTTCAGCACCATGTCTGTTTTTGCACCATCTTCACAGCGTTGCCTGCTAAGAAAAAGATGCTTCCAAGTCTAAACAGATAACAGACAGAATGCGTAATGCTTTGAGCTAGCTTGTGATCAAGGCACATGATGATGACGTCGACGACGACGAAGAGGATGTGTTCGTGTTTCATAGCCATCAAGGCGATCTTCCCTGCGATGCTCATTCACGTTTCGCAGATCACAGACAAGTACCTGTCCAACATTTCAACTGATTGATTTAATCATATACTTAACAACAAGTCACAGACCCCACAGTGGCCAAGTGGTTAGAGCATTTGACTCTGATAGCGAAGGTCACTGGTTCGAATCCAGTGTCCCAAATACCCCAGCTATAGAAATGGGCAACTATTTTCCTCAGGAGCTCGGGAAATAAAAGTGGGTTGGGCGTGATGCTGACCATACCACACTCTAGTGTGCCAACCGGTCAAGGAAAATGTGGACACGTACAAGATACTCCCAAGAAGCCTCCATGGCATAAAAGAACTACCTAAACTGAAAACAAAACACTGGCTGAGACATCTCAAGCTTTTATGGGATGAGGTAAAGATGATAGCTTTATATGACGAAGAAGGGGGTGCATTTCGTGTACAAAAGATAAGGAATAAAATTAAAGTTTGCTGAAAACAAAGGATGTAAACAAGAAAACAGCTGAGCAAGGCAAAAGACAGGGATGATGACAAAAAGAAATGAATGCCAGTTATAATACTTGTACAAGTACATATCTTCTTCTTCTTCTTCTTCTGTTTCCCTGGAACTGTGAGTCGGTGTTCTTTGCAGTCGTTGATGTGGAGATGTTGAAGCACACCATCGTGTCGGTTTGGGAGCAGGTCATGGCAGCCATTTTCTTTCAGTCCCTGAGTACAACTAAAATAGCAGGAGGTGTAAAATACTTCTTTCGTAGACTCCACCACCACGAGGACTATGGCGATCCCCTGCCCCGTAAGCCAGTCTAGGCCTGTTACTGGCGGGGTACCAACGGAGAAGTGGGACAGGGTCTTGGTCAGCTGTGTTGTCCCAACCCTGACGCCGACTGCCAAAAAAACAGGCAACATCTCATCCCCCTGTGACTATTATAACAAATGGCAGAGAGAGCTGGAAATTCATTAGTGAATACCTTTACTGTGCATGAGGCCCTGAGTGGTATCGTGGTTTCTGCGTTCGTCTCTCACGCCCAGGTCAACGTCAGGAAACGCTCTGGCTACTCAGCCGGAGGAGTATGTACCAGGCTGCTTCTGGGGTGGCTACTCAGCTGGAGGAGTAGGTACCAGGTTGCTTCTGGGGTGGCTACTCAACCGGAGGAGTAGGTACCAGGTTGCTTCTGGGGTGGCTACTCAGCTGGAGGAGTAGGTACCAGGTTGCTTCTGGGGTGGCTACTCAACCAGAGGAGTAGGTACCAGGTTGCTTCTGGGGTGGCTACTCAACCGGAGGAGTAGGTACCAGGTTGCTTCTGGGGTGGCTACTCAGCTGGAGGAGTAGGTACCAGGTTGCTTCTGGGGTGGCTACTCAGCTGGAGGAGTAGGTACCAGGCTGCTTCTGGGGTGGCTACTCAGCTGGAGGAGTAGGTACCAGGCTGCTTCTGGGGTGGCTACTCAACCGGAGGAGTAGGTACCAGGTTGCTTCTGAAGTGGCTACTCAGCCGGAGGAGTAGGTACCAGGCTGCTTCTGGGGTGGCTACTCAGCCGGAGGAGTAGGTACCAGGCTGCTTCTGGGGTGGCTACTCAGTTGGAGGAGTAGGTACCAGGCTGCTTCTGGGGTGGATACTCAGCTGGAGGAGTAGGTACCAGGTTGCTTCTGAAGTGGCTACTCAGCTGGAGGAGTAGGTACCAGGCTGCTTCTGAGGTGGCTACTCAGCCGGAGGAGTAGGTACCGGCTGTTTCTGGGGTGGCTACTCAACCGGGGGAGTAGGTATCAGGCTGCTTCTGGGGTGGCTACTCAGCCGGAGGAGTAGGTACCAGGCTGCTTCTGGGGTGGTTACTCAGCTTGAGGGGTAGGTACCAGGCTGCTTCTAGGGTGGCTACTCAGCCGGAGGGGTAGGTACCAGGCTGCTTCTGAGGTGGCTACTCAGCCGGAGGAGTAGGTACCAGGCTGCTTCTGAGGTGGCTACTCAGCCGGAGGGGTAGGTACCAGGCTCCTTCTGGGGTGGCTACTCAGCCGGAGGGGAAGGTACCAGGCTGGTTCTGGGGTGGCTACTCAGCCGGAGGAGTAGGTACCAGGCTGCTTCTGAGGTGGCTACTCAGCCGGAGGAGTAGGTACCAGGCTGCTTCTGGGGTGGCTACTCAGTTGGAGGAGTAGGTACCAGGTTGCTTCTGGGGTGGCTACTCAGCCGGAGGAGTAGGTACCAGGTTGCTTCTGAAGTGGCTACTCAGCCGGAGGAGTAGGTACCAGGCTGCTTCTGAGGTGGCTACTCAGCCGGAGGAGTAGGTATCAGGCTGCTTCTGAGGTGGCTACTCAGCCGGAGGAGTAGGTATCAGGCTGCTTCTGAAGTGGCTACTCAGCCGGAGGAGTAGGTACCAGGCTGCTTCTGAGGTGGCTACTCAGCCGGAGGGGTGGGTACCAGGCTGCTTCTGAGGTGGCTACTCAGCCGGAGGGGGAGGTACCAGGCTGCTTCTGAGGTGGCTACTCAGCCGCAGGGGGAGGTACCAGGCTGCTTCTGAGGTGGCTACTCAGCCGGAGGGGGAGGTACCAGGCTGCTTCTGAGGTGGCTACTCAGCCGGAGGGGTAGGTACAGGCTGCCACTGAGGCTGAGGGGCCAGGTCCAGATCGTAATTGCTGACCACGTCTTTCTCTAGTCTGACAAGTCAAGCGAAACGTGAGCACAGACCCTGCATCATCTTGGAGTCGCTATGGCATGACGGGACCACGGTTCTGTGCGCAGATAACACAAAGATAGAGGTGACTCAGATAGTTCAGCGCGTAGATAACACAAAGATAGAGGTGACTCAGATAGTTCAGCGCATAGATAACACAAAGATAGAGGTGACTCAGATAGTTTAGTGCGTAGATAACACAAAGATAGAGGTGACTCAGATAGTTCAGCGCATAGATAACACAAAGATAGAGGTGACTCAGATAGTTCAGCGCATAGATAACACAAAGATAGAGGTGACTCAGATAGTTCAGCGCGTAGATAACACAAAGATAGAGGTGACTCAGATAGTTCAGCGCGTAGATAACACAAAGATAGCAGTGACTCAGATAGTTCAGCGCGTAGATAACACAAAGATAGAGGTGACTCAGATAGTTCAGCGCGTAGATAACATAAAGATAGCAGTGACTCAGATAGTTCAGCGCGTAGATAACACAAAGATAGCAGTGACTCTGATAGTTCAGCGCGCAGATAAAACAAAGATAGAGGTGACTCAGATAGTTCAGCGCGTAGATAACACAAAGATAGCAGTGACTCTGATAGTTCAGCGCGTAGATAACACAAAGATAGCAGTGACTCAGATAGTTCAGCGCGTAGATAACACAAAGATAACAGTGACTCATATAGTTCAGCGCGTAGATAACACAAAGATAACAGTGACTCATATAGTTCGGTGCGTAGATAACACAAAGATAACAGTGACTCATATAGTTAAGCGCATAGATAACACAAAGATAGAGGTGACTCATATAGTTCAGTGCGTAGATAACACAAAGACAGCGGTGACTCATATAGTTCAGTGCGTAGATAACACAAAGATAGCGATGACTCAGATAGTTCAATGCGTACATAGCACAAGATGATGATGACTCAGATACAATAACAAAAGTTTAACATACACATAAAAACTAAATGTGAATGTAAACCAAAGAAAAAAAAACATTGTGAAGTATTTTTCTTTCACAATACACCACAATAAATCAATTATTCCACATTGATAATATCAAAACCAGTTATTGATTTATGACAAGTTCAAAATTAATTACTGATTTTAATGGCAGACTACAGGGCCACACGAAGAAGTCTAATTGTTCTTCAAAATTAACTTGAAGCTCAAATAAACAAATGCCAAATAGATCTTATTCTTCTGCTGGTAGAGTTGTTTATCTTCTTTTTGTTATTATCTACGTTAGAGCCGTCAGTCTTCATCGGAATGTTGGTCGCACTACATATATGATCGAAGTTTAGAGACAAAAATAAGATAACCAGCAAATCTGCCCATGGTTATCCCTCCAAAAAAAAGGGGATAGCCATCAAATCTGCCCATGAAAGATGGTCAGATTTTTAGCACTGACTCCGTCTGTGAAAGACTAACATCTCTCACTGAGCGTCAGTCTAAAATAAAATATCTCTCGTTGACTCTGTCAATGGAAGACACACAAACGTCTGTCACTGACTCTCTCAAAAGAGAACAGACAGAACGAGAGTCTGTCAATAGAAGATGAATATCGCCCATGGCTTTGCCAGTGGGAAATGAACATCTTTCACTGACTCTTAATAGAGAACAAATAAAACTCTCCCATTGACTCTGTCAAGAAAAATACAATAAAAAATCTCTCAATGACTTTGTAAATAAAAAGACAAACATCTCTCACTGACTCATAACATAAGACAAACAGACATCTCCCACTGACTCATAACATAAGACAAACAAAGATCTCTCACTGACTCATAACATCGGACAAACAAACATCCTTCACTGACTCTTGTCAGTAAAGGACAAATATCTCTCACTGACTCATAACATAAGACAAACACATATCTCTCACTGACTCATAACATAGGACAAACAAACATCCTTCACTGACTCTTGTCAGTAAAGGACAAATATCTCTCACTGAGTCATAGCACAAACAGAATTTTTCTCATTGACTACCAACAGAAGACAAACAGACCCTGACATGGTCTGAAACTTATCCCCACAGCTAATGCCTGTCCTTATATCCAATGCACAGAAACATGGTATTTCTTTCCCACTGCCCTATTCCCAAACTAATTAAAATATTTATAGCAAATTGCTGAATTCCGACGCGTAAACTAAATTAAATTCCCGCACCGAAAATTGCGCAACAGCCATCATGCGTAAAGATGGATAATGACAGATAATGACTGATATCAATGCGCGGCAAATCTGGGTGCCTTGAGCCGTATTGCACAGGGGCTTCTGACAAATTGCGCGAGGCCGTGTTTAAATCAATCTTTCCGATCTTATCCAGGCACAGATACCAGGAAAACAGCCTTCTCCACTTAAACAGTTTATCAGCCTTGCCTTTTCCCCCCAAATTACTGACACAGAATACAAGCATTCTCTAAAATAATCTTAACTCCAGGAAAAAAAACAACATTCCTTTCATTGAAGGATTAAACTCCACGAAAAAGCCCAGCATTTGCTGAAGTGTATATGTAAGGTGGTCATAAACCGCTATACAAATTATCTGCAATTATTGCTGTGCCTTTCCGTATCTTCGACTTTTATATCGTCGTCTCTATTTTCTGTTGTTTTTGCCTGTGTTTCAAAACAATAGAACTATAATTCTGCCCGCGGAAGTTTATCACGGCAGCTTCTCAAACGCCACGCAGGATTTATGAATTTATGGTTTAAAAAATTATTAAAATAGTAAAATGATTAATTATTGAATGATAATTAGGAACAAAAGCATCGATACTGATCACTCAATTTGTCATAGTGCCAGAACAGAAAAAGAAAACACCAACAGCAGCAGAGAGACATAAATGTTCTTCGCTGAAGGTAATTTGTTAGAAGGGTGTGTTTGAGGAACTGAATTATGGTTATTGAGTCAGTCGACAGCAGAGTGAGAATAGGAAAATACTTCAGCATTGCAAACAGGAAAACACATCGCACGGGCTGAAACAAAACGTTTTATTGAACAGCTTTATGGCTTTATGAGTTTCGGGGCATTTTGACAAGTGATTTATATCTCAGACAACACTGAGCCCAAACATGCGCATGCGCTGTGTCAACATATTCATAACCTTTATGATTGCTTGAGAACGGACGGCGCAAACAAGGGGGGGGGGGGGGCGTTTGCTTTCTTTTCGGAGTCTTTTCTTTGGCAGAAGATCCTGCCCCGTCAAAGAAGCTCTGATTATACATTTTCTTTGTGATAATCTTCATCAGAGGTACGCAGAAAAAAATTGTTGCTGCTAGCATTAATACAAAAATATGAGGTTAGGAACAATGCGCCAAAATTAAACATTTCAAAACAAAGTAAAGCGAGCAATAACAAACTGTAATAGGGTAAAAAAAAAGGTGATTGCCAAGAGAGATTAGATTTGCTCTTCGCTGCTTAAAGCTTTAGTTAAAATACAGTTTTTAAACCCCAGCACAATATCATGTAATATTTTGTTTATGTAATTCCTGGAAATAAGTCAATACTTTGTTTATGTAATTCCTGGAAATAAGTCAATACTTTGTTTATGTAATTCCTGGAAATAAGTCAATACTTTGTTTATGTAATTCCTGGAAATAAGTCAATACTTTGTTTATGTAATTCCTGGAAATAAATACTTTGTTTATGTAATTCCTGGAAATAAGTCAATACTTTGTTTATGTAATTCCTGGAAATAAGTCAATACTTTGTTTATGTAATTCCTGGAAATAAGTCAATACTTTGTTTATGTAATTCCTGGAAATAAATACTTTGTTTATGTCATTCCTGGAAATAAGTCAATACTTTGTTTATGTAATTCCTGGAAATAAGTCAATACTTTGTTTATGTAATTCCTGGAAATAAGTCAATACTTTGTTTATGTAATTCATGGAAACAGTCTGCCCTACTTTGTTTATGTAATTCCTGGAAACAGTCTGCCCTACTTTGTTTGTGTAATTCCTAGAAACCGAGGCCTCTTAATAGTAAACAGGGCCTAAATACTGTTCAACTGATAATTCTTTTCGCATTTAAAAATGACTCGACATAGTAGTTTAAAATTCCAGGAAAATCGCTTTCTCCACTTAAGCAATTTGTCTGCATTCCCTTTTAAATTACTGACCTGAGTCAGTCATTTGCATGTCCCTTGCGGAACTTTGCTTTCCTAACAGCTCTCCTGGAGGCCTCTCGGTTGTAAGCAAGATGCCCTGCTGCTGATGCATCTATTTGTAGATTATCAACGATGTCTTGCAGCCATCTTCGTCTTAGTCTTCCTCTCTATTTTTTTCCCATTATGTACCCTTCATGACGGTCTTCTGTAAATTCTCATGATGTTTAATGTGTCAAAAATATTTCAGTTTTCTCGTTTAATCCTCTTTACTAGCCAGACTTGTTTCATATTAAGTTCTTGTAGTATGGATATATTTGTTCTTTTCTGTGTCCATGATATTTGAAGAAGTCTTCTGTAGCATTTACATTCAAAGACATTTATGTGTTTCTCAGCTGTTTTGTTAAGTGTCCAGGTCTCACAAGTATATGTTCGGTGGAAAAGATGCATGCCCTTACAAATCTTACTGACTGATTTGTACAAGCATTAATAGAATTATCTGTCATAATAGTTAAATCACTAACCTGGATAAAGAGAAAGTCAGGTTAACTGATGAAATAAAGTTTGGAAATATTGTTAGCGAATCAAACTTTGCCTTAATGGAATAAACTCGACTCTGAACAGGAATCAGACACATCTCAGTCAATCTATTTGTCGAAAAAAAAACCCGCATCTGACACACTAAGAGATGGATAAATAGTAGTATGTTTTCATTTAAAGCTGACGCTGACTGATTTCGGAGTTTACCTGTTGTTTTTGTCATTGGTGAAGGCGTTCCGCCGAAATATTAGTTTGTTCTAGTTGTTTCTCATACGCACTTCTCACTATCATTGATTGCCTTATGGCTCCTGTTGTCTTTGTCCTAACCTCTCTGTAGAACTACACCACGCACCAGCATCTGACTTGGCTCACTTGACCTCCCTGTAGAACTACACCACGCACCAGCATCTGACTTGGCTCACTTAACCTCCCTGTAGAACTACACCACGCACCAGCATCTGACTTGGCTCACTTGACCTCCCTGTAGAATTACACCACGCACCAGCATCTGACTTGGCTCACTTAACCTCCCTGTAGAACTACACCACGCACCAGCATCTGACTTGGCTCACTTAACCTCCCTGTAGAACTACACCACGCACCAGCATCTGACTTGGCTCACTTGACCTCCCTGTAGAACTACACCACGCACCAGCATCTGACTTGGCTCACTTAACCTCCCTGTAGAACTACACCACGCACCAGCATCTGACTTGGCTCACTTAACCTCCCTGTAGAACTACACCACGCACCAGCATCTGACTTGGCTCACTTAACCTCCCTGTAGAATTACACCACGCACCAGCATCTGACTTGGCTCACTTAACCTCCCTGTAGAATTACACCACGCACCAGCATCTGACTTGGCTCACTTAACCTCCCTGTAGAATTACACCACGCACCAGCATCTGACTTGGCTCACTTAACCTCCCTGTAGAATTACACCACGCACCAGCATCTGACTTGGCTCACTTAACCTCCCTGTAGAATTACACCACGCACCAGCATCTGACTTGGCTCACTTAACCTCCCTGTAGAACTACACCACGCACCAGCATCTGACTTGGCTCACTTAACCTCCCTGTAGAATTACACCACGCACCAGCATCTGACTTGGCTCACTTAACCTCCCTGTAGAATTACACCACGCACCAGCATCTGACTTGGCTCACTTAACCTCCCTGTAGAACTACACCACGCACCAGCATCTGACTTGGCTCACTTGACCTCCCTGTAGAACTACACCACGCACCAGCATCTGACTTGGCTCACTTGACCTCCCTGTAGAATTACACCACGCACCAGCATCTGACTTGGCTCACTTGACCTCCCTGTAGAACTACACCACGCACCAGCATCTGACTTGGCTCACTTGACCTCCCTGTAGAACTACACCACGCACCAGCATCTGACTTGGCTCACTTGACCTCCCTGTAGAACTACACCACGCACCAGCATCTGACTTGGCTCACTTGACCTCCCTGTAGAACTACACCACGCACCAGCATCTGACTTGGCTCACTTAACCTCCCTGTAGAATTACACCACGCACCAGCATCTGACTTGGCTCACTTAACCTCCCTGTAGAACTACACCACGCATCAGCATCTGACTTGGCTCACTTGACCTCCCTGTAGAACTACACCACGCACCAGCATCTGACTTGGCTCACTTAACCTCCCTGTAGAACTACACCACGCACCAGCATCTGACTTGGCTCACTTGAACTCCCACAAGATTACCTTCGCCTTGTGCTTCTGGAGATTAAGAAAAATTTGAATAAAAAAAAAATAAGGCAAACAATTCACAATAAATTTATATTTTCTTTCTCCACGCCCTTTGCTGTCAAATCAGATCAAACAACAATGTGTATTTTCATACATGGCCCAAATGTACAAAGAAAAGTGGCCCAAAGCTTTGTTATCCTCAGGTTAACAAAGCCATCACTGGGAACAGCTTCTGTGATCACAAAAGCTGATTCTGTTTACTGGAAATATTAGCATTCTTGCACACGCTGCCTGTCTGCAGATAAAGATTTTTTTTCTTAAAATTGCTCCTGATAAACTTAGGTGATGTTTCCTATTCCTTACTTTCTCCTTTCTATCTTGTGTCTGCCAATTAACAAAAATAGTCCACAGTAACAAGAACTAGGTGATCTGATAGCGGTGTAGATAAAGAGGCAGGCATATGGCGGTCTGTAGACCACTTCTTCCATTTTATCCTGGGCTCTTTAATGATCTTCGTATTCCGATCTCTCCTGCAGCATTTTTCTGTTGATTTCATGTGAGTTTCCCCTCCCTCCCCCCCCCCCCATTCCCCCTATTCCCCCCCCCCACCACCCCCTCCTTCCTTGCAGTTTTATCTTAGCTGAGTCTCACCAGTTCTTCACTTCAGCCTCACCGCCGTAACAGAGCACTGCAGCGTTTTACACGAACTACTTTCTCAAGTGTTTGTAGGTTTTGCTAGATTTTTGTTACACAGAAGAGCCAAGAGAATCCTGAGAAGAATTTATGGGCCGGTAAGAGACGCTATACCACAACAATGGAAGAAGAGAGATTGGAGGAGGGAAAACAAACGAAGATGGCCTATAAAAAAGGGATGAAAGGGGATAGACCAAGAGGTAGACCTAGACGACCATGGCGAGACAACGTTGAGGAAGATATACCTGGGATCTACAACTGGCAAGAAAATATCAAGAAAAGAGAGGAATAGAAACGTGCCTTGCCTGCAGCAGTGGGGCTCAGTGGTTCGGGAAGCTGCTGATATTCAGCAGCTGCTCAAAGAAGAAGAAGAAGAACCGAAGGAGGAGGAGGAGCGAACAGTGAAGGCAAGAGATACAGACGAAGTCATCAAGTTGTAGGGGTAGCATAATGCCATTTATCGTCTTAGAAGTCTGTATTTAGTTAGTCAATGGATCGTCCTCACTGCACATCTGATGATTCTTCCAGGTCACGGGACATGCGCAGAAAGTATATATCGGTGACATAACCTGGCATGCGGACACATACAACATTTATCGCTTCATTACCTCCTGCAACTAATTTGTTAGCAGGGATTCCATTTAAAAAAAATATTTTTCCTGTTAGAAGCACGTGGAGACACAAAGAGGAATCCTTTCTTGTGGGGGTAGATTCTAGGTTATTTGCTTAAAACGAGAAGAAAACTATTAGTAATAGGTTTAGAAATAGCGAGAAATATAGATTATGACGGTACTGAAATGCTAGCGTACAAGTGCCCACTTTTGTGGACTGCTCCAAGTGTACAAGGTACACTGGATTTTGAAATAATGCTCATTCCAGCCCGTAATGTTTTGTGAAAAGCTGCACTCTTATATATCTAGCAAACAGGAAACAGGGAGACTTGCACATAGTTAGGTGATATAGCATAGAATGTTTGATTCTTATGAATCGCCTACAAAAAAAAAAATAGTAGACAATGTGCTCTACACCTGAGAGAAAGAAAAATAGTAGATAATGTACTGTACACGTGAAAGAAAGAAAAATAGTAGACAATAAACTCTACACGTGAAAGAAAGAAAAATAGTAGACATTAAACTCTATACGTGAAAGAAAGAAAAATAGTAGACAATAAACTCTACACGTGAAAGAAAGAAAAATAGTAGACAATAAACTCTACAAGTGAAAGAAAGAAAAATAGTAGACAATAAACTATATACGCGAAAGAAAGAAAAATAGTAGACAATAAACTATATACGTGAAAGAAAGAAAAATAGTAGACAATAAACTCTATACGTGAAAGAAAGAAAAATTGTAGACGCTGTACCCTGCACGTGAGAGAAAGAACAATAGACAATACACTCTACACATGAGAGAAAGAAAAATTGTAGACAGTGTACTCTACACGCGACTAAAATAAAAATAATAAAAGAATAGTCAAACATGACTCGAACTGCTGACCATAGTAGGTAGAACAACAGCCCTAGAACTGAAAAGACAAGACACCACGAACTCCGCCTTCTTGTAACCTTAAAATATGCTTTATAACATTACTAAGCGCACATGTCAGGACTGTATTTTAAAACTGAAAGGAGCAAAACAGAAGAACACAACATTTTTTTTGTTTCAATTTCCGTTATCGAAAAGGTAAGGTTGTTTGCAAATTCTAATTTTATTATTATTTTTGTTCGCTATTTTAGAGTATGCTGGGAATATTGATTGTCGCCAGCTCCTCTAGAATATTGATCGCAATATAAAATTAAGATGAGCACAACGAAAAAAAATGTAATAAACTTAATTACAATGTTTCACAAAAATTATTCTGTGTTGAGTGGGCACAAGCGGGCTTGATAAATATATTTTGATATGGTCGTGGGAATGAGATAAGTTTTCCTGATAATAAGCGTGTGATTTATTGTTCTATTGAGATTATGTGTGTACTGTATAAATATTCTTCTTCTTCTTCTTCTTCCAAGGAGCTGCGAGAGTGATGTTCTCAGCAGCCGATGCGGTAAAGATGTAGGAACACAGCATCGTATCGGATTGGGAGCGGGTCATGTTGGCTATTTTTTCAGTCTCAGAGGGGAGCTTAAAAAAGTGAGGGCATGGAGTACTTCTTTAGCGGGCTCCACCACCATGGGGACTACGGCCATCCCTGTCCCGTTAGTCAGACTAGGCCCGTTACTTGTGGGTACTAAAGGAGAAATGGGGCAGGGTCTTGGCCAGCTGTGGTTCACCAGCCTTGCTGTTAACAGAAATCTGTAGAAGAAGCTAAATGTTGATATACTGCATGAGCCAACTATGGCGCGCGCGCGCGTTTGTGTGCGTGAGAGAGAGAGAGAGAGAGAGAGAGAGAGAGAGAGAGAGAGAGAGTGCATGTGTCCTTGCTTTCCTTTGAAACACAGCCATCTTTTTTTTCCTCTTTGTGTCCATCATACACTGACACACGTCTAAACTGGTTCGTCTCGCTGGGTTCGGCCGACATTTTACGCTTTTACAGGCAGTTTTTAACACACATTTCCCCCTTCCCCTCCAAGCATGACCGCATGAGAAAGCAGTTGACTATTATTTAAGCTACTCTTACCTTAACCAAAGCTGAGCTTACTGATTTCCTGTTCTGAAGAAATGTTAACGTGATCTTTTTACATTATTAGTTTGTTATACGAACTCTAAAATCAACGTCACTTCCAAACCTAACCTTTCTCTCTCTCAGCCTCTCCACATTTACAAGGAACCGAAGTTCCTTAAAGTATGGAAAACAGATGGAACAAGAACCATACAAAAGCTGGCGGTAGACCATGACAAGTGGAGAGAATCTTCTTCTGTCCACTTAGTGGACACCACACGGCGTATTGGACAGTGATTATTTAGTCCATCATTTTTCAAGGACACCGACAGCTGTCAGTTCGAATTTAAAAATAAATGTTAAATTAAATTAGCGCGGTCGAAGAGGGCGTGAATGGCAGTAGCATAGCGGCCAGATCAGGTACAATGGCTGAATAAAGTTGTTGGAAAATCGGACTTTGAAGAATTTTATTAGTCGTACAAATGGATAGAGAATGTTGAAATTAATCTTAGACTCAGTGTTTATAGGTTACAAACATCGATTAATCTTAGACTCAGTGTTTATGGGTTACAAACATCGATTAATCTTAGACTCAGTGTTTATAGGTTACAAACAACGATTAATCTTAGACTCAGTGTTTATAGGTTACAAACATCAATTAATCTTAGACTCAGTGTTTATAGGTTACAAACAACGATTAATCTTAGTCTCAGTGTTTATAGATTAGAAACATCAGCTTTTAGAGCTGTGGACAAGTCTTTCTGGATCTACATCCCGGCTTGTTCGACCAAACGTATGTGTGTGCACCCGAGTGGCATAGTGGTAAGTGTACTCGATTGCCAGCCAAAAGCTCCCTGGTTCGATTTCACACTCTGGTGGTATTTTTCTTTTCAGATCAACCGGCACCCGGGGTCAACTCAGCCTAAAAAAAAAAAAACAGGTACCCGGGGTTCCTAGAAAAACAAAAAAGCGCCGAGAACAGGCGCTGGCATCTCTACCTGAAATAATGTACCCGTCTTTAAATGTGAAAGAACTAACACTTCATGCCCTTACGGCATGCAAATGTCACGGGACATAGAGGCATCGTCATCATCATCGTCTTCTTCTTCTTCTGCTTCGTCGGTATTTTTTCGTCTGCTGCCTCCAATTCCTTCCCGTCTGTCCCACAATTCCTCATCTTCTGGCGCATTCCTATGTTTACGGTTGCTAGACAACGGGTTGAAAACTCAAGGGAAAACGAGGAATAATGAATGAATCTCCGTGCAGACACATATGCTTTCACATGGCAAGAATGCCACGGGATTAATGGGAAAATGCCTGCACAAGCAACAATGGGAAGAGCATATTTGAGCTTTGTTTGGTATAAGAGAACAAACAGTTTTGTCAGCAATTATTTCTGTAGCAAATTTTTGTTTTTGTTTTGCTTTTAAAACAAAAACAACAAAAAAAAACAGAACTGCTACTCTGTGTTTGGAGTATTTTAACAGAGGTCACATGGTACATGTAACGTCCCGGATTCCGGGCTTGTTTATTCGTGACGTTCCGAGTAATATGTACGTGTTCTTTATTGTCTTGGGCGAGAGTTCCCGAATTTAACATATACACACTGAATTCTGCTTTATGACAGACAGACAAGGACAGGATTCAAGTCTGATGTAACGAAGGATGAGTCGGGGGAGGGAGGGAGCGAAGTACTCAGTCTGAATAAGAAAACAGTCATCAAACCATACCTGTGTCACGTTTGGCGAATCATAGCTGTGTCACATTTGGCGAGTCATAGCTGTGTGACGTTTGGCGAGTCATAGCTGTGTCACGTTTGGCGAGTCATAGCTGGGTCACGTTAGGCGAGTCATAGCCATGTCACATTAGGCGACTCGTAGCTGTGTCACGCTTGGCGACTCATAGCTGTGTCACATTTGACGAGTCACGTTTGGCGAACTATACTTGTGTTATGTTTGGCAAGCCACAGCCATGTCATGTTCGGCGAACCATAGCAGACCAAGATCTGTTCTATCTCCATGTGGATAATGTTTATATTATGTCTCTTATGAAGCTATCCACCAAAGTTTTTTCTGACATCTTCGTATCTTTGCCATAGCTACTGTCTAAAGATCCATGTCGTTAATCCAGCGAACCAACAGATAAATTTTGTGCTGCCGCTGATGAAGCTATGGAGAGGAACAGACAGAACTACAAAAATAAGATTTTTAAGGGCATGCATCTTTCCCATCGTAACATATACTTGTGAGACCTGGACACTTAACAAAACAGCTGAGAAACACATAAACGCCTTTGAATGTAAATGCTACAGAAGAGTTCTTCAAATATCATGGACACAGAAAAGAACAAATATACCCATATTACAAGAACTTAATATGGAACAAGTCTGGCTAATAAAGAGGATTAAAGAGAGAAAACTTGAATATTTTGGACACATTAAACGTCTCATGATAATTTAGAGAAGACAGTCTTGGTAAATAATGGGCAAAAGAAAGAGAGGAAGACCAAGCAAAGATGGCTGCAAGACATCGTTGATAACCTGCAAATGGATGCATCAGCAGCAGGGCATCTTTCTTGCAACCGAGAGGCCTACAGGAGAGCTGCTATATCGGCAAAGTTCGACAAGAGACACGGAAATGACCGGCTGTCTTACTGATGAATCAGTATGTACAAACATACACAATTATGTTAATACACCCGGAAGTAATGAGAATAGAGATGACTGGCAGTGGTATGGCGGAGAGGTGCTTTGCCTTTTTTTTTCTTGGTACAAGTAAGGTAACTCTGCCGTGCCACAGTGGCACCTGGGAAACGTGCTGCTAGTGTCTATATTTTCCTGGACTTAGAGGATGATCTCGTGAGCATCATAGGAGCTAACGACTCATATCCTGATGGCACATACAGAATAAGAAAGAGAAACAATAAGATTAGAGCGCTTCCTATGTTTGCAATATACCAGGGTCTTGGGCCTTCAAAGTTCCTGCTAGTTCCGAACACAAGATAAGATAAGGTTCTGGACCTCCAAAGTTCCTGCTAGTTCCGAATACAAGATAAGACAAGGTCCCGGACCTCCAAAGTTCCTGCTAGTTTCGAATACTAGATAAGACAAGGTCCCAGACCTCCAAAGTTCCTGCTAGTTCCGAATACAAGATAAAACAAGGTCTTGGACCTCCAAAGTTCCTGCTAGTTCCGAATACAAGATAAGACAAGGTCCTGGATCAAGGGAGGCAACATTTTTTTTAACAAAGAATCTGGAAACTATGGACATGGAAGGCGATGAGATACGATCAAGGAAAACAAAGACATGTACAGAATGAGAAAGAATTGTTTTGCTTTCAACGTTAATCTAAGCGAAATCTGGAGAATTCTCACGCGAGCGTGTGCCCTGATGTTGTAAACATCGTGTATGCATTCACACAGCTAAAACATTTATAGACCACTCAAGAGATAGATTGACAAGATATTGCTAATGTGAAGAACTTAAGAAACGCCCAGGCCTGACCAGAATATATAAGGTGGATGTGCAGCGCTGACTCAGAATACTATAAAGTGGGGGCAGAGTTGATTCTAGAGTGATGGTCTAGAGTGTCGAAGCTATGGAACTAGACCTGGCAAAGATCACGCCCCACCTCTCTGTTGGTGCACCTAGTAACATTCTCAGCTTGGCCAACGGAATAGGGCCCCACGAAGGCCCCCATGATTGTGGAGTCTGCAAGCAAAGATTACTTTTTTTGGGATCTTCGCTAGGGTCTTCAAGTAGGCTATATTGCTTTTGTCTTGTGTTGTCTTCTAACTCGATGTAACTGCGGACTGGTGTTCTTTACAACCGATGCTGTGGAGATGTTGAGGCACAGCATAGTATCAGCGCAGGTGTGGGTTATGGAAATACTTCTTTAGCAGACTCCACCACCATAGGGACTATGGTGATACCTGCCCCGTTTACGAAGCTAGGCCTGTTACCAGGGGCACCCACGAAGAGGTGGGAAAAGGCCTTGTTCAGTTATGGTTCTCTGATTTCCAAAACGGATAGCGCCTTAAAGATGGCGGAACAAGGGGGTACCTCAAGTAGCCTGGCGGGGGGCCAGGCTACTTGAGGTACCCCCTTGTTCCGCCATCTTTACAACGCCAAGTGCTAAGAACAGCACGGTCATATTTCCAAAGAAACAAGGCAACAACACTATGATGGAGCAGAATCCATTTAGGTCTCACCAGGAATTCTCGAATAATGTAGACCAACTACCTAATTTCTAACGGTTAAAGAGCTCTGTGCCAATCAAACACGACTCGCTCCTGTAAACGCGGTTAGACCAAAAAGAGAATGATTACTAATTACCTCACGCTGATGAAAGGTATCTTAAAACCTGAGAGAAGTGAACTATCTACACGGCGAGGTAAACTGAGGATTTTGTTTACAAAAATCTAATATCTAGTTAGAGTATTATAAGCTTATAAGCGGAAGGTATGATTCTCGCGTGAAACCAGTGTTAATTTCACACTTCTGTGTGTGATTTGAAAGTGTTGAAACAACAACGGTATCAGGAAGGTTAAAAAAAAAAAAAGATAATGGAAACAAATAATGATTTTTTAATTAAAAACTTGTCTACCGTTTTTCAAAATATTGAACAACCCCCCCCCCCCCCCCCCAACCACAGACGCCAAATTACTATCTTCTGCACCCCGCCGAGATATGAAACATTGTTTTCTCATAACAGGGGCGTACCAGGAGAAAATGTTTAGTCTGAGCAGTACTTCTGTCTTTGATGTGAACCAAATGTTTAATCTGAGCAGTACTTGTATCTCTGATATGAACCAAATGTTATTCTCTGCAAGATGGAATAGTAAAGGGAGACAAAACGTTATTCCGTAACTCGAAAGTTGGCCGAAGACATGGCGTATCTGAGCTCCATCGCTCCGGATGGTGCATCATTTTACCAAGTGAGAAAATTTCCGACAAGAGCGGTTTACAAGGCCTCAAAAACATCTGTCATTCAAAAAGGGCTTCATTCTTTCCATTTCTCATTAAATAATCCCCACGCCATTGATTTCTCTGTGGAGATGAAGAAGAAACTGTAATTCTGGTTGGCAGCTGTCATAGCTGTTGTAACCACATAACCACATTAGTTTGCCAGTCAAAGAGCTAACCCATCTTTCATAGAACTACCTTTAATGGATTTGCTAATCACTGACCACTACTTTTCCAGCCTTCGGGGGTAAGGTAAAGGTGAAGGTCTGAATTGTGAAGCAACGTCTTTGCACATGGTCAACCCTTATGCTCTCTGCTGCCTAATCAGCAATTGACCAGCTAGTGTTACCATCAGCACCAACTCCGTAGCTAGCGGCGTAATTTCTCTTCCTGTCCAGAGCGTTAACTCTGATACCCACATTCTCTCGAGGCTGGCTGAACCCATGGAACTTTTTGCGACCCACGAACTGACCCGCCTTCTACTTGCTAACAGCAACAGGCTCCGCCAGTCCAAGGAGGCAAAACTAGCTCTGGTTCCCTCATGGTGGTGGAGTCTTGCCAAGAAGCTTATGTTTTAGGTGCTCTTCGGTTCCTCAACGTAGACTGAGCTATTCCCGCCAGGTGGTGAAGCCGGAGGAGAAGCAACAATAAAGTTATAAGAAAAAAAAAACGCCACTTAAAACATGTACCGACCGGAAAATAACTCCAAAGACAACAGACTGCTGCATTAGAATTCATTAATAAAGGAGGCAATCTACCAATTTCAGACTGGAGTTATATACTCTTGGTTACACTAATATAAGAAGAAATATGGAATCTACTCAACACACAGTAAGATACGCTGGTAAGCTGAAGGCGTGAATGTCCAGTAGCATCTTCAGCCTCGTGAAGCGCTTATAAACCAACACACACACAACATGGACTCACGAACCAGAGATCCCTCCCATCCTCAAAAGAAGCATCATAAGAAGTCTAAAAGGTTTAATAATTTGCCTGAGGTGTGGGGTGGGGATACTTCTCTGATGATCTGTTGAGTTGTGCTGTTGTTTCGCTCTCGACAACAGTTTCCTGCCTGTAGCAGACATTGCATGTATTCAGATCAACAGAAACAATATCGTTTTTTTTTTGTGTGCTCAAAATAGCAGTCTTATATCAACAAGTATAGGTATCATCATCATCATCATCGCCTTTCATTCTCTTGAGAGCATAGGCAACTGATAAAGGCTCTCCAGTCATCCCTGTTCTTGGAAATATTCTCTGCTTCCTTCCATGTTTATCCCTTGTCTCTGAGCACTGTCATAATTTCTCTTCTCCAGAGAAGTCTAGGTCTTCCTCGTTTTCTTTTTCCTTGATGATTCAATGTCAGTGCCTGTCTTGTTATGCTGGTGTTGGGTTTCCTCAGATTATGGCCAATCTACCTCCACTTCCTAGGCATGTTTTGTAGGTTCTTGTCCTGCCCTCTGCCAGACCTCCTCGTTCCTGATCTTGTCCTGCCATTTAATGTTTAAAATCCTCCTCAAGCAGTAGTTTATGAATACAAGAATTCAGCTAAACTGGGACTATATATTAACAGACAAAAAACAAAGATAATGGAAAGTAATAGTGCAAGCAATAGCCTCATGGTAACTGAGGGAGTGCCAATTGAGGAAGTAGAGTATTTCACATATTTAGGCAGCATAGTGTAAATACCGGGGAACGGAAAAGGATGTTAAAGCTATAATAACCAAGGCCAGGACAGCATTTATCCAACTTAACAAAATATAGTCATCTAAGAACAATAAAACAAGAACCAAACTTAGGCTTTTCAATACAAACATGAAGACTGTCCTGCTATATGATTCAGAGACATGGGTTATGACCAAGACCATACAACAGAGGATACGAACATTCATGAACGTATAAGTATAGTATTGACATAATTACTATCAATGCTATTATGAATATATATATATATATATATATATATATATATATATATAGTTAATTTGATGATTATGTTACGATGTCTTTTTTTCTTTGTATTTCTGTTTTAAAATCACAATCTCTTGCTAATCCTGGTTCCACGAAACCCTGGATGAGAAACCCTGATTGACATTATTTTGTTCATTTCTTTGTTTGTTTGCTTATCGTTTCCTTTATTATCTCCCTTCCGAACTCCTCTCAGCGGTTCTGTATTTCTACGCATGCGCAAAGCAGTCGCGGGGGTGGGGGAGGGAGAGGGGGACACGTTTTACTCTTTGTTTTCTCCTAGACCGTAAATGCGAAAGGAAAAAAAAATTGTTTCATTTTGGGAGGGGGGAGGTTGTGGAGATGTGATGGAGGAAATAGGCGGTCGCTAGTCAGTGCTGCACACGCTGGGAAAACACAGACAAGGGTTGATGTCAACATCCTTAATTTGACATTCAACAATCCACGAATTTACAGAGGAACAAAAACTTTTTTTTAACGCAACCCTGGAACCTGCTCTGTCTAACATCTGAGAAACACTTGCGGTCACGTGATAGGAGAGCCGGCTTATGGCGGGGGAGGAGTGGGAGATTGGGCGGGAAAGGTTGGGGGGGGGGGGGGAGGGAAGAGAAAATACATGAAAACAGAAACCAAGGCCAGACGGAGACGACGAAACAAATAAACGTAATTGTCCTTTGTTGACGATTACAGCAAAGGAAGGGTAATTCTTTAAATTCTGGATCATAGCTTGAAGAATTTTATTTTGTGGCGAGCCAAACTGGCATCTGAAGACAAATCTCAAACCCAGGACAAAGCGGTGATAGTGAGCCAGGGACGTGTAAGATTTCTGAACCAACTAAAGTTACCTTATTATAATATAATATAATTATTTCTCGGACTTTTCTTGGTTTTGAAAATCTGATTGTTAAAAGGAAAATCTTCCTTTGTTCCTGGCAACAAATATCCTGCACTGTCTTCCTTCATTCAGCCGGATTCTAGAAAAGGGATTATTTTTTTTAAACCCTTTGAACTCTGTAGCTTCAAAATTAGCTGAAAAAAAAGTGTGCGTTGATAAATGTAAAAAATGTCGAAATGCCTTGAGTTTTTATTGTTTTACAAAGCCTCTTAAGAATTTTAGTTTAATATTTTTAATATGGATTTAAAAAAAAGAACGTAGAAACAAGGTCCCTGACTTTGGCGATTCAGTTTTAAAGCATGGATAGTCTGTCTAATTTTAGTTTTTACTTTTTATTTTATTTTATTTTATGAATGCCTTTCTTTCTTTCTTTCTTTCTTTCTCTTTCTTTCTTTCTTTCTTTCTTTCAGCAAAATGATTGACTCAGTGGTTAGACGCACCACGGTCTACTAATCTATTGGTACCGGGTTCAAATCCCAGCAATGGGAATTTTTTTTTTTTGTGGTACCACCACACCAAAAAAAAAAAAAAGCCCCGAGGTCCACTCAGCCTAAAAAAAAAAAAGAAAAGCCCCAAGGTCCACCCAGCCTAAAAAAAAGCCCCGAGGTCCACCCAGCCTAAAAAAAATAGAAAAGCCCCGAGGTCCACCCAGCCTAAAAAAAAAAGCCCCGAGGTCCACCCAGCCTAAAAAAAAAGCCCCGAGGTCCACCCAGCCTAAAAAACAAAAAATGGGTACCAGGGAAATCTGGGAAGGTAAATACGGCCAGGCCGTACTGACCACATCAGAACTTTCATGGGCCGAGCGGGGCTAACAACGTACCACCTAGTAAGGCTTATTGATATGCAAATCGAGGGTTTTTTCTCCCTTTTCTGTATCCTCCTTTCTTCCGATTCTTGTAGGATTTTATCTTCTTTTTTTTTCCTCTACAGGTTACAGAGGCGAAAGTATCACACAGCCGAGAAAGGTCTCTGTATAATTAAATAAAAAGTATATTAATGAGATATGCGGTTCAGAAATAGCAGAAAGGACCTTCTTCCTTGGAGTGGAGCATTCGCGTTAGCAATGATCAAGTTTAAATAGCCACGTTTGTCATTTCTAACGCCGGCTTTTTGTGGCAGAGTAGCTAAGATGCTGTGTCAGACATGAAAATTGTGGTTCAAGTCCCAGAAAGGAAAAAAAAAATAAAAGTAATAAATAATAATAAAAAAAACAAACTTACAGACCTGCGGTAGTTACTCCCGCGTACACTCGCTCATACCCACACACACACATACATACTCATAACCACACTCGCATTAAATTATACCCACATCCACACTCATCCATACTCGCACACACATACTCATACCCGCAGACACTCACTCAGACCCACACATACGCACTCATAACTACACTCAAACTCACACCCACACTCACTCATAACCACACACACACACACGCGCTCATATCCACACGCACACTCACTCATGCACACAAACACTTACTCATACACACACACACACTCACTCAGACCCACACAGGTGCGCACTCACTCATACCCACACACACACACACACTCAATAATACACACACAAATATTTACTCATACCCACATACACACAACTCTTTCATGCCCGCTTACACACTTCACTACCATAAACTCACGCATACACACATAACTCAACTTCTCGTAAGCCCGTGGACTTTACAAAAGCCAACTCTGCTTTCCTACCGCGCCCCCCCCCCCCCCCCCAATTTAACAAAAAGAAAAAAAAGAAAAGCATTGTATCTTCGTCGAGGGGACACACCTACCTGGAGCAAGTAACATCCCTGTAACGGACCTTCACAGTCCCCCATCAACAAAGACTCCAGTTCTTCAGCTTCAGAGCTGTCAGAAAGGTCGTATTTAACCCAGCTGTCATGTATAGACCGACAACTTCAGTCTCTTTTCTTCCAGCATACGCCCTGTACTAAGTACTACCGCAGCTGTCAAAGTGAACAGAGGTTTTCACATTTTAAAGTACTTGGCTCCTCATTTATTTCAAACCATACACAAATGATAATTTCTCACGTCTTGTCTTATATTTTTGTTCCATCAAAACACTATTAAATCGTTTGTTTGTTTTTTTATATCTCAGACATATGCAGGTCAAGTAGATGTCACTGCGAGCCAATGACAGTTCATCTACTGATGGAGTGTAACAGTAAGTTTGTTACCAATTTACTTGTAACCGTTTTAATGATCAAGTGCCAAACGCTCCAACAAACAGCTTAACTAAAATGGCAGAATATGTAAAAGAGCTTAAGAGTACGCAAAGCGAAGTTCTGGGCGTAGAGCTGGAAGTCTGCTTCAGAAAGCCTTACAAAAGGGGGAGTAACTTCCACTTTAGCTCCTCTTTTCAATTCAAAAGAAATCTGTTCATTACACGCCTTCCTTCATACGCAGTCATTCATTCAGTCTACCTTTAACTGTGAACTGGCAGGTGTGGTGAAGGTATTGAAGCACATCATCTTATCGGACAGGGAGCGGGTTATGTCGGCTATCTTTCCAGTCCCTGAATAGAGAGTAAAAAGCTGGGGGTGTGCGGTACTTCTTTAGCGGACTCCAGCACTATGGGGACCATGGAGATCTCTTACTTTTAAGCCAGGCTAGGCTTGTTACTGTGGGTACAACAAAGAGGCGAGACAGGGTCTTGCTCAGCTATGGTTCGCCAACGCTAACGCTAGCATGTCAGATATCAGTCCCTGACTGCCAAATCAGGCAGCATCTTCGTCTCATGGATCCACCACCACTTTATTAATGACCTTGAACGTGTTGTTTTTGTAGATAAAGGGTAAAGGTAAAATTCCCGTTTCCGTGCCATTAAGGAATATTGGGGAACGCTGTGTTAGGCCCGTATTTTCCATGACCTTCGGTACATGAAAGTGTGATGTGGTCAGTATCATACCTGGCCGCTTTACCTTCCCAGATTTCTCTGGTACCCATTTTTAGAGACCTTGTGAACCCCGAGACCTTTCTGGTGTGTACCAGAAAAAAATCCCACTGCTGGGAATGAGCCCGGTACCACCTGATTAGTGAACCGAGCGATTTTTGTAGATAAATACTAAAAATTAGAACTATATGCTTGGCAGGAAAATTAGATGATGTCGGATATGTTATATTTGTAGATTCATTCATTCATTTGCATCTCTCTTGCAGAACTGCATCCATAACAGCTCTCCTGTAGGTCTCTCAGTTGTAAGCAAGATGCCCTGCTGCTGATGCGTCCATTCACAGATTATCAACGATGTCTTGCAGCCATCTTCGCCTCGGTCTTCCTCTCTTTCTTTTTTCTCATTATGTACCCTTCCAATTCTGTCTTCTCCAAACTCTCATGACGTTTAATATGTCCGAAATATTTAAGTTTCTCTGGTTGAACTTCTTTAGTGACCAGCCTTCTTCAAAAGTAAATTCTTGTAGCATGGAAATATTTGTTCTTTTTTGTATCCATGACATTTGAAGGACTCCTCTACATCATTTACATTCAAAGGCATTTATGTGTTTTCTCAGTTGATTTGCTAAGTGTCCAGGTCCTATAGGCATATATTCCGATGGGAAAGATGCATGCCTTCAAAAAGCTCACTTCTCTTGTTCTATCTTCTCCTCTCCATAGCCTTTCTGAAGAGCGATAGATGCCCTCCTCTTAATCTTTAATATTAGATAATTACTATAAATTATAACAATAATAAGAAAATTAGTATTCATCTGACCTACTTGTGCAAAACAAAACGTAACTTGAAACATATGAATATATAAAAACATACACAGCAGCCAGGGAATCTTTCTTCATAAATATTAAGGTATCAGTTATATTTCATCTACGTTATAACACGGCCGATATACTTGTACAAGTAGTTTTACTACTTTATATTAATTCTGTCTTCTACATTTGGAGGTGAAGACGCAGTTCGTTTATGCAATCAGCTACCCATAGCTGATATGCTATCGAACCACAGCTGACCAAGACCCTGTCCCACCTCTCCGTTGGTACCCCTAGTAACAGGCCTAGTCTGGCTGACGGGGCGGGGATCGCCATAGTCCCCATGGTGGTGGAGTCTGCTAAAAAAAAAACATTGCACAACCCCCTGCATTTTAGCTGCACTCCGAGTCTGAAAAAATTGCTGCCATAACTGGCTCCCACTCCGATACGATGATGTATCCCAACACTTCCACAGCATCGCCTGCAAAGAACACCAGCTCGCAGTTACAGGGAAACAGTATAAGACAAGACAAGACAAGTCTTCTACATTTAGTGTGCGACTAAAATAAAGTTATGTGTGAAGTGTTGATGCCTTCACATTTCTAAGTCAGGACATTGAAAGGAAACAGAGGACAGGACCTGTCCTTCCTGACTTTACTTTCCAGTTAATCATATCCTGAGAGCTGGTGGACTTCCATACTGTTCTCTCTGAAGAAAACTCCTTTCCAATGAGGAACAGAACCCTGAACTTTCTCTTCGACGGCGAGTGTGCTAAACTCTACACCAAGCAGTATTATTTGTATGAGTTGTATATTTCGTTCTTTCGTGTATACGTACCGTATTTCCTTTACCTTTTTATCTCTCTCTCTCTCTCTCTCTCTCGCTCCCTCTTTCTCTCTTCTTTCTCTAACTTTCTGTGGACAGCTATTTCTTCCGCAGGTGTAACTGCTGTTATCATTTGGTCTCAATCATTTTGCCACACGTACGCAACGACAGCTATTTCGCCATTACTACACTCAGTTCAAGGCGGAAGTTGACATTTCATCCGTGCCCGTTAAAATGTCTGTTTTCTTCCCCGGGGTCAAGCCCCACGGGACCTGGGATTTGTTTGTCCACTGGATCTGTCGTGCCCCGCAAACAAAGCTGTACTGGTATCCAAGCCAAACTTTGCGCTTGCATGGTCCCATTGTAAAAGTTGTCTTCCCCTGTTTGTTGTCCAAGCAACTGTTGTCCCGCATTAAAGGTGTCTTTACTTTTGTGTGGGCGCATGACTTTGTTTCCAATGACCGATAAATGAGAGGCATTTTCTTGTAAATTTTTTAATCGTGAAAAAAATTTAAAACCCGGCAAGTCCATACACCCACAGTGTGCCTACAGAAGGTACGGATGTTTAAATATCTTCTTATATCTTATATCCTTCCCGTGCCGTTAAATGTCACATAGGGTTTTAATGTAATGAAATGTAAATATATAAACCAAAAATCTCTATTTCAGTACTACAGCAGTGGACAAAATACGATATTAGGATATTTTTTTAAAAACCCGGTAACTATCATGTATAAACTTCTTCTCGTTTTCTTCTTCTTCTTCTTCTTCTTCTTCTTCTTCTTCTGCTAAACAACTATGATTGCCTTTTGACGCTGCTTGCAGCCAGCTTCTGATATCTGCGTCCTTCGATTCGACGCACCCGACTTCTGCATGCCGTACTTTAGAACCGGATTTACTTTCCCATTTCGATCGCTATTCACTCGACCAGACTATTGTCTATGACGCACTATGGGAAGATAGTAATAGGGTCGTTTCCATTTCGCTAACCACTATCTTGTTGAGCCTGAATACAGTGTCTTCAAGCGCCATCAACATCTTCAGGCATAAAGAATAGAGAGAGAGCAGTAGTTAGTGCGGTCGCCTCTCAGGATGAGGTCGGTCGTTCAACTCCAACGGTGGCGTTCGATCACCTCAGCTGTAGAAATGAATGCTTTTTTTTTCTTTTTCTGGAGCTAGGGTAGGTAAGACGGCCAGACCTCATCCTTTAATGGGTCAGCGGGAAGTTAACAAGCGGTCAGCAGCACGTTAACAAGCGGTCAGCAGCACGTTAACAAGCGGTCAGCAGCATTTTAACAAGCGGTCAGCAGCACGTTAACAAGCGATCAGCAGCACGTTAACAAGCGGTCAGCAACACTTTAACAAGCGGTCAGCAACACTTTAACAAGCGGTCAGCAGCACGTTAACAAGCGATCAGCAGCACGTTAACAAGCGGTCAGCAACACTTTAACAAGCGGTCAGCAGCACGTTAACAAGCGGTCAGCAGCACGTTAACAAGCGGTCAGCAACACTTTAACAAGCGATCAGCAGCACGTTAACAAGCGGTCAGCAACACTTTAACAAGCGGTCAGCAACACTTTAACAAGCGATCAGCAACACTTTAACAAGCGGTCAGCAACACTTTAACAAGCGATCAGCAGCACGTTAACAAGCGGTCAGCAACACTTTAACAAGCGGTCAGCAACACTTTAACAAGCGGTCAGCAACACTTTAACAAGCGGTCAGCAACACTTTAACAAGCGGTCAGCAGCATTTTAACAAGCGGTCAGCAGCACTTTAACAAGCGGTCAGCAACACTTTAACAAGCGGTCAGCAACACTTTAACAAGCGGTCAGCAACACTTTAACAAGCGGTCAGCAACACTTTAACAAGCGGTCAGCAGCATTTTAACAAGCGGTCAGCAGCACTTTAACAAGCGGTCAGCAACACTTTAACAAGCGGTCAGCAGCATTTTAACAAGCGGTCAGCAGCATTTTAACAAGCGGTCAGCAGCACTTTAACAAGCGGTCAGCAACACTTTAACAAGCGGTCAGCAGCACTTTAACAAGCGGTCAGCAGCACTTTAACAAGCGGTCAGCAGCACTTTAACAAGCGGTCAGCAGCATTTTAACAAGCGGTCAGCAGCACTTTAACAAGCGGTCAGCAACACTTTAACAAGCGGTCAGCAGCATTTTAACAAGCGGTCAGCAACACTTTAACAAGCGGTCAGCAGCACTTTAACAAGCGGTCAGCAGCATTTTAACAAGCGGTCAGCAGCACTTTAACAAGCGGTCAGCAGCACGTTAACTGGTATTTGCCGTGTCTGGGCACTGTCATAGCTTGCCCACAGTGCTCTGTTGATTTCCAACCCAAAACAAAAGATAACAAGGTTTAGTAATTTGGAAATCCATAAAAGTTGTGAAGAATGCCAGATAATAAAAACTCCAATCGAGCCTCTTAGAGTATCGTGAGAGAGAGAGAGAGAGAATGAATGAATAATCTTTATTTTTAAAGGGTAAAGAATTGGGCACGCAGGCCCGTCTTACATTCTGCCCTTTGTCACTCCATCTTTCATTCTTCCCACACACTTGATTTAGTACAAAAATACAAATTAAATTAGGAAAAAACATATCAAAAGAGTGTAAGATTTAACTACTACATTCAAAGTAAAAGAGAAGAAGTGATTAACCTAATAAAATAGCACTCACGCACACATACACACGCAGACATATACATAAACGAAAATACATTGTAAATACAGATCTTCTAACATATGTTTTTTAACAAACATTAAAATAATTTCTAACAATATCTAACAAGTTGCTTTTCTAACTATGTCATTTTAGTACTTGACGGTTGGCGAGTCACGTGTTGAGAGAGTGCTGGTTATTTTATGGAGGCATATAATTACAAGCAAGTAAATAATGAACCAGGTTTGAGTTAAAGGATGAAGTATTATCAATGGATTTTAAATGGTAGGGGAGGGTGTTCCAGAGCTGTACTGCAGAGTATGCAAGGCTTTTCTTGTACAGATCAATCCTGGGTTTAGGAAGAAGATAGTTTTTTAAAAGAGAGAGAGAGAGAGAGAAAGAAGAAGAAGAAGAAGTAAAAGAAAACTTCTAAAACCACTTCGAGTTTTAAGTTCTTTCTAACAAATGAGTGCCTCCGGTATTTCTTTTATATGCGCTCTCCGATTTACCATCAGCGACTGGCATGTTCGCCTCGGGTTTTGATGAACCATTGCCGACCAAGACCCTTTCCGCTGGTACCCCAGTAACAAATCTACTCTGGCTGACGGGGCAGAGATCGACATAGTCCCCATGGTGGTGGAGTCTGCTGAAGAAGTACTGCAAACCCCCAAACTTGTTAGTACCGCTCACGGATTGAAAAAATGGCTGCCGTACCCCACTCCCACACTGTTACGACAGTGAGTGAGCATCAATATCTTCACTGCATCGGCTGCAAAGAACACCAGCTGGAAGCTCCAAGTAGACAGAAGAAGAAGAAGAAGAAGAAGAAGAACGATGAGGAGGAGAAGGACAAAGACGCACTGCTCTAGTTGGTTGAGATATCGGCCAGCGACCCATAACTGACTGCATGCATCAGGACTGGACGAACTGTTGCCGGCCAAGACCCTATTCTGCCCCCCAGTGGTGCCCCTGGAAACAGATGTTAGTCCGGTCATATGAATGAGGATCGCAGTGGAAAGACCAACCCACTCTTAGAACACGTCGAGCCGAAGTCGGATGTCTTGGGCCAAAAGGCGCGTAAATGAGACACAAGGCAAGCAGCGCCCTTTTGAGGGCCATCGACAAAGAAGACGACGTATTTGAAAGCACTGAAAAGGTGTCACTATAAAGAATGGGTAGTGGAAATGATTAGAGTACGCAGAATGGAGTAGCATGATCGTCAACACATACCTGTACAGAACACAATGAATGAATAAACGAACGGGTTCAAGGCCTGAAGATATGGGAAGTTGAGGGGGGGGGGGGGACGCACAACACTCTCCGATGTACTTCACGATATCAGTTCACCACAAGATCAAGTGTAAGGAATTTTATTTCATGACATAAATTCACCACAAGATCAAGTGTAGGGAATTTTATTTCATGACATAAATTCACCACAAGATCAAGTGTAGGGAATTTTATTTCATGACATAAATTCACCACAAGATCAAATCTAGGGAATTTTATTTCATGACATAAATTCACCGCAAGATCAAATCTAGGGAATTTTAACTCATGACATACATTCACCACAAGATCAAGTGTAGGGAATTTTATTTCATGACATAAATTCACCACAAGATCAAATCTAGGGAATTTTATTTCGTAACATAAATTCACCACAAGATCAAGTGTAGGGAATTTTATTTCATGACATAAATTCACCACAAGATCAAGTGTAGGGAATTTTCTTTCATGACATAAATTCACCACAAGATCAAATCTAGGGAATTTTATTTCATGACATAAATTCACCACAAGGATCAAGTCTAGGAAACTGTGCTTCACGACATCGGTTCGCCACAAGATCAAGACCAGAGAACTGTCTTTCACGACATCGATTCGCCACAAGATCAAGACCAGAGAACTGTCCTTCACGATATCGGTTTGCCACAAGATCAAGACCAGAGAACTGTACTTCACGACATCAGTTCGCCACAAGATCAAGACCAGAGAACTGTACTTCACGACATCGGTTCACTACAAGATCAAGTCTAGGGAACTGTACCAACGTTTTGTTTTTTTTCTTCGCAGACATCTTCCAGTGGCGTAGAGTGCTCTGTGAGACTGAGCAGCATTCACATTTCGAGTGCTCCTGACAAACTTCTAAACCCTGGAGACGAGAAGGGAAAACAGGTCGCGACATGCGTTCTGGTGGCCCTGGCTTCGTGGAAGAAAGAGAACATTCTAATCAGTTTTTTTTTTAATCTCTTCTTTCTGTATACATTCCCGCTATAGTTAACTTCCTTGAAAAGCTCCAAGCTATCTCAACAATCGTTTCACACTACACTAAATATTTATATGGGGATAAGTACATGAGAAAGGAATGGAAAGATATTGAGATTTAAGTGCATGAGAAAAGAATGGAAAGATATTGAGATTTAAGTACAAGAGAAATGAATGGAAAGATGTTGAGATTTAAGTGCATGAGAAAAGAATGGAAAGATATTGAGATTTAAGTACAAGAGAAATGAATGAAAAGATGTTGAGATTTAAGTACAAGAGAAAGGAATGGAAAGATACTGAGATTTAAATACAAGAGAAAGGAATGGAAAGATACTGAGATTAAGTACAAGAGAAAGGAATGGAAAGATATTGAGATTTAAGTGCATGAGAACGGAATGGAAAGATATTGAAATTTAAGTACAAGAGAAAGTAATGAAAGACATTGAGATTTAAGTACAAGCGAAAGGAATGGAAAGATATTGAGATTTTCCTGATTACTTTTGCTACTCTTCTCTCGTTCCTTATTTTTTTTTAATCTCTTCACTTTGAGGACTTGAGTGAAGAAAGGGTCATTATCCTTGACATGCTTAATATTTTTTTATTAAAGTCGAAAAAGATATGAAATGAAGAGCCCCCCCCCCCCCCCCCATCAGTTTCTGATCATCATTCTGTGCTGTCTCTCCAAGTAATTTTTGCTGAAATGACCCTCCAGCACCCACCCCTCCCCTGTTTTCACAACACATTCGGCCAAGCTAAATCAAGTCCATTCTTCTATGCTTTGTCCACCCATCTATATCGCTGTCGACCTCTTGCACCTTTTTCCTTCAATTTTCCTTCTGTTGTGGCTTTCATTATTGTATTGCACCTTGATATGATCGAAAAGCCGTAAATGTCTGGCAAGGCCTTCAAGAGAGAGAGAGAGAGGGAGAGAGAGAGAGGGAGGGAGAGAGAGAGAGAGAGAAGACCGTGCAAGTCGGTGCAACGCCTTCCCCTCCCTCCCTCCCCTTTCAGTTTATGTTTTCATCCAGTACCAGATCCCTCAGAACAACCTCTCCTTTTCCAAATTTAAAACAGTGAAACCGCCTAGGTCCTGGAGCGATGCATCTTCTCCCGTATGCCTTGTTGTCGGGTTCTAATATTGCTCATTATTTATCTGTTCAATTTTATGTGATTTAGAACTTCTTTGTTTTCTGTTTTTCTAGCCTCAATTTTCTTTTCTGTCCCCCCCCCCCCCCTCTCTTAATGGTCTGACCTTCTAACCTTACAACAGAGAAGCTGAAGGACAAATGAAGTCAATCTTCCTTGCGGAGAGGTCAAAGCATCATAATGATGGTTGTACATTATAGAGAAGTGCGAAGTGTACATAGCACTCGGATACCTCAGAGCAATTTTTACGTTAACACAAGATGGACCCGTCAAGAGATGAAAATATGGCTTTAACTGGCACATTTAACTGGGCTAGTGGTCCAGAAAACAGAGCTCCTCTGCACTGACCTGGATGTCATTAATTCCTCATTCGGCTTTAACACCTAAACTATTTCCCATCCATCATTCTTCACTTCCGGTTGTCACGTGACCCCCCTGCACAGCATCCGGGGATCCGCTCTTGCAGCTGGAAGTGACCAACCGATAAATTTGTTATTCTCTAGAATCAGCGTTCGGTTGGAGTCACTAAGGCATGTTTTTGTGCGCTTGTCAACAGTGATAAGGCCGATTGACTGACGCCAGCGTCTTCATAGTCGAGGCGTCATGGACCGGTCAGCTTTTGTACTGTTTACGAAGCTGCTTCTCACGATCAGAGACCAACCAGTTCCCTCCATCTTCAAAGCGGAAACAGAATTTATAAACCTTCACGTGCCAGAAACAAAGCATTATGGTCTCTTTCTGAGCGTGGACTTTTATGAAATTCCACTCCCCTGGTAGAACCAATTGGGGAACAAGGGCACAGCACTCATTGGCAAGGCTTTAAAACACTTTAAACCAATTTTCTAATGTTTTCCTTGTACATAATTATCTTCACTCTATCTCACGTAGTTAGTATAGTGAGAACTCATCACTGACTTTTATCTGTGACTACAGTCAAAGCCGATATCATATAAGTTTTTTGTCCCGGTATTTCTTTGTTTTGTCCTCGTTGTTGTCCTTGATAAAGACAATTTTGCCGAAATATTGTGTTACTGTTTTTTTATAGTCATTTTACACTTCTTTTCCCTTATCCTTAATTTATCCTTGTTTCAGTCCTCTTTCTATCTATTTCTTGTTTGTTTGTTTTCTTTTTACGTCAAGCTGTATCACACACGTTCGTGTACCTCTAATCCGTCATTGACAAGTAAATTTTGATACTTTTTTTCTGTTGTATTCCGCTTCATCCATGAGGTAAACAAAAGTTTGATCGCATGTTAAATGTTATATATAAAACAAAAGCCAAAGTGGTTTTGATTGACATGGTCATTAAAGAGGTTTTAAACTGTAATAAACGTGCTTGTTACTAACACTTCAGGTGCATTGTAAACTCCTCTCTACTACTGGCCTCAGAAGTCTAACGGCTCAGACTTCGATTTTCGGCCCCCGGCCTCAAAGACCCCCCTTCTGGAGCCCTGATACTTGTCTAAAACTTTCTAAGATGAGTCAGAGAGTGAAAACTGACCAACCAAACAACTTTTTCTGTTTTTGACGTCCTTACCGAACTAACAACAACAACAACAGCAACAACAACAACAACAAAAGTCTTAATTTTAAGAACATGTTTCTAAATGTACTCAGAAACTCGAATGATTTTTTTTTATTTTCTCTATTAAGTGTTTAAAAACGTGAAAAGAATGGATGGCTGAGTAATTGTATGGAAGGACGATATTCAACTGGGAGGTTATCGGTTCAAGTTCGGCCAGAGCGGCTGCAGCCACTCGAGCTCTAGAAACAGGTACCTAACTATTTCTGAAGCTGAGAAAGCCAGGGAGTCCAGGCGTGATACTGACTACATCACTCTCTAGTTTCCTAACTTGGTTTAAGACAAATATACGTACGCACACACCATAATCTCTAGATGCCTCTATGACTCTTATCTTACTTTACCACAAACTTTTCTTTGTTCTCCTTTCCGAAAATGTTTTATCAAGATTACTATCATCTTGTTGCCTGTACGTTATATCACCCGGTGATGGCAACGTCAGAGTTGGCTAACCATAATCGACCACGACCCTGTAACGTCTTTCAGCTGTTATCCCCAGTGACAGGACTAGCCTGGCTAACGAGGCAGGGATCGCCGTAGTCCCCACGGTGGTGGACCCTACTAAAGAAGTACTGCGCACCCCCTGCTTTTTAATTTCCACCCAGGGGGTGAAATAAAAAGCCACCATAACCCGCTCCCAATCCGACACAGTGCTGTATCTCAACATCTTCACAGCATCGACTGCGAAGAACACCAGCTCACAGTTCCAGTGAGGTTGAAGACAAGACAAGACAAAACGTTACATTACCGGGCATCGACGTATCTTCTTCGTCCATGCACCAGAATAAAAAAAAAAATTTACATGCACGGGGGAAGAGCGACAGAACTTTCTTGTCCAAAAATAAAGAACTGGGCACGCAGGCCCGTCTGGCACTCTGCCCCCCTCATCTCCCAACATTCCTTCTGTCACAAACGTTCAGTTTTGTAGAATGCGTGATAACCATGAGGAAAGTGACAAAGCTTTTATTTAAAGCCTCGCATTGACACATTCAGTTGGATGAAGGAGCTAAGTACAGGAAATGAAAATATCTCCGCATTCGAACACATTTTTACAGTCACTCATATATGTAACTTGAATAATAGAGTTACTGAAGTTATTCAGTGAGCATATAACAACTGTTAGGCAACTAAAGGTTATAGAATTACTGCAGTTATTCAGTGAACGTATACCAATGGTTAGGCAACTCAAGGTTATAAAGTTACTGCAGTTATTCAGTGAACGTATACCAATTGTTAGGCAACTCAATGTTATAGAGTTACTGCAGTTATTCAGTGAACGTATACCAACTGTTAGGCAACTCAATGTTATAGAGTTATTGCAGTTATTCAATGAACGTATACCAATGGTTAGGCAACTCAAGGTTATAAAGTTACTGCAGTTATTCAGTGAACGTATACTAACTGTTAGGCAACTCAAGGTTATAGAGTTACTGCAGTTATTCAGTGAACGTATACCAACTGTTAGGCAACTCAATGTTATAGAGTTACTGCAGTTATTCAGTGAGCATATACCAACTGTTAGGCAACTCAATGTTATAGAGTTATTGCAGTTATTCAATGAACGTATACCAATGGTTAGGCAACTCAAGGTTATAAAGTTACTGCAGTTATTCAGTGAACGTATACTAACTGTTAGGCAACTCAATGTTATAGAGTTACTGCAGTTATTCAGTGAGCATATACCAACTGTTAGGCAACTCAATGTTATAAAGTTACTGCAGTTATTCAGTGAGCATATACCAACTGTTAGGCAATTGAAGGTTATAGAGTTAGTGCAGTTATTCAGTAAGTATATACCAAACGTTATGCAGCTCAGTGCAATAGATCTGCTGCAGTTGTTTAGTAAACATATACCAACAGTTCTATAGAGTTTGCTGCATCTATTCAGTAAACATATGCCAGCTGTCAGAAAACTCAAGGCAATGAGGAAAAAAGATGCTTTGAGGAGGCCTATGTGTCATCAAATAGGACCATAGAAAAGTTTGGAGTTAAGAAATAGTATTTAAGAGTTCAAGGTTGTGTGATAGAACTTCCAAAGTTGAACGCCCGGATAAGCTAAGCTTTCTTTGTTCAAGTCAGCTTGCTAGTATCATCATCATCATCATCATCATCATATCATCATCATCATCATCATATTTGTCCAAAAGAATCAGCCTATGGTATTAAACCCCACCCCTCCCTCCCCTTTTTGGCCACCCCCCCCCCCCAAAAAAAAAAGAGATAAGAGATATGACAACGATGTTTTAGAAGGTCTGAAATCTTCATCAAGTCTCATCAAACATTTGTACTGCTCGACTTAAGAAAATACTTCACGGACAAATTAATATTTCTCATCTTCAGACTTGGAAAAAAAAAAAGTTTCTTTGGTCCTTGTGAAGTTTTTGCTGTCGACTGAGTGGTTAGTCTCTCCTCACGTCTCTTTCACTCACTCTTAACTTCTCTTTTTTTCTCTTCACTTCTGTCCCTTTGAACCAGGAAGTGGTACTACACGAAATGATTCATCCTCGTGAGGCCCCCCCCCCCCCCCCCTCAACTTGCAGGTCGGTGTTCGAGTTCTGACAGCTTTGTATTTAGTCATCAGGTTTTTTGGGTTTTTTTTGCCCATTCCCCCTCTCCCTCCCCTACATCCCCTTCCCTTTTCGTGGACCGTCGAACGAGGGCGTGAACAAATTTGCATTCTAAAGATTTAATATCGCTAATTAAATCGTGTTAATTCTTTTCGAAAAGACACCAGCTTTCGCCGACAGCTCAACCCGAATTAAATAAAGTTTTGAGGTCATTTTTAAACTCCCTATCGTAATGAAAACTTCGTTCCCATGATCTCTCCATGATTTTCACCAAAGTAATGGACATTACGAGGTATCCTATTCGGATATTAGACAATTGCCAAATGGTCTCTGTCTGGTTCATTCAATTATAAAACGCCGACGTTTGGTTGGCTGAATATTTCTTGGAGCCAAATCTAATTGGTGGATTCAATAATTAAGCTTGTTACCGGTTGGTCAATCTAATAATTGACCCTTTCTCGGTCTAAGAAGTTTGTGTGAGGGAAAGAGAAGGAGGCATAAAGAAAGTGATTGGTCTAGAGATGGGAGAGACGACTTCATCCAGGATGATGATGATGATGATGATGATGATGATGATGATGATGATGATGATGATGAAACAATATTAGAGAAAATATAATCGCAGGAACTTAAAATAAAGGAGGTTTGAGGCTGTAGGGGAAAGACACTTAGTTGCAGAATGTGTCATTTCTATTTAGGCATAACGCCCGAGGGAAAAGCGAGAACAGAATAAGCGGAATGTGACAGAAGCAGCAACGCCAGAAATGGCACGATAGCAGTCAAGTTGTATCAGACTTAGCAGCCACGCTCGAGTCACATTTCATTAACTTCTTCTGCAAGTGGCATTAGATAAGTAGAATATTAGCGGCTGGAAAACAGGATATGATAATAGAATGGATGTTTAGCTGTGTTAAAAAAAAATAGACAAGGTTATCTTAACTCATAGAGTACCTAACAAACACCGATGACACATTAACATTTTGTGTTATCATTAATCACGGTCGCAATATTTTAGAGATAACTGATTTAGTGCCTAGTTTAAGCTTCTGTGGCAGTTTATAACCGCGAACTAACACCCATAAAGTATCTACGAGTGTAATTGCTTAAACATTTCTCGAGAGCCATTTTAACGTCTCTTGGAAGTCTATGGAAGTCTAACACTTAAAGAATGAACAGAACGATAAAATACAAGGCACGCTAAACAAGGGACTCTACAAACAAAACAAAACACCCAGAAACAGGAGATAAAAGAAGAAAACTAGATGAAATGCTCTGAAATTAGTCAAATTACTCCAAAATCAAACAAATTGCACGATAATTTAACAAATCAAGCATAGAAGGAAGTGATCACATAACAGACCATTACATTAGTTTTCCCTCTTTAATTTCTTCTCATTTTCTTTCTTTACAAGTTTATGTTAAGTGATTTTGGCAATAAAACATTTTTTTGCAAGTATACAGCAAAAGCTGTTATCGATTACTTCTGCCGGCGACTCACCCACAGCATGCACGTTCCAGTATCATGCCTTTAATTCTAATCATCCGCGGCTGTACCTTCGTGTATTTTCCTTATTATAGGTGTTGCTTTCGCTTTTTTCCCCTTGTATGTTCTGTTTTTCCTTCTGTATGTTCTAGCTGTCCTCGTGTATGTTGCAGATTTCCTCGTGTATGTATATAGTACCCGGGACCTGGGCACATGCCTGGGAAGCAAAGAATAGGACCACTGTACCCTACCACGCATGATCATAAAAGGCGATTAAGGAAGGTTCAGCATAGGGCCAGCAACCCTAGCTGGTTTTTTAAAAAACTCATCGGATTGCTACAGAAACGGAAACAAGACCCCCCAAAAAATGCAGATGAAAGGAAAAAAGCTAAGACAGGCAGAAAGAGTAGACCAAAGTAGACATGGAGAAAAACAGCAGAGAGGATATTGAGCAATAGAGGTTTCATCTGGGCAAGAGAGGAAAACAAAGGCAAAGGACAGGCGTTTGTGGAAAACCCCTGCGAAATCTTCATGTGCCTTGGGCATTTAAGGTTTAGAGAGAGAGAGAGAGAGAGAGAGAAAGAGAGAGAGAGAGAAAGAGAGAGAGAGAAAGTGAGAGAGAGAGATGTCTTTTTGTATATTTTAGCTTTGATCATGTCTGTTCCAGTGTTCCTCATGTATGGTCTATCTATCTGACAGTATGTTCTAACTTTACCATTGTATGTTCTAGCTCTGCCTATGTTTTCTAGCTTTCCTTAAGCGTGTTCTTTCTTGTTGTATGTTCTAGCTTTTCTGATGTATGTTCTATTTTTCGCTTTGTAAATTCTAACTTTTATCCTGTATGTCTTAATCTTTCTAGTGTACTAATTTTCATAAGTTGTATGTCAGTTCCATCAGTGAGTTCCATCAAATAAAAAGAGGTGTGAGACAAAGATATTTCCAAACCTCTTCTCTTTATACATTGAAATAACAATGAGAGAAATAAAAAAAATAGGTGGAGTAAACAATAGGTGGAGTAAATAATAGGTGGAGTAAACAATAGGTGGAGTAAACAATAGGTGGAGTAAACATTGGAGGTAAGAAAGAAAACAACATCAGAAAAGCAGATGACACCGGACTGATAGTAGAGAGTGGGAAAGCCTTACAAAACCTTCTAGACAAAGTCACAGAAACTCCTAGATAAAGTCACAGAAATTCCTAGACAAAGTCACAGAAATTCCTAGACAAAGTCACAGAAACTCCTAGACAAAGTCACAGAAACTCCTAGACAACTCCTAGAGAAAGTCATAGAAAAAATTGCAAAGAACAGGTTAGAGCTAAACCCCAATAAAACAGAAGTAATAGTGGTATTCAAGAAAGATAAAATACCAGAATGCAAGATTATAGTGCAGGGGGAAATATAAAGACAGATCATTATATACAAATATTTACATACAGTCATACCATCTGACGGCAGGTGCACCGAAGAAGTCAGAACCAGGACAGCAATGGCGAAGACGGCTTTTAGAAAAATGAAGAACATATTAACAAATCACAAACTGTCATTGGAAATAAGAAAGAGACCTCTAAGATGCTATAAAAGAACCTATTTTGCTTTATGCCTCGAAACACGGTCCACGAATAAACGATCAGAACAAAGAATAAAGGCTACTGAAATACGGTCCCTAAGAAGGATGCTTGCATACCATGGACAGCCAGAAAGACAAATGGAGAAGTGTTACAACAGGCAAAAGAATATCCCAAACTAGTGGCATACATACTTGTAAGGAAAAGACAGTCAAAGTTTCTCATGACACATAAGCAGACATGAAGGTCTCGAAAAATTGGTGAAAACAAAGAAGGCAGGCATACCTAGATGGCCCGACTGTGCGGTTTGGTGTGAGAACGAGAACTGAATTGATTCTAGACACGGAGGATCAGGCGAGATGGAAAAAGATGACCACCACGGCATGGCACCGATCTGCTCTGATGTATGTATGTATGTATGTATGTATGTATGTATGTATGTATGTATGTATCTATCTATCTATCTATCTATCTATCTATCTATCTATCTATTAGAAAAGCAACTTGTTAGATATTGTTAGAAATTATTTTAATGTTTGTTTAAAAAAAACATATGTTAGAAGATCTGTATTTACAATGTATTTTTATTTATGTATATGTCTGCGTGTGTATGTGTGCGTGAGTGCTATTTTATTAGGTTAATTACTTCTTCTCTTTTACCTTGAATGTAGTAGTTAAATCTTACACTCTTTTGATATGTTTTTACTAATTTAATTTGTATTTTTGTACTAAATCAAGTGTGTGGGAAGAATGAAAGATGGAGTGATGAAGGGCAGAATGTAAGACGGGCCTGCGTGCCCAATTCTTTACCCTTGAAAAATAAAGATTATTCATTCATTCATTCTATCTATCTATCTATCTATCTATCTATCTATCTATCTATCTATCTATCTATCTATCTATCTATCTATCTATCTATCTATCTATCTATCTATCTATCTATCTGTCTGTCTGTCTGTTTGTTTAGTAGATAGTCGTTTATATATGTATGTAGTTACTTCTGTACTGAGTGAATGTTTAAGAGCGAAACGTAAATGTTATATTTTATTTTGTCTCTCAGCTTCAATGTTAATTATATTTGTTACATGAGCAGCATACTTGTAGAATGTCTGGAATAGAGTGAAAGATGTATGATAAAGGCTAGAATGTCAGACGGCCCTGCGTGCCCAATTCTTAACCCTTTGAAATAAAGATCAATCAATCAATCAATCAATCCGTCCGTCCTTCCCTGTCTGTCTGTCTACCTGTCTATCTTTGTATCTGTCTATCTGTTTGTTTTTTTGTTATTTATTACTTACTGCAAGCACTGAATGAAAATGATTTTATTTTGACTTCTACTGCCTAGTATGGTGGAAGGACGACAGAAGCCGGCTGGGGACTGAGAACCGCTACATACGCGAATCTGGGATACTGGAACCTCTTGGTTTGAACTTGAAATTCAGATATTCTTAGCATTTACTTTCTCATCAGTCATAATCCCCTCCCTAGTAAGTTCTCATCCACTGTTTCCTCACCCGTAGCTGATATTCCAGAAACTTCACTGCGATATATTTCAAACCCTCTGCACAAATCACATTCATCTATTGCATCCACAAATGTATCACTCTCTCTCTCTCTCTCTCTCTCCTTTTCTTTACTACCAAATACTCAGACTGGAGCTCTACCTCGTCGCAAGTCTCCATCTAAACACTGACATTACTCCACCACATCCACTCACAGACGCAGCTTCTTGCAAGTCACAGCTAAATGCTGCCATTTTTTTTTCTTCTGTTATTTCTTCCATTCTTATTCGGCATCATCGACGTGAATTTATATTTGTATTTCTTTCACTATCTCTTTTTTCTTTATGTTTCTGCGTGATTAAGGTGTATAGCTGACACGTTACTGCTGTGTGGTCACTAACTAATAAAGCTGTTTCTACGTTTGTTTCGAATTGTCTAACGGCTACCGGTTGGTTTAGTAGATGTTCATTAATGTGCAAGACAGAGAGATTAACTTTGTTACTTGTATGTAGATGTTCATTAATGTGCAAGAAAGAGAGAGATTAACTTTGTTACTTGTATGTAGATGTTCATTAATGTGCAAGACAGAGAGATTAACTTTGTTACTTGTATGTAGCTATTTCCTGTACTGAGTGTGTGAGTAAGATGTAACAGGTAAAAATTTTCGTCGTTTCAACTTTGTTAATTCAGTTTTGTTATTTCAGACTTAATCATGTTTGTTATGTGCATCACATATTTCACTTTTTAAAATGGGGTGTCTGGAACAGAGAGAGAAACTTTCTGATAAAGGGCGGAATGTCAGACAGGCCAGTGTACCCAATTCTTCACCCTTTGCAAATGAAGTTCTATCAAACCGTCAATCAATCTCCCCTCTCTCTCTCTTTCTTTCTCTCTCTCCCCTCTTTCCCTCTCTCTCTCTCCCTCTTTCCCTCTCTCTCCCCTACTTTCCCTCTCTCTTTCCTTCTCTCTCCCTCTTTCCCCCCTCTCTCCCTCTTTCCCTCTCTCTCTCCCTCTCCCTCTCTCTATCCCTCTCCCCCTCTCCTTCTCTCTCCCTCCGTCTCTCTCCTTCTCTATCCCCCACTCTCTTCCTCTCTCTCTCCCTCTTTCCTCCTCCTCTCTCTCCCTCTTTCCCTCTCTCTCTCCCCCTCTCCCTCTCTCAATTCTTTACCCTTTAAAAATAAAGATTATTCACTCATTCATTCATTCCCTCTTTCCCTCTTTCTCCCTCCTTCTTTCCCTCTCTCTCCCTCTCTCCATCCCTCTCCCCCTCTCTCTCCCCTCTCTCTCCTCTTTTCCCCCTCTCTCCACCTCTCTCATCCCTCTCTATTTCCCTCTCTCTCTCCCCCCCCCCCTTTCTCTCCCTCTCTCTCTCTGTTCTCTTCTTTGCGTCTCTCGCCCTTCCTTCTTCTAGATTTCCCAGATCCAAACTCATCTTCCTTCGTGCATTGTCGGACTCCACCGTTCATTAGAGCAACTCTAAATAGCATGCACTGTCTATAGCATGTTAGGCAACAAGAAAGCAGATATGGGGTCTAAATTAGAAAACAAAATAATAATAAAACAAACTGAGAAACAGTGTAGAAAGAGAAAAACAAGATGAGAGGAAAGACTGGTGACACTTTCAACTACCGCATTCAGTGTAAAGGCAAGCAAAATCAGGTAGAAACTTATTCTTTCACAAGTAAGATTTACACACACACAAATTTTTTTAAAGTAAGACATAACAGGAAACTGAAAAGTAAGACATAACAAGAAACTGAAAAAAAGACATAACACGAAAATGAAGCAAAAATAAGACACAACAAGAAACTGAAAAGTTAGGCATAATTTTTTTTAAAACCGGAAAAATAAGACACAAAAAAAGAATTAAAACATAAGACATACCAAGAAGCTGAAAAGTAAGGCAGAATAGGAAACTTAAAAATAAAACATAACAAGGAAATGAAAAACGTAAGATATAACATGAAAATGAAACAAAATAAGACATAACAAGAAAATAAAAAGTAAGGCATAACAAAAAATGAAAAAAAAAATAAGACATAACAAGAAACTGAAAAGTAAGGCACAATTTAAAAAAACAGAAATACAAGACATAAGAAACTGAACAATAAAGCATGAAAACATAATAAACAAGACGGTAGTGAGGATAACTCAACAGGTGAGTATCCAACCAGAGAACAAAATATCTCTTCATGTGTCTTAGTCCTCTGAACAATGTTATACGATACCACGATGCTATCTATATCAATGATCTTCTACTTCATCTTAAACACTCTTCTTGTGACCTTCTTGCCGATGATTGTACAGTCTACATCAGTGACTACGACTGTATTAACTTAGAATCAACTCTTCAGGTCGAGTTAAACGATCTAAATAAATGAAGCAACAACAATGGCGTGATTATAAATACTGATAAAACAAAATCAATGCCATAACAACACGGCAGAAACTACAAAACGCAAAAAAAAAAAAAACAATAACACTTCGGCTCTGTACGGAAACATCACAGATAGAAAACGTTAGCGACCACAAAACACTAGGTCTTATTATTGACCAACATCTGACCTGGAACTCTCATGTGCAAGGTCTAACAAATCTCATAGCTCAAAAAGTATACCAATTAGCCAAAATTAAACACTTCATCGATCAAGACACAAGGAAGACATATTACTTATCACATATACAAACATGTTTAGACTACTGCTCGATAATCTGGGATGGTTGCTCAGTATCATATACAAAGAGGCTTTGTTCACTTCAAAAGCGAGCAGTAAAACTTATTAGTGACAAAGATCAAGCACAAGCAACTAACCAGCACAAACGTATTAGAATATTGCCTCTTAAGAACAGGTTCCTCTTTAACAAAGCCAAGTTGGTACTTCAAATTCTTTCACAGCATGCTCCGCCTTATCTATGGAACATGTTTAGATTTAGCCCAAAGTGTACCAAACGCTTAAACAACATATGTCTTCCAAAACCTAGACTTGATCTAAGAAAAGCTTTACTTATTCTGCTGCTCATCTTTGGAATACCCTCCCATCCTATATAAAAAATATAAACTACTCCCTCTTTCAACTACAAACTCTTCCAATATTTTTTTGATGTCGATTACATGTCTCCTTGATTTACAAAGGTTATTATAGGCCGTTCTTACAGACATCGAAACGGTCAATTGTTTATTATGAATAGTAATAAAATTCTGTTTAGTAGATAGTCATTTATATATGTATGTAGTTACTTTCTGTAGTCACTTATATATGTATGTCGTTGCGTCTGTAATCATTTATATATGTACTAGCTGATTATCCGGCGTTGCCCGGTGATTTATTTATCCCAATCGCCTATTAGACAGGAAAGGGAAAGAATTCTATCTATAGTGTAATATCGAAGTAATTTTATTTACAGGTATTTTGAAGTAAAGTACAGTATACAAATTATAGAGTAATGTCGTTTACAAATTCACTATAATATTAATTTAGTTCAAAACTTGATTATATACAACATTTTTAGTTTCACCTCCAGGAGCAAGAATAAATAAATTCTTGGGTGAACCACTCTTGAGCAAGCAACCATAAAGTTGTCCGTGGGAGAAACATGGCGATCTCAAAAGTATCTCCCTCTGTCTCCTTCTCTCTCCCCTCTCTCTCCCTAACCTCCTCTCTCTCTACATCTCTCTCCCTCTTTCTCTTTCCCTCTCCCTCTTTCTCTCCCTCTCTCTCCTTCTCCCTCTCTCTCTCCTTCTTTCCCTTTCTCTTTCCCCCTCCCTCACCCTCTCCCTCTGTCTCTCTCCCTCCCTCTCCCTACACCCCTTTCTCTCTCACTTTCTTCCTCTCTCTCCTTCTCTCCCTCTCTCCTGTTCTCTCTCCCTCTCTTTCCATCTCTCTCCCTCTCTCCATCGTTCTCTTCCTCTCTCTTTCCCTCTCTCTCTCCCTTCCTCACTTTCCCTCTCTCTCCCTAATTTGAAAAGCTAATTTGGAAAAATAAGAAAAAGGCACACTGTCACTTAGCAATGAAATCTACTATAGAATACAATAAGAACCTAATATACTGTTTAAAAAAAACGCAGTATTACTGTAGTCGCAATGAACACCAAATTTCAAACTTGTATCAAAATTTTATTTTACGGAATTAATGTTTCAATCTTGGCATGGAGAAACTTTAAGGCTTAACAATGAAATGGTGTTCATTAAATTTGGTTTGGACTTTTGTTCTTTGCGACTGAGGCCTCCGTTTCAGTAAGGTGTATGGCCTCCTCTAGCCTGTATCAGAGATCGACATCTCCTTGACATGGATCCGATTAGCCCTTGGATCTGTTGTTGTGGGATGGCTGCCCACTCTTCCCGCAGTGCAAGAGACAACTGTTGGAGATTGGTTGGCGCCACCTCTCGCTGGCGGAATTTTCTGTTGAGTTCATCCCATAAATGTTCCATTGAGTTCATGTCTGATGACATGGATGGCCACGGAATGGTCTGGATGTTGCTGTCAGCGAGGAACTGGGTGGTGAGTTGTGCCACATGAAGTCGAGTGTTATCCTGCTGAAAAATCGACTCTGGTGTAGCCAGAAGTGGAAGGAAGGGAGGACGAATAATTTCAGCGACGTATCGTTGTGCATTCAGGCGTTCTTCAATTTGCACCAGGTCACTTCTTCTCATGAAGCTGATCGTCCCCCACATCAGTACACCTCCACCGCCATGTTGAGTAGCCTCATCCACACAGTCCTGGGAGTATCGCTCATGGACTCTGCGGTAAACTCTTCTCCGTCTATCTTGTCGCTGGAGCAGAAAGAATGATTCATCACTAAACCAAACCCTTCTCTAATCATTCGTAACGGTCCACTGACGATGCTGGTTCGCTCGCTGCAGTCGGTTCTGACGATGCCGGTCCGTAAGAACAGGACCTCTGTAGGGTCTTCCAGCCAAAGACCAGCGTCTTTCAAATGAATTCGAGGAGCGTTTTATAGGCATTCGATAACATGGTCGGTGAGTTTTGTGTTCAGTAAGTTTCAAGGGATTATCGTGAACCTGTCATGAGTTATTGTCACAAATGCTGTTTTGACTAGCGTCGCTTTTCTGTGCTCATGAATCATCTGCTGAGTACAATTCAGGTCAGCACGTGAAGTTGATGTCCAAGCGAACGTTTCAGGCAACGTGCCCTTGTCTGATCAGCAAACTTCAGTTTAAATCGCAACATCGTATTTGTTGCGTTTCTTTTTTTTGAACAGTGTATGAGCAGAATATTTGTAGAATGTCTGGAACAGAGTGAAAGTTGTATGATAAAGGGCAGAATGTTAGACGGGCCTGTGTTCCTTATACTTAAACCTTTGGAAATAAAAGATCACTTCCTACCTTACCTACACTGTCTACCTATCTTATCTACATCCGAAGGCTGTTAATATTAGTATCCTCCTACTTTTGTATCTGGTTCTCCAATGATCGTTCTTAGAATATTCTCCCTGTACAGAGATAAAAGGTCTGGAGATAGTACACATCTTTGTTACACCCCTTGTTTTATAGGTTGATATTTTCCAATTCTATTTTCAACTCGAACTGCTGCTTCTTGCTGCCAGTATAGATGTTTTACCATCCTAAGGTCTTTGCCGCCTATGTTTATGTCTTCAAAATTTCATTATGTTTCACCTTGTCGAATGCCTTGGTGTAATCAATGAAGCATAAGTAGATATCTTTCTGTACTTCTAAAGCTCTTTCTGTTAGTGTTCATAAAGCATAAATGGCATTGTGTGTTTCCTTTTCTTCAACAAATCCAAACTGTTCATCTGCTATTTCCATTTTTATCTTTTTCCTTGTTCTTCTCATAATGATTCTCAGAAGTAGCTTCGTTATGTGACATGAGAGGCTGATAGTCCGGTGGTCATCACATTCCTTTGCACCTGTTTTTTTTTTTTGGTAGTGCTATAAACGTGGATTTAAGCAAGTCACTGGGCATATAACCACTGTTGTAAATGTAATTCAGTAACTTCGTTAGTTTTTTTTTATTCCTATCTCCTCTATCGCCTCTATTTCTTCTATTGTTATATTATCAGGCCCAGTCGCTTTTCCTTTCTTCATGTGTTTGATGCCATCTAAAATTTCACCCTCAAGTATTGATGGTCCATCACAGTTTTCAATATCTGGTGTTATTTCTAGTCTTACTCCACCATATAGCTCAATCCACTCTGTCCACCTGTCCACAATGTCCTCTTTTCCCATTAACATTTTACCTTCTTTTGATTTCAGACATCCTGTGGTATATTTTGTTTTCCTGCCTGTGAGTTCACTAATTCGTTTGTGGAAACCTACACTGAGTTTATGTCAGACCGAGAGAATGTATTCAAATATCCTTTTACTTCCTTTATTTTGTAATGTTCGAATACAGAATATCATGTCATACCACCACGTCCTGCACTTTATATTATTTATAATTTCTATCTTTTCAATAGTCAGCGTTTTAGTCTTCATTCACAAACGTCTTAAAGCTGAAGCCATCTATCTGGCCTGTTTCAGGAATGTGAACAGATATCTCTGGAATCTTTAAGTTCATATTACAGGAACGTGAACAGATATCTCTGGAATCTTTAAGTTCGTGTTACAGGAATGTGAACAGATATCTCTGGAATTTTCACTAAACCTTGCTTATTTGATGACATAAATTACATTCTATGTAGCACCATAAATTATATTCAATGTGGCACAATAAATTATATTCTATGTGGCACCATACATTACATTATATGTGACACCATAAATTATATTCTATGTAGCACCATAAATTACATTGTATGTGGCACCATAACTTATATTCCATGTAGCACCATAAATTACATTGTATGTGGCATCATAACTTATATTCTATGTAGCACCATAAATTATATTCTATATAGCACCGTAACTTGTATTCTACGCAGCACTGCAAAACTCCAGTTTCTTAATTCCGTGGACAAGACTTAGGTGCACAAAATGTCTTTGTATTTACTGCACTCACCTGTTAGTTTGTTTGTTTTTTTTTTCTATTTATATGTTTCCCATATTGTTTCTTATATTTGCTTTTACTTGTGTGAGCTGTTTTGTTTTGAATTTCTTGTTTCACAGAAGCGGGAAAAGCCTTAAGCTGGTAGTGGTTTAATGAAAGTGGACTCTAAAGTGGGCTCTTTGTCCGCGTGCGGCAAGAGGTGCTGTGGAAAGATATCAGATATTCAGAAAGAGCTAGCAGTAGACTGTGGTTATTCTAAACTCGGTGATTTTTCCAGGACACAAGAAAATAGAACTGATGCTATCAGTTGGGGGCACAGGAAGAGATGCATTAATATCGAGTTTGACTTTGTCCGTGATGCTAAAATGATGCTCCGACAGCAGCCACGTCTGAGCATATTAGGAGGATATTATTATTATTATTATTATTATTATTATTATTATGCGTCGTTTCGGATAACGTAGGCAATCACGCTTCTCCATCTTGCACGGTCCTTGGTGTTTCCGATTAATTCAGATATTTTTATTTCTTTCCGTGCCACTTGGCCAGTCCAGTGAGATTTTTGTCTCTTAGTCTTCCTCTCTTTCTTTCTTTTTTTTTTCCTTTGAATTTTCCAGCGTTGTTAGCTTCTCTCGGAAGATGGGAGAATCCGATTGATGCTTCAGGTCGTTGTGTCTTCTGTACCTTCAGAAAACTTGTGTTTAAACCTTACTATTCTCCTGCTATTTATGCTTTATTTTTATTTTCTTTTCACCATAAATTATCCATAATGCCTTATTTCTTTCAGATTTTGTATGCTTAATTTGCTTTTGAATTCGTTGTTTCCCTGGTGTTATCCCTGTTTTGAAGAGGGCCATATAATTTAGAATCGCGAAAGATTTGAAATATCTTTCTTACGTCGCGTGTTATAAGACAGATCGATCAATCCTCGCACGTGCCAACCAAACATGACAGCTGTCCAATACTCGCCCAGGGCGTGGAAAGATTTCACAAGCGCTGGTCACTCGCTGGGCAGATAATTACTGTTATTAATTGCTCGGAACACCGGCCGGCCGCTAGAGATGGCCAGCAGTGACCGCTGGCAAATGTCCTGTCCATCGGCGAGATGAGCACATTTTCTGGGTGAGCTGTACTCGAGACGGTCATGTTGACTGCCTGAGTGCCACACGTGGCAGAGCGTGAAGCGGCGACTGATCGGTGTGAGTTGTATCACAGACCAAAGGTCAGATCTTGCAGTGTCGTGTCGGTCAGTCATGTTTACTAATTCCCATCTACTCGAGTGTTGCTTCTTCTTTCATTTGTATAATCATATTCTAGAGTAGCTACGTAGTTCCCGAGCTGTTACTTCCCCCCGAATGCTAGGAAACGAAAATTAAAACTAATTAATGTGTGTGTGTGTGTCCCTACTCACAAAATAGTTCTTTTTATCGGAACTTTAGACACTGTAACAGGGTCTCTCAGAGCTGCCAAACAATTTTCTTGGCAGCTGGTGCCATGGTAATCATCCATTCATCCATGTCTCTGGTCTGCGATGGGCTAAGCAATCACCACCCAGTACGCCATGTGGTGTCTTGCAGGGTAGCAACACATTCTCTCCACCTCTCACGGTCTGCGGCCAGCTTTTGTATTGTACCCCAGCTATGCTTGCTACTCATTTCCGCCTCTACATTTCTCTGCCAGGTAACCTTGGGTCAGCCTCTCTTTTACCCTCGGGTGCCCATCTCATGGCTGTTTTAGTGATGTTGCTAGGGTCTCTTCGGAGCACGTGACCAGTCTATTTCCAGCGGTTTTTTTTTCTTTTTGCTATGACGTGCATATCTTCTAGCTCTTCGTTGGGCAAGTAGGTGTCTGTTATTTATTGTCTGGCCAGTAAACATACATCTTTCTGAGGCAGGTCGTGTGAATTGAGGACAATTTGCTCATTTCATTTTCAACTGCTCTCCAGCATTTTGCTCCACGGAGAAGTACACAGTTCTGATACAGTTTTATTTTGGTAATGGCTCTAGTATACAGGCGTAAAATTTGATTTGAATGGCGTAAGTATGAGGTTCATTGCTTCTGAGAGTCAAATTTTGAGCAAAGTGTCTTCAATGTGCTATGAGCGAGGATAACTATACTAGTATGACGGCACATGGAACCAAGATGGCGGATCTTGTTGAGAAACATCCCACATTCTTCTGCTTTTTTTTTTTTTTAAAGTTTCATTCCAGGTCTGAAAGTTAACCCCTGTAACCCACCCCTATTGGACACTAGGCTTGTGCTTAAACGCCTTCACCACGACAATAGTTGCAAAGAACATCTCTCTCTCTCTCTCTCTCTCTCTCTCTCTCTCTCTCTCTCGCAGGTCCAGGGAGGGAGAGACAAGAACAAGAACAAGAACAAGAATGATCGTGATTAAATTCTGAGCCATCAACTCAAAAGTCCAGTGTTTGATATCAGCCCAGCCTCTTAACAGTTGATAATATCTAGAGTTAGGATGTAAATATAGCAACGTTGATTTAATATTAGTCTAATATATTCTGACGAACTCATTCCAGGTTTTGGAATATTTTGGTAAGTAGATGTTGATATCATTAGCAAGAGACACATTTTTCCCCCTATATCTTCACATTTTCAAACAGCTACTTAGATATTTTTAATCAAAGTAATGTGAATTGGTTACATGATGGAGGTGCTCAATCTATCAGAGCTAACATTTCACTCACTGATGTCTTATTTTGGTTTGGTTAGTGTGTGATTGTGTTGAGCTGGCATTGTTATTTCGCGGTACGGCCAGGTTAGGAGGGAGCGTGCGCTAATTATCGTCTTGGAGTACATTGCGAAGTTCCTACATATATTGTGTTATATTTTGTAACACCGTTTGCTGCCATGATCTCCACCTGTGATTCCCTCATGTTGTGTAAAGTTGATGTAAGTTTTATATGTAGTTCTTATGCAGTAATATAAATTTCCTAGGTGAAATCATGTGAACTGTTTTCAGTGTTCTTAGTGCGATTCCATGCTTTCTGTTTCATGTTGAACATTAACATGTCACAACTATTATTACATTGCATTGTTGATAATGCCAGATATATATGTGTGTAATATTTGAATTCATTGATTATCATATTATACCTTGTCATGCAATGAACCAGTCCTTGGTTATCATATACATATTTTTCTGTGCAGCTGACTGCTGTGAGATTTATGTTGCTTGATTGTATTTTCAGTGTTGCTGTCCACATGATGAAGATATGTTTGACGTGTCACATATTATTATTCTGAACTTGCATCGAATGTGCATTATCAGTCCTGGACAAATTCCTGATCTTTGGGTTGTGATGTAATATATGTTTTCCATGACAGAGACCTTGAATAATGGGGGCAGAGATTGATTATGGATTTTTTTTTCATTTATGTCAATATTAATGACATTGAGGGGCATTTGTGTACTGTATTATTGAAGAAAGGTCTTAGAATTTTGATACATTTATCACTCATAACTGTTGACCCATTACATCATCATTGTCATTCACTATCATATTGTTGCTCATGTTCATCTCATATTCATTTCTTATAGTATTATTATTCATATTGTGTGTATGTAAAGCATGTCATGGGCAGTGTTAAGATGTATATTGGCAATAAAGCTTCTTATATATGGAATTTCTTAACCGGTGTTGTCTGATGTCATATGTTGGAAAGAGGGTTGAGAGTTGACTGTTAGCCTCATCATGTACAATTATGTTACTGGATGACCGCGAGGGAGAGGAGACCTGGGGCACTGTAGGCTGAAGTTAGGTTATTGTTCCCAAGGCACGGTTGAACAGAGAAGCTGGTTTTCTGTTCCACAAGTCTTCATTCTCTCTAGTTAAAACTTGCGTCAACCATCAAGTTTTACAGTATTTTACGATCCTCCACGCCATCCATAAAGCTCACTGCACAAAGGAACTAGCACACAAACATATGAGCCTTCCCTACCTCCGTTAAGAAGGGCAATGTAGCGGCAAGCGCTCTATTGTAATTTTGCTAGCAGAACATGGGCACCTGTCTGTAGTTCCATGTCTGGGTTTGTTTATGGAGGTGACGAATCAGTTTTCAGTTCAAAATTAGAATTGCTATTATATGTTTGTAATGATAGTACTAAAGTGATATTGACTGTTGTGTTGTTTTTGTAAGCGATTTTTTAATTTAAAAAAAAGGCGTTTGCCGAAATATTGGATTGTTTCATGTTATTCATTTATAGATGCTCGTTTTATTTTTTACTATTCTTTCCTTCCGTCCACTTTCTTTTTTTCTTTTTTTTTTTTTTGGTGTCATTCAGACTCAGTGATTGATCTATCAAGACCTTGCACTGTGCAACTTGGAAAACTCTTGCGAGTGATCATTGTTGCTGTCATCATGTGGCACACTTTTTTTTTTTTTTAGATTTTCCAGAACCTTTTTTTCAACAGAATTTGATTAAAGGTAGTTTAACATATTCTAGCTTCTAGAGATTTCTCCCCTTTCTCCCTCTTTCATTCTCTCTCTTCCTTATCTTTCTTAATTCTGAACTATACCCCTCCATTTATTTTATATCTATGACTTCACAACCCAAACACTGACTTATAAGATTAATGCGAACGTAAAAATGCAGTGCACATATGATGATGACCTCCTGCTGACGATGGGAGTCAATGAAGACGCCCTTCTCCTTGCCTTGACGGTTAAGCATATGAAGATCAATGCAAGAGAAGGAACAAAATATTCTTGTGCCAAATACTATAATCATGGACGAAAAATTGCCAGCATGGCATACATGAAAGTGGCAGTCACAGCTCTCAGGAAATATCTCAGAAATTACCAGAAAAAGAAAAACAAACTGACAGCAGGAATGAAATATCTAGAAAAGTGACATCGGCCATCTTCATTTTCCCTCGTTCGCTCCCCTTACGGGTACAAGGAATTCGATTCTGTTCTCACCAAATGAAAAATATATAAGAGATGAACACGGACCCAATCCCGACCCCCTTGTCTAATGAACTTAATGGGCTCTCATGAGCTCTGAGCCACGGGTCGTGTCACGTGACATGCATCTGAGTGCTGTGAGATTGGCATTTTGGCAGTGGAGCAGAAGTCAGATTCCGCTTGCTGGGCTGTTAGTGGATTAGAAGTGCACAACCTCCAGATAGAGGAAACATCCAAAGGGCGAGGTGCCTGGAGATTTGACAATGGTGATCTTTTATAATACCAGGATCTTAAGAGGCTCTTGAATTTAGATATGGAAGAAGCAGAAGCCACAATCATGTAAAATCTTTTATGTCTTTCATTCTTTATTAAGTATACGAGTTCTGTACGTCTCGTGTGCAGCTTAAGCCTACCGCAGAGAACGTTAATTGCATCGTATAGGACACTATCAAAGAAAAAAGCTTTTTTTCTAATCAGTAGAACAAGAAAATTCCGATATAAACAGGTAAGATAGCTATATAGACTGCTCGGTTCACTGGCCATTAGCTATATAGACTGCTCAGTTCACTGGCCATTAGCTATATAGACTGCTCGGTTCACTGGCCATTAGCTATATAGACTGCTAGGTTCACTGGCCATTAGCTATATAGACTGCTCGGTTCACTGGCCATTAGCTATATAGACTGCTCGGTTCACTGGCCATTAGCTATATAGACTGCTCGGTTCACTTGCCATTAGCTATATAGACTGCTCGATTCACTGGCCATTAGCTATATAGACTGCTCGGTTCACTGGCCATTAGCTATATAGACTGCTCGGTTCACTGGCCATTAGCTATATAGACTGCTCGGTTCACTGGCCATCTTTTGGGGGAGACTGTTGTATATTTTCATGATTTTCATGTGTGGGCTGAATTGTTTATTACTTGTGATACGAGCTTATGCTAATTTGGGTTCAATATTTTGGCGTGTTTTCAACGTTTGTAATTTTGTTTGGGTATGAACATTTAAGAGGTGTTTTCTGTTCTTTTCCGGAATTACTAACGTTGTGGAGGTAGAAGATGTGTTGCGACTGAATAGAATCCAAAGGACGCCCACGTATGACTGCCCGAGCGAGAGTAATACTTGATTCTTTTGTTTATTGTATTGATATGTATTAAAGACATGGCAAGCTCGCTACACATTCTGTAGTTTTATTGTGTCGATATTAAGAGGAATGAGAGTGGCAATGATAAGGGGTGGGCTTGCTTTACTGTCGGGCACATGAGGCATGAATCTGGGTAAAAGTCAAATAGGTTAGGGGTTAGAGGTTAGAGGTTAGGGGGTTAGGAGCCAAGGAGAAAAAAAAGGACATCGATGTCACCTGATCGAAGGGATGGGATCGGATGTGTAAAATGTTTTATTGCACCTCTGTACACGAAACCCCCATCCCCATCCCAGAAGCCTTGATGGAGATCAGAAAGCAAAAAGAAAAGGCGGTCAGGCGTTATGCAGACTACATCACCCATATAGCGTGCTGACAGGTCAAGGAAAATATAAGCATTAAAACTATATCCCTATATGCCTCTAAGGCAAAAACAGGGTTACCCTTTTTGTTGTACATCAACGTTAGAAGTTGTACAGTCTCTGGTTACATTGACCATCTTCTGGAGAGATTGCTTTCTTAGCATTTTGTGCATTATCTCCCTGTATTTGCTTTACCCCGCCATGAAGCACCAAGATTCCAGCAAATGATTATTCCTGTAAGGCTGTTACTAAAGCAGCTGAAGAATTCTTGCTGTACGTAGACAGAATACCTCTGTACAAAGAAACAGTCGGAGTCTTTCTTAGGTTAAGTAGCTCCTCTGTTTATGGATCCTGGACTATTGTTGGCAACCTAACATTAGTCTATCTACACGGCACTTGATAACCTTTCACTCGTCTGTCACGTGAGTAAAACAGTTATCACGGGATCACTTTCTGAGGGCGGTAGATATCACACAGATTTGTCGTACAGATGATAACGAGTTTACGTGAGTGATTGCGAAGTGCTGATACATGAGTTAGTACAGTGTGATACAATCGTTTCATATCATTTTCCTCGGACGCAGTGACATCTGTAAAGCTGTAGTTTTAAGAGTGAGTGACCTAGTTTCACGGGCACCAACCAGGAAAATGTAGCAGTGCTTTGATGATTTAAAAACATGAAAGATTCATCAATTCGTTAAATACGAAGCTTAAAACTCGGACCATCCCAGATTCTAGATTTTACCTGGACCATTATCAGGGAATCTTGAGAGCATATGGCATTCAAAAGTTATAAGCACAAAAACCAAGTTAAGACTATTCAATTCAAACGTAATATCCACCCTCATTTATGCATGTGAAAGCTGAAAAACAACTAAAGAAATAGACAAGAAATTAGACTCTTTTGAAAACAAATGCCTAAGGAAAATACTCGGCATCAAGTGGAACGGATTTAAGAACAATGCAGAAATAAGCCATTTGACTGAACAAGAACCAGTCTCATGGGTGATCAGGAAAAGGAGATGGACATATGTTGGTCACGTGATGAGAAGAAATGATCAGAGAATACCAAAACAAGCTATAAATTGGAACACAATAGGCCAAAGAAAAAGAGGCAGACCATGTGAAACTTTAAAGAGGACATTGTTAAGAGAAGCCAAATTAACAGGCATAATATCCCTTGATCAGGTTAAAAGAATCGCTGAAGACGAAAAATTGGCGAACTACCTTGCGAGCCCTATGTGACGTTAAACGGCATGGGAAGGATATAAGATATAAGATAAGATTATCAGGGACTGTCCAACAAAAACAAACGAAGAAAGGAACCTAATTAAATACATAAGAAAACTACAGTTAATCATTCATTAGACTTATACTGAGATGGAGGGCTTGAAAACATCATAACACCAGGAAAGATAAATGGAAAGGGAGGCAGGGAATGACCAAGAAAGAAAAACAAAACAAGCAACAACAAAAAAACCATGGACAGAATAACACACTGGCACAATACAAAGTTTCCGAATGAGCTGAAGCGAAACATCAAAAATCAAGATCTGTGAAGAAGCTTGACCTCCAACGCCTACCGGAGCGGGACTTAGTAATGATAGGCCGTTTATATTCAGATCTAACTCCGCCATGGCCGGTCCCATTGTGATAAGGTCCCCAAATAGAGTATTCCCATGCAGCTTTGATACAAAACATCACCCCTCAGTTCAGTAACACATCAAATTATTTCTCTTCAGTATTCAGGCACAACAATCACGTGACTTGCTCCCTCAGTCTTCTCAGGTTCTGCTAGTCGGCCGAGGCAACTCACACAGCAAATAATCTTGATCCCCATCGATAGTCAGTCAGTCAGTCATTCGCATGTCCCTTGCGGAACTTCGCCTCCCTAACAGCACTCCTGTAGGCCCCTCGGTTGTAAGCAAGATGGCCTGCTGCCGATGCATCCATTTGCAGATTATCAACGATGTCTTGTAGCCATCTTCGCCTTGGTTTTCCTCTCTTTCTTTGTCCTATTATGTACCCTTCCAAGACGATCTTCCCTAAATTCTCATGAATGTGTCCAAAATATTTAAGTTTTCTCTCTTTAATCCTCTTTACTAGCCAACCTTCTTCAAAACTGAGTTCTTGTAATATGGATATATATCTTCTTTTTTTGTGTCCATGATATTTGAAGAACTCTTCTGTAGCATTTGCATTCAAAGGCATTTATGTGTTTCTCAGCTGTTTTATTAAGTGTCCAGGTCTCACGGGCATATGTTTCGATGGGAAAGGTGCATGCCCTTAAAAATCTTATTTTTGTAGTTCTGTCTGTTCCTGTCCACAGCTTCTTTAGTTGTTTTGCTTTTTGAAGAGCGATAGATGTCTTCGATAGTCACTTAAACTAAATATGTATGATGCAGGCCTCGTGTCTTAAACCAGTACTCACAACTGAAAACATAACAATTGAAATTAACTGCAACTGTTCTTAAACTGGACTACCTGTCGGCATGTTTACTCCAGCCAGTCTTGTTGCACACATCTCCTCGTCAATCTGAGCTCCATGTTGGTCATTCATGCTTTTGCTGAACAATCTTCAGCGCTTGTTATCTCTCTCTCTACCCTATGATGTCATACTTCCTATCTCTCTCTCTACCCTATGATACTTCCTATCTCTCTCTCTACCCCATGATGTCATACTTCCTATCTCTCTCTCTCTCTCTACCCTATGCCTATCACTCTCTCTGTCTCTCTACCCTATGATGTCATACTTCCTATCACTCTCTCTCTCTCACTCTACCCTATGATGTCATATTTCCTATCACTCTCTCTCTCTCTCTACCCTGTGATGTCATATTTCCTATCACTCTCTCTCTACCCTATGATGTCATACTTCCTATCACTCTCTCTCTCTACCCTATGATGTCATACTTCCTATCACACACACACACTCTCTCTCTGTCTCTCTCTCTCTCTCCCTCTCTCACACTCACTCGACTCCTCTGTCTTTCCCCGTACACCATACTTAATCAACTTATCTCGCACTCTTTCCTGACTAATGTTCTCTCGTCACTAGGTGGCGGCTTGTCCTGCTGGAGTCCTTGGTTCAAGTCTCCGGTTCTCCTGCCATTCTTCCAAATGCACTGGAACATTATTTATTATTATTATTATTATTATTATTATTCAGTTCAGACGCTCATCACAGTTCTTTCATTCTACACGCTACACCGATGTGAGTATTTAAATAAACTCCATTAATGATTGATATAACATTCTGAAAGTTAATGAGGTACGAACCAGTTAATCTATCACTTCTTCCCATTAATCTAATGCAAGAGAGATAACTGGGTTTAATAATTCAGCGAGAACAGCGGCCTTTCTTTGTATCATTGCAAGCTTTTCTTCTCAGCAGATCCCAGGTCTTCCTGGGTTACAGACTTAAGACAGAATTCAGGACGAGTAAAGAACTGTTCCTTGTTTACGTTGCGCTGACGTAACCAGCAGGGGCAGACAACTATTCCCAGACGTCTGTTCCCGTTATACAAAAACTAGACGCAGAGACAAACGCAAGAACGACAACCTCGCCTGCAAAAATGTGTGAGATTATGTTCCCCTGACAAGGGAACAGGGTTGTGGAACTTATCTCCTTGGCTACCGAGGATTGTTTCAATGCCGAAGGGAGAGAACTTCCAGTCTCCGAACGGTTGCGATGGATGTGTCAACACTGCCAGGTTTGTTTGGCTAGATAAGATAAAATAAGTGCAATAACAACCTACTCGTGGAGCTCTCTGTGTCTCTTTCATCTCACAATTTGTAGCCGAGTCACAGAATTATGTTCTCTTCTAATTTTTCTTTCCCTCGTCCTCTCTTTTTCTTTTCTTTTCATGTATCTACAGTAAACCTAATATAAGACAACAGAAAAGAACATCGATGCCTTTGAAATGTGGATATATAGGGCGTATTCCATGGACAGAAAAGAAAATCGAGACCTTTGAAATGTGGATATATAGGGCGTATTCCATGGACAGAAAAGAAAATCGAGACCTTTGAAATGTGGATATATAGGGCGTATTCCATGGACAGAAAAGAACATCGATGCCTTTGAAATGTGGATATATAGGGCGTATTCCATGGACAGAAAAGAAAATCGAGACCTTTGAAATGTGGATATATAGGGCGTATTCCATGGACAGAAAAGAAAATCGAGACCTTTGAAATGTGGATATATAGGGCGTATTCCATGGACAGAAAAGAAAATCGAGACCTTTGAAATGTGGATATATAGGGCGTATTCCATGGAGGAGAAAAGAACACAAACAAAGAAATGCTAAACCAACTAGAAGTGAAAAGAGAAATATTGATAATCACGAAAACAAGACGAAGATACTTTGGGCACGTCAAGAGGCATAATATTATATTGGCTGCCTTTCTTGAGGGCAAGATCGAAGGAGAGAGAACAAGAGGACGATAACGAGGTAGATGGGTCGACAGCATCAAGAGATGGGCAGGGACCAGCTTGACCTAGTATACTGCGAAGACAGATACAGAGATGAATGGAGATGCATTGCAGCCAACCTTCCGTGGGGAGACAGCACGAGATGATGATGATGATGATGATGATGATGATGATGATGATGATGATATCACTATATAGTGGCTAATCTTGCTATGAAAAAAAAGATGAGTGTATGATACAGTTTTACAAAACTAAGATAGAAAGAGTGAAGAAAGTGGGAAGAAACAAGAATGACAGAAAGTGAGATGAATATATATAAAAGTAAGACATACAGCAATCCAATATTTCGGCAAAAGCCTTTTTTAAGGATCACATACAAAAAAGCAAAACAACGAATAAAGACACGAAAAATATATGAAAAATATATGAAAAATATAGACTCAGTTTTTTGGCCACCTCATTGTAAGAAATTCCGTTTCTATCTTTCTTTGTAAAACTGTACCAGGCACCCATCTATTTTCATTACTAGAACCAGTTTCATGCAGTTGTCATCTCTTGTATGTCGCCAAATCTTGCTATAATCACTTTACTGTATTCAGCAATGGAGTCATCACTTTAATGTACACAGCTTGTGTGTCATCATTTTACTGTACCCAGCTTTAGTGCTATAATTATTTTACCCGGCTTTTGTGCTATAATTTTATTGTACCTGGCTGTTGTGCTATAATTTTATTGTACTCGGCCTTTGTGCTATAATTTTATTGTACCCAGCTTTTCTGCTATAATTTTATTGCACTCGGCTTTTGTGTTATAATTTTATTGTACCTAGTTTTGATGCAATCATTTCACTGAAGCCAGCTTTAGTGCATTTTATGACACTTTAGCTGTATCACTTTCTTGTACCCAGCTTTAGTGCCATCAGTTTACTGTACTCAAACTTCGTGCACTTTACTGTGCTCAGCTTTGACACTATCACTGTGTTGTACCCAGATTTGGTGTCGTCGCCGTACTGAACTCAGCCTACACACCATCACTGCTCTCAGCTTCTTCATTTTACTGTATCCTATCTGCCTGCCATTATTATATTGTATCCTATCTTTCTGCCATTATTATGTTGTATCCTATCTTTCTGCCATTATTATACTGTATCCTATCTTTCTGCATTATTATATTGTATCCTATCTTTCTGCATTATTATATTGTATCCTATCTTTCTGCCATTATTATACTGTATCTTATCTTTCTGCCATTATTATACTGTATCCTATCTTTCTGCCATTATTATACTGTATCCTATCTTTCTGCCATTATTATACTGTATCCTATCTTTCTGCCATTATTATACTGTATCCTATCTTTCTGCCATTATTATACTGTATCCTATCTTTCTGCCATTATTATACTGTATCTTATCTTTCTGCCATTATTATACTGTATCCTATCTTTCTGCCATTATTATACTGTATCCTATCTTTCTGCCATTATTATACTGTATCCTATCTTTCTGCCATTATTATACTGTATCCTATCTTTCTGCCATTATTATACTGTATCTTATCTTTCTGCCATTATTATACTGTATCCTATCTTTCTGCCATTATTATACTGTATCCTATCTTTCTGCCATTATTATACTGTATCCTATCTTTCTGCAATTATCAGCGCCGTATCCGATCTTATTTACATTTCATAATAACATTTTATGTTTTTTTCCCCTTGTTTAAAATGTGGGCGTATTTTCAGCCTATTCTACCTCTTACTCGTAAATATTCCCCCCAGCCCCTGACTCTCACTCTCCCAACCCCTAGAAAACTGGCAGGGAATGAATAGGAGTTTAGATGATCAGAAGGAAACCTTCCTGCTAGAACTACACAGACTCGCCGACGGGGGGGGGGGGGGGGGGCGCGCTGGTACCAGACAGAGAGAAGTGCGGATATCACAGACAAAGCTGACGCAGACCCCGACACAACACAGCCAACGCCCATCTGAGGGCGCAAGAAGAAGAAGAAGAAGAAGAGGAGGAAGATCAAAACCTGGTTTCCATGCAGTGAGTCTAGCTAGTTCCCAACTGCTCTCAGGCGAAATGCATAGCCTGGTTGCTGAGTACGCTACTTTTTGTCATGTTTTTATAATAAATAAGTAAGAAGAAAGCACCAAGAAAAACAATAACATGGTGTGCCAGGAAGTACTCCTACTTTCTTACCTTCTCTACTTTGGACACGCTTTTTAAAACCTGGTTTCCCCCAATCTTTATACTTTCTGTATTTGATCTTGTTTAGAAAACGTACTCAACGGCCTGTGAAATTTGTTATATACTTTCATAAACTGAAAAGGCCCCGGGCTCCACCCAGACTCTAAAAATGGGCACCCCAGAAATCTGGGAAAGTAAATGCTGCCAGGCATGATACTGACCACATCAGAACTTCCATGTGCAGAGGGTCTTGGAAAATACGGGCCTAACACTGTACCCCCCCAGATATCTCTTAATAGCACGGAAACGATGATTTTAACTTTATCTTTATCTTATAACAGTATATAGAATGTTAGAACGTAAGATAGATAACTCATCTGAGAATTGGAGAAAATTAATATCAAAAGAGTTATCTTCTAAAGCAGTGAGCTGTTTGTGAGTAGGGTCCACTCGCGTTGTCTCAATTTTCACCTGCGATTCATGGGTCACGGATAAGGTATAACAAAGAAAGGTCAGGGGAGATAGAAATCACATGACTGAGGGACAGCTGTGTTCTGTGTATCGTCTGGATAAGACGTAGATTTAGGTTGTTAGAAAGGTAGTCGTTAGTAAGGTAGTTGTTAGTGAAGTAGTTGTAGAAAAAGAAGTGTTGTTGGATGTTCTGATTGCGACAAACGTTTGCTGGGAACATATGTCGTGGAATTGTAAATTACGTCCAGTCTTGTGTTTATGGAGTTTGTTGATGCCTTGTCATCCTCGTCATATCGCTCATCGACTCATTGTCACCCCATGCATCATTAAAGTCACTTCAAATTATAAAGTTGCTGTCTCTGTACTTGCTATTTCCAAATTTGAGAGAATGAACCAGGGAGCAAGTAAATCTGCGAAGTGAATAACAAAACAGGTGTGAGACAAAAGCTAACAGTAATATAAGAAAGAAATAATAACAGTGGACAATAGTGGAAATTTACAGAGAGATGAATAATTATAAGCAGACGAATAGAAGATAGAATCCCAGAGAATCATGATTTAATCTTTTGCGTATATAAACTGATTTGTGGTGGACATTTCTTCAAGACGAAAAACAAAAGTATGAGATATAACTCGCTGTGGCTTTCTTCTCTGGAAGACACTGATAGAGGAATCCTTGGACGAGTCTTAGATTCCATCCACAAACTTACGACTGCTCTTCCTCTAACAGCTGTTGGATGAGAGCAGATCATCTAGACCAGATGAGTGTCATTATTTCTAAGATGAACTGATTCATCTAGAGACCAGTTCGGTGTCACTCTCTCTAAGATGAACTGATTCATCTAGAGACCAGTTCGGTGTCACCCTCTCTAAGATGAACTGGTCTTCGTTGCCTCCCTTGAAGGCGTCAACATGGCAGGGGAACTTCTTCCCGTCATGAATTTCTTGATTTCAGATTTATAGCGTTGGTATTACGACACACATAATTAAGCGTACATATCACACATTTTGTACAGCGAAAACTTTTGCTCACTCCTTTAATCATGTTCGGAGCGCGTGAGCACACTGTGTTGAGAGCTGCCAACTCAACGTGTTTACAAAACCATTTCTCTACCTTCAACTGTTTTAGATTTGGTAAGGAAATGTCACCTAGCACATGACGGAAGATGAGCACAGGAATTCCACGAACATCTTTTGCCGTCACAGTATCAGACTTCTCACTCTCTGTCGCACTGTGTGTGTGTGTGGGGGGGGGGGGTCATGGCCAGCTGAGACTTGCTTATTGTCTTCATCGTTTCTGCTTTCTTGCTGGCGCCTCCTTCAAATGTTTCAAAAATTCAACACTGCGGAGCCTGTTTGTAATAACTGAACACGTTGGATTGTGTAGTCGGACATGTGCAGTTTGCGGTCTATGTCACGCTAATAATGGTGCCATTAATAATATTACGTCAGGTGAATAATTATTACTCATCCCCGTCATCCATCTTTTCGTGCCGTCTCCCCACAGAAGGTTTTGCTGCAATCCATATCCACTCCGTTCTGTGTCTTGTCGTCTTAGAACACTCGGCCAAGCTCGTCCCTGATCATCTCTTGATGTTGTCCATCCATCTATGTCATTGCCGTCCTCTTGTTCTTTTCCCCTTCGATCTTGCCCTCAAGAAGGGTCTTCAGTCTTCAGTCAAGTATTGTGCCTCATGACTTGCCCAAAGTACAAGTATCGTAGCTTTCTTGTTTTCATGATTTTCAATATTTCTCTTTTCACTTCTGGTTGGTTCAGCACTTCGTTGTCTGTTTTCTTTTCTGTCCGTACAGAATGTCCCTATTCTTCTGTAGATCCACATTTCAAGGGTCTTGATGTTCTTTTCTGTGTCTTATTCACGGTCCAGGTTCTACAGCATAAAGGAATATTGAATATATGTAGTATTTTACGATACGTAGTCTCAGTTGCTGTGATATTTGTTTTGATGTAAGGATCTTCTTCATTCTGCTGACATGTTTTTTTTAAGCCAAACCTATTCTTTTGTTAATTTCTGTTTTACATTTCCCATCCTCTGTTATCATGTGCCCCAAATACTTGAAGCTTTTCACCTGTTCAAGTAATTCTCTATTTATTTTTCATATTTGCTGTTGGCTTTCTTTCTTCTCTGCTGACCACTATGACGTTTGTTATAGTATGAGCAGTCAAGTGTGAGAGCACCAGAAACCTGGCTTTTGACGTCAAGAAATGTTACTGTCCAATTTAACATGGAATAACAAGGAATAAGAGTTCACAGAGCAACAGAAAAACATTTGATATTTATTTCCAGGCCGTAGTTGTGACTTTCATTCGCGTCACTAGAGGTCCTGTGGGGCTTTTTGGGTTCTCTGCCATCAGCACGGTGTCATCAGCACAGCTTAGGTTATTTCTGCTTCTTCTTCTTCGTTCGCTTCTACCACCAAGATCGCCCCGTGATCCTACTGAATTTAGTCATGTGGTCCTCGATAGCTGCCGTGTTCCCCCATGTTGATCCTCGAGAGGACCACAAGAGGTTCAGAGTATCGCAGGGCTTGGGGCTGTATTCTCGGTGGGTCGCGGAAGCGGGATTGCGTGACGCCGTGGTTTTCGGTGCACTTGTTTAATCTAGAGTTGGACTTTCTTAGGTTATTGATTGCTATTATTCCAACTATTATTCATACTTTCATCATATTTTATTATTATCACATTCATTTCTTAGCTATATACATTAATGTGCCCCATAGATCACTCGCACAGCCCGCCCAGTTGTTCATTTAAGCAAACTTTGCCGATGGAGTCGCTCCTATTTTAATCTTTCGATTGCAAGGTTGCCGAAGAGTTTTCTGGTTTTCATACCAAGGGAGATCATAAATAAAATCACTTCGGTGGGAAAATTAAAGATTACTTTCCCATGTTCAATGTAGAAAAAAAAAACTCGTAAAAAAAATCTTCACTTTCTAAACCGCTAACTTTCTAGATCTGGTGCTAGGTTATTCTGTGTTCCAAGGAAAGCAAATAATCTGTATAAAACTGTGTCCCTAAAAGGTCAAGATCTCATTAAATTTTTGCCTGTTTAGCCCATTCTTCCTCCTTCCCTACAGTCTCCCTGGAGCTGCGAGGCTGGTGTTCTTTGCAGTCAGTGCAGAGAAGATGTTGAAGCACATCACCGTGTCGGACTGGAAGCGGGGTATGGCGGTTAGTTTTTCAGTCCCAGAGTCACCTAAAAAGCCAGGGGTTTGCAATACTTCTTTAGCAGATTCCACCGCCTTAGGGTCTATACCGATCCCTGCCTCGTTAGCCAGGATATGGCTCTTTCTGGTAGTATCAGCGGAGAGGTAGGACAGGGTCTTGGTCGGCTATGGTTCGCTAACCCTGACGCTAGTATGTCAGCTATGGGTAGCTGACTAGCAGAATGGACAGCGTTGTCCAAAAGTAGCATCAATCCTGCTTTTATCCTATTTTTTCGTGCTCATAACCAAAAGATCTTCAACTTCTGACCCGGTTTATTTAAGGTAAGGATGATAACAGGCTCTGTATATTTCTTGGAAAATTGCTCAGTGACCTCCAGTGAGAAGCAGCGCTAGATTGTAAGCTCCACTCTTAAGCGTGTGATCAGTCAATTTGTCTCCGAGTAATGTTATTATTGTGGTGTTGTTACTGTTGTTTTGTATTTTATTGTTGATATTGTGGAGTTTTCTTTTATTACTAACTAATAATGGAGATACAATGAGGGAAATTAAAAGGAGGACATCTATCGCTCTTCATAAAGTAAAACAACTAAATAATCTGTGGAGAGGAACAGACAGAACTACAAAAATAAGATTTTTAAGGGCATGCACCTTTCCCATAGCAACATACGCCTGTGAGACCTGGACACTTAACAAAACAGCTGAGAAACACATAAATGCCTTTGAATGTAAATGCTATAGGAGAGTTCTTCAAATATCATGGACACAGAAAAGAACAAATATATCCATACTACAAGAACTTAATATTGAAGAAGGCTGGCTAGTAACGAGGATTAAACAGAGAAAACTGAAATATTTTGGACACATTAAACGTCGTGATAATTTAGAGAAGACCATCTTAGAAGGGTACATAATGAGAAAAAGAAAGAGAGGAAGACCAAGTCGAAGACGGCTGCAAGACATCGTTGATGATCTGCAAATGGATGCATCAGCAGTAGGGCATCTTCCATACAACCGAGGGGCCTACAGGAGAGCTGTTAGGGAGGCAACGTTCCGCAAGGGACACGCAAGTGACTGACTTGTTTTTCTTCTTGTTTTTGTTGCTGTTGTGTTGTTTCACCTGCACTTTTCTTGAGTAAAAAAAAAAAAAGGGGGGGGGGGTATGCTTTATAGCAAAATTCATCGCTATGAGGTCCTTGGCGTGTCAGCCAACCTAGTTCTGTTACTGATGCTAACAGTGGAGACATTATGGTCGTCTCCCTCAGTCCAGGCATAAGCATGTCAGATAAAGACCGCTGACCGCCAGATAAGGCAGGGTCATCGAGCAGGGTCACCAAGCAGGGTCTTTGCCAATGGTATAAGATTTAAAACAAAAAGTTTAATTACAGTTATTTTTGAATGTAAGAAAATCTGTACTATTTAGCGGAAAACAGACCTGCAATGTTTCATCATCATCATCATCATCATGATGTGCCATGCCGTTGGACATAGATCTCGCTCCTTGATATCTTTCTGTAGCTCAGTCGGTGATTTTATTTGTTGCGCCACTACGTTAGACTGTCCATGATTTTTCTTTCTGTTTATCTTCCCCTGCATTTTTTCTGTTTATCTTCCCCTTGCATTTCTTTCTATTTATCTTCCCATGCAATTTTTTCTCTTGATCTTCCTCTGCATTTCTTTCTATTTATCTTCACCTGCATTTCTTTCTATTTATCTTCCCTGTTGTTATTTTCATGTTTCCAAACCAATTCTCTTCTCATTCTTATGCACAAAGAATGGTGACTGTTGTTTTCTTATACATTTATTTAGGTTCTTAGGTATTTAGGTTTTCTGTCATCTTAACTGTCCGTGCTTTTCTTAATACCCTTATCTGTTGCCTCTAGTGATCTTTTCATTGATCTCTTGATTGTCTATGACTCACTTCCACAGAGTAGGACAGGTTTAGTGTAGCACTTTAGAGCCCTTTCTGTTCACTGCTAGAGGTTCACTGCACAAGATTAACATGCTGGACGAACAAAAAAATATAAAAAAATGCATGAATCTGCCATAGGACAAGTTTGAGGAGAAGAGACTTATAACTGTATTTAACAAATCAAGTGAGTATGGAAAATGAGAAAATTATGAACTGTACTTAACTCTTGGCTTGTAGGCGCCTCCACAGTTACGGGTGGTACAGTTAATAATAAAAGAATGCAGACATTATATAATAACAGTGAACGTTGATGACATTTTTTTCTGTTTATCTGTAGTACTGTTCGTGTTTGAAACCGAAATACTACTGCTTTAAGGGAGTTAATAATAGATTTGGTAATGATTTATCTTATTTTTATTTAATTGCCTCCCCTGTATTTTCCCTCATTTCTACTTTCTCTATGTTTTTTCTCTTCCTCCCCTCCTCCATCTATCTATCTATCTATCTATCTACAACTTTCTTCTACTTTATCTCCCACTCTCTATTTTCTCTCTCTCCCTCACTTTCTGTCTTGCTCCTCTCTCACCATCTCCCTTTCTGTTCTCACCCTCTCTTTCTCCTTCCCTCTCTCTCTCCCTCCCTCTCTACTTTCTATTTTCTCTCTCCATCTCTCTTCTTATCACTCTCCTCTCTATTTGTCTCTCTCTATTTTCTCTCGCTCTTTCTTCCTCCAGCTCTTTCCCCCTCTCTCTCCCTGCAGCTCTGTTTTCTCTCTCTTCCTCCTCTCTCTCTCCCTCCAGCTCAGTTTTCTCTCTCTTCCCCTCTCTCTCCCTCCAGCTCTGTTTTCTCTCTCTTCCCCCTCTCTCTCCCTCCAGCTCTGTTTTCTCTCTCTTCCCCCCCCCCTCTCTCTCTCCAACTCTGTTTTCTTCCTCTTTCTCCCTCCAGCTGTTTTCTCTCTCTTCTCCCTCTCTCTCCCTCCAGCTCTGTTTTCTCTCTCTTTCCCCTCTCTCTCCCTCCAGCTCTGTTTTCTCTCTCTTCCCCCTCTCTCTCCCTCCAGCTCTGTTTTCTCTCTCTTCCCCTCTCTCTCCCTCCAGCTCTGTTTTCTCTCCCCTCTCTCTCCCTCCAGCTCTGTTTTCTCTCCCCTCTCTCTCCCTCCAGCTCTGTTTTCTCTCCCCTCTCTCTCCCTCCAGCTCTGTTTTCTCTCCTCCTCTCTCTCCCTCCAGCTCTGTTTTCTCTCTCTCTTCCTCTATCTCTCCCTCGCTTTGTTTTCCTCTCCCCCTTTCTCTCCCTCCAGCTCTCTCTCTATCCCTCCTCCTCTGTTTTCTCTCTCTCCTCTCTGAACCTCATTCCCTCATCTCCCCTATTTTCTCTCTCTCCTTCCTCTCTCTCCCTCCGGCTGTTTTCTCTCTCTTCCCCCTCTCTCTCCCTCCAGCTCTTTCTTTCTTTCTTTCTCCCCTCTCTCCCTCCAGCTCTGTTTTCTTTATTTCCCCCTCTCTCTCCCTCCAGCTCTGTTTTCTTTCTTTCCCCCTTCTCTCTCCCTCCAGCTCTGTTTTCTCTCTTCCTCCTCTCTCTCTCCCTCCAGCCTTTTTCTCTCTCTTCTCCCTCTCCCTCCAGCTCTGTTTTCTCTCTCTTCCCCCTCTCTCTCCCTCCAGCTCTGTTTTCTCTCTCTTCCCCCTCTCTCTTCCTCCTCCAGCTCTGTTTTCTCTCTCTTCCTCCTCTCTCTCCCTCCAGCTCTCTCTCTTCTCCCTCTCCCTCTCCAGCTCTGTTTTCTCTCTCTTCCCCCTCTCTCTCCCTCCAGCTCTGTTTTCTCTCTCTTCCCCCTCTCTCTCCCTCCAGCTCTGTTTTCTCTCTCTTCCCCCTCTCTCCTCTAGCTCTGTTTTCTCTCTCTTCCCCCTCTCTCCCTCCAGCTCTGTTTTCTCTCTCTTCCCCCTCTCTCTCCCTCCAGCTCTGTTTTCTCTCTCTCTTCCCCCTCTCTCTCCCTCTAGCTCTGTTTTCTCTCTCTTCCCCCTCTCTCTCTCCCTCCAGCTCTGTTTTCTCTCTCCCCTCTCTCTCTCCAGCTCTGTTTTCTCTCTCTCCTCTCTGAACCTCATTCCACCCCCATCTCCCCCTATTTTCTCTCTCTCCCCCTTTCTCTCCCGCCCCTCTCGCTTCCTTCTCTTGTTTTTTTTTCACTCATTCACACACTCTCTCTCTCTTTTCTCCACCCTCTCTCTGTACCCTCTTTTCTTCCCGCATCAAATATGAAATAAACTATTTCTAATGTATTTAGTTAACGTGGCATGTGCACGTAAGAGACTACAGGCTTCCAGTTTTGTTATAAAGCTAACTCACTCTCAACTCTCAACTCTCCAGGCTGCTACACTCAGCTGATGCTCAACGTCTGCTTAGCGTGAAATTTGGGAGAACAAGGACAGAATGTCAGACAGGCCTTAGTGCACAACTGTTTACTCTTTGAAAAATAAAGTTGGTTTATTCGTTCTCTCTCTCTCTCTCTCTCTCTCTCTCTCTCTCTCTCGCAGTTCTTATCTCTTACTCTTTTATCTTCCATTCTTCCATGCCCTCTCCCTCTCAAATTATCTCCTTTTTTTCTCTCTCCCTCCCCCACTTTTTCTCCTTTTCTGTCTCCCCCTCTCTCTCTCTCTCTGCCTTTCTTTTTCTCCTTTTCTCTTTCCCCCTCTCTCTCTCTGCCTCTCTTTTTCTCCTTTTCTCTCCCTCCTCTCTCTCGGCCTCTCTTTTTCTCCTTTTCTTTCTCCCTCCCTCTCTTTTTCTCCTTTTCTGTCTCCCCCTCTCTCTCTTGCCTCTCTTTTTCTCCTTTTCTCTTCCTCTCTCTCTCTCTCTCTATGCCTCTCTTTTTCTCCTTTTCTCTTTCCCCCAATCTCTCTCTGCCTCTCTTTTTCTCCTTTTCTGTCTCCCTCTCTCTCTCTGCCTCTCTTTTTCTCCTTTTCTCTTTCCCTCTCTCTCTCTGCCTCTCTTTTTCTCCTTTTCTCTTTCCCCCATCTCTCTCTCTGCCTTTCTTTATCTCCTTTTCTCTCTCCCCCTCTCTCTCTGCCTCTATTTTTCTCCTTTTCTCTTTCCCCCTCCCTCTCTCTCTCTCTCTGCCTCTCTTTTTCTCCTTTTCTCTATCCCCCTTCTCTCTCCTTCTTTTTCTCCTTTTCTCTCTGCCCCTCTCTCTGCCTTTCTTTTTCTCTTCCCCCCATCTCTCTCTCTGCCTCTCCTTTTCTCCTTTTCTCTTCCCCCCTCTCTCTCTCTGCCTCTCTTTTTCTCCTTTTCTGTCTCCCCCTCTCTCTCTGCCTTTCTTTTTCCTTTTCTCTTTCCCCCTCTCTCTCTCTCTCTCTCTCTGCCTCTCTTTTTCTTTTTCTCTCCCCTCTCTCTCTCTCTGCCTCTTTTTCTCCTTTTCTCTCCCCCTCTCTCTCTCTCTCTGCCTTTCTTTTTCTCCTTTTCTCTTCCCCCCCCCCTCTCTCTCTCTGCCTCTCTTTTTCTCCTTTTCTCTCTCCCCCTCTCTCTCTGCCTCTCTTTTTCCTTTTCTCTTTCCCCCATCTCTATCTCTGCCTCTTTTTTCCTTTTCTCTTTCCCCCTCTCTCTCTCTATGCCTCTCTTTTTCTCCTTTTCTCTCTCCCCTCTCTCTATCTGCCTCTCTTTTTCTCCTTTTCTCTTTCCCCCATCTCTCTCTTCGCCTCTATTTTCCTCCTTTTCTCTCTCTCCCCTCTCTCTCTGCCTCTCTTTTTCTCCTTTTCTCTTTCCCCCTCTCTCTGCCTTTCTTTTTCTCCTTTTCTCTCTCCCCTCTCTCTCTCTCTGCCTCTATTTTTCTTCTTTTCTCTTTCCCCCTCTCTCTCTCTCTCTTGCCTCTCTTTTTCTCCTTTTCTCTCCTCCTCTCTCTCTCTCTGCCTTTCTTTTTTCCTTTTCTCTTTCCCCCAATCTCTCTCTATGCCTCTCTTTTTCTCCTTTTCTCTTTCCCCCATCTCTCTCTTCCTTCTTTTTCTCCTTTTCTCTCTCCCCGCTCTCTCTCTCTCTCTGCCTTTCTTTTTCTCCTTTTCTCTTCCCCCCTCTCTCTCTCTCTGTCTCTCTTTTTCTCCTTTTCTCTCCCCTCTCTCTCTGCCTTCCTTTTTCTCCTTTTCTCTTCCCCCCCCCCTCTCTCTGCCCCTCTTTTTCTCCTTTTCTCTTTCCCCCATCTCTCTCTCTGCCCCTCTTTTTCTCCTTTTCTCTCTCCCCTCTCTCTATCTGCCTCTCTTTTTCTTCTTTTCTCTTTCCCCCTCTCTGCCTCTCTTTTTCTCCTTTTCACTTCCCCCCTCTCTCTCTCTGCCTCTCTTTTTCTCCTTTTCTCTCTCCCCTCTCTCTCTCTCTCTATCTGCCTCTCTTTTTCTCCTTTTCTCTTTCCCCCATCTCTCTCTCTCTCTGCCTCTCTTTTATCCTTTTCTCTTTCCCCCATCTGTCTCTCTTTTTCTCCTTTTCACTTCCCCCCTCTCTCTCTGTCTCTCTTTTTCCTCCTTTTCTCTCTCCTCTCTCTCTATCTGCCTCTCTTTTTCTCCTTTTCTCTTTCCCCCCATCTCTCTCTTTGCCTTTCTTTTTCTCCTTTTCTCTCTTTCACTCTTATCTTTCTTACTCTCAGATTATGTTCCTATTTCTCTCTGCTTCTCTTTCGTATCCTCCATGATCTCTTTCTTTTCAGTTATCTATCTATTACTCTTCCCCCCCCCCCCCCCCCCCCCCGTCTCCTTCATACTTTCACTAGGAACTTTAAACCAGATTAAATGATTAGATCTTAATAAAATCCCTACACTCACGTGATAATCTTAAATCTATCTAAGTAACTAGGTCGACGATGTTCCTGAACTGGCAATGATATCTTATATCCTTCCCGTGCCGTTAAACCTCACATAGGGCTCGCAAGTTAGTTCACCAATTTTTCCTGTTTTCGGCGAGTCTTTCAACCTCATCAAGGGATTTTATGCCTGTTAATTTGGCCTCTCTTAACAATGTCTTATTTAGAATTTCACGTGGTCTGCCTCTTTTTCTTTGGCCTGTTGTGTTCCACTTGATAGCTTGTTTTGCAATTCTAACTTCTTTTCTGGTGTCACCATCCTGGTCTATGTAGCTGCCAAGGTATGCAAATTGATTGACTTCTTCAATATCTGTCCTTCTACGTGTGTTTTTTTCCATTTTGATTAACGGGAAGTTTCATTATTTTTGTTTTATCCTTGTTAATTTCAAGTTTTATTTTACTAGCCAGTGAAGACAGGCTATCTGTTTTTTCACATTGTTACTAATAAGAGTTATGTCACCAGCAAAATCAAGATCTTCTAGTTGGGTCTCATGTACCCAGTCAATACCTGTGTTAACTGTGTTACCTGTGTTACCTGTGTTACCTGTGCAGCATTTCTTGAACAATGATATGTGTGACTCATAATCTGGAACGTTAACATTATTCATCTGAAACTTAGAAGAAGAGTAACAGATACTTGTAAGCAAATTTCTGTCCGTGCAATGTTCACAAATTGCTAACATTTATGTACACCCTTCCAAATTATTTATAAGACGGAATTATTATTATTGTCATTATTATTATTACATTTTGGGCATCATATAACTCGTTTTTTTAAAAGTATGTATCCTTATACAACATGAAGATGTTAAGAACATCAATTGATTGTCCACAATGTACACACCAGAAAGGGGGTCTTACTTAGAAGACGGAAGCATGTTTTTGGGGTTCAAATGTTGTGTACAACCAGCAGGTTCCTGTTGTTGCCACAGGAAGTTGTGCCGCGATACTGTTTGAAATTATTTGAAAATATTCCACAAGAAAACTTGAGGAATAACAAAGAAATGCTTCGGAATGTTTCTGCACACGTGGAGAAGAACAAAGTACCAGAATAATAGACTACAAGTGTCTCTAAACATCCCTCTCTTTCAACTCAGGATCTCCTACCCCACACCCAATCCTTTCCTATGCATCTTCTTCTTCATCTACCTCACTGGAACTGCGAGCCGGTGTTCTATGCAGCCGATGCTTTGAAGGTGTTGAGGCACAACATCACGTCGGCTTTCCCTGTGGAGGTAAATACCAGAAGGTGTGTAATACTTCTTTATCAGATTCCACCACCATGAAGACTATGGCGATCCACGCCCCGTTATCCAGGCTTGGCCTGTTAGTGGGGGTAGAAACGGATATGTGGGACAGGGTCTTGGTCAGCTATGATTCGCAAACACTTCCTCTAGGACTAAAGCTATGGATCGCTTATTGCCAGGCTAGATAACGCCTGTTTATTGCCAGGCTAGATAACGTCTGTTTATTGCCAGGCTAGATAACGCCTGTTTATTGCCAGACTAGACAATGCCTGTTTATTGCCAGACTAGATAACGCCTGTTTATTGCCAGACTAGATAATGCCTGTTTATTGCCAGACTAGACAATGCCTGTTTATTGCCAGACTAGATAACGCCTGTTTATTACCAGACTAGATAACGCCTGTTTATTGCCAGACTAGACAATGCCTGTTTATTGCAAGACTAGACAATGCCTACTTACTGCCAGACTAGATAACGCCTGTTTATGGCCAGACTAGATAACGGCTCTTTATTGCAACACTACATAACGCCTGTTTATTGCCAGACTAGACAATGCCTGTTTATTGCCAGACTAGATAACGCCTGTTTATTGTCAGACTAGACAATGCCTGTTTATTGCCAGACTAGACAATGTCTGTTTATTGCCTGACTAGATAACGCCTGTTTATTGCCAGACTAGACAATGGTTGTTTATTGCCAGACTAGGCAATGGTTGTTTAATGCCAGACTAGATAACGCCTGTTTATTGCCAGAATAGATAATGCCTATCTATTGCCAGACTAGATAACGCCTGTTTATTGCCAGACTAGATAACGCCTGCTTATTGCCAGACATGACAATGCCTGTTTATTGCCAGACTAGATAATGCCTGTTTATTGCCAGACTAGACAATGCCTGTTTATTGCCAGACTAGATAACGCCTGTTTATTGTCTGACTAGACAACGCCTGTTATTGCCAGACTAGATAACGCCTGTTTATTGCCAGACTAGATAACGCCTGCTTATTGCCATACTAGACAACGCCTGTTTATTGCCAGACTAGACAATGCCTGTTTATTGCCAGACTAGACAATGCCTGTTTATTGCCAGACTAGATAACCCCTGTTTATTACCGACTAGATAACGCCTGTGTATTGCCAGACTAGACAATGCCTGTTTATTGCCAGACTAGACAACGCCTGCTTATTGCCAGACTAGATAACGCCTGCTAATTGTCAGACTAGACAACGCCTACTTATTGCCAGACATGACAATGCCTGCTTATTGCCAGACTAGATAATGCCTGTTTATTGCCAGACTAGACAATGCCTGTTTATTGCCGGACTAGATAACGCCTGTTTATTGTCAGACTAGACAACGCCTGTTATTGCCAGACTAGATAACGCCTGCTTATTGCCAGACTAGATAACGGCTGCTTATTACCAGACTAGACAACGCCTGTTTATTGCCAGACTAGACAATGCCTGTTTATTGCCAGACTAGACAATGCCTGTTTATTGCCAGACTAGATAACCCCTGTTTATTACCAGACTAGATAACGCCTGTGTATTGCCAGACTAGACAATGCCTGTTTATTGCCAGACTAGACAACGCCTGCTTATTGCCAGACTAGATAACGCCTGCTAATTGTCAGACTAGACAACGCCTACTTATTGCCAGACTAGATAACGCCTGTTTATTGCCAGACTAGATAACGCCTGCTTATTGCCATACTAGACAATGCCTGTTTATTGCCAGACTAGACAATGCCTGTTTATTGCCAGACTAGACAATGCCTGTTTATTGCCAGACTAGATAACGCCTGCTTATTGCCAGACTAGATAACGCCTGCTTATTGCCAGATTAGATAACTCCTGCTTATTGCCAGACTAGATAACCCCTGCTTCCCATATAGATTAAATCATCCCCAGAAAGGATCACCATTTTGCATTCTTAAATGGCGGTAATTATTGAAACGTGGAATTTAAATTCCTCAAGGGAGAGTCACCTGCCTCTCCTTGTTGAGAACCTCTGGACCTGATCTTAGCCAAGGGACATAACACACATAAGTCTTCACAAAAGACAAGACGGAAGTGAGAGACAGACTAGTCAAAGATAGAAGATAGACAGAACGCCGTACCTTGAACAAAGAACTGAAGATCTGAATGCTTTGTGAGTGAATCTGATGATAACGAAGACTGTTGATAAAGATTTTAGAAATTAGAAAATGCGACGGGGGATAAAAAAAAAACATAAAAAGGGGCGTAACTAAATGAAAAATATATGAACAGACTCTCTGACTTGCCCTCGAGTCTCTTCTATATTTTTCAATGGATATATCCTATGATTTGTGCCTACTTTTTGACTGGTCGTCGTATTTACATACATCATCATCATCATCATCATCAGGTGCCGTGCCGACTGGCGTTGGCTATTATGCTTCTCCAGAGTACCCGATCCTTCATGCAGGCCATCAGTTCAGTTGGTGAATTACATACAACACATTTATAAAACAAATTACAATACAAAATCTATGTTAACATACAGTTATTCTGTATATATTCTGCTCTACAGTCTTCATTTATCTCTCCCACTGTTAGCCAGTTCTTGTTATTTCTATTTTTTCTGTTGCTTTGTGAACTCTTATTCCTTGTTATTCGATTTTAAATTGGACGGCAACATCTCTTGACGTCAAAAGCCATGTTTCTGGCGCTATTGTACTTGGCAGATAGTTTTTAATATCAGAATGGATATCTGTATATGCTGCCATTTTTTGTAATCTTGAATTATTAAATCTCATTTAATTAAGTTTCTGTGCTAACGATTTGTCACGAAAGAGGGCCGGGGACCGTAGCTCGCTGTTCTGGAAGTCTCTCTCCAATATCTCCGTCTAATATTCTCACGCTGCGAGGACAAAACATGTTTCCCCCAGTCTTTATTTACACAAACGGGAAAGTAAACTATATTCCAGTCACGTTCTGTCGCCTAGACTTGGTCTAATCTCGTGTTCAAACTCGACTTTTAGAACCCCATACCCTGCTCACCCCCCTCGGAGAATCTCATGACAGATGGAATGACTCCTCGGCGAATCTCATGACAGATGGAATGACTCTCGTAGCTTCCTGTTTTTATCATGCGACTCCCAGAAAAAGAAGCAATCGCTTTGCAGTCCTTAGTGTATAAGAAGCATATGTATATGTTATTAATAAGTGTATGAACATAAAGATAGTAAGGGTAGGGGAAACATACATTCTATATTTGTTGGATGAGAGTAATTCGCTTAGACCAAGCCAGAAGTTCTAGTCAATGTTCTGATTGGTAGGCTATGGCATGAAGACTCTGTCCGTCTTGGAAATCAGCGTTCCTCTAGCTGACACGCTAGCGTCGGGTTTGCAAACCATAGCTGACCAAGACCCTGTCCCACCTCTTACTTTGGTATCGCCAGAAACATGTCTTGCCTAGATAACGGGGCACGGATCGCCACAGTTCATATGGTGGTGGAGTCTGCTAAAGAAGTATTGCACACTCCCTGTTTTTTTAGTTGGACTCAGGGACTGAAAAAAAAAATAACTGCCTTTACCCGACACTGTGCTGTGCCACAACATCTTCACAGCATCGGCTGCAAAGAAGAAGAAGAAGAAGACCTGGTAGGGTGAGACATGCTAAAGTTCCTTTCTACTATTGTCATTAAAAATACTTTTCTAAATAAAATAAATAGATATATCACAGATACAATCACAGGAGGGCGGGGGGGGGGGGGGCTATAAGGAAAAGAAGGGTAGATGAACTCTCTACTTGCTGAAGGTAAGAGTTCTGGACATTGTATGTAAGGAATCACTGACTGAGAACTGAAATAATTAACGAGCTGGAACATTTAACAACCTACACAAGGAAGTATTTTAACTATCTTTTAAGAAGAGTTTATCTCCATTCCATTAAAGCGTATATGAGAGCTTGTGTTACTACTAATATCTTTCTTGATTATTCCATATCACTCTGACATATATGGGACATTGTGTTATTATTAATATTTTCTTTGATTGTTCCATACCACTCTGACATATATGAGACACAGTGTTATTATTAATATTTTCTTTGATTGTTCCATATCATTCTGACATATATGAGACATAGTGTTATTACTAATATTTTCTTTTTTCCGCTAAATATTCATGCGGTCAGTCTGACATCTGGCAATCTTTCTTTTTCCTGATCTTGGAGATATCATGTACATGATTTTACATTTACACTGACTGGAGTGCGTCATCCTAACATCTTCGACATCAGAAACGAATGTACTAACGCTCGCCTTCCGAAGAACCAATTCTCGGGTATGGCTTTTTTTTTTTTTTTTGTAACACAAGTATAATGTGATTATTGACAATACAGAGTTAAGGGCTGTCTATCATGATGGCGCCGTGGAGCCTCCGCGATGAACAAATATTAAGCAGTCGATTTATTGGCAGTCTGTCTTCGGGGTAACTTTAGAATCGCCGATATTCTGTCCGTGCCCGCGTTACTTGTCTGTAACTGCGAACACAACTGACATCTTGTACGTAAATTACTTTTCTTTGTGACTTGTGTCACAAAAATGGTTAAATTCCACTTTAAAACAGAGAAGTAAGTATAGACTAGGAAAAAAAACCAGTATACAGGAAACTTAAAGCGCGCGAGAAAAGTGAGTAGCTTGAGAGTGTGTAAGAATATTACCCAGAATTCCAGAAAAGGGAAGCAACTGCTTTGCGAGGACACGACTTCTTAAATACAGAAGAATCGAAAAAGATGTATACACACTTCAACACAATTAAAAGAAAACTTTATATGAATGGGGTAATACTAAATTTATACATACATGTACTAATGAATATTGGTCACGTTATATCTCAACAACTACAGCAGGAGCTCACGGTGGTTATCAAGAGCGTCCAAAAACACTTCTTGAGTACGGCGAACTACTTTTTGAGCAACTTTACCCACTGTTTCTGATGGGATTAATGCGCCTGTCGCTTAAACTTCTCTTCTTTTTTTGAATGTACTGTTACTGGTCAAGATTACAAACACTTTCCCAGAACACCTGGCAATGGTGCGCTTTATGGGAATGAACGATTTCTTTCCAACAAGACGGTGCACCACCACACTACCACCAAGAAGTGAGACCATACCGCCATGAAAGTTTGCCAGGACAGTGTGTAAGGGGAAAGTGTCGAGTGACTGCGTGCGACTGGCGGGAAGTGTGACGCCAGAGACAGACGACCACTAGCAATTGTTGGCTGTTGCTGATCATGAATATTTGAGCTAAAACTCGGAGGTTTGCATCATATACATTAAATAAAATGACAGCTAAAGTAAGCAAGTGACAGTGTGTTCTGTAACTGATGAGAGAATGAACTGATCTGACGCTGATATGTGGGATCTAGTTTTCTGTAACAACTACATGTGTGTGCCCTGTTGAGAACCTCTCTACATGTGTGTGCCCTGTTGAGAACCTCTCTACATGTGTGTGCCCTGTTGAGAACCTCTCTACATGTGTGTGTCCTACTGAGAACCTCCCTACATGTGTGCGCCCTGCTGAGAACCTCCCTACAGAAAGACAAGACGGTCTCCTGATTTAAAAGCCCTGGACTTGAACCCGTGGAGGAACCTTAAAGAATGTTCTTTATGGCGGAAGACCAGCAACCCTGGCAGCGCTTCGGGAGGGAAAGGCACAGGGTTCAGAGCCAGGTTTCTCTGCTGAGCTGGCGGAGTTATCTGTCCCTGAGGCGGTTGCCCCGTCCGTCTTCTGGGGTGTGAAGGAACGAGGTCAGATACCTAATTTAGACAAGAAAGAAAGAAATGAGTTAAGAAAGCATACAAGTAAGTTCAAATCTGGTAAGAAATACCATGGAAACCGCGTCGTTAGCAGACTTCAAATTATCCGGAGAAATCGGGAGGAAAAGAGGAGATGATGAAAGACTGAAGTTATCTGATGATGGGAAAGAAAGACGGGGGCGGGGGGGGGGCATTTCTGAGTCTGAGAAATAAATAGCAGTCTAATCTCTGAGAGTCGAAGAGATCAAATGTTTCCGCCTTTAGAAATCTTTGAAATAAGTAGTCATCGTTGAGTGGATCAGACAGCTTACAGTCTCGATCATTCGTGGAAGCTGATTGACTGACCGAGTTTTGGAAGTAAGCGCTGTAGTAATGTAAAAGTAGCTTGGATGGAAAACTCATGAAATTCAGGAAATGACATTTATGTAGCACGTAACTTTCGCTCAGGAATTCATGTCCCGGATAAATGACATTTTTGTAGCACGTAACTTTCGCGCAGGAATTCATGTCCCGGATAAATTCTTTGCTCAATTTAGAAAACAAGAAATTTAAAAAACACGGACATTATTTTGAGCTATAAAGGAGATTTCTTTGAGAATGCAGACAATTCACTATATTACTCCCCTGGGAACAACTATCTTAAGAACATAGTCTTTGTGAGACAAGGAACATAGATATGTTTGCTTAAAAACTCTGACCTACCTCTGTAGCCCAGAAACCTGTAGCAGTCACCACTAATTTTAGTTGTTATTCTGGTAAAATGTAATGTCAGGTTGGTGGACGGATGGGAACATGGAGATAGCTGACAGGGATGAGGAAAGTCTGGTGTGAAACCAATGAATCCAGGACGTGACAAGCCTATGGGTCTTTACAACACTGGCTATCAGAATGTTGTAAACAAAACAGAGCCAGCAGACTATAGGTGGCGGGGAATGGATATCGTTGAAGCTCTCATTGGATTTCTCATCGCAAAGTCGGAGTGTCTCCGTGGAACTGTCTGAAAGCCGTCGGGCCAGCAAGCGTTGCACGCTGGATCTGATGTGGAAAAGGGGCTTAAGTACAGCCTCCAGAGGCTGGAAAACAAAGTTTTGGCCAGGCCGGCCTACACCACTGTCTTCGTGGCAGTCCGAGCAAGACCACAGTCTGCCCTAGCAAGGAAAGGGTACCCAGCCAAAAGGCGCATCGCAAAATCAGGGTACCACGCATTATCGCTAATGTGAGTACGCATAATAATAATAATAATAAGGCTATATTACAGAAGTATAACTGAATTCTTGTTGTTGCTTGACTGCCTAACTGATATTACTAGTTGATGAACCAATTAGCAGAACTGTCACTACACTATACCCAGAGTAACACAACAGCAACGACCCAGGCAATATGACCCTCTTTACCAGAACATGTGTCACAGAAATGGACCATAATTTGCCCGACACAGACAAAAGAATCAATAAAACTAACACAATCATAGTTGGAAGATGTACAAATCCAACCACATTTTATTGATATGAATTGTGAATAGTGAAAATGAATAGTGAAGAAGTGAAGGTGAAGATAATACCAAAAAAGCAGGAAAATATCACATCACGAGATCCCCGGGGTGATGGGTCTACGCCACTGGGTAGAAACCTTCTAGAAAATGATAACAAAACTTCCTACTCACAAGCGTTCCAGAAGTAATGAAAAACTATAATTCCAAAACACAAAACTATATCACCAAACATTATAAATGATCGTTCTAAGTCTACCTTAACAAGATCAAGCAAAAATACCTCACAAGTCCTAAACCAGTTCCCCCTCTTGCTCTCTAACTACACCTCCTTTGTTCTTCAGCCGGGTATAAATATTCTAAGATTTTACCATACAACTGCACGATTTTTCTCACTTTTCATAATCTTAGCATGTACTCCAAACTCCACGCTGCTCTCCATGAGTGTATCCACAATCCCTGTTTCCCCACGCCCACTTCTAGAATTTTCCTCACGTGTCTCATGTGTTAACTGAGGCATGGATACTGATCACAAAGGGAAATCACTAAAAGTAACGCTAGTTCAGCTTACTTAACTCCCCTACACCACGGCAATATACAGGTATAGAAGGAAAATGAAAAGACTGCTGGAGATAAACCTCTGGTTCAATCTTCCAAATAGAGTTTTTTACTTTCTTTGTTGACTACGCTTTACACAGTTAGAACTTCGTCTACGTACAGTATTAGAACTGCCTTCCTGAATTAAGTTGTTCGAATTTAACTCCAAAAGGAAAAAGAAATTCTGAAATGCTGGAGGACACAAGTTTCCCTCGTCGAAAGAAGTGGCTCAAAGGTAACAGAAGAAACTAGACAAAACAACATAGCCCACAGCGCAAAAGATACTGCTACTATTACAGTCTACTACTACAATTTACTATTACAGTCTCTTACTAGACACTTGTATCGTAGCCTTGAGATGTACGTTACGACTGACACAGCAACCTCTGATCTGCATACACGGACTCCAGGAAATCAGTTCATAGCTATTCTCATATTATTGTTTCTTTCACGTGTACACTTCTTTGCACACAATATTTAGAAGCTGCTCACCCACACACACACTCTTTATTAACAACATGGTACGTGGAACAGCTGGAAAACACCTAGGGAAATAGAGAAGAGATTAGACTCTTTTGAAAACAAATCCCTAAGGAAAATACTTGGCATCAAGTGGAACGAATTTAGGAACAATGCAGAGATAAGACAGATGACTGAACAACAACCAGTCTCATGGGTGATCAGGAGAAGGAGATGGACATATGTTGGTCACGTGATGAGAAGAAATGATCAGAGAATCCCAAAACAAGCTATCAAGTGGAACACAACAGGCCGAAGAAAAAGAGGCAGACCGCGTGAAACTCTGAAGAGGACATTATTAAGAGAGGCCAAATTAGCAGGCAAAAAAATCCCTTGATGAGGTTGAAAGACTCGCCGAAGACAGGAAAAATTGGCGAACTACTTTGCGAGCACTATGTGACGTTTAATGGCACGGGAAAGATATAAGATAAGATGTGGAGCAGCACAGGCGATACAGGTAACCAGACTCCGGGGCAAATCCTACAGCTCAGCTCTCTCTACTAAGAAGCCCTAACCCAGATCTAACTAGAGCTACGCTGGAAGACAAACCTGAAGGGCAGAGCATGACCTACAAAAGATTGCACAGTTTATCATCGCATTAAACAAGGACGCGTTAATGGCTAGAATCACGAAATGCAGAAGACAAAGAAGAAGAAGGTAGTTATGCCTATATGTTCATGACTTGCTAAAAGTGATATTTTACTGCACAGAAATAATCTTCGTTTTAACAACATAATTTCACAGGATCAGTCAGTCATTTACATGTACCTTGTGTAATTTACCTCCCTAACAGCTCTCCTGTAGGACTCTCGGTTGTAAGCAAGATGGCCTGCTGCTGATACATCCATTTGCAGATTATCAACGATGTCTTGCAGCCATCTTCACCTTGGTCTTCCTCTCTTTCTTTTCTCCATTATGTACCCTTCCAATACGGTCTTCTCTAAATTGTCATGACATTTAATGTGTCCAAAATATTTAAATTTTCTCTGTGTAATACTCTCTACTAGTCAACCTTCTTCGATATTAAGTTCTTGTAGAATTGATATATTTGTTCTTTTGTCACAAGTCAGATAACAGATTTGTTTACAGATAGGACTGGTAGTTGTTGGGGATCATGCTTTTCTATTTTGCTGTGTCTGGTATTTCTAATCAGATCTGTTGCGTTGTTTCCCTTGTTTGAGATTTATTAGCATTATTATTATTATTATTATCGTGTGTGTGTCTTTTCCCACTGATTTGTTTCCAGTGATTGTCAGGTTCTCTAAACTCAGTTTTCTCACGTCATGTCTAAAGAAAGTGGGTTGTCAGGTTCTCTAAACTCAGTTTTCTCATGTCATGTCTAAAGAAAGTGGGTTGTCAGGTTCTCTAAACTCAGTTTTCTCACGTCATGTCTAAAGAAAGTGGGTTGTCAGGTTCTCTAAACTCAGTTTTCTCACGTCATGTCTAAAGAAAGTGGGTTGTCAGGTTCTCTAAACTCAGTTTTCTCATGTCATGTCTAAAGAAAGTGGGTTGTCAGGTTCTCTAAACTCAGTTTTCTCACGTCATGTCTAAAGAAGATGGATAGTCCTTCTCCTATAGCTTTTAGCTGTTTCTGTCATTTTGTGGTTTATTTGTTCTGTTCATTGAAGATAAATGTAACATCTTTCTCCAAATATACTTCTCTGTTCTCCATCCAGTTTCTGTTTATCTGTTTCTTGCTCGCCAAAGTCTGACTGCCATGACTGGTAATCTGCTCTTAATACACAGCACAGAAGACTTCTTTTCTTGATTATTTTGTTTCAAGATGGCCAAGACCTACCTAAACATCACTTCAGTTTTATGCCACTATTTCGTTTTTTAAAAAATAATTTAAACAAAGCTTTCTTTCTGAAATTTCTCGTAATTTCCTTAGCAAGAAGTATCTTCAGAGATAAATTACAACACTTAAGACTTTTTTATGTCGCCACATTTCAGGCGTTGATATATCCACATACTGGACACTTTGACATGTTCACATACTGGAGACTTTGACATGTTCACATACTGTACACTTTGACATGTCCACATACTGTACACTTTGACGTGTCCACATACTGGAGACTTTGACATGTCCACATACTGTACACTTTGACATGTCCAAATACTGGACACTTTGACATGTCCACATACTGGAGACTTTGACATGTCCACATACTGGAGACTTTGACATGTCCACATACTGGAGACTTTGACATGTCCACATACTGGACACTTTGACATGTCCACATACTGGAGACTTTGACATGTCCACATACTGGACACTTTGACATGTCCACATACTGGAGACTTTGACATGTCCACATACTGGACACTTTGACATGTCCACATACTGGACACTTTGACATGTCCACATACTGGACACTTTGACATGTCCACATACTGGAGACTTTGACATGTCCACATACTGGAGACTTTGACATGTCCACATACTGGAGACTTTCACGTGTCCACATACTAGACAGTTTGACACTTAAGGCTTTGATATATCGGCACACTTAAGGCTTTGATATATCGGCACACTTAAGGCTTTGATATATCGGCACACTTAAGGCTTTGATATATCCGCACACTTAAGGCTTTGATATATCGGCACACTTAAGGCTTTGATATATCGGCACACTTAAGGCTTTGATATATCCGCACACTTAAGGCTTTGATATATTGGCACACTTAAGGCTTTGATATATCGGCACACTTAAGGCTTTGATATATCGGCACACTTAAGGCTTTGGCATGTCGGCACACTTGAGGCTTTGACGTATCGGCACACTTAAGGCTTTGACATGTCGGCACACTTGAGGCTTTGACTTATCGGCACAATTAAGGCTTTGGCATGTCGGCACACTTGAGGCTTTGAAATGTCGACACACTTTAGGCTAAGACACGGCACACTTAAAACTTGTTCTGCCAAATCTGATTGAGCAATTGGATGAATACCGATACATTTTCTAGCATTTCTTCAAAGAGCTTACGTCAGCTATTTTATAAGATAGCCTTTCATCAGTTATACAGTTTTTTCTTTTATTTTTCACGCAAATATTCCCATCTTAAACTATAATGACATGACCATTTTTCATTATCTTTCCTTATCTCTCTTAATTCTTATTCTTTCTATCTATTCTCCTTCTCATCCGCCTCTTCTCCCCTCATCGTCCATCTATTCTTAGCTTCAAGGAACCCAGACATGTCACGAGCACTTAATCACGTGTAAGAAGATGATTGGGTCACGTCAGATCTGTTGCTAATTTAAACAGAATGAGGGTATTCCAGAGGAGAAGGCTGCTGCGTCCCTGATTGATTTTCAGCTTCAAACAGTCTCAACATCCGAGATTCTCGGGAGAACGCGTACACTCCAGATGTTATGTTTTTTTTTTTCTAACGTGAAACTCGTTCTGAACTTATTTCAATCGACTATACTATACTGTTAAAAAAAGGCCACACTACTGTAGTCGTAATGGACACCAAATTTCAAACTTGTATCAAAATTTTATTTTACGGAATTAATGTTTCAGTCTTGGCATGAAGAAACTTTAAGACTTAACAATGAAATGATGTTCATTAAATTTGGTTTGGGCTTTTATTCTTTGCGACTGAGACCACCATTTTAGTAAGGTGTATGGCCTCATCCGCCTTGTATCAGAGAGCGACATCTCCTTGACATGGATCCGATTAGCCGTTTGATCTGTTGTTGTGGGATGGCTGCCCACTCTTCCCGTAGTATAAGAGACAACTGTCGGAGATTGGTTGGCGCCACGTCTCGCTGGCGGACCTGTCTATTGAGTTCATCCCATAAATGTTCTGTTGGGTTCATGTCTGATGACACTGGTGGCCTCGGAATGGTCTGGACGTTGTTGTCAGCGAGGAACTTGGTGGTGAGTTGTGCCACATGAAGTCGACCACAACTCCCGCTGAAAAATCGACCCTGGTGCAGCCAGAAGTGGAAGGACGTGAGAACGAATAATTTCAGCGACGTATAGTTGGGCATTCAGGCGTCCTTCAATTTGCACCAGGTCACTTCTTCCCATGAAGCTGATCGTCCCCCGACACCAGTACACCTCCACCACCATGTGAAGGAGCCTCATCCACGCAGTTCTGGGCGTAGCGCTCATAGACTCTGCGGTAAACTCTTCTCCGTCTTTCGTATAGCTAGAGCAGAAAGAATGATGCATCACTAAACCAAACCCTTCTCCAATCATTCGCAACGGTCCATTGATGATGCTGGTTCGCTCACTGCAGTCGGTTTGGCGATGCCGGTCCGTAAGAACAGAACCTCTGTAGGGTCTTCTAACCCAAAGACCAGAGTTGTGCAGCCAGTTCCTGACCGTTTGATGTGAAATTCGACGAGCTGCTGTCATTGACTGGACTGTTGAGGACGCAGATGCAAATCGATTCCTGAGCTGACCCAGCTGTATGAAGCAGTCTTCGGCAGGAGTTGTGACTATGGGTCTTCCACTGCGCGGCCGGTCTGCAACTGAGCCATTTTGTTGAAATCGTTTCCAAAGGCGACTAATGGTGCTTCTAACCATATAAAATTGTCTGGCCACTACACTTTGTGACTGTCCAGTCTGTAAATGTCCAGTGATGATGAGTCGTTGTTCTGTAGTAAAATGAGCCATACTTGCGCATTGAATTTTCAAATAAATTGATTCGAGGAGCGTCAATCTTTTATAGGCGTTCAATAACATGGCCAGTGAGTTTTAAATTCAGTAAGTTTCACGGGATTCTCGTGAGCCTGTCATGAGTTATTGTCAAAAATGCTGTTTTGACTAGTGTCGCTTTTCTGTTCTCATGGATCATCTGCAGAGTACAATTAAGGTTAGCATGTGAAGTTGATGTCCAATTGAACGTTTAAGGCAATTTGCCTTTGTCTGATCAGCAAATTTCAGTTTAAATCGCAGCATTGTATCTGTTGCGTTTCTTTTTTTTTTAACAGTATAGTTAGGTTTTCATTTCTACGAATATTTCTTTTTCTTAAACTATATGATTTTTCTTTCATTTCCAGTTTTGGACACTTACCAAAACATCTGAGAAACACATAAATGCCTTTCAATGTAAATGCTGCAGAAGAGTTCTTCAAATATCATGGGGCAAAAAGAAACAAATATATTCATACTACAAAAACTTAATATTGAAGAAGGCTGGCTAGTAAAGAGGATTAAACAGAGAAAACGTAAATATTTTGGACACATTAAACGTCATGACAATTTAGAGAAGACTGTATTGGAAGGGTACATAATGGGAGAAGAAAGAGAGGAAGACCAAGGCGAAGATGGCTGCAAGACATCGGATATTCTGCAAATGGATGTATCAGCAGCAGGCCATCATTCATACAACCGAGGGGCCTACAGGAGAGCTGTTAGGGTGGCAAAGTTCCGCAAGGGACATGCAAATGACTAACTTCCAGTTGGTTTGAGCATTTCCTTGTTGTTGTTCCTAGTTCGTAGGTCCTTACATAATACGGTTGTTAGGTCCTTTCTGCAACTTCACAAGATAGTTTTTAGGTCCTTATACCTTATATCTCAAGGTATTTAAAAGGTCCTTACAGCAAATTTATCAAGATCTGATTACAGCAAATATCTCAAAATGATATGAAAGGTCCTTACAGCAAATATATTGAAATGATATGAAAAGACCTGATAACAAATTTACTGAAATGATGTGAAGGGTCATTGCAACAAAATGTCGAAATGATATGAAAGGTTATTACGACAAATACCTTGAAATGATATAAGCGGTCCTGACAGCAAATATTCCCAGATGATTGAAAGATCTTTACAGCAGACTTCTCAAGATAATATGATAAATCTTACATGAAATTTCTGGAGATCATTGATATCTTCACTGGGAACGAACTGAATTGTATTTATCCGCTCTTTAAACCCCCAAGAAAGTAGTGCGTCATATATACAAGTTCTGAAAGCATTCCTCTTTCGATGTGTCAGGTGAAAAATGCCCCTTAAATAAGGGAAATACGTTAACATTGCTAAACGTGAAACTGAATGTCATGCCATTAAACATCGCTGAACTCAAGCATGGAATATGATTCACGCCATATGCATATTTACTGCCACATACGAGGGAGTCCTGAAAAGTTATATTCACTGCCACATATGAGGGAGTCCTGAAAAGTTATCGGTTCCACAAAGAAGGAAAAGGGCACCTGAGCTAACGCTCTAATCTCTCATGACGAGGACCTGTGGTTCGAATCCGGCAGGAGGCGCCCCAGTCACCCAGCTATAGAAAATGATACCTGACTTCTTCTGGAACGGAGGAAAGGAAAGACAACCAGGTGGTGATTCTATAACAGCACTTTCTAGCGTCCCGACAGGTCAAGGAAAATACGGACACCCCCAGCATATCCCTTAGGCAGCTTCATGTTATAAGCTTTACCTTATCATCAGAAGGGAATGACCCTCTCTCTCTCTCTCTCTCTCTCTCTCTCTCTCCATTTTTCTGAACCTTAAGTGCCCAAGGCACATGGGGCTAGGTTTTCCACAAATGCCTGTCTTTTGCCTTTTTTTTCCGCTCTTGCCCAGGTGAGCCCTCTTATTGCTCAACATTCTTACTGTTGTTCTTCTCCTTTGGTCTACCTTTTTTTCTGTTCTGGAATGACCTACAGCCACGAAACTTGTATGTTATTTCCCATATTCACCTGAGGTTCAGCATATTCGACAAGTGCTTTCTCAGGTTTCATTAACCCTTCGAATACCATAATGTATTTAGATAAGGTGAGAAATGACACATGGATAAACATTAATAAATAACATATGCGGCATACAATATCAAGTATTCAGTATTAGGTTCTCGGTATCATCCCCAACGAGATATTCCCATAATCGCACCACTGCCTGTGCCAGTGAGCATCGCACAGAATGATCATCAGTGATCTCTCACATCAGTCCTTGATGATGATCCATCCAGGGCAACATCAAAGAGGTACACCTGTACAGCGAAGTAGCCTTCTTCAGTGGAGAAAAACAGTCAGTTGGAGTAAAATAGATTTAAGAGTGGGTCTATATACAGCAGAGAATGAGAGTCTATGAGAGAGAAAGAATAACGGGCTGGAGATATAGAAAAGCAGGTTGATAGAAAGACTGAAAGGAAGAGAACAAGAGGACGGCAGAGATGTAGATGAGTGGACAAAATCAAGAGAGGGACAGGGGACGGCAGAGTGCTCTATGAAGAAAAGGAACAGAGCAGAGTGGAGATTCGTTGAGGCCAATCTTCCGTTGAGGAGGCGGCACAAGATGATGATGAGATAGAGAAGCTGGAAGAAGTTTGAGAAGAGATATAAACACAGAAAATTAAAGAGAAGATGAAGCAGAAGACAATGATATAGCTGCAACGGAATAAGAGACAGACAGACAGATAGATAGATAGATAGATAGATAGATAGATAGATAGATAGATAGATAGATAGATAGATAGATAGATAGATAGATAGATAGATAGATAGATAGATAGATAGATAGATAAGAAAAAAGTATGAAATAGATGCAGATATAAATTACTTAATACTTAATGGATAAATACGAAACAAAGTCTAGAAGACGAAACAGACGAAAGATAACGTACAGAACAGATGAAAACAAAGCATGAAATAAGAGTATAAAAATGAAAAATACTGACATAAAGACAGGCGGAAACTATTGTATACATTATCCTAAGGAAATTCAGTGTCATTGTCCCGCTAATTACAAAGCCACGCTCGCTGAAAGTGAGGCTGGCTAGGACGTCCATTAGATCCCCTATTCTCTTTGAGTGTCCGCGTTATTTATTGACCCTTGACGTATCCAGCTAGCCCAGGCTTGTTGATACTGTTGGGACCGTACCGATTTAGAAGTGATTACTGATTATCAAGGCTCCGGCAGTCGATCCATTTGTACAGCAGACTGGAGTACGCTCACACGACCGCTCTCACGAACTCACAGTTTTATGGACATACGGGACTAGAGGCGCGGAGAGCTGGCTCCAGACAGAACGTGGTGGTGCCGTGGCAGGAGCTGGAAAGGTTACCAGATCCATTCTCGCTATCATCTACGCTACGAGTCACTCTGAGAGCAGCGAGACTTACAGAAACACTAGCGACGTACCAGATTCTCACGTATACTGGTAAGTGTCATTGTTAATCAGTGTTTCAGTTGTTGCGCCTGATATTTACTCTATCGAAATTGTAGTTTCTTTCACGTACGAAGACGTATTATTCTCAGTCATAATGGTTGGTAATGGGAGGGGAATATATATTTTTTAAATATTTGATTTGAACAGCTTATTTAAATTCCGACGAATTATAAATGTCTTGAAACTGAACAGACTACGCTGGCTGGGGCATGTAGAAAGAACGGAAGAGAACAGACAAACAAAAATGATGTATGTACAAGAGATGAGAGAAACGAGACCAAGACGTAGACCAAGACAGAGATGGAAAGACAACATAGAAGAGGATATAACAGAAATTGGTGTCACCAAGTGGAAAGAGAAGATTAGGAATAGAGAGGAATGGAGGCGAACTTTATCCACAGCAATGAGACTTAATGGCTCGGAAAGCTGAAGAAGAAGAAGAAGAAGAAGAAGATTTGATTTGAAAGAAGACAAAAGTGAATTCTCTCGCAGTGCCATTTATGTAAAGGATCTATTTGGAAAGGTTTCTGGACATGCACGTTGATAAAGAGGAGTCCTTGTGTCTTTGCACTAGCTAGGAGACAGTTATGAGTATTTTCATCGCTGAGTGATCTTAGAGATTTGATAGATGGTGGGTCTACACATGATCTTTCATGAAGGTTTATACTATCAGTCTCCACATGGTCCTTCGTGAAGGTTTATACTACCAGCCTCAACATGGTCCTTCATGAAGGTTTATACTACCAGTCTCCACATGGTCCTTCATGAAGGTTTATACTACCAGTCTACATGGTCCTTCATGAAGGTCGTTACTTTCAGTTTCAACATAGTCCTTCACAAAGTTTGCTACTCCCAGCCTTCACATGATCCTTCTCAAAGGTTGCTACTCCAGTCTCCATATTATCTTTCATGAAGGTTGCTTCTCCAAGTCTCCACATAGTCCTTCACGAAGGTTGCTACTCTAAGTCTCCATACAATCCTTCATGAAGGTTGCTACTCCAGTCTCCATATTATCCTTCATGAAGGTTGCTACTCTAAGTCTCCATACAATCCTTCATGAAGGTTGCTACTCCAGTCTCCATATTATCCTTCATGAAGGTTGCTACTCTAAGTCTCCACACAATCCTTCATGAAGGTTGCTACTCCAGTCTCCATATTATCCTTCATGAAGGTTGCTAGTCCAGTCTCCATATTATTCTTCATGAAGGTTGCTACTACCAGTCTCCACATGATCCTTCATAAAGGTTGCTACTCCAAGTCTCCATATTATTCTTCATTAAGGTTGCTACTATCAGTCTCCACATGATCCTTCTCGAAGGTTGCTTGTCCAAGTCTCCACATGATCCTTCTCGAAGGTTGCTTGTCCAAGTCTCCACACAATCCTTCTTGAAGGTTGCCCCAAGTCTTCACATGATCCTTCATAAAGGTTGCTTCTCCAAGTCTACACATGATCCTTCATGAAGGTTGCTCCAAGTCTCCACATGATCCTTCATAATGGTTGCTTCTCCAAGTCTCCACATAATCCTTCACGAAAGTTGCTACTCCAAGTCTCCACATAATCCTTCACGAAAGTTGCTACTCCCAGTCTCCACATAATCCTTCACGAAAGTTGCTACTCCAAGTCTCCACATAATCCTTCACGAAAGTTGCTACTCCCAGTCTCCACATAATCCTTCACGAAAGTTGCTACTCCCAGTCTCTACATAATCCTTCTCGAAATTTGCTACTCCGTCTCCGCATGATACTTCACGAAAGTTGCTACTCCCAGTTGCACAGCTTCTTAGGTCAGTATTTTGGATTTATACAAAACCTGCCCTGGCGCACTCCTCTTCGTCCGACTCCATTTGTGTATCTGAAGATCTTCACGGCGTACTCTCTACAAAGAACTCAGATTCATGATGTTCCTGTTGACCCTAGAACAGAAGAACCATCAGTTCATCAGAATTACTGCATCTTTTTGCCCCCCCCCCTCCCCACCTCCCAGCCACACACATATAAGATGTTTTCAGGCTGTCATTGACCACATATTTATCTTTGTATGATCTTTGTATGATCGAATGTCTTACTGTGAGAAAGTGAAGATGGGCTATGTATCACCTTCCATACATCTTATGATTACGGCCCTTGAATAGTTGACCAGTCATCTAAACACGATCGTGCCCGCCATCAGAAGAGGAAGACGTACGATGTAGCTCTCTACTGTAACCGTCATTTGTTCTTCTTTTGGATGTTTTCAGTCCTCGACTCCTTAGCTCAGTAATGATGCTCTTCTTGATCATAGTACCTGATGGCAGCTAACTTTTCTGGGTTGTATATCATAAGATCAGTTGATGATATTCTTTCAGCTGGCTGCTTTTCCTCAGGAGTCAGGATTCTGGACTGTCAGTAATTATTTCTAAATCAACATGGCCTGAACCTCATCAACAAAATTTGATCAAATCTTCCTTCAAAATTTAGCCAGTATAAGGCCCAGTTTGGCTTTGGAAGACCACATTGAGTCTTTTTAATCGATATCAAACAAAAGAACATGAATTTCCATTTCTTTGTAGAGAACTAAAGCATTGGGTACGGTTTCATTATCACGAAACCCTACAGAAATATTTGGTCAGTGCTACAGCATTATCTAGCTCAGGGATTCTCAGCATATAGACAGGTGGATACACAGAGAGGAATCTCAAGTTTAAGGGGAGAAATTATTTAAAAGGGTGTAACTGAAAATGATTTTTTTTTCACCGAAAGAGATTTTTTATGGTGAAAATCCTTTCTGGATGATGGTTTAATATATAGGGAAGGATTCGGGGTGAACCTAGGTTGAAAATGGAGAAATGAGTCCTATTACTTAAGAACTTGTTCCATTTGCTGTATTAAACTACAACACTAACCTACAGATTTTCTGTATTTTAAAATTGCATTATGTTCGTGTAGAAGATGATTACAAGAGAAGAATGAAGCTATTTTTGTAGATATATTCAAGTGTAGACGGGCAAATCTTAGAATGAAATGCATAAACTAGGGGAAAAAAAGTAGGAACATCTTAATTACTTAACGACTACAAAGCTGTTCCTACTTTTTTTCCTGCTTTATACATTTTGGTATCACAGACTTACTGCAGTGCTTCGTGTACAGTTGTATCTCTCTCTGAACCTTAAGTGCCCAGGGCACATGGGGCTTCCGCAAGGGTTTTCCACAAATGCCTGTCCTTTGACTTTTTTTCTGCTCTTGCCCAGGTAAGCCCTCTATCGCTCAACGTCCTTTCTGTTGTTCTAATCCATGTCTCTTTTAGTCTACCCTTACTTCTGTTCCCCTGTGGTGTCCATCTTAGTGCTATTTTTGGTAGTGAGTTGTCAATCATTCGGAGCACATGTCCCAACCATCGCCAGCATCTTTCCTCAATAATTGTTGTCAGTGGCTTCATCTGCATTTCTGCCAATAAGATGTTATTTCTGATGGTGTTTGGCCAAAATATTTTTCTAATTCTTCGTAAACATTTAGTCTGGAAAGAATTCAACTTGTAGTTGCATACTTATACACTAATTATTGTGTGTTACTAAAATACTAAATCTTATAATGAAAGTTTTAACTTTCTATGAACGTGACCTCCGTTGCATATCGTTTGAAACAACAAACAAGAAACGGTAGAGAAGTAAAGGGAAATAACTGGTTCTGAACGGGCATGATTCTGTCAGCGACTCATAGCTGACAAGCTAGCGTCAGTATTGGCGAACCATGGCTGACCAAGACCCTATCCCACTTCTCCGTTGGTACCCCTATGGGCAGACAGCCTTTCTGAGGAGCCAGAGATCGTCATAGTCCCCATGGTGGTTGAGTCTGCTAAGGAAGTACTGCACACCCCCTGCTTTATTAGCTCCACCCAGGACTGAAAAACTAGCTGCCATACCCCCCCTCCCCCAACCCGATACTATGCGGTGCCTCAACATCCTTACAGCATCGGCTGCAGAGAACACCAGCTCACAGTTTCTGTGTATCACAGTCAGTAAATGCTGCTGTGTATCACAGTCAGTAAATGCTGCTATGTATCACAGTCAGTAAATGCTGCTATGTATCACAGTCAGTAAATGCTGCTATGTATCACAGTCAGTAAATGCTGCTATGTATCACAGTCAGTAAATGCTGCTATGTATCACAGTCAGTAAATGCTGCTATGTATCACAGTCAGTAAATGCTGCTATGTATCACAGTCAGTAAATGCTGCTATGTATCACAGTCAGTAAATGCTGCTATGTATCACAGTCAGTAAATACTGCTATGTATCACAGTCAGTAAATGCTGCTATGTATCACAGTCAGTAAATACTGCTATGTATCACCTTTCCTGGCACTGGTGATTACGGCCCTTGAATAGCTGACCAATCATCTACAACTGATCGTGTTCATGGCTAAAGGAAAAGACACATGATGGAGCACTCTGCTGCAACGGTCGTTTGTTCCTCTTCTAGATCTTTCAGGTCCTTGATTCCTTAGCTCAGTGATGATGACAGTTCTTGATGATAGTTCTTGATGACATTTCTTGACGACAGCTCTTGATTACAGCTGATTCTCCTAGGTTATACATCATATGACCATTTGACAATGTTCTTTCAGTTAACTGCTTTTCCCCAAGATTCTGGACTGTCAGTAATTATTTCTAAATCAACATGGCCTGAACCCCATCAAGAAAGCTTGATCAAGTCTTCCTACAAAGCTTAGTCAGTATAAGGCACAGTTTGGCACTGTAAGTTCACATTGAGTCTTTTCTTGATTCTTTTTCTTCTTCTTCTTCGTCTTCTTCTTCTTCTTCTTCTCCCTGAAACCGCGAGCTGATGTTCTTTGCAGCCAATACCGTGAAGATGTTGAAGCACAGCACAGTGTCGGCGTGGGAGCGGGCTATGGCAGCCAGTTTTTCAGCCCCGGAGTACAGCTAAAATGCAGGGGTTGTGCAACACTTCTTTAGCAGACTCCACCACCATGGGGACTATGGCGATCCCATAACCAGTTAGCCAGTCTGGGCTTGTTATACTGGGGGTACCAACGAAGAGGCGGGACAGGGTCTTGGTCTTCTGTTGTTCGTCAATCCTCATGCCACCATGCCATCTATGGGTCGCTAATTGCCAAACCGGACAGCTCGATATCAAACAAAAGAAACGAATTTGCATTCCTTTGTCGAAAAAAAGGATAATGTTCATATTCTGTTCAGACCACGCCTAATTTGTTAAATCTCCAACGTCTTGTCTTATCTTGTTTTCTGTCTCCCTGAAACTGCGAGCTTTTCAAGTTCATATTGAGTCTTCTTCTTCTTCTTCTTCTTCTTCACCGTCAAGGAGTCATACTCTCACCGTCAAAGAGTCATACTCTCATCGTCAAGGAGTCATACTCTCACCGTCGAGGAGTCATACTCTCATCGTCAAGGAATCATACTCTCATCGTCAAGGAGTCATACTCTCATCGTCAAGGAGTCATACTCTCACCGTGCTTGTGTGTGTCCTTCAATCAGTCCACGATGACCAGGCATAAGTGTTCTCCTGGTACACTGCCAGTGCAGACTTTGAAGTAACTGTGTCTCTGAATCTGTAAACTCGGAATCTATGACGCATTATCAGAAATCTCAGGGTCTCTGAATCTGTGACACATTCTCACATATATCCGGGTCTCTGAACCTGTAACACATTCTCATATATATCTGGGTCTCTGAATCTATAACACATTCTCATATATATCCGGGTCTCTGAACCTGTAACACATTCTCATATATATCCGGGTCTCTGAATCTGTAACACATTCTCAGATATCTGAATATTTCCCCTGAAGTTGTCCGTACCTACTACAGTTATAGAGAATAACAGAAAGATCTATTCTCTTTCATTCATCTGCTTATTTTAGAAGTACCAGCTTTTCTGTTTCTGTTATTTTCCTGTTATGTTCCTGTTATGTTCCTGTTATGTTCCTCTTATGTTCCTGTTAGCTTTCGTTTCTAATGACAATCGCTTTCAATAACAATTTTGAAGAGTAACTTCGAAGGCTGTTCATAATATGTGCATAGAGTGTCCGAGAATGTAGAAATAACGAACGAACAGACGGACTTTATTTTCAAAGAGTTAAGAATTAAGCACGCAGGCCCGTCTACCATTCTGCCCTTCATCAAACAGCTTTTTTTTTAGTCACATAAATTCAGCATTTGTTATTGTACTTAATATGTTTGAAAAAGCAAAATAATGTATAAGTAAATAATTAATATAATAATACTTTCATACATATAATATTATTCATACAATAGAAATATAGATAGATAGACAGACAGACAGACAGAGAAACAGACAGCCATACAGACAGACAGACAGACAGACAGATAGACAGATAGACAAATAGATAGATAGATAGATAGATAGATAGATAGATAGATAGATAGATAGATAGATAGATAGATAGATAGATAGATAGATAGATAGATAGATAGATAGATAGATAGATAGATAGATAGATAGATAGATAGATAGATACCGCCCATCTGACCAACACTGAGTTCGTCTTAACACATATGCACACCCACACCCTATCGATATAAATTACCACACACACACACACATCTCTCTCGCGCATAAATTTCTCACTCACACACGCACTACAATTTATAAACACACATTTTAATATCAGCTGCCATTAAGTTTTTTATCCATCCATTAGCGCCAACTGGGGCTCACTAAATGACATGCAAGATCTCTGAAGACGCAACACTCGCCATTACCGAAGATTGCACAGATCATGCTCAGCCAGATACTCTGAATGAGCTGATTACCTGATTTGTATTCAGGCCCAAAGAGGATATTTTTTGAGCCATAACCGTCAGGTTCTCAGAGACCATCATTAGCAATACAGGCTTAGTTGCCAGTATGTGGTAATATCGTAATAATAATGCACCCTTTTCAACTTTAACTTTCATGCTAGCAGCTGGTATATGCTTAATGTTAAAAAAAACGTCTTATAAGATGAAATATGATATTAAGGATATTGCTTGTTAGCAAAACTAATATGGCTCATATTTTTTGACACGTTTCTCTCGAAAATAACACTAAAAGTTTGGTTTTTTTTTTTTTTAACATGTTATGAGAAAACAAAGAAACTTTGGTAATAAATGGAAAATCCAAGGAAGAGAGAGAGAGAGAAAGAGAGAGAGAGAGAGAGACCAAGGGAGACCAAGGGAGAGAGAGAGAGAGACACCAAGAGAAAAATATCGTAGGAGGCTGACTGTGGCATAGAAATTAAGAGCATCTGAACTGATGGGAAACATTAATGATTGTGCAAAATTAATGAGCGTAATTCTGAAATCTGTTCCACTACACGTCGCCCGTGAATTTTCAAATATTTGGTTTGTATAATTATATACAATATAGTATACATAATATGATTCAACAAGCGATATACGTCGCCCGTGAATTTTCAAATATTTGGTTTGTATAATTATATACAATATAGTATACATAACATGATTCAACAAGCGATATACGTGTTTCAGTGTCAAATCTTTTTGCCCTTACCTCCTCTGTCTTACGTTCTGTCCCTCCTTCCCTCCTCATTACTCAAATGACAAATCAGACTCAAGTTTTATTATTAATCTCCTGTGATTTTATATATACTTATATAAAGAGCAATCTTTGACAGGGATTCGTTTTGCACTGGTCAGTATATAGTACTAACTGTGGTACTGAAAGCCATCTCTTTGGAAGTGGTTCGGAGAAGGTAATAGCTAAGAAAACTGAACACAACAGAAAGTCCAAAGTCTAGGGCAGCTGAAGATGACATAAATCCTTTTCACATTCCTGCTTCCTTCTCAGATCTGCCCTGTTTCCAAATATGGCACCGTCACTAGCCTTTGATATTAATCAAATGGCATGAAAGTAACTTAGTGTCAAATGAATGAGCAATTTATCGCCTCTTTATAACTCTGAAGTTGTCAATCACCCTTTGCTTCACAGACTGACGATACAACTTGACCAAACATTTCCCCTGGGAACAACTGTGTCAAGAACACACTTATCTTAACATAGTCTTTGTGAGACAGGGAACATAGATCTGATTGCTTAAAAACTCTGACCTACTTCTGTAGCCCAGAAACGTGTAGCAATCAACACTAACAAGACCAAGGTCTACCCTAGCAAGGAAAGGTGCTGAAGTCGGAGCTACCCAGACAGAAGACGCATCTCAAAAATAAGGGTACCACGCATTATCGCTAAAAAAAAATGCACAAATTAGAAGATCAAATATTTTTACTCTCTAAAAGATGAACTCAGAGAAAACAAAGCACATATCAAAATCATTTTCAGTTGTAAACTAGCTCAGTTCTACACAATTCATTGTAAACTTATGCACGTCCTTTGAATGTAGTCTTAATTGTAGTATTTAATCCTGAGTGTAAGATGATAAAGCAGAACACTCTTCAGAGATTCCTTGCTCGTTTTTTTTTGGCGAGGGATTAAATCTAGTGAGATGTAAATGATTATTTAATCGTGTCGAAAGTTTTACACAGCTGGAGTTGTTGTTTGAAATTGAGGCTCATTACAGATATACAGAAAAGTAAACTATAATATATGTAGCTAAGATCCTGAAGAGTTGATTTCTGGAAAATAAACAAATAATAAACCCCAGGACAATGCGTGCTCGCCTGAATTCAGTGCCATCAGTTTATACACACACACAGTTTTCTGTAAACCATTAAGTAAAATTCACTGCAACTCAACAACATTCGTCCAGGCCGTGCGTCTGTTTCTATGGTAACCGAGATATGAATAGACTGGCTGTATAGACGTGACAAGATGGCATTCCAGCCCAGATATCGCTTCAGGTGAGGGTTTTTCACCCTCACTTAATGAAATCACGAATAAAAGGACAGCTAGTTCAGATCAGTAATATAGCAATCGTGCAGTAGTTTTTAGCTCACTAAGACATTTCAGTATATAGACATTTCAGTACATAAACATTTCATTATATAGACATTTCATGAGCAATCAACACTAACAAGCCCAAAGTCCACCCTAGCAAGGAAAGGTGCTGAAGTCGGAGGTACCCAGACAGAAGGCGTATCTCAAAAATAAGGGTACCACGCATTATTGCTAAAAATGCATAAATTAGAAGAAGACCAAATATTTTTACTCTTTAAAAGTGTAAACTCAGAGAAATAAAAGCATTATATATTTCATTATATAGGCATTTCAGTATATAACATTTCAGTAAACAGACATTTCAGTATATAGACATTTCAGTAAATAGACTTTTCAGTATATAGAGATTTCAGTATATATACACTTCAGTATACAGACATTTCCCCCCGTGTGGTACCCGGGATCTGCAAAGAATAGGACCACTGTACCCTACCATGCATGATCGTAAAAGGCGACTAAGGAGGGTTCAGCATAGGGCCAGCAACCCTATCTGGTAAAAAACTATCAGACTGCTACAGAAACAGAAGCAAGGGAAAAAGCAAATGCAGGTGGAAGGAGAAATGCGTATCAGGAAACTGAGCCCATGAAGGTTGTGGATGAAAGCCAGCCACTGGAAGTCCCCAGCCCGACTGCAGACCTCCTGGAATCTAAACAAAAGATGCAAATAGGCAGCTGGAATGTAAGAACACTAAACCAGACTGGAAAACTAGCACAAACCATCAAGGAAATGCACAGATACAAACTAGACATACTAGGAATACAAGAAGCAAGATGGACAGGACAAGGCAGAAGGAAATTAACAACACAGCACACAGAAGATACAATAATATGGTCAGGTAAAGAAGATCTTCATGAAGGAGGAGTAGCATTGATTATAACAAAAGAAGCATCAAGAGCATTGCTGAAATGGACCCCAATAAATGAAAGATTATTATATGCACGGTTCAACTCAAGATTCACGAAGCTGTCTATTATAGTTTGTTATGCACCAACAGAAGCAGCTGAAGAGGAATTAAAAGAAGATTTTTATAACAGCCTCCAAGCCACAGTAGAAACAATACCCAAGCATGATATGCTACTCATCTTGGGCGACTTCAATGCAAAAGTAGGTGAAGGAAATGAGGATAGAAGAAGAATCATGGGAAGAGAAGGAATCGGAGAAATAAATGAAAATGGAGAAAGACTGTGCAGTTTCTGCGAAGAAAACATGATGACCATCGGAGGGACAATTTTCCAACACAAAAACATCCATAAGGTGACTTGGAGGTCACCAGATAAAACCACAGAAAACCAAATCGATCACATACTAATAAACAACAAGTGGAAACGGTCACTACAAGATGTGCGAGCAAGGAAAGGAGCAGATATAGGAAGTGATCACAACCTTCTGGTAGCAAAAATAAAACTAAAATTAAGGAAAGCCAGAATCGGAGATCACAGAAAGATACATTTTGATACAAGAAAACTGATAGACCAGCAAACAAGAAATGAATTCTCAATAATTCTTAAGAACCGCTTCAGTGTCCTACAAGACGAAGCAGAAATGTCCATATTAGAGTTCAATAAAACACTACAGGAAACAGCAAAAGAGGTGCTGTGATATCGGAAAAGGAGAAAAGAGGAATGGATAAGTGAGACCACATGGGAAAAGATAGAGCAAAGAAAAGAAATCAAGAAAAAATTACTGAACACCAAATCACAACGGCTTAAAGAACGAGTTTTAAGTAATTATGCACAAAAAGACAAAGAAGTAAAGGAATCATGCCGTCAAGATAAACGTCAATATTATGACAACTTAGCAGAAACAGCAGAGAAAGCAGCATATACAAATGACATGAAAACCATATATAAAATCACAAAGCAGATGACAGGTAACTTCAATACAAGATGTGAAAGTGCAGTAAGAACACAAAATGGACAACTGGTCAGTGGAGAAAGAGAAAAAATTGAAAGATGGAGGGAACACTTTAACACCCTACTAAACAGAACACAAGCAGCACAAGCAATAGATATACCTGAAGCAAAAGCGGAACTAAACATCAATACAGGACCAATAACAATAAATGAAGTAAAAGAGGCGATAAAGATGCTAAAATCAGACAGGGCACCAGGTGAAGATGAAGTGACTGCTGAGATGTTGAAAGCAGAAGAAACAGAAACACCAAAACAACTTTGCCGGATATTACAACAAATTTGGGATTTAGAAAAAGCCCCGGAGGAGTGGAAAACTGGGCTTATAGTAAAACTACCAAAGAAGGGTGACCTCAGAGATTGCGGGAACTGGAGAGGCATTACCCTACTGCCACTCACTAGTAAAGTATTTTGCAGAATAATCATCAACAGAATTGTACCAACACTTGAGGAAAAACTTCGGAAAGAGCAGGCAGGATTTAGGAAAGGAAGATCATACATAGACCATATATTTGTACTTAGACAAATATTAGAACAGGCAAATGAGTGGCATAGCACAACATATGCATTATTCATAGATTTTGAGAAAGCCTTTGACAGTGTCAACAGAGATGCACTGTGGAAAATCCTAAGATGGCATGGCCTCCCCCATAAAATAGTTAATGTAATCAAAGCCCTATACGAGGGTTTTCAGTGCAAAGTTATCTGTGGAGAACATACCTCCAGCAGCTTTAGGGTACAAACAGGAGTGAAACAGGGATGTGTACTATCACCAACATTATTTATCTTGGCAGTAGACTGGTTAATGAAGGAGGCAACATCAGACAAACGCAGAGGATTACAATGGACCCTTGACACAGTGCTGGAGGACCTTGACTTTGCGGACGACATTTGTCTATTATCAAGCAGTCACAAAGATATGCAAGATAAAATAAACAAGTTAACCCAGAATGCAAACAACATAGGACTAAAGATCAACGTAGGAAAGACAAAGTTAATGAAGCAAAATGTGAACAACAGAAATGTACTCAGAGTAGATAACAAGTTAGTGGAGGAGGTTAACGAATTTGTATACCTTGGCAGCAGAGTAGTAGAAAATGGAGACAGCACAGAGGACATCAACAGCAGACTTACTAGAGCAAACCAGGCTTTTGCAATGCTACAGAATATATGGAAATCAAATAAACTAAGCATAAATATGAAAATCAGGATATTTAAGAGTAATGTTCTTAGTGTACTACTCTATGGAAGTGAATGCTGGAAAATCACCAAAACCATAGAAAACAAGTTGAATTCTTTCCAGACTAAATGTTTACGTATAATAAAAAAAATATTTTGGCCAAACACCATAAGAAATAACATCTTATTGGCAGAAATGCAGATGAAACCACTGACAACAATTATTGAGGAAAGACGCTGGCGATGGTTGGGACATGTGCTCCGAATGACTGACAACTCACTACCAAAAATAGCACTAAGATGGACACCACAGGGGAGCAGAAGTAAGGGTAGACCAAAAGAGACATGGAGAAGAACAACAGAAAGGATGTTGAGCAATAGAGGGCTCACCTGGGCAAGAGCAGAAAAAAAGGCGAAAGACAGGCATTTGTGGAAAACCCTTGCGGAAGCCCCATGTGCCCTGGGCACTTAAGGTTCAGAGAGAGAGAGAGAGATACAGACATTTCAGTATATAGACATTTCAGTATATAACATTTCAGTATATACCATTTCAGTATATAACATTTCAGTATATAACATTTCAATATATAAACATTTCAATATATGGACATTTCAGTATATAACTTTTCAGTACATAAAGATTTCAGTTTATAATCATTTCAGCATAGAACTTTTCAATACTTAGACATTTCAGCATACAGCACATTTCAATATACAGATATTTCAGCATCTTACATAAAACTTCAATATATAGACATTTCAGTACCTAACATAACATTTCAGTATACAGACATTTCAATAGATAACATTCCAGTATATAAACATTTCAGTATATAATATTTCAGTATTCAGAAATTTCAGTATATAACATTTCAGTATATATAGATATTTTCAGTATATAGACACTTGCAGTAAAAACTTCTAAATACTGCCAGAATTCGAAGCGATAGCTGTTAAACAAAATCTCTGTTTGCAGCAATATCTGAAGTTTGCTATGTGCAACCACTGTTTACAACCAGTAGCTGTACTTTTCTGTCCATTTGCACAAATGGCTAAGGACTTTCATAGCATGCCCAGATTAACACATAAATAAATAAATAACGACGCGATATTGATAAATGTCATAGTCTCGACGTTTGTCCGTTTCTTTAAAGTTATTTTTTCTTCTCCAAATAAACGCTAGTCTAACTCTTCCCATTTCTAGTAATACTACATCTGTATTGTAATTTCAATATGTTCTTTGGTTCTTAAGTTCTTACGTTACTTGTTCTTTCATAGCCAGTCCGCCCATACATCCATGTCAGAGTTAAAATTCGCCTTGTATGCTGCTTCCAGCGAAGTAACGAATCCTTTTTCATTTCTCGTGTTTTGCGTCCAGCCTTTTGTATGATTGACAACATCAAGTGATATACGATAACATCATTTGCACTCATAATTAACATCTGCTCAGAAATCCAGACTGCTCTTGGGGATTTAAAGGCTGAGAAGTACAGAATGGAGTGTTTCGTTCTTGTTTGAGTGTGATGTGTTAGTGTGATGTTCTAGTGCGGTGTTAGAGTATGATGTTCATGTGAGATGTTTAAGTGTGATGTTTGACTATGATGTTCGAGTGTGGTACTTACATGTGATGTTTGACTGTGATGTTCGAGTGTGGTGTTTAAATATGATGTTTCAAATGTGATGTTTAAGTGTGATGTTCGAATGTCATGTTTAAGAGATGTTCGAGTGTGATGTTTGAGTATGATATTCGAATGTGATGTTTAAGAGATGTTTAAGTATATAAAAGAAGATACTTAAATTTACAGGTTATATTCTGTTTCATTTAAATTTATAGGTTATAGTCTGTTTCTTTTAAATTAACTCATCTTGTCTTCCTTTCTCTCGCGTCTGAATGCAATGTTTGAGTGTGATGTTTTTAAAGATATTCGAGTGTGATGTTTAAGTGCGATGTTCGAGTGTCATGTTTAAGTGTGGTGCTTGAGTGTGATGTTTAAGTGTGATGCTTGAGTATGATGTTTGAGTGTGATGTTCGAGTGTGATGTTTAAGTGTGATGCTTGAGTATGATGTTTAAGTGTGATGCTTGAGTATGATGTTTGAGTGTGATGTTTGAGTGTGATGTTTAAGTGTGATGCTTGAGTATGATGTTTGAGTGTGATGTTCGAGTATGACGTTTAAGTGTGATGCTTGAGTATGATGTTTGAGTGTGATGCTTGAGTATGATGTTTGAGTGTGATGTTTGAGTATGACGTTTAAGTGTGATGCTTGAGTATGATGTTTGAGTGTGATGTTCGAGTATGACGTTTAAGTGTGATGCTTGAGTATGATGTTTGAGTGTGATGTTTGAGTGTGATGTTTAAGTGTGATGCTTGAGTATGATGTTTGAGTGTGATGTTCGAGTATGACGTTTAAGTGTGATGCTTGAGTATGATGTTTGAGTGTGATGTTTGAGTATGACGTTTAAGTGTGATGCTTGAGTATGATGTTTGAGTGTGATGTTTGAGTATGACGTTTAAGTGTGATGCTTGAGTATGATGTTTGAGTGTGATGTTCGAGTATGACGTTTAAGTGTGATGCTTGAGTATGATGTTTGAGTGTGATGTTTGAGTATGACGTTTAAGTGTGATGCTTGAGTATGATGTTTGAGTGTGATGTCATCCCCTACTGTAGATATCTAGAGTTTCTGGTGTTACTGCTCTTATTTTTCTGGACAAGTCGTGACACACTAAAGGGTAATTCGTGATCTGTTCATGGACATGTGTATAATATGAGTGACACAAACACTTTATAGAAGGGTTGACATAACAATGTAGTTACATAACGAAGGAGTGACATAAACACTGTATTACAGGGGTGACATAATAATGGATTTACATAACGAAGGAGTGACATAGATACCGTATTGAAAGGGCGACATAACAAGGGAATGACAATAATAGCATACTTTAGGCATGACATAACAATGGAGTGACAGCGACACCAAAATGCAGGAGTTACATAACGAAAGAATGGCATAGCGAACGTGTGACATAACGATAAAGTGACATAAATATCACATAGAAGGAGTGGCATATCGACGTAGTTACATAAATACTGTATTGAAGGAATAACATAACTGTGGCATGCCATAAATACCGTAGTACAGGAGTGACATACAAAAGAATGGCGTAACGAAGGAGTGACATAAAAACCATATTGCATGAGTGACAAAAGAAAGAATTGACACAGCTGAGGAGTGACACAGCGATGGAGTGACATATACAGTATATGTCGTATTGAAGGACTGAAGTAACGAAGGAGTGACAATTATATATGCCATAAACAATTTCAAAATGAACATTTAAACAATTTGTTCTCATGCCTCATCTTTGTTCCAATCTTCTTTTATACAACATTTTTTTTTTATCATTGATAACCTTGAAACCTTAAGCCATAAACACAAACCCCCAAACTTGAACTGTAAACCAAAACCTCCAACCTTGAAACGTAAACCAGAACCCCCAGACTTGAACAGTAAACCTAGACACCTAACCTTGAGCCGTGAACATAGATTCAAACTCTAAAACTTGAACAATAAATACTAACCCTAAGTCATGAACCCAAACCCTTAAACTGGAACCATAAACACTTACCCTAAGTCATAAACTCAAGACACCAATCTTGAACCATAAACCTTATCCTAAGTCATAAACCCAAGTTATCAACTTTGAACCATAAACCTTATCCTAAGTCATAAACTCAAGACACCAATCTTGAACCATAAACCTTATCCTAAGTCATAAAATCAAGACACCAATCTTGAACCATAAACCTTATCCTAAGCCATAAACCCAAGTTATCAACTTTGAACCATAAACCTAACCCTAAGCCATAAACCCAAGTTAATCAACCTTGAACCAAAAACCTAACCCTAAGCCATAAATAAGATTTTTAAGGGCATGCATCTTTCCCATCTCAACATATGCCTGTGAGACTTGAATATTAACAACACAGCTGAGAAACACATAAATGTCTTTGAATGTAAATGCTTCAGAAGAGTTCTTCAAATATTAGTCAATCAATCAAGTGCCGTGTCGCATGGCGTAAGAGATCATTTCTCTCCACAATTCCCTGTCTTTAGACTAGGTTGTGAGATCCGCCGGTGACTTTCTTCCTAGCCACACTGACAGCCCATCCAGTAACTTCTCTTTCTTTCTTCCTCTGTCTCTTCTTCCTTCAATTTTTCCAGTTGCCACAATGTGTTCTAATTTTCCTATTCTCAGAAAATGTCCTACAAATCTCCCTTATCTGCCTCTGATTTTTGCTATAATTTGCCTTTTAACTCCAGCCTCTCTTAAGACTTCTTCGCTGGAAAACCAACGAAGAAGTCTTCAAATATCATGGACACAAAAAAAAAAAAAGATCAAATACCCATACTACAAGAACTTAATATTGAAGAAGGTTGACTAGTAAAGAGGATTAAGCAGAGCAAACTGAAATATTTTGGACATATTAAACGTCATGATAATTTAGAGAAGACCGTCTTGGAAGGGTACTAATGGGAACAAGAAAGAGAGGAGGACCAAGGCGAAGATGGCTGCCAGACATCGCTGATGGATGCATCAGTAGCAGGGCATCTTGATTACAATTGAGAGGCCTACAGGAGAGCTGACAGGGAGGCAAAGTTCCGCAAAGGACATGCAAACTACTGATTGACTGAAGATTACCGAGTGGATAGAGCGATGTTTCTTGTGACTAAACGGTTATTCACCCTGCCAGAGTCCATGGTTCGAGTCCCAGTTAATTCTTTTGTAACGTTTCTTTCTCTCATGTCTAAAATGCTTTGTTCTACTATTTTCCCAGTGCTAACCATACAACACTCCTAGATCATTTTACTTGAACATTCGTGTTCATGTATTTCCCGGTATTTTCTCTCATATTCTTATTACGAGCACTAAGTTCAATTCACTCTTGGTCTTCCTGGTTGCTCTTCATCAGTTCGCCCTCAGACAGCGACGGATTTTCATCTTAATTATGTGCAGTACAGGAAAGTGTCGGTGGTCAGTTTTACTCATTCATGGCATTGTCTGTTTTGTTTTTTGTTTTTTTTTTAATGCAGTTTGCTGTCCCTTTCTTGTGCCACCTGGTCAGACGACTCAGAATATTTTTTTCTTGGCCTCTTTCTTCTTTTTTCCGGTGAGTTCTTCCAATGGCTATCATGTTCTCTAAAACTCTGCCATCAAATGGTAGGTTTTAAGACTTTATTTTCTTTAAGATTTTAAACCGATTTCTCTGGTCTGCAATGACTAATCTCAGTCTCTATTCTTCAGTTTTAAAAAAAAAGTCGGAATTTTTTTCTGTGATCTTGGAATTTTTTTTCCATACTCTGTGTTCAAGGTTGATATTATTTAAATGCCCAGTCCTGCACTATTGCCTCATGACAACACAGTAGTCTGTTTCATTTAAATTTACAGGTTATAGTCTGTTTCATTTAAATTTACAGGTTATAGTCTGTTTCATTTAAATTTACAGGTTATAGTCTGTTTCATTTAAATTTACAGGTTATAGTTTATATCTTTTAAAAATTAACAGATTATGTCCCACATGTTTTCCAAACAGCGTTTTAGATTCAAAGTCAAGCTCATCTTGTCTTCCTTTCTTTCGCATCTAAATTGCTTTGTCTGTTTTTCTTATCCCCAAATCTTCGCTCTATCATTTTACTTTCCACGTGGTGGAAGCAGCAGGAACGGTTGTGAATGTTTACTGTTTTCATTAAGAGAGTTAGACTTAACCGAAGATGCGACATCAGCCAGAGACATCCCAGGAGAAATGTTCCAGACACAACTTACCTCCGGTAATAGAATATTCTAGAGCTGGAAATGAACAATCATTGAACTTGGCTCTTAGGACTTATGTTATTTCGTTTTTTTTAAAATTCGTGTTTGTTATGTCCATAACATTTCTGTGCTAAATCAGTATTAAATATTTTATGTTAGACAGGAAGTTCGTCAGGGTGCTATGGAGTGCGCGAACTGTACTGAGATCATCCTTCATAGGAAGAGATGGGAGCACTCCTCTGCTTGTCCTACGTGCAGTGATAGTCCTTCAATATTCTAACATTTAACAGTTTTTGGAATGATAAACAGCAAAAAGTCAGACAGCATTATATGTGTAAATTCTTCTTAACTCCCTTTTTACGAATTAATTAGTTCGTTCACTAGTGTCTCGTATGATAAGACATTCCCAGGGTGAGACATCTCTTAAACAAAATAAATTTCGTGGCCTCTGGCTTCTTCTTCTTCTTCTTTCTCAGTGGAATTTCGAGCTGGTGTTATTTTCAACGGATGCTTTGAAGATGTTGAGCAACAACATCTTGTAGGATTGAGAGTGGATTACAGCGGCTATTTTTTCAGTTTCTCATCATCATCATCATCATCATCATTGCCTTTCACTTCCATGGGAGCATAGGCAAAGGATAAACGTTCTCCAGTCGTCCCTGTTCTATGAATTATTATCTGCTTCCTTCCATGTGTATCCCGTGTCTCTGGGCAGTGTCATAATCTCCATTCTCCAAATAGTTCAAGATCTTCCTAGTTTTCTGTTTCCTTGAGGATTTAAACTCATTGCCTGTCTTGCTATGATGTTATCAGATTTCCTCAGTGTATGGCCAATCCACCTAAATTTCCTAGACATTATTTGTAGATTCATAAGCTCTTGCTCTGCCCTTTCCCAGAGCTCATCATTCCTGATCTTGTCCTGTTGTTTAATGCTTAAAATCTTCATCAAGGAGTAGTTTATGAATGTTTGTATCCTCTGTTGTGTTGCCTTAGTCATAACCCATGTCTCTGAACCATATAGTAGGACAGTCTTTACGTTTGTATTGAAAAGCCTAAGTTTGGTTCTTGTTTTGATGTTCTTAGATGACCATAATCTGTTAAGTTGGATAAATGTTGTCCTGGCCTTGGTTATTCTAACTTTAACATCCTTTTCTGTTGTCCCGTATTTATCCACTATGCTGTCTAAATATGTGAAATACTCTACTTGCTCTAGTGATACTCCCTCGATTACTATGGGGTTATTGCTTGTGCTATTACTTCTCATTATCTTTGTTTTTTGTCTGTTAATATATAGTCCCAGTTTAGCTGAATTCTTGCTTAGGATTTGAAGTTTCTCTAGCATTTGTGTGTCGGAAGTGCCACATCATCTGCGAAGTCAAGGTCTTCCAGTTGGTTCCACAGCGTCCACTGTATCCTGTTTGTTTTTCCCTCATGTGTGGTTTTCATGATCCAGTCGATTTCAGTTCCTGAGAGAGGCTAAAAAGAGGGGAGGGGGAGAGTGCAGTGCTTCTTTAACAGGCTCCATCGCCATGGCAACTACTGAAATAGTGTGTGCCGCTGTGTTTACTGTGTTACTATTTTTGGTTACTGAACAGAATGTTTGGGGCACTAGTTGAGGCCGGGTTTGCTGAGTGTTTCTGGATTAGTTATTCACTGACACCAGCCACCTTTCACTTCCAGGCTCTTTCAAATCTAAAATTAGCAACATACTGATACCACACCAGCCCTGCGTATCACTTGACATGAGGTTTTATTGAGGAATTGGATGAAAATGCAGATGGTGATGACGATATTCCGACCGCCGGCAGGTTTGCCCTGCCACATGGTGAGTCCATTCATACTTCCACAACTCCAGTAACAGATTTAAACATCCATTTTATCGACAGAGACATCACAAAAAAAAACATCCACTCAGTCTCTCCCACAGTTCTCTGTCACGGGTTTCTCAGCCCACGTGACCTTCTACAAGGATCTTGACCGACCGCAGAAAAGTTCAAAAAGAGAATCATAACAATTGCCCTTTCTGTAAAAACAACAGTTATCTCCTGTATACTGCTACACTATGGCGATCCCTCCCCCATTAGCCATGCTGTCTTTTAGTGGGGATGCCAATGGAGAGGTGGGACAAGGTCTTTGCGAGATCTGGTTCGCCAACCCTGACGCTAGCATATGTGCTATGTATGGATCGCTAACTGCCAAAATGCACAAGCGTCTTCGCCAACTGGCTTGTGACATGTTATTGACGCTATAAAAGACGTTTTAAAAGACATTTATACCAGACGCCAGATACTGATCTCAATTTCTAACAGGATTTTTTTTCATGAGACATTTAACACTCAGACCCATAATTACCAAAAAAAGCATTTTACACAATCTGGTAATTTCAAACGAAACAGACTTCCACATCGTTCTAATGTTCCAGGGAAACAAGGAGCAAAATGGGGTAGGCCGAGGAGATCAATACACGCTTTCGTTAAATGGAAAGAAATTGATGTATGTCTGAAAGCGATTTATACGTACGTGAGGTATGAAAGGGGTTGATGAAAAATCGACGAGAGAGAGAGAGAGAGAGAGAGAGTGAACTTTTCTTTCTGTCAACAACAGCCTGAGACTGATTGTAGATCAATACTGAGATCTCACAGAAAAGTTTGATAAAAAATGTTTGCATGGTCGCTTTCTAAATCTTGCAGGTAAATTCTTTCCGTGATGTGTACTCGAAGCAAACAGGAGTAAAGTTTTGGAGATTCTATTTAGTTGTTTCCATCGCTGATGTTTTTTAGATGTTTCTTTTCTTTATATGTGTTATGAAAGTTCACGGACTTATAAATCTAATATAGTACAGGGGCTAATGATTCAAAGAGCAGGCAGGACTGCACGAGTGGGATAACACGGTTTTGTAGGGGTGGCAAGTCACAGCAGAAAAAAAGTCTGTCCCACCTTTTGTGATAGACCGTGAATCAAATATTTTTAGTTCATCGTCATCACCATCTTCATCATCACTACTATCATCACGTGCCGTGACGACTGGCGTTCACTATTATGTTTCTCCACAGTACACGATCCTTCATGCAGGCCATCAGTTCAACTGGTGATCTCATCTCACACCTTTTCATCAGACTTTCCGATATCATTTCTCTTGACCTTTTCCTGGCTCTTCTTCCCTCTATTTTTCCTGTTACAATATTTTCAATACCCCTTCTTTTCATTGCACATACTATGAAAGTACACTGTCCGTCTCATATTCCTTTGAGAAGATTTTTTTCCCTCCTATCTTCTCATATATTCTTCATTAGTAATCTATTCTCTCCAGGGAATTCCAAACACCTTCTTTTAAACTACACGTTTTCGAAGAGTGCAGTAAAAACCGGTGCCATTTAATTCCAAATAGAAATTGGAGAAGAGTGAAACTACATTTTGAATGATTAATGCCATTATGCCTGTTCAAGAAATTACGTAACTGATACCCCTTTTCTTCTTCTTCTTCTTCGTCTTCTTTCTTTATCTCCTTGGAACTGCGAGCTGGTGTTTTTGCAGCCGATGTGGTGAAGATGTTGATAGTAAATGGAGGTGTATGGTTCAGTTTTACAAAAAGATAGATAGAATGAGGAAAGTCGACAGAAACAAGAAAGGCAGAAAGCAAGATGAGTTGAGAGAGATAGAAAAACATACAAAACTGCAATATTTCAACAAGCCTTTTTCAAGCATCACACATGGAAACAACAAAACAGATAAAATCAACCACAAACAAAAAAAAAATGGAAAAACATAGACTTAGTTTGTTTGTTTTTTTTTGGTCTCCTCTCAGTATGGAAGACGAGCACAAAATGCTCCCATGGGATGGGCTCATGCTGGGGCTGTTATGTGGCATAACGCCATGCTGTTTACCGTATGTTACCCATTGTCATTTCTCAGCCAGCCGCTGGCTTTTACGTTGTGCTTTCCTACGTTTGTCTGAGTGCATTTTGTGCCCGTCTTTCATACAAGGAGGAGACCAAAAAAAAGCCAAGTCCACATTTTCATCTATTCGTCGTGTTTTTATCCTCTCTGGAAATGCCTTTGCCGAAATATTGGATTGCTGTATGTTCTTCATTTGTATGTACTCATCTGCCATTCTTGTTTCTTCTCACTTTCCTCTCTTTCTATCTTTTTTGTGTGTTAAACTGTACCATACACCTTCATCTACTTTCATTACTAGAAACAGTTTTACCGCAGTTATCATTTCTCTTATCTCTGAAGATGTTGAGACTCAGCATGGTGTCGGATTGGTAGCGGGTTACGACTGATATTTTTTTTTTCAGTCCCTGAGCCAAGCTAAATAACAGAGGGTGTGCACTGCTTCTTTAGCAGACTCCACCACCAGTGAGACCACGTCGATCCCTGCCCCGTTAGTCAGGCTAAGCCTGTTACTAGAGGATATTAACGAAGAGATGAGGTAGGGTCTTGATCAGCTGTAGTTCGTCATTCTAGAAGACAACATGTCTTCGCCCTCGGCGGCCTATCAAAACTAAAAGTATCTCTCTCGCAGTGACCGCCCAGGTGGTGGAGGCTTATGTCCGCGATACACTGGGAATCTTCAGACAAGTCATAGAAATCCCCAACCTCACATACACTAGATTCATCACAATCACCAGGCGCCGGTTACAAATAAATAAATAAAGAAGCGCTTGGAGTTCGATATACATCGGAATAAGAACAAGAAGAAGACAAAAAGAAGGCAGCAACACACTGGTAGAGTTCCAACGGCAGAAAGCTATACAACTGCATTGTTCAGAACCATGTCTAACATAGTTAACGGAGACATACAAGAATCATAGAAACCCCTATCAGTTCTCATGAATGTTTGATAAGAAACTGCCCGTGAGCTTTGTGAGACATAATGAAGGATAGGGCACTGAAGGACATCGAGTTAATACTGAAAGATGATCGAAAGAAAGAAATCCCGCTTGAGTAGCGAGATGGTTGAGGCACTCGTTTCTGACGGGCAAGGTCGTTGATTTGAATCCAGAAGGAGATGTGTGAAAGATGTATGATGTTTTGGTCACGCACACAGTTCAGCGACTAATCTTGTTATGGCAGGCCAAGACTGTTGGTCGCATGCATCGCTGGTCATCGCGACGCAAGACTAGTCTAAGAATGTAAAAGTCATAGTGTCAATGAAACAAAAGGTTTAGCTTTGTTATAGGAATGGAGACTTCCAGGGGGTGCTTAGTATATAAGGTTTAACAGACTGAGAAGTCTTCAGTCACGGGTCGGCACATTTAGGCGTGTCCGGCGTCTGAGTGGGAGGGGGGGGGTGGTTCGATGGCTTCCAGACAGGCTTCTGCAAGGGGAGGGGTTGGTCTATGGCTTCCAGACAGGCTTCTACAAGGGGAGGGGGTTGGGGTTCGATGGCTTCCAGACAGGCTTCTGCAAGGGGAGGGGGTTGGGTCGGTGGCTTCCAGACAGGCTTCTGCAAGGGGAGGGGGTTGGGTCGGTGGCTTCCAGACAGGCTTCTGCAAGGGGAGGAGGATGGTCGATGGCTTCCAGACAGGCTTCTGCAAGGGGAGGGGGTTGGGGTTCGATGACTTCCAGACAGGCTTCTGCAAGGGGAGGGGGTTGGGTCGGTGGCTTCCAGACAGGCTTCTGCAAGGGGAGGGGTTGGGTCGGTGGCTTCCAGACAAGCTTCTGCAAGGGGAAAGAGTGAGTGTCACAAGTAGAAACATGTAGACGCCCCAGGGGTCTCCGGCGGCGGACGGGGTCCAACCGACAACGAAGAGAGCCAAGGGTACGTTCCACACCCTCTCCCGGCCGGGGCCCTCTCTTTTATACCCATCTTTTGCAGCTGATATATCTGAGATATTTGCTTACACTCTCTCCTTTATACCCATCTTTTACAGCTGATATATCTGAGATATTTGCTTACACTCTCTCCTTTATACCCATCTTTTGCAGCTGATATATCTGAGATATTTGCTTACACTCTCTCCTTTATACCCATCTTTTGCAGCTGATATATCTGAGATATTTGCTTACACTCTCTCCTTTATACCCATCTTTTGCAGCTGATATATCTGAGATATTTGCTTACACTCTCTCCTTTATACCCATCTTTTGCAGCTGATATATCTGAGATATTTTCTTACACTCTCTCCTTTATACTCATCTTTTGCAGCTGATATATCTGAGATATTTGCTTACACTCTCTCCTTTATACCCATCTTTTACAGCTGATATATCTGAGATATTTGCTTACACTCTCTCCTTTATACCCATCTTTTGCAGCTAAAATATCTGAGATATTTGCTTACACTCTCTCCTTTATACTCTTTTGCAGCTGATACATCTGAGATATTTGCTTACACTCTCTCCTTTATACTCATCTTTTGCAGCTGATATATCTGAGATATTTGCTTAGAACTCTCTCCTTTATACCCATCTCTTACAGTTGATATATCTGAGATATTTGCTTAGAACTCTCTCCTTTATACCCATCTCTTACAGCTGATATATCTGAGATATTTGCTTACACTCTCTCCTTTATACTCATCTTTTACAGCTGATATATCTGAGATATTTGCTTAGAACTCTCTCCTTTATACCCATCTTTTGCAGCTGATATATCTGAGATATTTGCTTAGAACTCTCTCCTTTATACCCATCTCTTACAGTTGATATATCTGAGATATTTGCTTACACTCTCTCCTTTATACCCATCTCTTACAGCTGATATATCTGAGATATTTGCTTACACTCCTTCCTTTTCGATACGCTCGTTGCACTGGGCATACATGTGTTGCCTCAAAGCCGCGACCCCTCCCCCCCCATCACAGTACATTCGGCCCCCCCCCCCACACACCAACTCTCCCACCCTGCTGCTAAAGATGATTGCAACTATGTGTGTAAACCGCCTAGAGGAGTCACTTATTTACCAAATAGAGAATGAGAGTGGGAATTGCTTAAGGGACACGAAAAGCCTGGGTTGACTGGAAATATGGGATGGGGAGATGGAGTAGAGAGAAGAAGTATTAATAGTGAGAGCTGTCAAAGAAGGAGTCAGCCTCAGAAAAATAAGTACTGATTAAACAGGTTTGATCGTACTCACGTACACTAAGATAAAATCAGCAGGAGAAACGAGAAAAGAATGGGTATCGTACTGCCGTACATTAAGACAGCCCCCAAAAGCCTTTAGTGGCCAGATTAAAGAGATTGAAAGTGAAGAAGGAGAGATATTAAGTAATAGAAATATAATAAATGACTCCAAACCCTACCATATCCAGATAAGTACTCACCACTAGATCTCCGACCAAAATAGTAGAAAGTATTAAAGTGTATAAAAATATAACCAGCCATTCATACTCTAAGAAATAAACAAATAATGTCCCATTAAATGTAAAAACAATTCATAAGCAGAGATTTTTTGTCCTTATTACAGATTTCGCTAGTTACTTGTCTGTACAAATGTGTACCTAGCACATGGAGGTGTAACGTGTAACGTGACCAAACCATCTGGTGGTAGTCCTGTAACATGACCAAACCATCTGGTTGTAGTCCTGTAACATGACCAAACCATCTGGTTGTAGTCCTGTAACATGACCAAACCATCTGGTGGTAGTCCTGTAACATGACCAAATCGTCTGGTGGTAGCCGGGTAACGTGACCAAACCATCTGGTGGCAGTCGTATAACGTGACCAAACCATCTGGTGGTAGTCCTGTAACATGACCAAACCATCTGGTGGTAGTATAATAGTGGTGTTACCCCAGCCTTTGCCCTGATGGTGTCATTTCTTATTTGATCTCTTCTTTGTCACATTCAGTTTTCTCCTTAAACATCTCTTTTCTGTCGTCACGATTTTCCTTCTTTTTTTGTGCCTGTTAGTGTCCATGTTTGACATTGACAGCAAAGAGTTTTGGAGGAAAACTGTGTTGTACAGTGCTCTTTTTGTTTGACTTGTGATTTTTTTGCCTTTTGGTTTTGCTTGTGTTTTTGCTTTTTTTTTTTTTTGACAAAAATATAAAAAAAAGAATAAATTAATCTACGAATGGAAGAAGCTGATACATATAAATTAAACATACATATAAATTAATTTTAAATAAATGTAAAAGATCGTGATAGGAGAATTTTATGTTTCCCACTCCAATCCTGTCTGTCAGGGTATAGGCGAGGACTAGTCAATTATGTCCTGAGATTTGACAGAGTTAGAAGAGATATCACAAACCGAGGATGTTAGAACCTCGCCATTAGCTTTGCCTCACGAGGCAGTGAGATTGAAGTTCACAGGAAGTACTCCATGATTTTCATATGTTACTTTCTTCTTATTATTATTATCATCAGTCTGCTTGTGCCATTAGCGTCGTGATGAGTTTCAGACATCGGTCCAAAGCAAGGGGAGAGGCCTGGATAGCTGTCATGTTATGTTTCCTCAGCGTGTCTTTCAGCCCCATCTATCCACATTTTTCTTTGGTCATTCTCGCGCTCTATATCCAGATGTTTTCCATTTGTATGCATGTGCCGCTGGTTGCTCTCTATTCATGAGCATCAGATGCCAGAACCACTTAACGCTCTGCTTATCGATGTAGTCTTTGACAGGTGTTGTTCCCACCATTTGCCGGATTATTTCATTTCGTATTTTGTTTATCATTTCTCTCGGGGATTTCATCTCACATGTTGTTATCTTTCTGTCATGGTATTTGGTGAGTGTCCATGTTCGGCATTGACGGATATCAAGAAAACATAACTCGATATCTACATATAATTACATGTTATCAAGGAAACATAACTCTACATCTACATATAATTACATGTTACCAAGGGAACATAATTCTACGTCTACACTTCTACAGCCCATCAATCTTGTAACTGAAAATTACACTATTTAAAAAGTCACATGTTTATTGCAGTGCTTCGGCTTTCACTTCAGCATGTATGATATACTGTATAGTTCAACGTTCAAAGTTCAAAATTCAGACTCAGGCTTCACTGCATTCGGGACAACCCCGTATATGCTCCAGCGCATGCCGCAGAATCCACCCAAGAGTATGTTTGCTAATAGTCCTCGTCAAGCTTTGTTTCTTTACCATGCGTTTTCTGCCGTACAGTTCGGATTTCCTGCCTGCACCTTTAATTTGTCCAAACTCCAGCAGTCTCCTCACAGCTACAATGTTCTTCCATTCCCGATCTTCGTTCTCCCGCAGTCTGTCCAATACAGCTTTAGCAATGTCCCCCTTGTCCAATGACAGTCTGACATTTATTTTTGCATGTCCAGCACGTCTGTCTGCCACATCACTGCCATGTACTCTCGTATGTCCTGGACAGTAAAGCCAGGTCAGGCTTGTCACAGCTGACTGGGTTAACAGATGAACCCATTCTTTTCGAAGCAGATTCTTCTCAGTCTTAAGAAGCATACTCTGTGAATCCGTCACAATAACACCATTAACCACATCATGAGCAACCAACCATTCCACTGCCGCCTACACAGACTCAATTTCCATTCGCATGCTTGAAGTGCTGACTTCAAAGGCTCTCGAACAATTATGTACCGTATAACAAAATCAGAATGCTAGAAATATGAGAGCACTTTAGCAAGTATAATATACTGTTTAACACATAAGAACTCTAGAAGTATGGGAGCACTTTAACATGTATGATATACTGTATAACAAATCAGAACGCTAGAAGTATGGGAGCACTTTAACATGTATGATACATTGTATAACAAATCAGAAAACTAGAAGTATGAAAGCACTTGGTTCTGACTTGGACACCATCTGCTCTCTCCTACCCACCCCTAAATGTCATAGAAGTTAAACTATAATTAGTCATACAAATCAACTTGCGGTACATTGTTTAACCATTGTTGTAATACACAATATAACAATATTACTGTTGTATATTACTGGAACCAACATGGAAACAAAAATCAAGGAAGACCCACACAACTGAGGATAAGGGAAATTATGAAAGTGCTTACATATAAGGAATAAACATGGAGGGAAGTGGAGAACAAATCCTAGAACAAGGATGACTGGAGAAAACATATCCATGACCTATGCAGAGTGACTGGCAATGAAGATGATGATGATGATTATATATGTTATAGTGACTTCCCTTGTAGCCAGTTTGATGTTGAGAGTTTCGGCATGGCGTATATTGCTTACAGCGTCTTTGTACAAGAAATGAGTTTGCTCTCGCCAGTTTTCTTGATTACTTCTTTTTTATGTTATGTTGTTATTTCGGCCACATGTAAGGCATAAATTTTGAACTTCATTGCCCAGTGGCGATATTTGTGTTCATTAGCCGTAAATGAACGTGATAGCTGACGGCCATTGCCTTCCAGACTTTCTCCTGCATACACAGGAAGATAAATCGATAACCCTTCTCCAGGTTTTATGACAAGTTTTTTTTTCGGTCAACTTTTGGCGCCAATGGCGCCTCAGCCGGGGATATCTCTCAACCTGACCACAGTTTGTAACATTTTGTTTTTTCCTGGGGAAAGAATGCTTAAGACTGTCTCAGATTTACTGACGCAAATGACCAGTAAGACCGCAACTCCGGAAGGGTGTCTGACAGCAAGCAGAATGATTAAGGTAGCAGGAGTTGTTATTGATTATAAATCAGAGTCGACTGACATTTTAATGTGCAACCCATCTTTGTGGCTGAACTATGTTTTGTACGGGCGGGAAAGGTCGTGTTGGCGGATTCGGTTATAGTCTTATAATGTAATCTGGAAACGAATGTTGCCGTTGTAGTTATCTGTCGTCCGTTGCTGCTTCTATAATTTTATTTATTTCATTTTGTTTTTGCATCTAGAAAGATAAGGCTGTTGTTGTTGTTGTTGTTGCTGTCTTTGCCACTGCTGTTCTTGTTGTTGCTGCTGCTGCTGTTGTCTGATATCTCAGAAACTCCGAGTAAAGTGGTCTTATCAATAGAGAAAATGTTGAAGACCATCCATCATGTGAACAAGAGATAAGCCACATTGAAGATCTGAAATCATCATCACCATCAGGTGCCGTGCCGACTGGCGTTTGCTATTATGCTTCTTCAGAGTACTCGATCCTTCATACAGGCCATCAGTTCAGTTGGTGATCTCCTCTCATACCATCCTGTCAGACTGTCCAGTATCATTTCTCTTGGTCTTCCTCTTGATCTTCTTCCTTCTATTTTTCCTGTTGTTATAATATTTTCAATGTCCTCTCTTCTCATTGCATGTCCTATGAAAGTACATTGTCTCTCTCTTATCTTTTTGACAAGGTTTTTTGTCTCTCCAGCTCTTCTCATACATTCTTCATTAGTTATTTTTGCTGTCCAGGGGATTCGCAACATTCTGAAATGGACTCTCAAAAATGGGGAAATTCTTAGCGGACGTAACAACAACCACCACCAAGACCACCAGGAACTGTCGTCGGACAACTCAGTTGAGGTTGCTATCAAAAACACCAAGGAGGACTTGAAACAGAGTCCGCTGCTCAGGTAGCTCTATCCTCACTTTAGTATAATCCCTAGTTTTAGTTCCTCGAACACAAGGAAGATACAACGGGAAGAGAACTATTCTCCTAACTTGGAGAAAGATAAAACTGGAAGAGAACCAATCTCCTAACTTGCAGAAAGATAAGACTGGAAGAGAACCATTCTCTAACTTGGAGAAAGATAAGACTGGATATCGTCAATGGAGACGTTTAGAGGGCCAAGGATGAAAAAAAAGAAGTGCCTATTTTCGATACTGCGATGCTGAAAATAGACTGTTGTGTTATTTCTAGACAATAGAGCTTTTGCCGTTGCTATTTTTGTTGTGGTTGCGATTGCTGCAGTTGCTTTTGCTCCTGCTGTAATTGTTGTTTTCCTGCTGATTTTGTTGTTGTTGTTGCTGCTTCTGCATTCATTATTGCTGTTGCTGTTGTTATTGTTGTTGTCTTTGTTCATGTTGCTGGTGTCGATGTTGTCACTGCCTTTTGCTGCTGTTATTGTTGCTATTGTATTTGTTGTTGTCTTATTGTTGCTGCGCTTGTTGATTTTGTTGTTGCTGCTATTGATGCTGCGGCTGATGCTCCTGTTATTTCTTTCGTGACTATTTTATTATTGTTGTTGGTGTTGTTGTTGCTTATAAAAGTCGACGCATTTTTTTATGATGGTATAGTTAGCTCCGATTCCTGCCTGGTTAGTTAACTCCGTATATATTACGTATGGTCCATTAAACGCGTTGAATCCTTACATAAATGTCTAGACGCCGTGCCTATTAGAATTATTACAGCTTTCGATATCAATGTTCTGAATGTATTTATAATGGAACACACACACAAACACACGCACACACGCAAACACACACACACACACACATATCGCTCTCTTTCTCTCAAGGCACATGGGACTTCCGCAAGGGTTTTCCACAAACGCCTGTCACTCGCCTTTTTCCTTGCTCTTGCCGAGATAAGTCCTCTCTGTTGCGCAAAATCCTCTCTGTTGTTCTTCTCCATGTCTCCTTTGGTCTATCTACTCTTAGTCCTGTCCCCCCCCCCAACCTCCCTGTGGTGTCCATCTCAGTGCTGGTTTTGGGTTATGAGTGGTCAGTCATCCGGGGCACATGTCTCAATCGTCGCCAGCGTCTTTCCTCGATAAATAATGTCAACGGCTTCATCTGCATTTCTGCCACGTATATATTCCTTTCCAGATTCTGTGTTTATATTCTGGAGAATATCTTTCTTAGAACAGTCGGGATTTCGAGTCTGTTTTACTGAGAGACAAACTCAATTCGCTGCTTCTTACAACAACACACAGGATATAATGAAACATTTTTAGAGCGGAAATCAAGCCCTCTTAAATCTTTCTAGTAACCTTTACATGACCGACATGGCATGTGCGCTGACTACTTAATAATTTACATCTTTCCAGAGAGCACTTTGTCAGAAGTACACGGGATAACAAGAGTTCTTCATCTATAAATCATCATTAAGACCAGACGGTGCCGTCCTGCGTCCAGCCATCTTGACAACAAGTTCTATCATCCATGATCAGGAGAAGATGACTGTTTTTTAAAAAAATCAGCTTTCAACTTGTTCACACTTATCCACATATTTTGTCTTCTCCAATGCACTTTCTCTGAACATTTTCAATATTTTGTTATGCCTAATTATATTTGTTATCACATTAACTGCACAATTCAAAAATTTCTTTTTTTTTTTCATTTTCTTTCATTTTAACATTTTTTTAAAACATTATTGTCTTCTTTCCTAATTAAAAATCCGCATTCTTTTGAATTTCCCAATTTTTACGGCTCATTTTCTAGTCTTTTTTTGTTGTTTTTTTTGTTGTTTTTTGTTGTTGTTGTTAAGTATGAATCGTTCATTGTTAGAATTTTTTGTTTGTTTTTAACTCATTCGCTTCAAAACAACACTGGCGGGATCTATGAAAATCAATGCTCATAATAATGTTTATAAGCACAGTCTAAATAAAATGAAAAGTAGCATGGTTCTAACCCATTACATAAAACAAAGTTCCTCTAAAGTATAGAGGAACTTCTTTCTAACTGTAACTATCATCAGAGACTGGCATCTCCGCATTCCTAGCATTCCCATAACTGCTCCGACTTCCGTTCTAAAACCCACTGAAGTGTGGGCCAGCTGGTGGAGCCAGTCACACACTGGTTGTGGTAACACGCGCTAAACCACTTCTTTCGGAAAAAATGTCCACTTCCCCTCTACTCCCCCACCTTGTTCATCCTCCTGATGTGGTTGTCGTCATTCAACCCGATGTCGTCCTCCATACGCAGCCTATCCAAGGCGGCTCTTGAAATATCTCCTCCTTGTCCATTCTTATAGTGACCTGAAGTGAGGCACACTTTTCTGCTTGTCCGCTTTCTCTTTGCCTGTGACTCCCGCATGACCTGGACAGTATATCCAAACTGGACAACCGAGAGCCTCGTGGAATCTGGGCAACTTCCTTCTAGTTTATTTCTGCTGAAAGTTCTCATCAATATTTATTCTGGCAGAGCATGGAAAAATATTTCAGGCGTGAAAGAGTTAATAGAAGGTTGCCATAGTTCCATCTGTTGTCATAGAAACAATGCACTAATGTCCGTATAGTTAGAAACAATGTGGAAAGCAAGTTGAGAACTTTATTCCCTTATCAGCCATCTGTGCCCAGACTTGTTTCAATCATTTGTTATGATGAACTGGTCACGGAAGCGTGCGGTTTAATATTTTCCATACAATAAGTTGTACAGACCGATCTCTTTGGGGACACATGACCGCCAACGTCTACGCGTGCGGCAGCTGAGCATGACGAAAAGGTTCCCACAGTTAAATGTCTTTCAGCTTCTCATGACGGAGTGTCCTTTTTGCATCTTGACATAAATAAGTGGCTTAAGTTGGAATCCTGGGAAATCTTAAAGAATTAGTGAATTCCTCTTACCGGACGTGCTGTCGCCAAACCCGTGGAAATGTAGAAAACTAGGTTTAAATCTGAATTCAAGTTTAACACATTTGTCATATGATTTTTCTCTTTTAGAACGAGGCTGTCTATATTTTAGATCGTTCTTTGGTTTACACTGGAATCCTAATTACCTTTTCCTAAATCCCTTGCTTTCTATTGCTCATCATTAGTTAGGAGTGGATAAATACCTGGATGTTTCTTAAGTTAATCTCTCTCTCTCTCTCTCTCTCTCTCTTTCTCTCTCTCTCTCTCTCTCTCTCTCTCTCTCTTCAGTGTTAATTATGTTTATTACATGAAAAGCATATTTGTAGAATGTCTGGAATAGAATGAAAGATGTATGATAAAGGGCAGAATGTCAAACGGGGCTGCGTGCCCAACTCTTAACCCTTTTGAAATAAAGATCAATCAATCAATCAATCTCTCTCTGAACCTTAAGTGCATAAGGCGCATGGGTCTTTCGCACAGGTTTTCCACAAACGCCTGTCCTTTTCCTTACTTTCCGCTCTTGCCAAAGTGAGCCCTCTACTGCTCAGAACCCTCTCTGCTGTTCTTGTCCATGTCTTAAGTTAACATTCAGCCAGTGTTTCTGCAGTGTGGACAAGGCATAGATTATTACATTTTGTATTACTCTTCTAATGTATTCTCTCTATTAGACGTTTATCTTTATCATCTTTAAAAAAAACATGACTGAAAAATGAGGGGGCGAACAGGCTGTCCGATGTTGTCTTGAGCAACCCATATCTGACCGCTTCTCTGTTGATACCCCCCCCCCCCCCAGTAGCAGGTCCAGCCTCGTCAGAGGAGCAGGGATTGCTATACTCCCCACGGTGGCAGAGTCTCATAAAGAACTAAACCGCCCCTCCCCAGTAACAAGCCCAGCCTCGTCAGAGAAGCAGGGATTGCTATACTCCCCACGGCGGCAAAGTCTCATAAAGAACTAACCTCCCCCCCCCCCGGCCACCCAACTTTTTCACTCCACCCAAGAACTGACACATTGTCCGCCATAACCCACTTCCAATTCGACACCATGATGTGCTCCGTCATCATCACATCATCGTCCGCAAAAAAAAAAACATCTATCTTCCAGGAAGATAAGAACAAGAAATGTGAAAAAAATTTTCCGAGCAAAACCTAATTCAAATTTTCCCCAAATAAAATAAATTTAGCTCTGATTTTATATATATATATATATATTTATATATATCCTTTCCGTGCCATTAAACGTCATATAGGGCTCGCAAGGTATTTCGCCAATTTTTTCTTGTTTTCGGCGAGCTTTTCAACCTCATAGAGGGATATTATACCTATTAGTTTGGTCTCTCTTTACAATGTCCTCTTCAGAGTTTCACGTGATCTGCCTCTTTTTCTTCGGCCAGTTGTGTTCCGCTTGATAGCTCGTTTTTGGGATTATCTGATCGTTTGAATACTGCAGATAGAGACATTTCATTAGCAATAATGCGTGTTACCCTGATTTTTGCGATGCGCCTTTTGGCTGGGTAACTCCGACTTAAGCACCTTTCCTTGCTAGGGCAGACTGTGGTCTTGCTCGGAATGCCACGAAGACAGTGTGGCTGGCCTGGCCAAAACTTTGTTTTCTAGCCTCTGGTGGCTGTATGTAAGTCCCTTCTCCATGTCAGATGATTTTGAGACAGTTCCACAAAGACACTCTGACTTTGAGATGAGGAATCTGATGAGTGCTTCAACGATAACAATTCCCCCCCACCTATAGTCTACTGGCTCTGTTTTGTTTACATCATTCTGATAGCCATTGTTGTAAAGACCCATAGGCTTGTCACGTCCTGGATTCATTGGTTTCACACCAGACTTCCCTCATCCCCGCCAGAGATCTCCATGTCCCCATCCGTCCACCAGCCTGGCATTACATTTTACAAAAATAACAATTACAATTAGTGTTGATTGCTACAAGTTTCTGGGCTACAGAGGTAGGTCAGAGTTTTTAAGCAAACAGATCTATGTTCCTTGAAATGGAGCAACCAGACATACCAATCACCTATAATCAGAATAAAAGCATGATAAAAACCTACAGGAAGCCACAAACACCACCACATGATGACTATCACATGCTAAACAGAAAGGAACAAGTCACCATCTTCCGTCTCCGAACAGGACACAGCCGACTCCGAAGTCATATGTATACAAAGTTTAAGGTTGGTACTTCTAATCTATGTACATGTGCCCAGGTGCCCCAAACTGTGGAACATATCCTCCAGAACTGCACCAACTATGAGACACTGAGAAATAATTACTGGCCCAGTGAAACCACTAAAGAAGATAAGCTCTACGGTTCCATACATGAATTACAAAAAACAGTGAAATTTATCCAAGAGACAGGACTGCAGATATAGACAGACAATGCGAACGAAGAAGAAGAAGAAGATCTGATCGTTTCTTCTCATCACTTGATTATACAACGGTTTTATTTCAGCAGTTGTATAGCGCGGCTAGTAGAGACTTGTTCACCATGCTTGTTCCGTAAAGTTCGCCTCGCGTGTGGCGAAAAGATATATTCAGGTCGCCTGCCCGTGGACTAAACGGCCCATAACCCTGCCGCTACTTTTAAAAAGTCGTTTATCTTAGTTTTCTCATGCCCCGCTAAGTCTAACAGTAAGCCGGCCCCACTGGGTGAGATCAGTTATAAAATGTCTTGTAGCACGCAGATTTTAGTTTCGTTTGGTTTTGTTCGATACCTAGGGCGCGAGTGATCTGCTCTTTTGTCCAGCTTGAACGATCGGAGTCCAAGGACCCACCAGGTCTAATGATCGATGAGATTCATGTGGCTGCCGTACAGCGACTGTTTCAGAGGCATTTCCCTTCTTAAGATTTTCGACTTGGTAGAGGCTAAGGGGCGTTGCTGCAGGTGGCAGGTTTCTCAGGAAGCTCCATCTCGATCGAGTACCCCTCTCGCTCGTACCAAAGTGCTCAGTACCCATCTGCAAGCTCAGGGTTTCTCACTTATTGACCAAGAGTAGGCCCAAAGAGAAAGAGAAGAAATGCAGTCAGTGAGTCAGTTTGAAGCCTGGGGTGATCAAGGGGCCCAAAGATTGGTGCGGAGGACCAGTTATAGAGGGTCCAGAGGACTCAAAAAACAAACTTGGAATAGGGTAGAGTCCAGAATATAGTTGTGCACCACCTTACAAACTTCCTTCAGAGACCTTGTTTTACCGTGACCTATAAGAAGACAAGAGAATTTATGATATACAGAGGGTAAGATATGATATAATGAGGGTAAGATATGATATAGTGAGGGTAAGATATGATATAGTGAGGGTAAGATATGATATAGTGAGGGTAAGATATGATATAATGAGGGTAAGATATGATATAGTGAGGGTAAGATATGATATAATGAGGGTAAGATATGATATAATGAGGGTAAGATATGATATAGTGAGGGTAAGATATGATATAATGAGGGTAAGATATGATATAGTGAGGGTAAGATATGATATAATGAGGGTAAGATATGATATAATGAAAGTAAGATATAATATACACAAGGTAAGATATGTAGATGGCTGTGTTATGGTTATACGATGCAAGAGTTGGGGAGTGCTGATGGAGTGGGGAGAGAGAAGAATGCGACTGTGTTTTTTTTCGTCAATGTACAAACTCTGACACTCATTTATCTTCTTCTAGAGAAATCTGTTTCTAGAACAAACAAAAAAATAAATTACAAGAACACAAATATTGTGCAGCAACTGACATTGTATTCATGGACAAGTTTAATGGCCATTAAGAATAATCCGATGTATTGTAATATAATGAATACAGTTAATTTGTTCAGGAAATCCATTATTTGATAATGTTTCACATTTCTACAGACTATAATTAGCGCGATTTAGTGTTTGTGTGTGTGTGCGTGCATGTATGTGTGTGTGTGTGTGTTGGGCAGGGGGATGGGAGAGAGAGAGAGAGAGAGAGAGAGAGAGAGAGAGAGGGTGCAATATTTGCTAGTATCTGTTCTCACTAGACAGGAATAATGGACATGGTGTACAGATATGCGTAGAAGGCCTACGTCACCTTAATAAGAAAGGAACGACAAAATGAAGTCAGAAGAGTAATGGACAAAAAAGAACTGGACATTTCCTACATAAACATGACTTATAGTTACCGTGGCCCAATTAGGCCAATGAGATATTTGTACACTGGGCCATTTAGAGACACTCCTGAAAGCACAATGACCTTTAACAAGGTTGTACTCAGCAAACACCTGCCTGCTCCACAACTAAAAGCTTGTAAAATCTAAAGAGTTGTTTTAAGAGTTTATTGTTAAAGAGTCAGGGGTCTGCAAACTTCTTTCGCTCAGGGACCGCATGCCAAGCCTGTAAGTGATTGGCTGGCCTTACTTATCTCTATAGCACTTACTGACCGTTGAGGCCAGGCAAAGGAGCTGATCGCTAGAGCCCAGGGTATCAACAAAACTAGGGGATTGGTTTCTAAAGACAAGGAGACTAGTTTCTAAAGATAAGGAGACTAGTTTCTAAAGATAAGGAGACTAGTTTCTAAAGATAAGGGGACTAGTTTCTAAACATAAGGAGACTAGTTTCTAAACATAAGGAGACTAGTTTCTAAACATAAGGAGACTAGTTTCTAAACATAAGGAGACTAGTTTCTAAAGACTAGTGCGATGAGTTTCTAAAGATAAGGAGACTAGTTTCTAAATATAAGGAGACTAGTTTCTATAGACTAGGGGATTGGTTTCTAAAGACAAGGACACTAGTTTCTGTAGACTAGGGGATTGGTTTCTAAGGACAAGGAAATTAGTTTCTATAGACTAAGGGATTGATTTATAGAAATAAGGAAACTAGTTTCTATAGACTAGTGGATTGGTTTCTAAAGATAAGGAGACTAGTTTCTAAAGATAAGGAAACTAGTTTCTAACGACCATAAGATTGGTTTCTAAAGACAAGGAAACTACTTTCTATAGACTAGGGGATTGGTTTTTAAAGATGAGGAGACTCGTTTCTAAAGATAAGGAGACTTTCTAAAGACAAAGGGATTGGTTTATAAAGATAAGGAGACTAGCTTCTAAAGACAATGAAACTAGTTTCTAAAGATAAGGAAACTAGAATATAAAGACAAAAAGATTGACTTCTAAAGATAAAGAAGCTAGTTTCTACAGAAAAGGAGATTAGTTTCAAAAGACAAGGGGACTTCTTCCTAAAAACAAAGCGATTAGTTTCTAAAGATAAGAAGACTACTATCAAACAACAAGGGGCTGGGTTTTCAAGACATGGTGGCCACTTTCTAAAGATAAGGTAAATAGTTTCTAAAGGCAAAAAAAGACTAGTTTCTAAAGACAAGGGGACTAGCTTCTGATTCCAAGGAGAATAGTTTCGCGAAGTCCATTACATCAGACTTAACATAAATAAATTACATATGTACAAAAGAGCAAATGCGCTTCGACTGGGAACACTCAGACCGTACTTAAGACAGACGTTCACGGAGACTTAAAATCTCTAAGCATTACTCACCCACAGCGAGGTTTTACTGCCAGTGGCATCTTTCTTGTAACAACCTTTTCCTCTGGGAAATATATGAGATATACATGAGGAATACATGAGATATACAAGAGAGATTACGTTAGAGGCATGAGAGATACGTGAGAGATAAATGAGAGATACATGAGATATACAAGAGAGATTACGTGAGAGGCATGATAGATATATAAAAGATAAATGAGAAATACATGAGATATACAAGAGAGATTACGTGAGAGGCATGATAGATATATAAAAGATAAATGAGAGATACATGAGCTATACAAGAGAGATTACGTGAGAGACATGAGAGATACGTGAGAGATAAATGAGAGATACATGAGAGATTACGTGAGAGGCATGATAGATATATAAAAGATAAATGAGAGATACACGAGCGATACACCCTTTCACAGTTTGTATCAAAAAGTATTTTCTTCTCTCTGTCTCTGTATCCCCCCTCCCCTCTCTCTCTCTATCTCTCTCTCTCTCTCTCTCTCTCTCTCACGCACACACACATACACTTTCCCATACACTCACAAAAACACAGGAGCACACTTTTTTCTGAAATGAATTATTTACAGTTTTTATTGATTTCTACCAAGGCACTTCCAATTAGTAATTCTGGCAACATGATAATCGGTATAATTCACGATATTCAGATCTTTCCATTTTCTTTGTGAAGAGAAGGAGATTAGTTTCTAGAGACAAGAAAAGCGTTTCCTAAAGACAAGGAGACTAGTTTCTAGAAACAAGAAAAGCGTTTCATAAAGACAAGGAGACTAGTTTCTATAGACAAGAAAAGTGTTTCCTAAAGAAAAGGAGACTAGTTTCTATAGACAAGAAAAGTGTTTTCTAAAGAAAAGGAGACTATTTTCTATAGACAAGAAAAGTGTTTTCTAAAGACAAGGAGACTAGTTTCCAGAGATAAGGGGACCGGTTTATAAACTGGTAATTTTGACAATCTGGTGATCCGCATAATCCAATACTCGGATCTTTCCTTTGTCACATTTGAGAAAAAGGACAGAGAAAAAGAGAGAGAGAGAGAGAGAGAGAGAGAGAGAGAGAGAGAGAGAGAGAGAGAGAGAGAGAGGCTGAGAGAGGGGAAAGGCACATCGGAAAAAAAAAACTATAATTTTGTTACAGACCTCCAAAGAGAATTATTTTGTGCCCTCTGCGAACGTCTGGGAGAGACTATTAATAACTTAACTACGAGCAGTGTTTCTCTTGGCTACAAGGCTGGACCTTCTAGAGAATGTTTTAAGCTGATACGAAGTTATTTCTCTGTCTCTCAGCAACCGCCCCCCCCCCTTTTTCAACCCCTCAACCTTACTGTATTAAGCACCAAATCTATTTTCATCCATACCACCCCGCTTCCTGTTCCAATTTTTGTTGTATCTTACTTTACTTTTGCTCTGTTTTTGCTGGTGTCACGTCCACACGTTGAGGAAGACCACTGGGATGATGCGTCTCCATTTCATGCAGACTTTTGCTGCCCAAGACAAATGTTAATTTCTTAGTTTCTATGGTAGCAAAGATCACGGCACTGGAGCCCGCGGCACATTTGTCCGAGCTGGTGAATCAGTCAAGATTATGTCTTGCTTCTTCTTTGGTGATCCCAGTAACAGTCTTGGCCCGGCCAGTGGGATTTGATTTTCGGTGAGACGAAACTTTGTGGCAGAAGCGTTGCACCTGTTTTAGCTCCATTCCAGGTCTGAAAATAAATTTTAAAAAAGAAATAGCTGCAGTAACCCACTCCCAATCCGACACGATGCTTGCGCTTCAACGTCTTCGTCGCATCGGTTGCAAAGAACACCCTGTTTGCTGTTCCGGGGAGACAGAAGAACATGTTCTGAGCTTCCATTATCACCTGAGTTCTCATTTTACAATTTTTTTTTTCGTTCGTTCATAATTTATATTCCACGCCATGGGTAAACGCCACAGGATGATGACAACATTTGTCCTAAATTAGTCTCGCTGGCAAGTCTATACTCCTGAATCTAGCTCCATAAACAAAAGTTTCTGCGCGTTATCTTGTTGTCTTTGGCAATGAGATTCACAGTTTGTACACAGCATCTTTACAGGTTCATTAAGCTTGGGGGTACGTTTCCTGGAATGGCTTTACCCATCGCTCTTTCATCTGCTTGATAGCTTTCCCTGATATTTACTTAGCTGTTCACATTGGTGCATGCTCATGTTCCTTTCGCCCCTATTATTTTCATTTTCCCCCCACTTCACTCCCATTTCATCTTTTTTCTTCATCTCTCTCTTTATCTCTCTCTTTTACTCTATACATAGGCAACGTTTGCGCGTGATAGAATCCAGAAAACGACCCTCTTTTGTATCCAAGTTTTTTTTTCGACATTTACCTCCCTTTGTGACATTCTTCCCCTGGATGCATTCTGGGATGTTTACTTCCCTTTTTGTTATTTCCCTTGAGAAGGGAGTCTATTCCTTCTGCTGTGAATATGGACGGGGTTGGGTGTATATATTGATTACATATTTGTTGTTCTCTTAATTCTCAGTGGCGCATCTATTTTTGAATCATTACAGCTTTTTTTTATGTCTGTGTGCCTTTGACTCGTAATTGCTTTTGTTGTTTTTGTTGTTCTAGAGTGCTGTTATTTCAGTTCATCTAATTTTAATTTAGCATGTTCTTGTTTCTTAAAAAAATAGTTTTGTTTTGTTTGTATTCATCATGATGTTAGTAATCTCATCCTCTTCTTCTTTGTTCAGTAAAATATTCATGAAAGATATCAGTAAGTCGGCGCCCATATTAATATATATGTATTCTGTAGTGTTATACAATGGTTTAGTGAATACGTAAGGTAGATAGAGGTGTATGATGCAGTTTTACAAAGTGAGGGAGGGAGTGAGTAAGGTGAGAAAAAAAAAGAATAGACAGTATGAGAATGTATAAATGAAAAACATGCAACATCCGACATTTCGGCGTGAGCCTTATTCGAGGATACATACACAACGAAACAAAAACACGAATAACTTATATAAATGTGTCTTCCTCCAAGTAGGAAACAGAAATGTGTGTGGTCGAAGGGAGAAGGAAAAACCACGCTGCCTCCAAACAAAAGATGCCCGATAGAGCCAATCATAAAGAAGAGGTAGAGAGAGAGGAGGAGAACAAGTGGGAGAAAGGGGTGAGGGGAAGGCAATAGAAACATGATAGCCGCTAGAGGTGTCGGGAGGGGGGGAAGAGGGGAGAGAAAAGGGGACGCGGAGAGATAATGAATGAAGAACATAAACACCTGCAGAGAGAAAATGTGAAACTGGTGAATAGGACAAGCCAATATGTTGGCAGAGAAGAAAAAAATAGGGTGGTGGTAGGGAGGGGTAGCATAGAGAAAGAAAGTAGAGTTTTAAAAAAAGACAGTGGAAAAATAAAGAAGTTACAGAAAGCTGAAGACATTGTTAATTCCAGCTGGGTGGAGACAGCCAGTCTGGAAAATAAGGCGCTGTTCTAGGACCCTCTGAGATCGTACATCGGCAGAACAAGAGCGGATCTCACTAACAGAAATGTCCTGTTTTCCCCTGTGGATGCCAAGGCAAAAATGTTTAGCCACAGGTGTCCAGGCCCTCTTAGAAATATCATAGATGTGTGAATACGTAGACGTCAGTTCTGTAGTGTTATATATTGGTTTAGTGAATACGTAGACGTCAGTTCTGTAGTGTTATATACTGGTTTAGTGAATACGTAGACGTCAGTTCTGTAGTGTTATATATTGGTTTAGTGAATACGTAGACGTCAGTTCTGTAGTGTTATATATTGGTTTAGTGAATGCGTAGACGTCAGTTCTGTAGTGTTATATATTGGTTTAGTGAATGCGTAGACGTCAGTTCTGTAGTGTTATATATTGGTTTAGTGAATGCGTAGACGTCAGTTCTGTAGTGTTATATATTGGTTTAGTGAATACGAAGACGTCAGTTCTGTAGTGTTATATATTGGTTTAAATAGGCGTGTGTCCGGTAGTGTTATATCTTGGTTCACATAGGCGTGAATTCTAAGGTGTTATCTCACGGAAAAAAGTCAGTGTGCGACGCTTTAAAAAGCACCATGAACGTGTTCAGGTGATGACCGAAATAAAATTTGACACACATTACGTTTAATAATCCAATAACAGATAAAATGATAACTTTCAGGCCAGTCACATGTCACAGAAAAATGGAAAAATCTCACCTAATGTGGCTCACCACCCCAAGAATAGAAAAACAGGGTTTCAATATCGTGTGTGTCCTCCTCGGGCAGTTATCACTGCTTGACATCGCCTTCTCATCGAACCAATGACACGTTGTATCAGTTGTTGGGGCATGTTATTCCATTCTTCTTGCAACTCTTGGGCTAATTCTTGGCGGTTCCCAGAACGATTGTGTCGTCTTCGCAACCTGCGGTCCAGTTCATCCCAAATGTGCTCGATAGGTGACAGGTCCGGTGAAACTGCTGGCCGTGGCAAGACAGTAATCTGATGCTGCTGAAAGTGGTCCCTGACCACATGTGCGACATGTTGCGAGCGTTACCCTGCTGCATTATCACGCCTTGTCCATTAGCATCCAGAAAAGGCATTACGTGGCGTGTAATGATTTCGTCCTTATATCGTAAACCTGTAAGGTTACCATTGAGGAAGACTAGGTTTGTTCGGCCAGCATAGGAAATTCCTCCCCAAACCATTACACTGCCTCCTCTTCTCCTATCCTCCTCTTGCACACAGTTATACGCAAAACGTTCTCCTCTTCGCCTGTACACTAAAGCACGCCCATCATGGCCTTGCAGACAGAATCTGAACTCATCAGTGAATAAGATCCGTCTCCATTGATGATAGGGCCATGCCACGTGGTGCTTGGCTCAGGTCAAGCAGGTTTGTCTGTGACGAACTGTCATTACTGGTCTAACTGCAGGCCTATGAGGTAAGAGATTTACCTCTCTGAGTCTGTTCCTCACTGTCTTGCCCGACACACGTCTTAAACCTGGAATGTTGCTGGCAGTCCATGTTGCCTGGAGAAACCTGTTACGAAGGTGCATGAGGTGGATGTAGCGGTCTTGTGCAAGGGTGGTAACTCGTGGTCTGCCGCTTCTATGGCGGTCAGCAACGGAATAATTGTGGTTAAAACGACTTTGAAGGCGTGATATTGTGTTTCTGTGAACATTAAAATATTGAGATACTGCTGCTACTGTTGATCCAGCAATTAACTTCCCAACAGCTATTTCTCGTTGATGTTCATTCAATCTTGGCATGATGAAAAAGATGTTTATGTTGGAATTCACTACTCCTTTCTTCAATGATTAAGAAAAGAGATCCCTGGGAATAGAATTACACACTTAGCCTCATTTTATCCGTGGTCAGTAACCAATCATGGATCACTGCACGTGATTTCACTGGAGCTGTGGTTATCTCCCCATGAATAGTGCGATCAACTTCGTGCAGCACGGGGAAGTGGGCAACACTCAGACAAAACTTCGTGCAGCACGTGGAAGTAGACAACACTCAGACAAAACTTCGTGCAGCGTGGAAGTAGACAACACTCAGACAAAACTTCGTGCAGCACGGGGAAGTAGACAGCACTCAGACAAAACTTCGTGCAGCACGTGGAAGTAGACAGCACTCAGACAAAACTTCGTGCAGCACGTGGAAGTAGACAGCACTCAGACAAAACTTCGTGCAGCACGTGGAAGTAGACAACACTCAGACAAAACTTCGTGCAGCACGTGGAAGTAGACAACACTCAGACAAAACTTCTGCCAAATTTGACTTCATTTCACTCATGACAACGTGACTGGTGCGCTTGGCACCACTGCACACTTACTTTTTTCCGTGAGTATATATATATATGGTTTACGTACACGTAAGTTCTGTCGTGTTATGTATTAGCTTACGTAGACATATGAGTTTCGCAATGTTATATATTGGTTTACGTTGTCGTGACTTCTGTTGTGTTATATACTGAATTACCTGGTGTCAGTTCTATAGTGTTATATACTGGTTTACGTAGGTGTCAGTTCTGTTCTATATTGGTTTACGTAGACGTAAGTTCTGTAGTGTTATATATTGGTTTAGTGAACACATAGACGTTAGATCCATAGTGTTATATACTGGTTTACTTATATGTCAGTTCTATTGTGCTATACATTGGTTTAGTGAATACAAAGACGTCAGTTTTGTAGTATTATATACTAGTTTACGTAGTAGTGAGTTCTTTTGTGTTATATACTGGCTTACGCAGTCGTGAGTTCTGTTGTGTTATATACTGGTTTATGTAGTCGTGAGTTCTGCTGTGTTATATACTGGTTTACGTAGTCGTGAGTTCTGCTGTGTTATATACTGGTTTACGTAGGTGTCAGTTCTGTTGTGTTATGTACATGCTTAGAGAGCAGAAACTCTTCACGCTTTATAATCCCACTAAGATGGTTTAAAGAGCACACAATCCCTTAAACAAATCGCCCAGCGGTTCCCAATCCATTTCAACACGACTATAAACCAACAACGATACGTGAATCGCAACCACCTTCAAAAAGAAATTATAAAAATGTTGAAATTCAACATTTGTCAATACCTTTGTTTCCACTCCAGAGATCCCTAAATGGGTCTTTGCATTATGTGCTCTCCCATCGACAGAGCCCTATAAGTCTTCGGACTTTCTTTTGTTGAAAACACGATGTAACTTTTCATTTAACCAGTCAGAGCTCTTCTGAATCCAAAGTTAAACTAGTGTTTTATGCATGTGGGATAAATACGCCATATTTGATATAAAGATAGGGAGTAACATTCAATTTTCTTTCGAGATTGAGTGGTAGAATGGTCACACTGACCGACTAGACCTATCTTACTATATGTGTTTCTCGCAGCTGTAGATCTGTTAGATTTATTGGATGTCACAAACATCCATAAATAGTGATTTTTCTGTGTTGAAATTTGAATGACTACGTATTCTGTATTGGATTATGACACAGCTAAGGTAAGTATAAAGTAGATTTTATTGCTCAGCCCTAAAATTTTTTTAGGGCTAAAAACTCGATCCATCGTTTCATACCAGTTGTGTTTTTTTTCTTTTCTTTGGTTTTTTTTTAATGACAAATAATTTCATTTATGGAATCTTCATTCATTTCCACTTATTTTAATGTGCGATACACACGTGGTAATCATGGAATTAATTTGGTACAATAACTTTTACACAAGGAACCCCTTCTCCAAAATGTCCGCGTCATTAGAAACTAAGGAACGGTTTGGGAGTAACTTGAGTGGAAATTAACATGATGCAGCTTTTGCCACAAATAAAAAAATTAACTATTTTAAATATTACTTCCTAAATAATCTAACAGTAGGAAAAATGTCATAAACTGCTCAGAGTATTAACAACAATAACAACAACAACAATTTAAAACATTTCACTGAATCGTAGATATTTTGGTTGTTGCTATTTTAATATTTAAGATTGAAAATATGAAGTAGTAGTTTCCTATAAATATTTTTAAAAGTTTAACTTACTTTCTTTCCTCTAGTGAGCCTACCCCAGACTCCTCCCAGTGAGCCTAGACTCCCCGTAGTGAGCCTACCCCAGACTCCCCCCAGTGAGCCTAGACTCCCCCTAGTGAGCTTACCTTAGACCCCCCCCCCCCAGTGAGCCTACCCCATACTCTCCCCAGTGAGTCTAGACACCTCCTAGTGAGCTTACCTCAGACTCCCCACCTAGTGAGCCTACCCCATACTCTCCCCAGTGAGTCTAGACTCCCCCTAGTGAGCTTACCCCAGACCCCCACTAGTGAGCCTACCCCATACTCTCCCCAGTGAGTCTAGACTCCTCCTAGTGAGCTTAACTCAGACTCCCCCCCCCCCCGTGAGCCTAGACTCCCCCTTGTAAGCCTACCCCAAACTCCCCCCAGTGAGCCTAGACTCCACCTATTGAGCTTAGACTCTACCTAGTGAGCCTACCCCAGACTTCCCCTAGTGAGCCTACCCCAGACTCCACCCAGTGAGCCTAGACTCTCCCTAGTGAGCCTACCCCAGACTCCACCCAGTGAGCCTAGACTCTCCCTAGTGAGCCTACCCCAGACTCACCCCAGCGAGCCTAGACTACCTCTAGTGAGCTTACCTCAGACTCCTCCCAGTGAGCCTACCCCAGACTCCCCCCCAGTGAACCTAGACTACCTCTAGTGAGCTTACCCCAGACTCCCCCTAGTGAGCCTACCCCAGACTTCCTCTAGTGAGCCTATTCCAGACTCCCCCAACTGAGCCTACCTCAGACTCCCCCCCCCCCCCATGGACCTACCCCAGACTCCCTCTAGTGAACTTACCTCAGACTCCCTCTAGTGAACTTACCTCAGACTCCCTCTAGTGAACTTACCTCAGACTCCCTCTAGTGAACTTACCTCAGACTCTCTCTAGTGAACTTACCTCAGACTCCCTCTAGTGAACTTACCTCAGACTCCCTCTAGTGAGCTTACCTCAGACTCCCTCTAGTGAACTTACCTCAGATTCCCTCTAGTGAACTTACCTCAGACTCTCTCTAGTGAGCTTACCTCAGACTCCCTCTAGTGAGCTTACCTCAGACTCCCTCTAGTGAGCTTACCTCAGACTCTCTCTAGTGAACTTACCTCAGACTCTCTCTAGTGAGCTTACCTCAGACTCTCTCTAGTGAACTTACCTCAGACTCTCTCTAGTGAGCTTACCTCAGACTCTCTCTAGTGAACTTACCTCAGACTCTCTCTAGTGAGCTTACCTCAGACTCCCTCTAGTGAACTTACCTCAGACTCCCTCTAGTGAGCTTACCTCAGACTCCCTCTAGTGAACTTACCTCAGACTCCCTCTAGTGAGCTTACCTCAGACTCCCTCTAGTGAACTTACCTCAGACACCCCCCCCCCCAGTGAGGCTACCCCAGACTTCCCACGACCCTGTTTTAGGTCAAAACGTGAGCCTGACAATCACTGAAACAACCTTCATATCGGCAATGAGAACATTCATGTTTCTCTGGCAGATTAAAAAGTAAAATTTTCAGCATTACAAAAAAAAAAAAAAACGAAACGAAAATCAGATGCTTTCAATCATATGACCTTGTCCTTGCCTCTAAGCTATTTAGCATCTCTGTGTACTGGATAATGACTGGCTTGCCGATCGAAATGGATGTATTCTAAGCCGCTTTCTGAATGTTTCAGCTTATACTTTGCTGCTCGTAGCAAGCTGGGCAATGAAAAAACGATGGAAAGGACTTAAGTGATTGTTTTTATTATTTTTTTCCCAATGTACAGCTTATTCCAGAGTTCTTCTGCTCCAAAGCTCCAGAGCGAGTTATTTAACAGAAGGAACATAACTGGGAACTGATTTCTTTCCTTGGGTTTTAGTTCTGTTGGCATGGAGTTAAAAACATTTTTTTCCCTCTCTCTGCTGCAGATGATGTAATGTCAGGCCGTCTTAGTGTAGTCAAGGCCGATGCTGTCACCTGATAAGTTTGGCAGTCGCCCAGGGGAGGTGATTTCGGAAAGTAGGCAGTACTGACACGAGCGGCATATCTTAACGTAGATGAGTCAGCGTTGTAGTCAGGCTTCCGCAGGGCCTAGAATACACTGCCAACGTCCCGGGGTTTAACACAGTGGTTCCCAGCCTGTGATACGTGGTGGTTCGTGGCTGCATTATTAATTTGCTATTAAGCAAAACGAAAATAAAGAAATTACCCATAACTCAAGAAGGAAAAATATACTTAGAAGGAACAACTGTTGAAGAAGTAAACCAATTCGCACACATTAGCAGCTATGTATATCAAGATAGTGATACCAGCAAAGAAGTTAGAATTACAAACACAGTATTGGCCTTTAAAAATCTTGAGAAAATATGGCAATCAAAAGTTATAAGCACAAAAACAAAGTTAATATTATTCAACTGAAATGTAATATCCATCCTTATTTATGCATGTGAAAGCTGGAAAGCAACTAATAAAACAGAAAACAAATAAAAATCATTTATAAACAAATGTCTAAGAAAAAAAAACCCTGTATACAAGGGAACGAATTGAAGACCACCACAGAAATATGGAAATGAGCACAGAATGTATCTCGTCAGTGGTCCCAAAAAAAAAAAATAGACACATAACGGCAACGTGAGAGATGAAACAATCAGGGAATTCCAGAACAAGCTATCAAATGGGACACAACAGGACAATTTAAAAAAAAAAAGGTCGACCAGGTGAAACTCTAAAGAGAACGTTGTTGAGATGGGCTAAACTAGCAAGTACAAGATCACGTGATGAGGTTGAAAAGGTCACCGAAAAGAGAAAGAACCTGGCGAACTACAATGCGAGCCCTATGGAACATCTAACGGCAGGGGAAGGATATAAGATGTAAGAAAAAACACTGAATAAACATAACTAAAAATGTTAAAGTATTGAAATATTACATATAAACTAATGGTCCGTCATTTTAAGATGTTGTTGGAGCAGTGGTCCTCGGATGCACAAAAGTTTTAAAATCACTCTCTCTCTGTCTCTGTCTCTCTCTCTCTCTCTCTCTCTCTCTCTCTCTCTCTCTCTCTCTCTCTCTCTGAACCTTAAGTGCCCAGGGCATATGGGGCTTCCGCAAGGGTTTTCCACAAATGCCTGTCCTTCGCCTTTTTTTCTGCTCTTGCCCAGGTGAGCCCTCTATTGCTCAACATCCTTTCTGTTGTTCTTCTCCATTCTCTTTTGGTCTACCCATACTTCTGTTCCCCTGTGGTGTCCATCTTAGTGCTATTTTTGGTAGTGAGTTGTCAGTAATTCGGAGCATGTCCCAACCATCGCCAGCATCTTTTCTCAATAATTGTTGTCAGTGGTTTCATCTGTATTCCTGCCAATAAGATGTTATTTCTTATGGTGTTTGGCCAGAATATGTTCCCAATTCTTCGTAAACATTTAGTCTGGAAAGAATTCACCTTGTTTTCTATGGTTTTGGTGATTTTCCAGCATTCACTTCCATAGAGTAGTACACTTAGAACATTACTCTTAAATATCCTGATTTTCATATTTATGCTTAGTTTTTTTTTATTTCCATATAGTCTGCAGTACTGCAAAAGCCTGGTTTGCTCTAGTAAGTCTACTGTTGATGTCCTCTGTGCTGTCTCCGTTTTCTACTACTCTGCTGCCAAGGTATACAAATTCATTGACCTCCTCCACTAACTTGCTATCTATTCTCCCCAGCGAGAGAAAACATTGATCATAGTCCAACACTTACAAACAGCCGGACTTCCGAGTTTCCCCGCGACTTGGCCGTGTGACGTCACGTTCGTGACATGTTAACGGCGTAGACAAAGAGCATTCTCTAGTGTTAGAAGTTGTTTGATTGGTCAAAGTATGAGACGAAGTGTTCCGGTTATACAAACTATATCTGGAGAGAAATATACATGTGTGTGTGTGTGTGCGCGCGCGCGTGTGTGTGTGTGTTGCTTTAGTGGACTTTAGTGGAGTTATATATTAAGCTATGTGTCACTTTAATACATTTTTAGGAACAGATGTTTAACAGTTAGTTTTTTGTTGTTGTTTTTTTTTTTATTTCTCAGTCGTTTTTGTAGAAAACTGTCTTAAGTAGAAAGTCATGTTGACAGACCAGGGAAATATTGCATGATGTTCAGAGAAGAGGCAAGATTCAAGACAATGAATAAGATGACAAGCGGATTGCCTAGTTTATCCTGTGGATCTCTGGTGATAATTATGTACTCGATGAGAATTCTGACAAGCTGAGGCGTGTGAATCATGAATTCAGGATCTCTCTTTCCTCCGAAATGGAATTTGCTGGTGGTCCTGAAATTGGACGTCAGACGGGCTGACGTCTGACAGCGAAAGCAGGACATACCGAGAGGGTGCGAATCTAGAGGAGAGCTTTTTGTGGTGTCAGGAATGTTGCAGAGATTTGAGTGAAAGAGTTGAATTCTAAATATAATCTCATTTCATTTCTCTCTCTCTCTCTCTCTCTCTCTTTCACATATACACTTGTATATTCACTATCTATCTATCTATCTATCTATCTATCTATCTATCTATCTATCTATCTATCTATCTATCTATCTATCTATCTATCTATCTATCTATCTATCTATCTATCGTGGTCACTGTTTACGTATAACACTAAACATAGCCAGCGTTAAAAAAAAAACTGTTTTCTTCCTAAATCCAGGATTGATCTGTACAAGAAAAGCCTTGCATACTCTGCAGTACAGCTCTGGAACACTCTCCCCTACCATTTACAATCCATTAGTAATACTTCATCCTTTAACTCAAACCTGTTTCATTATTTACTTGCTTGTAATTATATGCCCCCATAGAATAACCAGCACTCTCTCAACCCATGACTCGCCAGTCATCAAATACTAAAATGACATAGTTCGAAAAGTAACTTGTCAGATATTGTTACAAATTATTTTAATGTTTGTTAAAAAACATGTTAGAAGATCTGCACTGACAATATATTTTTGTTTATGTATATATCTGTGTGTGCGCGTGTATGAGTCTTATATCTTATATCTTATATCCTTCCCGTGCCGTTAGACGTCACATAGGGCTCGCAAAGTAGTTCGCCAATTTTTCCTGTCTTCGGCGAGTCTTTCAACCTCATCAAAGGATTTTATGCCTGTTAACTTGGCCTCTCTTAATACTGTTCTCTTCAGAGTTTCACGCGGTCTGCCCCTTTTTCTTCGGCCTGTTGTGTTCCACTTGATAGCTTGTTTTGGGATTCTCTGCTCATTTCTTCTCATCAAGTGGCCAACATATGTCCATCTCCTTTTCCTGATCACCCGTGAGACTGGTTGTTGTTCAGTCATCTGTCTTATCTCTGCATTGTTCTTGAATTCATTCCACTTGATGCCGAGTATTTTCCTTAGGCATTTGTTTTCAAAAGAGTCTAATTTCTTTTCTATTTCTTTAGTTGTTTTCCAGCTTTCGCATGCATAAATGAGGGTGGATATTACATTTGAATTGAATAGTCTTAACTTGGTTTTTGTGCTTATAACTTTTGAATTCCATATGTTCTCAAGATTCTTGAAGATTGATGCTGCTTTTGCAATTCTGATCCTAACTTCCTTTCTAGTGTCACCATCCTGGTCTATGTAGCTGCCAAGGTATGCAAATTGATTGACTTCTTCAATATCTGTCCCTTCTATGTGTATTTTTCCATTTTGATTGATGGGAATTTTCATTATTTTTGTTTTGTCCTTGTTAATTTCAAGTCCTATTTTGCTAGCCAGTGAAGATAGGCTATCTGTTTTTTCTTGCATGGAATTCACATTATTACTGATAAGAGTTATGTCATCAGCAAAATCAAGATCTTCTAGTTGGGTCCCATGTACCCAGTCAATACCTGTGTTACCTGTGCAGCATTTTTTCATTATGAAGTCTATTGTAATCCCAAAAAGTAAAGGAGACAGTATACATCCTTGTTTCACGCCTGTTTCAATCTGGAACCATTCACTCATCCCTTCTTCTGTCTTGACTGCACAACCATATCCATTGTATAAGTCCTTAATGATGTTGACAATTTTAGATGGTATTCCATATAGACATAAAATTCTCCATAATGAATCTCTGTGTATGCTATCAAATGCCTTCTTAAAATCTATGAAATTCAGTATTAATGGTTTCTGCTTTTCAATATGTTCTTCAAGTATTATTCTGAGAGTAAAGAGTGTATGAGTGGGTGAGTGTTATTTGATTAGGTTAATTACTTCTTCTCTTTTACTTTGAATGTAATATGTTTTTTTTCCTAATGTAATTTGTATACTGGTATTAAATCGAGTGTGTGGGAAGAATGAAAGATGGAGTGATGAAAGGCCGAATGTAAGACGGGCCTGCGTGCCCAATTCTTTACCCTTTAAAAATAAAGATTATTCATTCATTCTCTCCCTCCGCTCGTCCGTCCTTTTGTCCATCTGCCTGCCTGCCTGCCTGTCTGTCTGTCTGTCTGTTTGTCTGTCTGTACAATTCAATTCCTAAAATTACCAGCAGCTGAAAACTCCAACGTGTAACTTTCTACGGCGCACAAAATCTTAGAAATGAGAAGACTCTCTCTCTCTCTCTCTCTCTCTTCTCTCTCTCTCTCTTCTCTCTCTCTTCTCTCTCTCTTCTCTCTCTCTCTCTCTCTCTTCTCTCTCTTCTCTCTCTCTCTCTCTCTCTCTCTTCTCTCTCTCTCTCTCTCTCTCTCTCTCTCTTCTCTCTCTTCTCTCTCTCTCTCTCTCTCTCTCTCTCTGAACCTTAAGTGCCCAGGGAGAAGACTAGACAGCGGATTTTTTTTCCGTCAAGAAACTGATAGCAGGGACCAGTAGCTTCTATTGTAATTTCTAACTCTGGGATGAGTTCTTCTGGAGAACTGTCAATAACTCGCTGGAATGCAGGTCAAGGTAAGACTACGGAGAGCAGGATGTATCACACGCAGTTAGTTGCACCTTTTGAAAAGCTTTTTTAAAAAAAAAAATTGCAGACGACAGAACAGACATTTTGGAGGAGGGTGAACCATGGCTGGAAGGAGGGGTAAAAGAGATGAGAAGAATTATAGCACATTACACTAACCGGGGATGAGTAGATGCAACTCGTGAGCAGTGGCGAGAGAGCTTGTCCGTCCCCTGTGACCCAAAGAGCTATGATGGCGTCATAGAGTTATCCTAGCCAGACAGGTCTGAAGGTAAGGACCAGACAGATCTGAGGGTAAGGACCAGACAGATCTGAGGGTAAGGACCAGACAGATCTGAGGGTAAGGACCAGACAGATCTGAGGGTAAGGACCAGACAGATCTGAGGGTAAGGACCAGACAGATCTGAGGGTAAGGACCAGACAGGTCTGATGGTAAGGACCAGACAGATCTAAGGGTAAGGACCAGACAGGTCTGAGGGTAAAGACCAGACAGATCTGAGGGTAAGGACCAGACAGATCTAAGGGTAAGGACCAGACAGATCTGAGGGTAGGGGCTGCTTTGTACGACTCGAACCTTGCTGCCTTGCAGGGTGGCTGGATACGGTAAAAAACTACGGAAGCAAACCGAAAGAACTGACTACTGGAGACCTAGGGGCCTAAAAAAAGACACGCGATGAGCAGCACAACCCAATTAACGCTCACGTGACACTGCAACCAATCCCATGTTTATTTTTCTTCTGCATTACCCAAAGAGCAACAGACAGCGCATAACATCCTCTAGACCTGCCATCTACACAACCCAAACAGGCAATGAAAGTAGCCAAACCACAGCCTGAACAGGAGAAGACTGATGCTGAAAAACCTATGAGAAACTGGCGCATGTGTTTCGAGAGACTGATGTCGTTGTGTGAGTGAACAACAACAACTGATATTAGTGATACTTTTTCTGATATTACTGATACCTTTTCTACAGATAATGAATTCACGTAGGATTACTGATACTTTTCTGATATTACTGATACCTTTTCTACAGATAATGAATACACGTAGGATTACTGATACTTTTTCTGATATTACTGATACTTTTTCTAATATTACTGATACTTTTTCTACAGATAATGAATCCAAGTAAAACTGTGACTCCGTAGTCCCCTGATTTTTTTCACCTATCTGTTTCTGTAGAACTACTCTTTTAAAGTTCACTTGACTGATGTTTTAATTTTGACATTACCTATGATTTTGGCCTGGTTAGCTGAGTCATTAAGCACTCGGTATACTAACCAGGTGGTACCGGGTTCAGTCCCAGCAGTGGGATTTTTTTCTTGTACACACCAAAAAGGGTCCGGAGTTCACCCAGCCTCTAAAAATGGGTACCAGAGAAATCTGGGAAGGTAAACGCCAGGGGTGACACTGACCACATCACACTTTCATGTGCCGAAGGTCATGGAAAATACGGACCTAACACCGTATTCTTCAATATGCCTTAATGGAATGGAAACAGGAATTTTACCTTTTACCTATGATTTAAATTTGATCTTCACCCATGATTTAAGACCGATCGTTATCCATGATCTAAGATTGAATTTTTACCCACTATTTAATACTTATCCTTATCCATGATTTAAGATTGATATTTGCCCAACATTTAAAACTGAACTTTACCCATGATTTACGACTGATCTTAGACCATGATTTAGAGTTGAAGACGCCCGATAAGGTAATCAGCGTCAGGGTTAGCGACCCATAGCTGACCAAGACCCTGTCCCACCTCTCCGTGGTACCCCCCCCCCCCCCCCCATTAACAGGCATAACAGGCTAACGGGGCAGGGATCGCCATAGTCCTCATGGTGGTGGAGTCTGCTAAAGAAGCATTGCGCACCCCCTGCTTTTTAGCTGTACTCCAGGACTGAAAAAGTATCTGCCATAACCCGCTCCCACGCCGATACGATGCTGTGCCTCAATATCTCTACAGCATCGGCTGCAAAGAACAACAGCTCGCAGTTACAGCGAGTTCGTACAAGTATAAGTGCCCGTGATTTAAGACTGATCTTTTTTTCCATGATCAAAAATAAACTGTACTGTTTCTGCTCTTTCGACCTTCACTCATCCTCCTCATTCTACCAAATTACACACTGGACAACCGGACACTACATCTTTAACCTGAGGTATTATTATTCCTTGAAAACGTTTCTTTCTATTTTTTGTTCACGTATTACCTCCTCCCTCCTTGCAGGTCTGGCAGAAGTTGATATCCCGTCTTCTGGATGTCTAGAATGTCCCTTATTATCCGGGTGCCTTGATTCATTGGAATGACCGGTCACATTAACCTTCCACAGACCTGTCAACAGAGACTGGGGCTCAGTAACCAGTGAGACCTTCGCAAAGTCTACAGCTCGACAGTAACATGGAGGTGAGTAGAAGTCTCCTGTTAACTTACTCGTCACTGAATTGTTAGCGCTGACGTGATCTTACGAAAAAAAATTATCTTCAGGTCACAGCTCTCTCTCTCTCTCTCGCTCTCTCTCTCTCTCTCTCTCTCTCTCTCTCTCTCACTCACTCACTCATCAAATCATCTCTCAAAAAAATCATCTTGTGACCTCTTTGCTGATGACTGCACAGTTTACACTAGTGGCAATGACTGTACTAACCTTGAGTCAGCTCTTCAAATTGAAATAAGCAGTCTAATTAACTGGAGTAACAACAACAGAATGCTAATAAACAGCAGCAAAACAAAATCCATACTCATTACAAGACACGATAATGAAAATAATGAAAAGATAATGAAAAGTAATAGTGCAAGCAATAGCCCCATGGTAACTGAGAGGGTGCCAATTGAGGAAGAGGAGTACTTCGCATATTTAGGCAGCATAGTGGATAAATACGGGGGAACGAAAAAAGATGTTAAAGCTAGAATAACCAAGGCCAGGACATTTATCCAACTTAAGAAATATGATCATCTAAGACCATCAAAACAAGAAAAAATTTTGGCTTTTCAATACAAATGTAAAGACTGTCATACTATATGGTTCGGAGACATGGGTTAAGACCAAACAATACAATTAAGAATACAAACAATCATGAACTACTGCTTGAGGAGGATTTTAAACATTAAATGGCAGGACAAGATCAGGAACGAGGAGGTCTGGGAAAGGACAGGACAAGACCCCATGAACCTACAAATCATGTCTTGGAAGTAGAAGTGGATTGGCCACACTCTGATGAAACGCGACACCAGCATAGCAAGACAGGCACTGACATGGAATCTTCAAGGAGATAGAAAACGAGGAAGACCTAGATATACTTGGAGAAGAGAAATTATGACAGTGCTCAGAGATATACATGGAAGGAAGCGGAGAATAACTCAAAGAATAGGGATGACTGGAGATCCTTTATCCGTTGTCTATGCTCTCAAGGGAGTGATGATGATGATGATGATGATGATGATTACAAAAAGACAGAAATTAACAAATTCATCAACAACAACACTACAGCTTCACGTTGGAACTTCACAGATAGAGAATGTTAATGAACATAAACTCTAGGTCTCATGATTAACCACCACCTCAGCTGGAATCATCACGTAGACATTCTAACCAAACTCATTGAACAAAAAGTTTACCAATTTACTAAAATTAAACATTTTCTTGACATAAACACCAGAAAAATATACTACATATCACACATACAAACACACTTGGACTACTGTTCCACAGTCTGGGATGGTTGTTCCATGTCAAACATGAAAAGACTTTACTCACTTTAAAAAACGAGCAGTAAAGCTTATAGATGACGAACATGCAGCACGTATTACAAATAAGGACAAACATCTCGATATTCTACTCCTCAAGAAAAGATTTCTTTTCAACAAGGTCAAGTTAATTCATAAAATTCTATCACACAATGCTCCACCCTGTCTGTGGTCATTGTTCAAATCCAACCCAAAACACAGTCAACCCTTAAGCAACTGTATTCTCCCAACACCAAGGCTTGACATGTTTTATAAAAGCTTCTCTTACTCAGCTGCCCACCTTTGGAATGCCCTACCAATTCATGTAAAGCTTATAAGTAATATTCGTTCTTATAACTTTAAACTTTGCCATAATCTGCTTGATATGGACTATATGCCACCTTAAGCATAATCTAAAGTAGTTTAAAATATGGCACGATTGTTGTATTTTTTTATACTGCTTTTCTATAAATGTGTTAGTTTTGAATGGATGTAAGAATGAAAGTTTATTTCATGTTGTTGTATAAATCAGAGTGTAGAGTGTATGGACATGAGATAAGTTTATTATTTATTTATGTAACCATTTAACTGCGTTTTCGTGATTATTATGATCATTAACAAATGCTGAATGACTGTGACTGAGTGAAAGATGTATGATGAACGGCAGAATGTTAGGCGGGCCTGCGTGAGCAATTCTTAACCCTTTTGAAAATAAACTATGTTCGTTCGTTCGTTCTCTCTCTCTCTCCCTCCCTCCCTCCCTCTCTCTCTCTCTCTCTCTCTCTCTCTCTCTCTCTCTCTCTCTCTCTCTCTCAAAGCGTTTTCCACAAACGTCTGTCCTTTGCCTTTTTTCTACTCTTGCCAAAGTGAGCCCACTATTGCTCAGCATCCTCTCTGTTGTTCTTCTCCATGTCTCCTTTGGTCTACCTTTACTCCAAGTCACAGCACTATTTTACGTTAAATTTAGCAAAAAACGTGTACATCTGAAAACCTTGTTTTGTTTCCGTTCACTGCAATGTGTAGATCTTGCCTTTGATAACTTCAGTAGCCTTTTTTTTCTCTTTTAAATTATTTCTTTATTTTTGCGACATAAACAATACCTGTGGCCCAAGAATTTATTTTCTAAAATATTTATGTTTTCACGTCAGCTTTTCTTCTGCTGCTTGAAATGAGGATCGTTCTTTGATCTTTAGTTTGTGTTAGAACAAAATGTGAACAGGTGCTTATTGATTTACGCTTGTTCGACTTACGATATTTCGACTTTACGATGGTGCGATAGCGAAGCGCATTCAGTACCGTGCATTTATTGATAAGATAAACTTATATTTATTTATCTACTTTTCAATTACTGGTAGTTAGTTATTTAGTTGCGGCAACTATATGTTTCAGCAAATCTAATCTCTAATATTTCATATTTCATTTTATATTAGATATGCTGATGACACAGTATTACTGTCCATAAATCAAAAAGGAATGGAAAAACTAATTATGTCAGTCCGTAAGAATAGTGAAGAGAAAAACCTCTATCTTAATGTGAAGAAAACTAAACTGATGACAAATTACAAAACAAATCAGGTAGCTCAAATATATGTCAATGAAGAAAAATTAGAAGAGTTGAGAGTTTTGAATATCTTGGATCATTACTAATAATGGAGATACAATGAGGGAAATTAAAAGGGGGACATCTATCGCTCTTCAGAAAGTAAAACAACTATAGAATCTGTGGAGAGGAACAGACAGAACTACAAAAAATAAGATTTTTAAAGGCATGCATCTTTCCCATCGCAACATATGCCTGTGAGACCTGGACACTTAACAAAACAGCTGAGAAACACATAAATGCCTTTGAATGTAAATGCTACAGAAGAGTTCTTCAAATATCATGGGCACAAAAAGAACAAATATATCTATACTAGAAGAACTTAATATTGAAGAAGGCTGGCTAGTAAAGAAGATATTAAACAGAGAAAACGTAAATATTTGTTCACGAGAATTTAGAAAAGATCGTCTTGGAAGGGTACATAATGAGAAAAAGAAAGAGAGGAAGACCAAGGCAAAGATGAATACAAGACACTGTTGATGATCTGCGAATGGATGCATCAACAACAGGGCATCTTGTTTACAACCGAGAGGCCTACAGGAGAGCTGTTAGGGAAGCAAAGTTTCGCAAAGGACATGCAAATGACTGACTGACTGACTGACTGACTGACTGACTATCTGTTTATGTAATTATTTCAGTGACAGTAATAATTTATTTACTTATTTAGCCGTCATTATCATTTTCATATTCGATTTACGATATTTTCAATTTATGATGGACTCATCGGAACGTAACGCCATCCTATGTGCAGGACCGTCTGTATGATGTGACTAGAAACAAGGGACAAATAACTTTATACGTGAGAGGATGAAGCAAAGTAAAACAACGACCATGGCCTGGAGATCCTGTGGGACGTAGAATCACCTAAGGACAGAACAGCGCTTTGTCTACTTTTGTTTTTCCAGGCTAATTCGAATATCTTGTTCTAACACTTGACTGCTGCAGATATTAGTTGTTTTCAGCTTTGCTGATAGATGAGCTTAAAGCCGTCAGCAGTTTGGCAGTGTCAGCTGTTTTTTCTTGTGATTTCGGTTCGATGAGTCAACTTTTAAGGAGGAATTTTTTTATTACCGTAAACAATTACTTTTGTCGAAGAATTATGTCCACTTCCATATTGTCTGAGATAGTAATTTCCCCTCCCCCTTCCCTCTTCGAGGTGGCAAACTATTTTGCACTTAATGTGGCCGATTGTGGAGCTGAACTTAGTTAGTTGATCCTATTGGGCCAAAGGCGACGCGTAGAGCGGAGGACAAGGCTCTCCATGTCTGGCGATTCCTTGCTACTTGCTTTAGATCTTCGGTGTTTCTGATGAGCATTGTTGAACACTCCTTGGTGATAACTCTTCTTAGTGTGTCTTTGGGTCTTCCCCGCTTTCTTGTACCCCCTGGTGACCACGTAAATGCTTGGTGTGGGAGTTGTTTTTCGTCCACTGCCTACCTAAAACCTCCTCCTTGCTAAGCCCATCACACAGAAAGTATACCACGTCAAGATAAGTGGGAACTTCTCTTTCAGTTTTTTCTCACAGTGAAATTTCTGAATACATTTACATAAATAGTTTGGCTAAATACTGATTCGTTCTTTCGCTGTCTTTTCCCTCTCACTTTTTTTTTATTATTTCAGTTTTTTCTGCTCGTTGTCTGTCTTCTTCTCAGCGGCGTTAAGTACAGATTCTGGATATATATATATATATATATATATATATATATATATATATATATATATATATATATATATATATCCTTTGGCGATCTCACATGATCGATTCTATTTCACATCCCATGGTGATCTCATGTTCTCAGACCTTTTTTTTTCACATCATTTGCTGATTTCATGCTCTTGATCGTTTTTGAATTCATGAGATGTTTCATTTGTCGGTGTTATTTAAAAACTATTTATAACTCTCCGCTTTTAAAAACTTGTGAAAGAATATATTTCTATGCGCAACTGTGTTCAAATAACACAAAGACAGCCAGAAACTGAAAACTTTCAGAATAGGGAGACATATCAGTATCGTCGAAAGCACAGTTTTTGAACACTGTATGGATAAGCCAAGGTGTCGTCTGTGCGCTGGAGGGCAGAGACATTTAAAAAGAATACACTTCTCTCAGACGTTCTGTACATCTTAGGCTTGCCCCCAAACTCATGAAAATACTGGGGGGGGGGGGGGGGGGAACCTGAACTGATTGCTGGGAGTGTCTCTAAAGCCAAAAGGTATACTGCTACAAAATTTGCCTGGAAAATAATTTAGCTCTTTAGTTTCAGCTCTACGAGCTAGATGTGTATATAGTAAACTCTTTATCTGTCGGAAGCGAAGCAGCTAAAGCCAATCTTATAAACAGGGAGGATTTCACAAATGTCGGTTTTTGTCTGACTTTTCTTCATAAGCAATCATCAGGTATTTTTTTAAAAATCAGTTTTCTTTTTGTCATAAGAATCTGATTATTTATTTTCTGCATTTTAAAAAGATATCTCTTTCATTGTCGTGTGAATAATGAACGTTTCTAAATGTATCTACTTCCTCGATCGCCCAGATATCGACGCCAAACTCTCCCCCCACCACCACCTGCAAGTTTGTCTTTGGTTTTCAGCGTCTCCTGTAAGGGCCTGGTCGGGTTCTTTGCCTGAGTAAGCTGGGTAAGCCGGCAAGTCTGTGTCATTTTATCTCCGGCACACAAGTCTGTTGGGCCACACAGGTCTGTTGGGCCACACAGGTCTGTTGGGCCACATAGGTCTGTGGGCTGATCTTCTGCTCGTAGGATAGATGGTATCTCAGTCTGCAACATTGCGTTCTATTATGGAGGATTATACCTCATCTTTTCTTGATAGTTTAGTATCCAGTATTTAGTCAGTTTAGATCCCCTTGATACAGTGGTTTCCCACACTTTTTTTTCAGTACAAACCTATATCAGCAGTCATGCGTGACCTGCAAACCTAAATCTACATTCGTAAGTAACTCGTGATTCTAAATCAACCGTCGTACTTGACCCACGAACTTAACAGCAGTCACACGCCATCTACGACCCTAAATCAATATTCATACGTGACCTGCGACCCATCAAGAAGATAAAAACGTTGATATTCAATAAAACAAAATGGTAATATATAACTTCTCACGATCCTGGCTTTAGAGCCCACGGGAACCTAATATGGGTGGCAATCTGAGTTTGGGGATTACTAATCTATTACCATCAGACAAAGAACAAATTTGCGAGACCACACAAACAACGTTATAATAAACACAACTGTTCTGTTGAACAAATGACGCAAATACTTTCATTTAGCCTAGGCAGGAAACTCTATTGTAGAGAGCGAAACAACAATATACTCTTCAGATCATCAGAGTATTACCCCTTCTCATCCCCCACACTCCCCCACCCCCGCAAGCGTTTAGGCCATTTAAGCTTCTGGCACTCTGAAATCAAATAATACCAGATCTCCACTGGGAGCAGGAAGCATCGGTAACATATGGCACAATGACATTGGCAAATGTACCCGTAAAGAGGGGAGTGAGACAAGGATGTGTTCTGTCCCCATGTCTATTCGACCTATACACAGAGAACATCGTCAAACACTCAGATAAACTACCAGGACTGAAAATAGGGAGGGGGGAAGAAAGGTCAACAATTGACAAAGATGATACAGTCCTTCTAACAGAAACTACAGAAATTATTAGATTTGATACACAACACAAGTCAAGATTGGGGACTTGAGATCAAGATCAATATCAAGAAGACCAAAGTAATGATGTTCAGCAGGAAAGACAAGAAGCCACAGATGGATATAACCATAAACAAAGAGAGACCGGAACAAGTGACAAACTACTGCTACCTAGGACATTACATTAAATGAAGTTTGGAGATGTGAGATGGAGATAAAGAAAAAGAATATGAATGGCAAAACTTACATTCAACACCTTGAAGACTGTCCTGTTATCCAGGAATCTGCCCATAAAAACAAAATTAAGATTTGTAAAATGTCATATCTATTCTGTTTTACTGTATGAAGCGGAAACCTGGACTCTTGCAGAAAGATGAAGAGAAAGATTAATGCAGAAGAAATGTGGTTATACATAAAACTAGGTCATATGACATGGAAAATGAAAAGAAAAAAACGCACAAGTTTTAGAACACTTTCAAGTGCAATATGAACTTCTCAAAGAAAGAAAGATGAAGGAAACAGAATATGTTGACCATATCAAAACACATAAATGTTTACGTAGAATTAAAAAAAATATTTTGGCCAAACACCATAAGAAATAACATCTTATTGGCAGAAATGCAGATGAAACCACTGACAACAATTATTGAGGAAAGACGCTGGCGATGGTTGGGACATGTGCTCCGAATGACTGACAACTCACTACCAAAAATAGCACTAAGATGGACACCACAGGGGAGCAGAAGTAAGGGTAGACCAAAAGAGACATGGAGAAGAACAACAGAAAGGATGTTGAGCAATAGAGGGCTCACCTGGGCAAGAGCAGAAAAAAAGGCGAAAGACAGGCATTTGTGGAAAACCCTTGTGGAAGCCCCATGTGCCCTGGGCACTTAAGGTTCAGAGAGAGAGAGAGATATCAAAACACACACTATGCTGAAGACCATATTAGAAGAAAGAGATGAAAGGAAAAAAGAGCGAGAGGAAGACAGAGATGTAGATTGGAAGATAACATACGAAAGTGGACAGGACACTACACCATCCAGGTTAGGGAACGAGGGAACTGGAGATTCCTTACCGACAACCTTTGTTTTGGAGAAGGCACATCATGATGATGATGATGATGATGAAAGAAGAAGAGTGGGCCCCTCTAGATCAAGACCCCCCCCCCCCCACAGTTGCTGAACCAGTTCACAATACTGAGGGTACTACTAGGTTGCCCACGTCTGTAACTTAACAAAGTTCCTTGATGTTTGTTTGAATATCCCTTCTTATACTAACTACTGCGACCAAGTCCTTGACCGCGCTTCACGTTTATCTCCCTTGTTTGTCCAGTCATCCGGGACGGTTTAGTTTACACTTTAGTTTAAAATTTTAATCTCCAGTAAACGAATAATACGTGCAATCATTTCATTTTTTATTTAACAAATGTGTCCACTTGACTAACATAGAAGAAAGAACAGATACGGTCATGTTTTGAGAGGAAAAAAAAGGACAAATGATAAAAGGGTTCTGAAACCCAGAAATGAAATGACTTCAGACAGACAAGCCAGTGTCTATTGATGTAGTACCTTCCAGAAAATCAGAAACTCAAATGAGACAAGCCGGGTGGAAAGAGGAGGGAGGAGGGAGAAGGGAGGATCACACAGCTCCCAGGACCTTGGTTATTTTGAGAGTCAAGGGGCCAGAAGGTAATGGTCGTCTGATGACGCGAGGTGATTGCTGGCTTCGCTTTGAAAGAGTTAAATCAAGTAAGATAATCTGTACTTTTAACCTGAAATCTTTTCACTTGGAGGCGATCCATTGCGTCCAGGGACCCAGGCCTAATGTGGAGTCGTTGCTGTCAAGCTGCGCGCGCTGTTATATCTCTCAGTTTCCTGTAGATTCACACGGTCCCAGCTTTATTGTTTGGTTCAGCATTAAAGCCGAAACAGAAATGTCACGCTTATGGTGGATTCCCAGAATTATACTACGGGACGGCGCGTATAAAACGGCAGCGCTCCACGGCGCTGGAAAGTGCCCAGCACGGAAATACGAAATTTAACGTGAATAATGTAGTTTAGTGTTTGGGCCCGGTTTTATGTAGCTCATTCTGTAGCACCCAGAAGGTAAAGTTAAAATCCCCGTCTCCACGCCATTAGGGCACACTGGGGATACGGTGTGAGGCCAGTACTTCCAAGAGATTCGGCACAGGAAAGTCTGATGTGGTCAGTATCACGCCTGGCCGTATTTATCTTCCCAGTTTTTTGTTTTTTTTTGGTACCCATTTTTAGAGGCTGGGTGGACCCTGACGCCTTTTTTTTTTTGTGCGATGGGAGCATAAAAAAATCCCCAATGCTGGGACCTGAACCCGGTACCACTGGATTAGTAGATCGAGCATCTAACCACTCAGCCAACAAGGTCACCAGCACTCAGGTGTGGGTAGGTATTAGTTGTGAGACTTGCCGGTTATAATTTTACTGATCGGCCTTCCTGACCATTGATTCTACCAAACATTTGATCTGTATACTTAACAACTCAGTCTTCTTCTCTCTTGTGTCTGGTCTCTGCTGTATACAGCCTACCTGTCACAGGTAGTTTACCTGTTACAGGCAGTTTTATGACCTCACTGTGATCTAAAAACACGTGATGTGGGCTGATGTATTTTCACATCATTTCTCTTCAAGATATAGCTTATTCTCGCTATCCATCTTCTTCTGAATCGTTCCATTTTGTCTGCTTCCTGACATTTGCAGGTTTCGCGCAGGATGGCTGGAGTCCATTCTCGTCACGTGACCAACCCGGGGTTAACGACGCAGTACTGAAGCTTCATGAAATAACGGTGCCGCCACCCACAGCCGACAGCTTCCCAGTTAAAGCCCCTGATAACCTACATATGCTGAGAGATCGAAACTGGAAAGTGAAATCAACGAAGAACAACATGCCCAGGAAAACAGTCTGTCTCGGGCTTTATAGTACCAGAGGCGTCCGTTTTTCTTAAATAAACAAATTTTCATGCTCCAAGCCTAGTGTCCTGAGCCATTAATATACTAATGACTTGAACCACTAACATCTTAATGACTTGAACCATTAACATACTAATGACCCAAACCACTAACATATCTACTAATGACTTGAACTACTAACATACTAATGACTTGAACCACTAACATACTAATAACTTGAACCACTAACATACCTACTAATGACTTGAACTACTAACATACTAATGACTTGAACCACTAACATACTAATGACCTGAACTACTAACATACTAATGGTCCGAACCGACAACATCTTAATGGCGTGAACTACTGTCATCCAAATGACATGAACAACTAATATCCCAATGGTCAGATCCACTTACATCCTAAAGGCGTGAGCCACAGACATCTAAAATGACCTGAACCATCAAAATCCACATGACCTAAACCTCTAACATCCAAATGGTCTGAGCCACTAACGTCCAAATGGTCTGAGCCACTAACATCCAGATGGCCTGAGCCACTAACATCCAAATGTTCTGAGCCTCTAACATCCAAATGGTCTGAGCCTCTAACAACCAAATGGCCTGAGCCACTAACATTCAAATGGTCTGAACTATTAACATCCTAAATGGCCTGAGCCACTAACATTCAAATGGTCTGAACTATTAACATCCTAAATGGCCTCAACTCTTGCCTGCTTTTATTTAACCACATTTGTTTACGGTATCCTTTATTCTGCTAATCTCTGGAGCTTGGTGTAAAAATGTCCTGGTACAACACTTTATGCCCATCCAACAGTTTTAAGATGATTGGCCCCGACATGCCCATAAATTCAACTGACGGCTTCCTCTCTAGTATAACTGTTGGCTGAAGTTACTCGGTTCACGGGAGGATAAGAATATTTATCACGGAAAACAAAGCATAGTTTCCCCAGCTGTTTAGTGAATTTCGTATATAAGCGTGGAATATGAAAACGCCTGCCTTTTATATACGTTTTGCTTTTTTTTCAGATCCATTATCTGTTGCACATTACAAACATTCTTTGCTTCCATTGGCGATTTCTTTATCTTCAGTGAAATTTGTATGTTATATACAACACTTCTATAGTTCATGAGAACTATAAAAATAAGATTTTTAAGGGCATGCATCTTTCCCATCGCAACTTATGCCTGTGAGACCTGGACACTAAATAAAACAGCTGAGAAGCACATAAATGCCTTTGAATGTAAATGCTACAGAAGAGTTCTTCAAATATCATGGGCACAAAAAAGAACAAATATATCCATAGTACAAGAACTTAATATTGAAGAAGGTTGACTAGTAAAGAGGATTAAACAGAGAAAACACACACTATTTTGGACACGTCAAATGTCATGATAATTTAGAGAAGACCGTCTTGGAAGGGTACATAATGGGAAAAAGAAAGAGAGGAAGACCAAGGCAAATATGGCTGCAAGACATCGCTGATAATCTGCAAATGGATGCATCAGCAGCAGGACATCTTGCTTACAACCTAAAGCTTACAAAAAGAGACCTGTTAGGGAGGCAAAAGTTTCGCAAGGGACATGCAAATGACTGACTGACTGACTGACTATAGCTCATAACTTACTGACTATAGCTCATATGTATATATGATAGAACATTTCTATAGTTCATGTATGTTAGATACAACATTTTACTGACTATAGCTCATATGTATATATGATAGAACATGTCTATAGTTCATGCATGTTAGATACAACATTTCCATAGTTCATGTGTGTTAAATGCAACATTTTCAGAGTTCATGTATGCTACATACAACTCTTGTATAGTTCATGTACAGCACTTCTGCAGTTCATGTATGTTTTGTATTCTGCTTTTCGGCATGTCATGTGTGGGGCAATAGTTTCAACGTTTTGAACTTTTCTTTCAGAAATTTTGTGAAGAAATATAAAAAAGGAGTTTAATATACAGCACACAATTGTTACGAGGAGTAATATTTCGACTTTCTTGCGTTAGTAAAAAGAAACACGACTTTGTGTATGCTTTTTTTTAAAGATGACTTTATTTAGTTAGTAAAAAAACATCACTTGATTATGTTAACAAAACACGACTTTATTGTGTTAGTAAAAAATTACGTCTACTGTGTTAGTAAAAAGCACGTCTTTATTGTGTTTGTAAAAAACCACGAGTTTATTGCAGTATTGAAAAAAAAAGAACGACGACTTGATAGTGTTAGTATAAAAACGACTTTACTGTGTTAGGAAAAAAAAATCATTGCTTTTGTAGCTTTGATTAATTTTTTTCTAATATTCATAAAAGGCTGTGATATGAATGGCTGAGAAATCATGACCTACTGTTTGTACGTTTGAACAGAAAAAAAAGATGACTACAAACAATATTCTGACTGTTTGCCGTTAACTCTATAGTGAACGCTGTTTTGTTGGAACTTTCCTGTATGCCAGTTCAGTTTGGACCATTCGCGAAACAAAGCTGTTCGTATTCAGTTGTTCTTGCTAGCTTTGTTTTGCTCTCTCCTACACAAAGTCCACATTCCCAGTGAAGTTCCTCGTTGTTTCTCAACTTTCTGTTCTCCATATTGTTCTACAAATTGTTCTGTAGAATCACTCAGTATTCCAGCCGCCTCTTGAGGTTTAGACTTGGGCCATTGCCATGTAATCTCGCTACGGAAATTACGGCTATCAGCTTTCTGTGGATGTTTTGTGTAAAAAGTTAATATCCAATGGTCTTTTGTTAATTCGGCTGCTAGACGTTATCTAAATGGACCTTGATCTTTCTATTGACTTGGTACACTGGTTCTAAATTGATGTTGAATGTCTGTGACGATGTGAAAGTTGAGAGATAAAGGAGAGAGACGAGGTTATCACTCTTTGAATATAAATTTCACACACTCGTTTGTTCAATATTTCGACACAACTTGCTCTGTTGTCGTTCTTCTTCTTCTTCTTGCTCTTCTTCTTCTTCTTGCTCTTCTTCTTCTTCTTCTTGTTCTTCTTCTTCTTCTTGCTCTTCTTCTTCTTCTTGTTCTTCTTCTTCTTGTTCTTCTTCTTCTTCTTCACTGTCTGCTTATGCCATTAGCGTAACAGGTAGCTTGAGACATCGGTACAGGGCAAAGAGAGAGGCCTGGTAGCTGTCATGTTATGTTTCCTCAGCGTGTCTTTCTCCCTGTCTATCCACTTTTTCCTTTTTGGTTGTCCTCGCGCCCTATGTTCCAGATGTTTTCGAGTTGCATGCACGTGCCGCTGGATGTTCTAGATTCATGCGTATCAAATGCTCGAACCACTTAACTTTTCAATTTTCAATGTAGTCCTTGATAGATGTATTCCCACCATTTTGCCGGATTAGTTCATTTCGCACGTGTCGTTCGCTTTCTTGTCTGCTTTGCCATCTTTCTTAAGCATTTTATCTCGCATCTTGATATCTTTCTGACATGGTATTTGGCGAGTTTCGTCTTTAGCATTGATAACACAGAATCGGGGTGGTTTTCCTCTGGTATGAAACCAGAATTGAAGCCATCATTGAAGAGATTGAAGACCTCGCTTCCAAAGATTGCTTTTGGTAAGAAACCGTTGCCGCACACCTGCGACTGACATATTTCTGATTATAGTGGATCTTTCTGAAAAAAAAGCTTTGCTTAGGTACGAAAAGAAACTCACAGTAATGCATTTCTATGTGACATGATAGTCCCAGAGCAGCACCTGTCAAGAGCAATTAGTTCCTGTTGACACGGTAAATAAATATAGCCCTGACATAGAAGCACTCAGGGGATAGGGTGTTAGTGCCCATATTTTCCTTGACCTTTCAGCACGCACGAGAGGGTGAAGTGGTCAGCACCACGCCTGGCCGCCTTTAATTCCCCAGCTCCAGAAGAAGCCGCGTAGTCAAATCTACAGCTGGGGTGACTGGTCCGGCAGGATTCGAACCGCCGACATTCGCCAAGAGAGACTAGTGAATTAACCACTTCGTCACTTAGACGCCCTGAAACAGGACAATAAAACTTTCTTACTCGTCTTAAGTCTCTATGCACGTTACAAGTATTACTAACGTCCCAAATTTGAAGATAGGCATAACCGAATTACTGTCATTAATTTCTTTCCACTATCTTTACAACAATCTTCTATGGTCGTTACAAGGTTTCTGTTACATACACAAAGAAGTCCTCATTGGAGATCTCAGTAAAAACATTGCACGCTGTGTAGCGATCAATCTTTCTTCAGAGTCTGCTGTATATATGATCTCTTACACATGGCGATGTATACGCACAGACAAAACAGGCACGACCAGAGTATATTCTCCGTTGCCATAGTTAGCGCCGATACATCATCATATTGGGGCGACACATTAATGAAATAAAGTGCTAGACACGAAGGCTGACGATGCGTTACTGGATGTGGTTTAAGCTGACGTAACAGACGGTTGCCTTGCATTCTGGCCTGATAGTTATTTGTGGAACAAACAACAAAGACAAAACAAAAAAAAAACTCAACTTGTTAAGTAGGCTTCTCTATGTCCTCCATTTTACGGGTTTTTAAAAGTGTGTATACTTTATTTGAGTAGGCTCCCTTTGTTCTTCTATAACAAAGTGTTCCTGAAACTATACCTGAAACTAACTTATGTAAAAAGTATTCGTTCGTTTGTTGTTGTTGTTGTTGTTGTTGTTGTTGTTGTTGTTGCTGTTGTTCAAGTATGCACCAGACATGGTTGGAGACCGTGTGTATGTTTGTCTAAAGTTGGTACCTGCTAGAGAGACTGAATCTAAGCTACGGAATTTCTGTGTCATGATCTCGTTTCTTTCCGGGTGTCATGATCCTCGTGTCGACTGAACAGTTATTAGTGACTTCGCTTTCAAACACTTTTTTTTTTGGAGGTGCGAGATGGCGCAGTTCGTTAGTACGCTGTTCTCTCGTGGCTAGACGGCTGCTTGTCCTACCGGAGTCCGTGGTTCGAATCTCAGGTAATTCTCTTGTGATTTTTCTTTCTCACACGTCTCACTAAAGTGCTTCGTCTACGATTTTTTCGAGGTCTAATTCGACACAACTGTGTTCTCTTACTTCTGTTCTTCTATAGTTCTTAGGCAGAACATTTGGCCTCACGATAGAGTAGCCTCCCCTTGTTCTTCAACACCTCTTGGGTACATATATTTAACCTTCGATCTCAAGATAGGATTACAAGGTCCTAACGGTGATGCTCCTGATTATGACTTTTGGACAAAATTTCACGTCATTATCGTCATCATCATCATCGTCATAATCATCATCATCATCAGGTGCCATGCCGATTGGCCTTGGCTATTATGCTTCTCCAGAGTACACGATCTTTAATGCAGGCCATCAGCTCAGTTGGTGATCTCCTCTCACGTGTTTATCCTATTAAAATATGCAATTTGTTGTATGTGTATATCGTCTCTCTAATCTCAGTACTTACAGTGAAAAACGAAAAAAAATATTACCCATATTACCGATATATGAAAACGAATTAGATATCGCAGTAACAGAGAGTGAGACGATAGTACCCAGCCTAAATAGTAAGAAAACAGAAACAGTGGCCATATCACGAAAGAAAAGTCAATCTGAATGCACTGTTAAAGTACAAGGAACAACCTTAAATCAAGTGCATACACTCAAATATCTGGACACTCGAGTAACATTTGATAGAAAATAAAAGGTTAAAGGTAAATTTCCCGTTTCCGTGCCAATAAGGCATATGGGGGAATACGGTGTTAGGCCCGTATTTTCCATGATCTTCGGCACATGAAAGTTCTGATGTGGTCAGTATCACGCCCTGGCCGATTTACCTTCCCAGATTTCTCTGGTACTCATTTTTAGAGACTGGGTGAACCCCAGGGCTTCTTCTGTGTGTGTGTGTACCAGAGAAAGATCCCACTGCTGGGACTGAACCCGGTACCACCGAATTAGTAAACCCAGCTCCATAGAAAATGCGCATCTGAAGTCAAGAATATAATATTCCAAGCCAAAACGCCTTTCAAAGAAATGAGAAACATCTTTGCGGTGGAATTCTACAACTGAATATCAGAAAGAGAACTCTAAAATGCTACACTGGGCCTATCCTTTCTGTGGAAGTGAATCATGCACAATCAACAGATCGATGGAAAGATTACTAGAGGCAAAAGAGATGTGGTTCATTAGAAAAATCTTAAGAATACAACGGACAGCTAAGATGGCAGACAAGGAATGTCTAACAAAAGGAACCTAATTAAATCCACAATAAAACGACAGCCATCATTCACTGGACATATAATGAGAAGAGAGGGCTTGAAAACATCGCAACAACAGGGAAGATAAATGAGAAGAGAGGCAGGAGAAGACCAAGTGGGGAAAAAAACATCGACATTCTAGCTCAGTGTTTCCCAAACTGGGCGATAATACCTCCCTGTGGGCATTGGAAAGGGCCAGAGTCGGGGTGGGGGGATTTGGAAGAAAAGGGCGCAGTAGAAGGCGTTGAGGGAAAATGAAGCAGCAGACGGGGGTAGTAATACCTTCCTTCTTAGACGGGGGCTAGTAATACCTTCCTTCTTAGACGGGGGTAGTAATACCATCCTTCTTAGACGGGGGTAATAATACCTTCCTTCTTAGACGGGGGTAGTAATACCATCCTTCTTAGACGGGGGTAGTAATACCTTCCTTCTTAGATGGGGGTAGTAATACCTTCCTTCTTAGACGGGGGTCGTAATACCTCCCTTCTTAGACGGGGGTAGTAATACCTCCCTTCTTAGACGGGGGTAGTAATACCTCCCTTCTTAGACAGGGGTAGTAATACCTTCCTTCTTAGATTGGAGTCGTAATACCTTCCTTCTTAGATGGGGGTCGTAATACCTTCCTTCTTAGATGGGGGGGGGGGGTCGTAATACCTTCCTTCTTAGCACTTTTCAACCTGATATTGAGAAACGTGTGTCCCTACACGAAACCCGTCCACCACATTAAAAGATGAGAAAATAATGCAGTAGGTGAGTTATAAATGCACTCCTTCATATTGTTGAACTGGTTTGCTAACTGAAGTTTTTAGTTGTGTAATGCTATCCTACTTTAACAGGCCATTGGTGAATAGTGCATGGGGCGGGTGGAGAGAGAAGAGGAAAAAAAAGAGTTGGGAGGGGAAGGATTGAGGATATGGACTGGGAGAAAATGGGGGCGGCAGCCTGGAAGGCTTCGGAAACACTGTTCTGACGCGATGGCACAATAAAAGGTCAGCAACTGAGCTGATGGGAAATAATACCACGGAACCAAATCTGTGGAAAAACCATGACCCACCCCCCCCCCCCACCACTAAAGTCTACCAGTATAGCAGAAGATGATGATGGTTAAATTTCTATGGCAGTCTTGTTTCTTGGAAGCTCCAGCGAGTGGTGCAGGAACACAGTTTGGGAAACTGGAAATGTTTAGGGCGAAATACGTGTCAGAATCTGAGCTGTAAGCACCGATTTTCTTCTTCTTCTATTTGTTGTGGGTTTTTGTTGCTGTTTATTGTTGTTGCCATCTTTGTTATTGCTGCTGTTGTTACTAATGTTGATGTTCTTTCTTTCTTTCTTTCCTTCTTTCACTCTCTTTCTTTCTTTAACTATCTTTCTTTCTTTCTTTCTTTCTTTCTTTAACTCTCTTTCTTTCTTTCTTTAACTCTCTTTCTTTCTTTAACTCTCTCTCTTTCTTTCTTTAACTCTCTTTCTTTCTTTAACTCTCTTTCTTTCTTTAATTCTCTTTCTTTCTTTTTTACCTCTCTCTCTTTCTTTCTTTAACTCTCTTTCTTTCTTTAACTCTCTTTCTTTCTTTCTTTAACTCTCTTTCTTTCTTTCTTCCTTTTTTTCTCAAAACCCATTTTAAAATCGGATATAAATTATGCTGTTGCTTTCAGAAATATAATGTCCTGTAGCTACTTCCCCCCCCCCCCCTACTGAAATTAACCCAGTGCCACAGCTTTTTTCCTAACACTTTATACAGTCCAAATTCTACCCGACGTGATTCACTGTCGTTTCTGGTTCACTTCTGTGGCAAACTGGACTGTTTAAAGTTATTATGCAAATGCCTTTCGGTAGCAACAAATTCCATGAATATTCAGAAAAGAATGAACGAGGAAGTCGACGAAAGGTGTTAGCAACAACGACAGTCAGTTAAAATCATGAGAAAAAAAGACGCTCATGAGATGAGAAATGGTAAGAGAACTCGCTGGTAACTTGAAAACGCAGGGAAAAAAAGAAAGAGAAGAAAGCATAGAAAAATGTATCTAAAAAAAGCCGAACGAATAAGAGAAGAGAATCTGAATTGACTTGGAACACCAAGGACCGAACAAGATGGAGATAACATGGCGGCTAACGCTGTTTGTCAAGGCGTGGACTGAATGAACGAAAGATATTCCACGTTTTAAAATTTTCTGTTGAATGATTCTTCCTGTTTAATGATATCAATTTTCTATCGAATGAATCTTCCTGTTTAATGATCTCCGTTTTCTGTCGAATGAATCTTCCTGTTTAATGATCTCAGTTTTCTATCGAATGAATCTTCCTGTTTAATGATCTCAATTTTCTATCGAATGAATCTTCCTGTTTAGTGATCTCGATGACTGATTTTTACCTCTGCTGGTAATCCGCACTTCCTAAATTCTGAAGCGGACTCTCCATATTTACTAGGATTCTTGGCTATTTTTACGATGTTTACTTTCCATTTCCATAGCAACAAAACGTTAAGACCAAACACACGAAACTCTAAACGTACCCCACCCCCCCCCCCACCCCCCACAGAAGTCCAAACGATTTAATTCTTCCCGTGACCCCCCCCCCCCCACCCACCCCTCGAGGCTTGTTCGAGACACATCACTAGAGAGACATCATTGATCTGACGCGAACTCCTGTAGACATGCTCACGCGAGCGTGAGGCCGTGTGATAGGTTAATGGCCTTCTCGGAGAAGCCGGTACAATCTTGTTAACTTTGCTGTCCAATACAATTTAGCCTTGGAAAACTCCAGCAGGGCAGACAAATTCGAAAGGGTTTGAAGTAATAACAGCTGCCTTTGTTGATTTATGTTCCAGGAAGCGACTTGTCCCGTGGATGATTTTAATGATTTTGATGACGATGTATCAAGACACTGCCATTTCGAAGGGAAATTGAAATCTAGGATGTTCATTTATAAAAAAAAAGTGCTTCCTGTATGTTACAGAGCACTTTCAACGAACATTCTGTTTACTTTTCATGAACGTATGAGTATAGAAGGCGTTAGTCAATTTGTTTTTCATAGCACTTGTTAAAGAGGGAGGGGTTTTAGAGGACAAAAGGGGGTGGAGGGAAGTCAGAGGTAAAGCTAGCCCTGGCCTAGCAGACAACTGGAGGACATGGTGTTAATGCCCTTATTTTCCTTGACCTGTCAGCACACACTAGAGGGTGATGTAAAAAGTAAAGTAAAGGTGACCCTGTCATGCTTTAGAGGCACATAGGGATATGGTGTTAGCGCCCATATTTTCCTTGACCTGTCAGCACATTAGAGGGTGATATGGTCAGTATCATACCTGGCTGCCTTTCCTTCCCCAACTCCAGAAGAAGTCGGGTACCCATTTCTACAGCTGGGTGACTGGGGGTGCCTCCGGCCGGATTCGAACCCCCGACCTTCGCCATGAGAGACCAGTGCACTAACCACTTCGCCACTCAGACACCAGAGGGTGATGTGGTCAGCGTTAAATCTGGCCGCTGAAGTCAGGTACCCTTTTCTACAGCAGGGGTGGCTAAGGCGTCTCTGGGCGAATTCGAACTACTACCTTCGCCAATGATAGACAAATGCACTAACCACTTCGCCACTCCTTTGTCACTCAAGCAAAGAAAAAAAATACCTGACTCATCTTAGAATGGGGGGGGGGGCGAAAATTTGTCAATTAACCTTAATGTGGAATATCATAGTGAAGGTACTCCGTAGTTTCTGTATGTCATTCCGAACAATGCCAGTACCGCATCGCATGCGACACTCGTTAATTTACATCTAACGACAAACGTCTACAGATGTAGATACATAAACAGATTTTTCACCCATAGTTCTACACTTATGTGACACACATTTGGAACATTCCAGAAGAGACAGCAAAAATCATGAAACATATGCATCAGATATATTACAACGGTAATTGTTCAGTGACAGAAAACTGTACCAGAATGCAATGTAAAAATCAAAACAATAACATTAAAACAAGCTCACATATTCAAATATGTTGCTACAACGATAACATCGAATGGTAGGTGTACCACAGAGGTCAAGAACAGAATATGCTAGGCATAGACAGCATTTCAGAAAACGAAATCTATTTTGTGCAGTCCATCTTTGTCAATAGATACTAGGAAAGGAGTTTTAAAATGCTATATCGAGCTAGTATTTCCATATAGGAGAGAATCATTGTCATTAACAAAAACAGCAACAAGAGCATTAGAGACAACTGAAATGTGGTTCCTACGAAGAATGTTAAGAATACCCTGGACAGCCAAAATAACAAATAAAGAATGCATAAGGGAAGCCAATGAGAAACGAACATTAATAAACACTTCATGGGGGAGACGGTCAAGGTGTGTTGGACATATAATGAGAAGAGGAGGGATTGAAAATATCGTGACAATAGGGAAAGGGAGAGGTAGACCAAGAGAGAAAATCTTAGATGGCTTGACAAAATGGCGGGGGAGGGGCACAGCAAAAGAACTGATGAATAACATGAAAGACTGGAAATTGTGGAGAGACATGATGGCCAACGCCTCCAGGCGTGGCACGTCATGATGGTGAATTGCTCACTGATATCCAGCATTTTTTACTCCGTAAAAATAATAACGCATCATCATCATTCAGGTTGAACAATCTAGTAGACGGTGTAGCCACACTCTGCCACATAATCACATTAACACTGGATGCCACGATACCTCTGAGCTTGACATGCCAAGAACGTTAACTCTTCCTTTTTGTTGACATCAGTATATTTTGTTGCACATATTTCTCCTACACTGCGATCTATATGTCTTTAGTGATCTTATGTTATATTTTCTTTATCACTTCTTTGGGTATATGTGTATGTATGTGTGTGTATCAGTCAGTCATTTACATGTCCCTTGCGGAACTTTGCCTCCCTAACAGGTCACTTGTAGGCCTCTCGGTTGTGAGCAAGATGGCCTGCTGCTGATGCATTCATTTGCAGATCATCAACGATGTCTTGCAGCCATCTTCGCCTTGGTCTTCCTCTCTTTCTTTTTCCCATTATGTACCTTTCCAAGACGGTCTTCTCTAAATTATCATGCCTTTTAATAAGTCCAAAATATTTACATTTTCTCTGTTTAATCCTCTTTACTAGCCAGCCTTTTCAATATTAAGTTCTTGTAGTATGGATATATTTGTTTTTTTTCTGTGCCCTTGATATCTGAAGAACTCTTCTGTAGCATTTACATTCTTTCTCAGCTGTTGTGTGTGTGTGTATTTGTGTGGGTGGATGGGTAGGGCCGGTATTTCTGGCAGTTGTGACTACTTTTATTGTTAACGATATCTACTGTGAAGCGTATGCTCTAGACCAATGGTTCGCAACTGGTGGTCAGCAGGCCCCTAGGGGCCCACGGAACCTGCCATGGGGATCCCGTAACAAAAACTTAAGGTCTGGGGTTTTTTTTCTATTGTCCCCGTGAAAGGTTTAACAACCGATGGTTCGGCGATTCTCGTGTGGAGGAGACAACCTTCCCCCCCCCACCCCCCACTATTAGGCTTAGAAAGAGAGGACGACCAAGGCGAAGATGGCTGCAAGACATCGGTGATGATCTGCGAATGGATGCATCAGCAGCAGGGCATCTTGTTCACAACCGAGAGGCTTACAGGAGAGCTGTTAGGGAGGCAAAGTTCCGCAAAGGACATGTAAATGAATGAATGAATTAATTAAAATGAGGAAATATTGAAACAGATGTGGAAGCGATTGTTCGAAATGTGAAAATAGGCATGATTTCTCTCATCATATTTAGGGTGATTAGATGTCACACATTTAATATTCTGTTCTTATGTCAGAACAAGTAGGAATGTTAAACTGCTGCCTTTTTTTTTTCTTAACTTCATTTTTGTCATTTTGAAAATTCACCAAGTCTGTACTGTGTTTAAGAACAGTGTAGAGTTTAATCATTAAAGGTTATCCACATTTTCTTTTCTAAAATTCTTTTGTATTTAAAGCACACGAGTGCCTTACAGATATGAAACTTTACCAAAGTATGGGGGTCCGTGGCCTGGATTTTGAAACAGCAGGGGGTCCCAACAAGACCATAGTCTGCCCTAGCAAGGAAAGGTGCTGAAGTCGGAGGTACCCAGCCAAAAGGCGCATCGCAAAAAAAAAAATCAGGGTACCACGCATCATGGGCAATGTCCGTACAAAGAAGAAGAAGAAGAAGAAGAAGAAGAAGAAACAGCAGGGGGTCCGCGGACTTTTGTTAACTGGGAACCGCTGATCTAAATGGCTGGGAAAACAAATGATGAAATTATCCAAAAAATGTCTCCAAAAAGTTTCAGAAGATTGAAAATTAATAAGAAAAAAAGCATGAGACAAATACGAACCAAATTAGAGAACGTGATCATCACTGGAAAAACCAGGAAGTGGGGAGCGGGGGGGAGGGAGACAGAAAGACTGGGCGGACCAGACAGACACTGTCAGTGCTGGTCAATACACTGTTCTGCCTTCTCTCATGCAGTGGCGGATTAGCCATTCTGTGCAGGCGTAATCCTATGGGCACAGAAAGTCAGGGGATCCAGCATGAAAGACAAAACAGTTGCGAAAAGAAGTTATCATTTGATATGAGTCATTAACAGTTATCGTTGTCATAACTTTATCTGATCTAAGGGACAGTGGCATATCTGTTGTACTCTTTGCCTGGGCATTATAAAGTTATGCTGTAATGGTAGAGACCACAACTAGAAGTAAATCAGGGCATATATCAGGAGATGGAGAGCATATGAGGCCTTATAAGTTTAACCTGTGATGCCAGTGTGATCGGTAATCCGTCACAACTCCAGTGCTGTCAGTCACGAGATATTTAACAACAGCCTGTTAAGATTTAGGAGTCGAGATGTTCCAAGCACTGGTTGAGCTTTTCACTGATTGGCTTCTAGAAAAAAAAATCGAATGTCCATGACATCAGTGCGGGCTTGTTGGCTGAGTGGTTAGACGCCTCGGTTTGTTATTCTGGTGGTGCCTGGTTCAAGTCCCAGCAATGGGGATTATTTTCTCCCTAACACTAACCACGCCAAAAAGACTCCGGGGTGCACCCAGCATAAAAAAAGGGGTATCAGAGAAATCTGGGAAGGTAAATGTGGCCAGGCGTGATACTGACCACATCACACTTTCATGTGCCGAAGGTCTTGGAAAATATGGGCCTAACACCGTATTCCCAATATGCCCTAATGACATGGAAGAAATTCCAGACGACCATCTGTAGAAAGATCCGCCAAACCCAGTTAGTTTGACTGAGAACATCTCATTCTTGTAGAACTTCGTATTTTATCTATTTATCTCCCTTTATTCAGTAGAAGCATTTCTCCTTCAGCCTGCATTTGTTTTTTCCCTTGCTTCTTTTTCTGTAGCAGTCTGATGGGTTTTTTTTTTTAACCAGATAGGGTTGCTGGCCCTTTGTTCAACCCTCCTTAGTCGCTTTTTACGATCATGCGTGGTAGGGTACAGTGGTCCTATTCTTTGCAGATCCCGGGTACCACACGAGCAGACCAGGCTTTTGCAGTGCTGCAGGCTATATGGAAATCTTAAAAAAACAAGCACGAATACGAAAATCAGGATATTTAAAAGCAATGTTCTAAGTGTACTACTCTATGGAAGTGAATGCTGTAAAATCACCAAAACCATAGAAAACAAGTTGAATTCTTTCCAGAATAATGTTTACGAAGAATTAGGAAAATATTTTGGCCAAAAACCATAAAAAATAACATCTTGTTGGCAGAAATGCACATGAAGCCACTGACAACAATTATTGAGGAAAGACGCTGGCGATGGTTGGGACATGTGCTCCGAATGACGGACAACTCACTACCAAAAATAGCACTAAGATGGACACCACAGGGGAACAGAAGTAAGGGTAGACCAAAAGAGACATGGAGAAGAACAACAGAAAGGATGTTGAGCAATAGAAAGCTCACCTGGGCAAGAGCAGAAAAAAAGCAAAGCACAGGCATTTGTGGAAAACGCTTGCGTAAGCCCCCATGTGCCCTGGGCACTTAAGGTTCAGAGAGAGAGAGAGAGAGAGAGAGAGAGAGAGAGAGAGAGAGAGAGATTCAGTAGAAGTTCAAGAGCACTGTGCAAATACATCTAGCCAGGATGCTATGAACATGGACAATATCGCTGAGAAAGACTTCTCATCTCACTCTCATACACAACATTCACTAATAACACTCCCTCATCACTCGTCTACGATGCAAAAAACCCGAATACACCGAAACTCGATTTTCCGGAAAGCTAAAAACCAGATCGTTCAGGGTGAGATAATCCAATTCTCTCTTGTAGAACATTGTCGAGTGTTAACACTTCTCTCCCCTTCCCACGTTCACATCAACCTGTCGTGGCGTATTTTGTTGCTGCACAAAAATTCTAGAATTCTTTGCCCGTTGACCGTGATATTGAGGAGGCATCAGTCAAGAGGACTTGCCTAGAAACTGCGATTAAATCACCAACCAAGCCCTAGGCTAAAATTAGTTAGGCCCTTTATACCCTTCTAAATTATGCCATTCTTCTCCTAATATATCGTCTGATTCCCTTCTAGTTATTATCTATGCTATTACTACATGATTTGTATAACACAGACCAAACACAAACTGATGCGTCCCTGTCTTTTGGAGAATATAACCTGTTGGTAGACTAGTAATAACTATAAATGATTGTCGCTTGAAACAGTCATCTGGATTTGCAGAGTTTTTTTTTCCTTTCCTTGGCGGTGGCTCCCCTGCCCTTTCTGGGCTACAGGACGTCAGCCTGCTCTACTTAATAAGTAACCCGCCCCTGGGTAGAGGAAAGATGAGGGCTTAAGCGACCAGAAAAAAAAAACCTAGAACTGATCAAAATCCTGTCCTTTCTTTTTTTGTGATGTTCCTTGAGGATATAAATAAGTCTGATGTTTTCCTTCCGTCGGACCACCTAATGCTGGTGGTGCTTGAGAGAGCTTCTTTTTAGGATTCACCATGACTCAAATTCATCCTGAAGAGGAAGAGGTCGCGAAGAATGTCGTACCGAAGCAAAATGTGACAGCGGTCAACGATCCTTAACTGACTGATGGATCAAGTCTGGCGAATCTTAAACAACCCGTACCTTATTTTACCTTATGTCAAAAAAAAATAATAAGAGAGAGACAATGTACTTTCATAGGACATGCAATGAGAACAAGGGGCATTGAAAATATTATAACAACAGGAAAAATAGATGGAAGAAGAGTCAGGGGAAGACCAAGAGAAATTATACTGGACAGTCTGACGGGATGGTGTGAGAGGAGATCACCAACTGAACTGATGGCCTGCATGAAGGATCGGGTACTCTGGAGAAGCATAATAGCCAACGCCAGTCGGCACGGCACCCGATGATGATGATGATGAAGATGGCCTTATTTTACAGCCAGGAGGTACCTTGAAAACGGACAATAGCCTGACCAAGTGAATATGGAAAGACGAGAAGGTGAGAGTGGTGCCAAAAATACCCCAAGTCGAAGTCGAATGTATCGGGTCGAAAGGATCGTAACTGAGACCCAGCACAAGCAACACCCTTGTAAGGTCGAAGCAAGAAGACGAAGGGAAAATTCATTCTGTCCTCCTATCCGAATGTGCTTCAGGATTTCTATGGAACTGGCTTCAAAGTAATAAGATTTGCATCCACATCAATGTTCCCTCTAAGATGCGCGGCAGTGCGCTCGCGCATACGCAAACATGCACACACAAATAATACCGCGCACGAAATTATATACGTCGAGAAATAAATAAAAATATAAAATTGCTATTTTCATTTCGTCAATTTGCTCATGTTCCTCTGTTCTGTGATGTCCCTGAAAAACATATGTTAGCACAAAATGAGTTTGTTTTCGGGATTTCTTTGGAGTTTAGTATTTCCTTTCTACTTTTTTTTTACTTGTACTCTGTAATCTGACGTTGTAACGCACATCTGCACATTTTGTGTATGTTTGTGAGTGTGCGTCTTTTTTCATACTTGTACACGGTCTGAAAATTTTGCACGTGAAGTTCACGTTGCTCTTGTAGCTGTTTTACTTTTTTTTCTTTTCATTCTCCCTGATATATGACCTACTTTCCTGTACATCCAGATTTCTGCTGCATTTATCATTCACCTTGACTTTTTGCTTACAGTCCAGGTTTCTGCTCGTTAAGATAGTACGGTTTAGATATGGTATTTTATAAGGCTCATTTTCATTTTTCACAGGCAGATTCCTGGAAACAGCAAGGTCTTCTTGGTGTTGAATGTGTGTCTTTCCATTCTTATTCTTCATTTTTATCGCACTTTCAATCTCCCGTTCACGATTAGTGTTTGCTCTCAGTAGCTGGAGGTTAGTGTTTGCTCTCAGTAGCTGGAGGTTAGTGTTTGCTCTCAGTAGCTGGAGGTTAGTGTTTGCTCTCAGTAGCTGGAGGTTAGTGTTTGCTCTCAGTAGCTGGAGGTTAGTGTTTGCTCTCAGTAGCTGGAGGTTAGTGTTTGCTCTCAGTAGCTAGAGATTAGTGTTTGCTCTCAGTAGCTGGATGTTAGTGTTTGCTCTCAGTAGCTAGAGGTTAGTGTTTGCTCTCAGTAGTTAGAGTTTAGTGTTTGCTCTCAGTAGTTAGAGTTTAGTGTTTGCTCTCAGTAGCTGGAGGTTAGTGTTTGCTCTCAGTAGCTAGAGGTTAATGTTTTCTCTCAGTAGCTGGATGTTAGTGTTAGCTCTCAGTAGCTAGAGACTAGTGTTTGCTGTAGTTTCTCTTCGCTTGAGGTTTAGATTGGCTGAGTGGTTAGACGCTCGATTTATTAATCTGCTGGTACCGGGTTCAAGTTCCCGCAGTGGGGACTTTTTTCTGGTAAACATCAAAAGGGCCCCCGAGTCCCAACAGCCTCTAAAAATGGGCACTAGAGAAACCTGAGAAGGTAAATGCGGCCAGGCCGTAATACTGAGTACATCACAGTTTCGTCTGCCGAAGGTCTTGGATATGCCGGCCCAACACTGTATCCCTAATATCCCTTAATGGCACGGAAACAGGATTTATTTTTCTTTTTAATATTCAGCATCCCGGGAGAATATATTTTATATTATGCAATTCGATATATCTGGTTATGTTCTTCATTATTTCTCTTTTCAAAACTTATTTAATTTAGGTTTTTTTTCTATCCATGGAATGAACTAAATTACTCTCTATATCTACATTTCAATCAGTTGAATTTTTTCTTACTATTTTCCTGCTTGATGTTTATGTTTATGCACCATAGAGGAGCACTGAGCCTGTACAGCGTCTGACAAGCTCCACCTTCAGTTTTCCGGGTTGCTTGTTTGGATGTGCTAATCCGTTTTCGTTCTGTTCAAATACACCTCGCCCCAAAATGCAAGTAAATGGGTGCAAAGCAAGAACATATGATGCAATAATTATTAGTATCTGCGTTTAAGCGTCTGGCGTAAGGAGAGCGAAACAACCACATAATTCGTCCGGATTATTTTAAGTATGGCATACTCCGCTTTTCACCTATCAACATGCATTACCTTCACAGGAAAATATAGGCAACACGTGCGCTTTCTCTTCCATGTTGTAAGGGAGGAAATTCACAAGAGGGGAAACAATCCATGTAACAACCACAGGAGAATGTATGCAAAAGATACTGGCTTCTACATCCTGAAAATGGCATCCCCGGTATTTTTTTTTTTTTTTTCATTTCTTTATTGATGGATTCTCCTGCGTTTGGGTCTCTAATTTTATCTGGAAGAAGCAAAGTGACTCATTTTCTTATCCTGTTTATCTTTCATGCACGAATCACTTTAAAACATTTTATTATGCATCCATTTAGAGTGCGCTATGAGGTAGCATCGTACTTGGTGATTTCTGTGCTAGAGTTGCATAAGATCAAAGCGGCTGAGGTCAAAGTGTCCTCTTGGCAGGTGCCCTTATCAACATGCCCTATGGTTAAGACAAAAGCGTCGTTATTTTTTTTAACTAAACGAGATGCATGAGACCTGCCCTGCACATTGAGTGCCCGGGGTATGGTCCACATTTCGTTACGGGTGGACCCGGTTTGCAGCAACACCGGGTCACGGCCTGTTGTTTTCGTCGTCTTAAAAAAAATAATAAACTAAAGATATAGATGGAATTATGATCTAGGAATGAGAAGATAAAGATTTAGATGGAATTGTGACATAAGAATGAGAAGATAAAAATATAGATGGAATTATGATCTAGGAATGAGAAGATAAAAATATAGATGGAATTATGATCTAGGAATGAGAAGATAAAAATATAGATGGAATTATGATCTAGGAATGGGAAGATAAAGATACAGATGGAATTATGATCTAGGAATGAGAAGATAAAGATATAGATGGAATTATGATCTAGGAATGAGAAGATAAAGATATAGATGGAATTATGATCTAGGAATGAGAAGATAAAGATATAGATGGAATTATGATCTAGAAATGAGAAGATTAAGATAAGATGGAATTATGATCTAGAAATGAGAAGATAAAGATATAGGTGGAATTATGGTCTAGGAATGGGAAGATAAAGATGTAGATGGATTAATGATCTAGGGATGAAAAACTAAAAGCACAGCTGGAATTATGACCTAGGAATGAGAAAGCAAAACTATGGACGGGATGATGGCCCGGAATTTTTAAAAAAAATGAAAGATGAAATAAGCTGATAGTATAGGCAAGAATGCGTAATACGATTATTGGAAACGCGTGGTTTAACTGACAGCCGAGAATATCGGAAACACGTGGCTTAATTGACATCGAAGAAGATTGGAAACACATGGTTTAACTGACATCCGAGAAGATTGGAAACACGTGGTTTAACTGACATACAAGAAGATTGGAAACACATGGTTTAACTGACATCTGAAAAGATTGGAAACACGTGGTTTAACTGACATCGAAGAAGATTGGAAACACGTGGCTTAATTGACATCGAAGAAGATTGGAAACACGTGGCTTAACTGACATCCGAGAAGATTGGAAACACGTGGTTTAACTGACATCCGAGAATATCGGAAACATGTGGTTTAACTGACACCTGAGAAGACTGACTACATGGGGCAGCCCAGACAAGAAGTTCTTTAATCAAGTCTTCTACATTCTCATTCGCTGGGTTTACTAACCCGGGTTCAAGTCCCAGCAGTGAGGATTTTTGTTCCGGTACCAGCACACTTAACCTAAAAGGCCCCCTAGGGCCCCCTAGCCTCTAAAAATTGGTAGCAGAGAGACTGGGAAGGTAAATGCGGCCGGGCGTGATACTGACCACATCACATTTTTATGTGTTGAAAGTCTTGGAAATACGGGCCTAACACCCTACCCCCAATACGCTTTAAAGGCACGGAAACGGGGATGTTACCTTTTTTCTTTTAAACTGTGTCCTTGTTAAAAGGAGATTTCATAATGATTAATAACAACAAAAACCATGTCACAGGCAAACTGCTCTAATGATCGTGATCCATTATGTGGCAAAATAGGAGCAAAATTTAAAGAAAACGCACTGAAGAATGAGAAACATTAAACTAGGCATGAAACTGGTTAAAATTAGCGAGGAACTGAAGGGCAGATACAGGTCTGTGGTTATGAATAGATGCAATCCATTTAGCGAAAATATCAGCTATATATTACAAGTAGGGCATCTATCACTCTTCGGAAAGTAAAACAACTAAAGAAGTTGTGGAGAGGAACAGACACAATTTACAAAAATAAGATTTTTAAGGGCATGCATCTTTCCCATCGCAACATATGCCTGTGAGACCTGGACACTAAATAAAACAGCTGAGAAACACATAAATGCCTTTCAATGTAAATGCTACAGAAGAGTTCTTCAAATATCATGGACACAAAAAAAGAAAAAAAATATGTCCATATTACAACTTAATATTGAAGAAAGTTGGCTAGAAAGGAAGATAAGACAGAAAAAACTTAAATATTTTGGACACATTAAACGTCATGATAATTTAGAGAAGACAAGTCTTGGAAGGGTACATAATTGGAAAAAGAAAGAGAGGAAGACCAAGGTGAAGAAGGCTACAAGACATCGTTGATGATCTGCGAATGGATGCATCAGCAGCAGGGCATCTTGGCCACAACCGAGAGGCCTACAGAAAAGCTGTTAGGGAGGCAAGGTTCCGCAAGGGACATGCAAATGACTGACTGACTGACCAGTTACTGATAAAACACAGAGAAATGCTACGAGATTCATTTCATCAGACAGGACGAGTACCAGCAGCCGAAATAAATGTAACAAGAATGAAAAATAGATGACAGCAAGTGGACATAAGCAAAATACATCATAACTGACAAAGAGATAAGAAACAAATGGAAAGAAGCTAAAGAAGACTAATTAGATGAGCAGTGCAGGCAAACTGGAGACCATCATAAAAAAAAGACTCCAAAAATATGCACAAATGAATAAGTGGCAGAAAAACAAAATACACCACATGCTGCCTGAAGATAGAAGGGGGACAAATAATAAAGATGAAAGAGGAAAGTTGAGAGTGGTGGCCAGTGTACATTACTGAACTGTATGGTGGAGAAAAACCCGGCCTAATGTCAAATATGAACAACTGCGATGGACCAGCAGTACTTTAAGAGAGAGTTTTAGACGCCATTAAACATATGAAAAGGCGGAAAACGACAGGGCCTGGGAAAATATTGGTAGAAAAATTAGCACTTCTGGATGAATCTGAATAACAAAACTCACTGAATGACGTTTGTAAAACTGGAGAAATACCCAGTGACCTACTGAAGTCCACCTTCATAGCTTCGCAAAAAGGAACAAGAAGTCAACGAATGAGATGATTTCCGAACAAGTTACTTTTCATATACATCATGAAACTACTGTGGAGATTTATCTGTGAGAAATACTAGACATAAACAAGGGGGGGGGGGACAAAAACATAGCGGCACATCAAGGGACGAAACAATGAAAATACTTTCTGATTTGCTTGTGAGTCTTTCTATATATTTTTATGTTGTTATGCTCTTTGATTTAAGGTTAGCTTTTGATTGGCCAGCTTGTAATAAATCCGAAGATAAGCAATCGATGTCGATTTGTAGAAAGAGATCCAGGGAGAAATATGACCCGATGATGAATGATGGCACAACCATCTCAAGCTTCCAACACTGATAATGTTGTATGTTTAATATCGTACATTATCAGAATCTTCTAGTCTTTCCTTTGGTGGTTGGGGGAGGGGGGGGGGTGGGGAGGCGAGGGCGAAGATCTATAAGTTTTGGCAACCAGCCACCAGTAGCTGGCGTCAGGGCTGCCGGACATTGTCCCATCTCTCCCTTAGTACCCTCCCCCCTCCCCCAGTAACGGACCTAGCTTGGCTACCGGGCAGGGATCACCGTAGTCCACGTGGTGGTGGTGGTGGGGGGGGGATCTGTTAAAGAAGTATTGCACACCGCTTCCGTTTTAATTCCACTCAGAGACTGAAAAAAACATAGCTGCCATGACCCGCTCCTAATCCGACACGATTCTGTGTCTCAACAGCTCCAGATCATCGACTGAAAAGAACATCAGCTCAAAGTTCCAGGTAGACTGAAGAAGAAGAGGTGCTAGTGATGATGATAATAATGATGATGGTGGTGGTGGTTGCGGTGGTGATGATTTTAATAGAATTCTCAAGAATCTGGGAACACATCCTGTTCCTGCATGTGCCAAGACAACGTCAAAATCAGAATTACGTGGATAAAACAAAACAAAACCAAAAAAAAAAGAAAATATTACCCCTACAGCGTCATATTTTCATTGACGCACTTCAGAACTTTTTAATTCCTCGCTGAACCAGTAATTTCAATAAGCCAGAGGCTTGGAGTGTAGGGAGAGAAACATAATAGCCCTCGATGAGAAGGTTTGGAGTGTAGAGAGAGAAACATAATAACCCTCGATGAAAAAGGTTGGGAGTGTAGGGAGAGAAACATAATAGCCCTCGATGAGAAGGTTTGGAGTGTAGAGAGAGAAACATAATAGCCCTCGATGAGAAGGTTTGGAGTGTAGAGAGAGAAACATAATAGCCCTCGATGAAAAAGGTTTGGAGTGTAGAGAGAGAAACATAATAGCCCTCGATGAGAAGGTTTGGAGTGTAGGGAGAGAAACATAATAGCCCTCGATGAGAAGGTTTGGAGTATAGAGAGAGAAACATAATAGCCCTCGATGAGAAGGTTTGGAGTGTAGAGAGAGAAACATAAAAGCCCTCGATGAAAAAGGTTGGGAGTGTAGGGAGAGAAACGTAAAAAACCTTAAAGGGAAGACTTAGAGTGTATGGAGAGAAACATACAAATCGTCGAAAACGAAGGCTTGGAGTGTAAGGAGAGAAATATACAAGCCCTTGATGAGAAGGCTTGGAGTGTAGGGAGAGAAACATAAAAACCCTCAATGAGAAGGATTGGAGTGTAGAGAGAGAAACATAAAAACTGTTTGTGCGAAGACTTAGTGAAGCATTTAAAAATAAAACTCTATGGGAAGAGTCTAGGGAGAGAAACATAAAAAAACCTCTATAGTTTGTTCTACTTATACTGTAGAGAGAGAGAAACATTTAAAAACCCACTATGGGCTGACTTAGAGTGTAGGGAGAGAAACATAAAAACCTTCGAAAGAGAAGGCTTTGGATGTAAGACGATAAACATATAAGCCCTCGAGGAGAAGGCTTAGAGTGAAGGGAGAGAACCAAAAAAACCCTCGATGAGAAGGATTAGAGTATAGGGAGAGCAATATAAAAATCCCCGATGAGAGGACTTTGCAGGGAGAGAAACATAAAGACCGTGGAGAGAGAAGTCTTGGAGTGTAAAGAGAGAAACATAAAAGTTCTGAATGAGAAGGCTTAGAGTGTAAGGAGAGAAACATAAAAACCCTCTACGAGAAGGCTTAGAGTGTAAGGAGAGAAACATAAAAAACCGTCGATAGAGACGTCTTGGAGTGTAAAGAGAGAAACATAAAAGTTCTGGATGAGAAGGCTTAGAGTGTAAGGAGAAACACATAAAAACCCTCTACGAGAAGGCTTACAGTGTAAGGAGAGAAACGTAAAAACCCTAGATGAGAAGGCTTAGAGTGTAAGGAGAGAAACATAAAAAACTGTCGATAGAGACGTCTTGGAGTGTAAGGAGAGAAACATAAAAGTTCTGGATGAGAAGGCTTAGAGTGTAAGGAGAGAAACATAAAAAACTGTCGATAGAGACGTCTTGGAGTGTAAGGAGAAAAACATAAAAGTTCTGGATGAGAAGGCTTACAGTGTAAGGAGAGAAACATAAAAACCCTCTACGAGAAGGCTTACAGTGTAAGGAGAGAAACATACAAACCCTCTACGAGAAGGCTTAGAGTGTAAGGAGAGAAACATAAAAACCCTCTACGAGAAGGCTTACAGTGTAAGGAGAGAAACGTAAAAACCTTAGATGAGAAGGCTTAGAGTGTAAAGAGAGAAGCATAAAAACCCTGATGAAATAAAATGAATGAGAAAATCTTTAAGAAGAAAAAATGAAACGAGAAACAAATCTTGAAAAATTAAAAAAATAAAATAAAAATATTTATTTCTGAGACAGCGCGTTCTAAAAATGTTTCTTGCTTTCCTCCAAAGCTGAAGATTGACTGCCACGGCCCTTAACTCTTTCTCTAGTTCATCAAGAGATTTGTCTGTGTGATCCGCCTTGTCATCTCTGTATCTCCAGATAACATCGTTCTCTCTTTCCCAGTATATTATATATACTTTTTCCCATCCTTCTTTCAGAAAGATCTCTTGGCAAAAAAAAAAAAAAAAATCTAGAGTAATTTTCATTCTCAAAGCGTATTCATTTCTCAGTTCTTTTTTGTCTCACCTTCACTTCGGCTGCGAAGGAGTAATTTCTCCAGTGAGGATATATCTGGCTTATTTTTTCGCTCTTGATTATATCCTAAAATAGCTCACAAGTAGCTAAGCGGTTAGTGCATTAGATATTCATGTCGGCGAGCTGGGATTCGACTCTTGAGTTCTTTTAATATTTCTTTGGTAGGAATATAGAAGACCGTATACCGTACATGTAACTTGACACAGTCTAGTCTTTTCCTGTTTCTTCCACATGCAATTTTTTTTTCTTTTAATGAAAAAGTCGAAACTGGAAATACTACACGTTGAATGCTCGTTGATTCATAAAGCAATCAATAACTCTCTCTCTCTCTCTGTGTGTGTGTGTGTGTGTGTGTGTGTGTGCGCGCGCGCGCGCGTGCGTGCGTGTGTAGAGTACAACTTTTCAAACAATAAGCAAAGGAAACAGGAAACAAAAAGAGACTTCCGCACAGTAAAGTGAGAGTGCACTGTATTCCCAAAGCAAACTGTACAAATCTGTACTTTAGCGAGTACTCCACTTCCCATGAATCTACTCTTCGTATTCTGCGAATACTTGTTTTCCGCCAAATACTTAACGTTCGGTATTCGATATATCTCTAGTTTAATGATGCCCTTTAAGTCTCCTGAGATTAATCTTTTACTTGACTTAGGCGAAGTTTTCAGACATTACGGCTGCCCACAGGAGTTATTCTTCAGAAAAGATCACAAATTACTACCCACATAATCTAGAGATAACGTGGAAGTTTTGTGTTGTAGATTCAATCGGTCTTCCATCCTTTCTGAACTTAACAATACCGAGAGACAATCTTTTTAATGCGTTTCCATTACTTATCAAATAAATAAAAGCTTCACATTTTGTGCACGTGTGTTATCATTAACATTTTATCCTTTAATTCACTTATCCAGGTTTTTTACCTAGAATTTTTATCTACTCTCTCTCTCTCTCTCTCTCTCTCTCTCTCTCTCTCTCTCTCATGAATATATTCATACTTACTAGTTACTTACAGTTAACACCACCAAAAAAGATAACTCCAACTGAAGACAAAAAGGGGTTATTCACAAATGATAAATGTAAGAATATATTTCAGTAGGGCTACTGACTTACCTGAGAGTACACAACAGCGCTATCAGTCATGTTTAAGCAGGTGATACAAACTACCAACTACATGCCACCAGTGCGATGAATTACTTCCGGTTAACTGAGTGTTACATTTTGTTAACCTCTTGTTTATGAGCTAACACGAGAATGTTCGGTCGCGATCTGTCCGGTTCTAGGAGCTTCTGAAACAATGAAGTACACGTGGGCGATCCCAATCTCAGACGCCATCTTAGTTTCCGTTGAGCTCTCTTGCAATGATCCTTAGTCGCAGGCAATTAACTTCAACTCGTTTCATTGGGCGTCGCTGATAAATTAGTGTAACTACTCACTCTAATCTTGAGCCTGGTTTAGCTATATTCGCCTTAGCTTTCTAGCAGCACCCTCCCCATAAACTTTTCAATAGTCGCCCTCTTGTCACTCGCACATCTACGTATCAGTCTGGGTGAAGACGCTGTCCATTGTGACAATCAGCAAGCCATAGCTGATATGCTAGCGTCAGGGTTGGCGAGCCATAGCTGACATACTACAGTTATGGTTGGCGAGTCATAGCTGATATGCTAGCGTCAGGGTTGGCGAGCCATAGCTGACATACTACAGTTATGGTTGGCGAGTCATAGCTGATATGCTAGCGTCAGGGTTGGCGAGCCATAACTGACATACTAGAGTTATGGTTGGCGAGTCATAGCTGATATGCTAGCGTCAGGGTTGGCGAGCCATAGCTGACATACTAGAGTTATGGTTGGCGAGTCATAGCTGACATGCTAGACTCAGGGTTGGCGAACCACAGCTGACATGCTAGAGTCAGGGTTGGCGAGCCATAGCTGACATACTAGAGTTATGGTTGACGAACCATAGCTGACGGGTCTCACTTCTTACGGGCTTAGCCTAGCTAACGGGGGTAGGGATCGCCAGAGTCCTCATGGTGGTAGACTCTACTAAAGAAGCACTGCACACCCCCTGCTTGTTTAGCTGCACTCAGGGACGGAAAAATAGCTGCCATGACCCGCTCCCAAGCCGACGCCATTACCCGCTCCCAAGTCGACGCCATTACCTGCTCCCAAGTCGACGCCATTACCCGCTCCCAAGTCGACGCCATTACCCGCTCCCAAGTCGACGCCATTACCCGCTCCCAAGTCGACGCCATGACCCGCTCCCAAGTCGACGCCATTACCCGCTCCCAAGTCGACGCCATGACCCGCTCCCAAGTCGACACCATGACCCGCTCCCAAGTCGACGCCATTACCCGCTCCCAAGTCGACGCCATGACCCGCTCCCATGTCGACACCATGACCCGCTCCCAAGTCGACGCCATTACCCGCTCCCAAGTCGACACCATGACCCGCTCCCAAGTCGACACCATGACCCACTGTGCCGCAACATCTTCACGGCATCAGTTTCATAGAACACCAGCTTGCATTTCCAGAAAGAGAAGAAGAGGAAGAAGAAGAATCCTTCCGGGCACGCTTCCTCTCTGTTTACGGAAGATTACTCATGGCTGTCCCCGGCCGGTCCTTACGGAAGAATTCTGATGTATGATAAAAATAATAAAGATGACTTGTCTCACAATGCGAGTCTCAGCGAGTCCATTTTCTACAAGAAAAATAAGAAATGGTTGATCTAACTCTCAGATAGCACAGCCTCCCGGACTCTTATTATCACGAAATGTTCCATTTTGCAACCACGGCTACAAGGTCATCCCTGTGTAAACGAATTCTTTATGTGTATCACCTCAATTTTCCAACGGATTTAGCAGGAAAAAATATATGAAAATTGTTTTATATTTTCCTTCCATTTTCATCACGGGACGAAACGGAGACTATTTTCCTCCTTTTCTTGATAGCTTTGTGTCTCCCGAGTCTAGCTCGAGGGCCGGGCAACATGGCGTAAAATTGAGTGGTCCATTCCACGCGATCTCACTAAGGGCTACATAGTTGTTGGGATCCTCGGTGAATGGATGGCTCGGGAGATGAGGTTGTGACCCCCGTGTGAATCATCCTGGATGTTGATACCGTGATAGAAGCGAAAAATTAAAATGGGACGCGGAGAAAATATTACACTCCGGAAAAATGAATTTTCAAAGTATTTCTAAAGCCCCGGAATAACATTACAGAAGGTACGTTCTTGCACGGCAGTTGGCTGGTTAGAGAGTCATCTTGTCTATTAGGTGATTAATTACGATGTTTGTCTGTCTGCCCATTAGAATGACTTTGTTTATTATACTTTAGGGTTCTGTACATCCCGACGAATGGACAGGGACCCTGCAGGAAGACTTCTCTATGACCTTCCACCACGTGATAAACTTCTCCACCGCCCTCTACCACCCGTGGGGGAGCCAAGCCGGAAGCGCAGCCACCGCCATCTTGTACACGGCCTGGATATGTGCGGCCAACCTCTTTCTTATGTTTCTTCTCATCACGAACGTTAAACTGCTCAACAGCCGGTGAGTTATGGCCCCGTGTCCTATTTGTTTAATTAAGTAAGGACTCTTTTTTTTGTATCCAGGAGATGGTTTTGAAGAAACTGGCTATCAGCTTTTCCAGTACGTTGAGGAGCACAATTTTCCTGAACAATATTTTTTTTAATATACGAATATTTGTTTGTTACAGTTAACCATAGTGACAATATATCTGTTTGTTACAGTTAACCATAGTGACAATATATCTGTTTGTTACAGTTAACCATAGTGACAATATATCTGTTTGTTACAGTTAACCATAGTGACAATGTATCTGTTTGTTACAGTTAACCATAGTGACAATATATCTGAGAAATTGATGGTCATCAGAAAGTCTGAATGGAAACAAAGATAAGGATAAGAAGATAAGAAGACTGACCTGGAAGAACATGAACAGAAAAGCAATAAATCTAACTAGACATATTTCGGAGAGCGCAAAACGGAAATAAAATGGTCGTTCGAGTCTTTCAGCAGCATCGAATGAATGAATGAATGAATGACACTTAGGTCAGTGCGATGACACTGCTGTGTAGACTGAAAATTATGGACAAGTAAGATTAACTGAAGCGCTGATACAACATTGGAAAAAATTAACACAAATTTCTCACCTTTGGCGCCATAGAAAGCAAGCAAAAAATTTATAGGGACAACACAGAGATAGAAAGCTAAGACCTGTAGACAACACAGAGATAGAAAGCTAAGACCTGTGGGCAACATAGAGATAGAAAGCTAAGACCTGTGGACAACACAGAGATAGAAAGCTAAGACCTGTGGACAACACAGAGATAGAAAGCTAAGACCTGTGGACAACATAGAGATAGAAAGCTAAGACCTGTGGAAAACAGAGATAGAAAGCTAAGACCTGTGGACAACACAGAGATAGAAAACTAAGACCTGTGGACAACACAGAGATAGAAAACTAAGACCTGTGGACAACATAGAGATAGAAAGCTAAGACCTGTGGACAACACAGAGATAGAAAGCTAAGACCTTGCTGTATTTCTTGTCTTCATAGTGACTCGGCCAAGCTTGTCCCTGTCCATCTCTTGATGTTGTCCACCCATCTATGTCACTGTCTTCTTCTTGTTCACTTCCCTTCGATCTTGCCCTCAAGAAGGATCTTCGATACAGAATTATGGCTCTTGACATGCCCAGAGTATCTTAGTTGTCTTGTATGACAGTCATGTAAAGGCTCTAAATAATTCTGGTAAACCACAAAGATGCAAGAAGGAAAATATTGACAGAATGATAGGCTCAATGTCTAGAAGTAGTTAAGACAAATTAAGTGCCATGTGATAAGATCGCTGTACGAGCAACTCATTTGAAAGAGAAACTTTCTTTTCTAGACTCTTCATAATCACTCAGAGTGGCGAAGTGGTTAGTGCACTAGTCTCTCATGACCAAGGTCGGGGATTCGAATCCGGCCGGAGGCGCCCTAGTCACCCAGCTGTAAAGATGGGTGCCCGATTTCTTCTGGGGTTAGCGAAGGAAAGGTGGCCAGGAGTGATACTGACCACATCACCCTCTAGTGTGCTGACAGGTCAAGGAAAATATGGGCACTAACAACATATCCGCTGCGTGCCTCTAAGGCATGACGGGGTTACCTTTCCCTTTTCCTTCCATGATCGCGAAGCATCGCGCATCTCTCAAGCTGATAAGAACTCTTTCAACAAGGAAAGGTAACTGACATTCCGCTACTCTCTCGCGGCTTATCTAACCTTCCTTCGCTAGTCTGAATTCTCGGCGCCCTCATCTTCATTACTTTCGCCCTACATGGACTCCGCTAACAGACTACAGTTTAATTTAGTGATAGTAATTGACCGGCGCTGCTAAAGTATTACCATTCTTTATATCAAGCAAACGTGTGTATTTTATTCACAGGCAAAATATTGTGATCCTTCACAACGCTGTGTCCGACCTGACTGTGGGCGCCTTTTACTGCCCTCTGACAGCGGATTTCTTCATCCGCGGGTTCTGGGCGCATGGATGTGGCAGCTTCTTCGTGTGGTTCGCATTTGCCTTCCCGCTCTCGTTCCTAACCACGCACTCGGTGCTATTTCTGCTGACAATGAGGATCCTGCCGGCTGTTTTCAGGTAAAGTAACAAACAGCAGAACCGGAATTAGACTTTCTACGGCCCTAAAGGGATTGGATAGCATAATTGTTAGAGCACTCGTCAAGCAAACGAATGGTCGAGGGTTGGAATCCCCAGTTGCGGGGATTTTTTTGTCCCGACCAATACGGCCCTGAGGTAGACCCAGACTCGTAAAACGGGTACCACAGAAAATCTGGGGAGGAAAAGGCAGCAAGGAAATGAACTGGCCCACACTACCTCACACGCTGATGGCCCGGCATAATAAGATATCTAACGCTTCATCCCCTACAGCATTTTGCTATGGGGCTACTTACCTAAGGCCCTAAGCCTATGAAAGCTTGGAGGGCCCCCTTCCCTTTGTTAAAAAGTTACAACAGAAGGCTCTCAAAATTGTCAGGCTCGAAGCGTTAACTTGTTGAGCTTAAGCTTAAGCCCGACACTGATCACAGCCAATGACCTCTCTTAACGTTCCCAACATCAGGGATAATTTGCTACATTTCTCAGTTACTGGTCATGTTATATTGCAGTCCTGACTGAGAAATCAGAAGTTTCTATGATAATCGAAAACATAGTTTATATGTTTCATCCTCGTGGATGAAAGCCATTAATTTATTATCACTATTTCTCTTTTGCAATGCTGCAGAATGTATGGAAATCAAATAAACTAAGCATAAATATGAAAATCAGGATATTTAAGAGTAATGTTCTAAGTGTACTACTCTATGGAAGTGAATGCAGGAAAATCACCAAAACCATAGAAAACAAGTTGAATTCTTTCCAGACTAAATGTTTACGAAGAATTAGAAAAATATTTTGGCCAAACACCATAAGAAATAACATCTTATTAGCAGAAATGCAGATAAAACCACTGACAACAATTATTGAGGAAAGACGCTGGCGATGGTTGGGACATGTGCTCCGAATGACTGACAACTCACTACCGAAAATAGCACTAAGATGGACACCACAGGGGAGCAGAAGTAAGGGTAGACCAAAAGAGACATGGAGAAGAACAACAGAAAGGATGTTGAGCAATAGAGGGCTCACCTGGGCAAGAGCAAAAAAAAAGGCGAAGGATAGGCATTTGTGGAAAACCCTTGCGGAAGCCCCATGTGCCCTGGGCACTTAAGGTTCAGAGAGAGAGAGAGAGAGAGAGAGAGAGAGAGAGAGAGAGATTTCTCTTTTAGTTTCCCTTTTTATTTTGACAGATAACGAACGCTCAGAACCTTGACCTTGACTCAAGGAAAAATAGCAGGATTACTGCTTCATCGTTTTTGTCCTTGATGAGAAGGAAGATATCCTTTCATGTTGATGATCTAGTGAAGCGATTACCAACCTATGTGCCACGGCGCTGTGATATACCGCCAAGAGTTCGTAGATGTGGCACGAAAGCTCAAACTAGTGCAGTTGTTATAAATTACAGTATTATTAAGAGACCTTTTTTTCTGCAGGGAGAAATAAGTGTGCGGAAAAGGTTAGCATTTTACATCCACGTGCCACGGGTTCAATATGTTTGGTACCCAGTGATCTACTGCATGGCCTTTAACAATGGGGACGGAACGAATCAAACATCTGCAAAAAATAAGACGAAGCCGTGATAGTTTTTTCAGGGTAGATAAACAGTGAACCATACGAGATCTACGTTTATTCGTTTATATGTGCAGATAAAGTCAAAGGTTAGCAGGGGAAGGTATAAACAGTGCTCTGAGGGAGACTAGAAGACAGGGCAAAGAAAAGAAAAAAAGATTTTAAACAGTTAAAAACAAGAACAGATACAGAGAATATAGGAGAAAATAAAAGGAAAACAACGGATACAGAGAATATAATTAGAAACTAAGAGACAAGAAACAGAAATAGAGAATAGTTAAAAACTAAGAGACAAGAAACACATATAGAGAATATAGTTAGAAACTAAAAGACGAAAAACAGAAACAGAGAATATAATTAGAAACTAAGAGATAGGAAACAGATATAGAAAATACAGTTATAAACTAAAGGACAAGAAACAGAAATGGAGAATATATTTTGGAAACTAAAAAAAAAAAAAGAAACAGAAATAGAGGATAGTGTTAGAAACTAAAAGATTAAAACATATAGACAGATCACATAGAAATAAACTAAAATACAAGAAACACACATACAGAGAATACAGAAAGAAAATAAAAGGCAAGAAACAGATACAGAGCCCATAGAAAAAAAAAACTAAAAGAACAAGAAATATACACACAGAGAATACAGACAGAACACAAAGAGAAGAAAAATATACAGAGAACGCAGAGAAAAACAAAAATACCCGCAGCAAATACAGAGAATATAAATAGAGAATGCAGACAGAAGCTAAAAGACTAGAAACAAATAAAGAGAATATAGCAAGAAATGACATACAAGAAACAGACACACAGAATACAGAAGGAATCTAAAAGTGCAGGTAAAAAGAACAGATTCTGAATTTCAGCCACAAATATAAAGTATTCTAACAGCTAAAAAGACTATTCAAGACCCTAGAATCCGAAAGAATGGCCCAAAGTCAGGGAACAAGACCCCTATCCTACCTCCAACAGAGCTCCCATAAACAGGCTATTGTACCACTTGAATCCGGCCTGCACCGTGACTTGGAATGGTCTGCAAGATGTTGAATCCATTTTCTTGAAATCTCCCTTGAAGTTAAAGAAAGTATCATAGCCCTCTCCCCATCCTACTCCATGTTCATACTCTCAAAATCTGCCAGCCCTCCTTTGTTGCCACACAGCTGCAGCTGTGTTACATCTTAACAGCTTCTTCTGCTCCCTCCTCAGGCGGTACGCGCTGGTGGTAAAGACCCTAACAAGGAACATCATCTTCGGGGTGGCTTTTATAGTTCTGTGGCTGTACCTGGTGGCTATTGGCGTGGCTCTAAGCGCCGGCAGACGGGACAACGTTCACGTAAGGGGAAACAATCTCTACATCCTGGTTACTTCCCTTTTATGTCGAACATTCCAGTTCTGTCTGTAATATTCTCATGTCCCTCTCTCTGTAAAGCTGTAGTTTTGCACAAATATTAATATTTTTTTTGTGTTCATTTCAGACGTGCATTGCTTCACATTATGTTTTATTATGTACGAAATAACAGCAAAATACGACCCTACAAAAGCTACAAATGTTTATTTTTGACAATTTGTTCGCCTATACAACTTTTCCTAATTTGTACATATATTCTCACAGATATTATTGCGAATGTCAATCAGTTTTATTTTATACATCGATTCATACGTTGTCCGTCACTTTTCTCTTAAGTGTTTGAGTGTTCTCGACTATTTTTTTTCTTCAAATCTAGCCACACCCGTTAATTAGTTTTCTGATATAGTTTCGTACATATTTTGTCAGCGTGTATTATTTGGAATCTTTTTCGTTTCTCAGCTCTTAACCAGCTTTAAGTGTGTAATTTCACTTTTGATCGTACAGTTTCTCATGATTATTTTATAATTGTCCATCAATTTGTTTCTCATGATTATTTTCTGATTATCCATCTTTTTTTTTTTTTGGTATCTACTTTCTTCTTTGTGTGTCTGAGTGGCTAAGTGGTAAGTGCACTGGTCTCTCATGGTGAAGGTCGGGGGTTCGAACCTGGTCGGAGGCACCCCAGTCACCCAGCTGTAGAAATGAGTACTCGACTTCTTCTGGAGTTGGGGAAGGAAAGGCGGCCAGGCATGATACTGACCATATCACCCTCTAGTGTGCTGACAGGTCAAGGAAAATAAGGGCACTAACACCATATCCCTATGTGCCTCTAAGGCATGCAAAGAACATTATTTCCGAAGTTTTCATTGGCTCACTTTTCATTAATTACAGAATAAATAAATTTTAGAGAGAATATCATACATTTCACTAAGAATACTCTCAAGGTCAAGAAATGTTACACCAGTGCAATGTTAATACTGTCACCGATATCGTTCTTCTTCTACTTCAGTCTCTCTAATTCCGTGGGCTGGTGTTCTATGCAGCTGAAGAAATGGAGATGCTGAGGCATATAACAGTGCCGGATTGGGAGTGGGCCATGGCAGTTATTTTTTTAGTTCTTGAGTGCAGATAAAAAGCAGGCAGTGTGCAGTACTCCTTTAGCAGGCTCCAGCACCATGGGGACTATGGCGATTCTTGACTGTTAACCAGGCTAGGCTGTTACTGGGGGGGGGTACAGAAGGACAGGTGGGACAGGGTCTTGGTCAGCTATGGGTCGTCAGACCTTGACGTTAAAGGATGTTACCTATGGGTCGTCAGACCTTGACGTTAGAATGTCAGCTATGGGTTATCAGACCTTGACGTTAGAATGTCAGCTATGGGTCATCAGACCTTGACGTTAGAATGTCACCTATGGGTCGTCAGACCTTGACGTTAGAATGTCAGCTATGGGTTATCAGACCTTGACGTTAGAATGTCAGCTATGGGTCATCAGACCTTGACGTTAGAATGTCAGCTATGGGTTATCAGACCTTGACGTTAGAATGTCAGCTATGGGTTATCAGACCTTGACGTTAGAATGTCAGCTATGGGTCATCAGACCTTGACGTTAGAATGTCAGCTATGGGTTATCAGACCTTGACGTTAGAATGTCAGCTATGGGTCATCAGACCTTGACGTTAGAATGTCAGCTATGGGTTATCAGACCTTGACGTTAGAATGTCAGCTATGGGTTATCAGACCTTGACGTTAGAATGTCAGCTATGGGTCATCAGACCTTGACGTTAGAATGTCAGCTATGGGTTATCAGACCTTGACGTTAGAATGTCAGCTATGGGTTATCAGACCTTGACGTTAGAATGTCAACTATGGGTTATCAGACCTTGACGTTAGAATGTCAGCTATGGGTTATCAGACCTTGACGTTAGAATGTCAGCTATGGGTTATCAGACCTTGACGTTAGGATGTCAGCTATGGGTTATCAGACCTTGACGTTAGGATGTCAGCTATGGGTTATTAGACCTTGACGTTAGGATGTCAGCTATGGGTCGTCAGACCTTGAGTTTAGGATGCCAGGTATGGGTCGTCAGACCTTGACTTTAGGATGCCAGGTATGGGTCGTCAGATGTCAACTATGAGGCCCTTATTGCCAAAACTGGCAACGTTCTGTTCTTTTCTTCTGTAAACAGCACGAAGAACTAAGCACATGCGTGTACATGTATGAAAGAGGAGATATGAAATGAAAAAAAAGATTGCTTCGTTTCACTTCATTAATCCACATTTTACTTTACCTTTGATAAGTATAAAGTAATCTAACAGCCGACAAGGCTTTCCAACTAGGATGTATATGTATGTATGTGTGTGTATGTGTTTCAGCCAAACTATTGAGGAATAAAACTGATGTCTTTTATACACATAATTTTCTTGATCTGTGAGTGTGTTAGAGCATGATTTCATTTTCTAATCATGATATCTCACATTTTGCTTCGTAATTCCACTCCTCCCCTTCCCCCTCCCGCCATAACCCCTCCCATTTAAAAAAAATGTGCATCAATTTCCAGTCCTCAATGACAACCACTCCCCCCCCCCCCCGCCCCCACTCCGGGTGTAGTGGATTAGACATTCGTTTGTCGACTAGGCGACCTGGTTTAGGTTTCCACCCACCACGTGGTGGAGGTAAGATCGTGGCTCGCAAAAGAAAAAAAAATTCCTCGGGTTTACCAGCCTCAAAGAAAAAATGGGTACCAGGGTTAACGCTCTGGGAAAGAAGAGGAATGGGGCCGCTAGCTACGGAGTTAGTGCTGATGGCGACACCATTCGGCAGTTTCTGGTCAACTGTTGACTAGGCAGCCAAAGCACTTTATGGTCTGACCGTGTGCAGTCACGCTGGTTCACAACTCATCTTCTTCTTACATCCTTCCTGTGCTGTTAAACGTCACACAGGGCTCGCATGGTAGCTCGCCAACTTTTCCTGTTTTCGACGAGCTTTTCAACCTCATCGAGGGATTTTATGCCCACTAAACAATGTCCTCTTTAGAGTTTCACGTGGTCGACATCTTTTTCTTCGGCCTGTTGTGTTCCACTTGATAGCTTGTTTTGGAATTCTCTGATTGTTTCTTCTCATTACATGACCGATATATGTCCATCTCCTTTTCCAATCACCAATGAGACAGGTTGTTGTTCACTCGTGTGCCGTATCTCTGCGTTGTTCACAGCTCATGGTTTTACCGTTATATATCTCCTGATGGTAGCATCACGAAATTCAGCACTGCCACCTGCTACAACCCTGAGAAACCCTGCATTAGAGGGTGGTGTTTGCCTAATATCATTCCCTTCCTTATCTCAAGAAGTTTGTCTAATATCATTCCCTTCCTTATCTCAAGAAGTTTGCCTAATATCATTCCCTTCCTTATCTCAAGAAGTTTGTCTAATATCATTCCCTTCCTTATCTCAAGAAGTTTGCCTAATATCATTCCCTTCCTTATCTCAAGAAGTTTGCCTAATATCATTCCCTTCCTTATCTCAAGAAGTTTGCCTAATATCATTCCCTTCCTTATCTCAAGAAGTTTGCCTAATATCATTCCCTTCCTCATCTCAAGAAGTTTGTCTAATATCATTCCCTTCCTCATCTCAAGACAGTCTTCTTTCTTTTAATGCTTGTACAGCTCAACTGATAGTCACGAATGAACAGACTTCATTTTCAAAGGGTTAAGAATTGGGCACACAGACCCGTCTAACATTCTGCCCTTCATCATACAGCTTTCACTCAGTCACATTCTTTCAGCAAACAAGTAGGACAAACAGGTGTATGATCCACCAGCTGCAGCTAATGTGATCGTTCTGCGGCAGAATTCTATAAGGACAGAAATAAAACTTTTTTTTTCCTAGTCCAAGAGCCCGCAATCACCGAAATACTAAAGAGAAAAGAAAGTGATGTAAATGTGTATGTGATTATCTGTGTCATATTTTAGTGACAATAATATAGCCTCACTTTCCTTGTGTTCACAGATCGCCATAGCTCCTAACGTTGTGTGCAAGGCCCTGGTAGCTTCCGAAGGAGCGATCGTCATAAACGTCCTGGTGTACTTCTTGCCCGCTTCTCTGAGTATGGTCCTCCTGCTGGCCAACGCTGTAAGCATTTCTTTTATACGCGTATGCCTTATTATTCGCGATACTGACCATTCGCGGGAATAAAAGTGTGGGAAAATTGTTTTGAATGAAGCAGGATTGCTGGAAAGTTTATTCCAACAAGAACTGTGGATGAATATTCTTTCACTGATTAAAGTTTGTATCTGCAGACGCTCTTTGACTTACGTTGCGGTTACATTCTAATGAGTCCATCGTAAGTTGAAAATGTAAGTGAAATGTGAATATGATGTGATAAATAAATAAGTAAGTAAATAACTATTGCCACTAAAAAAGTATGTGAGCACATAACTCTGTAATAAACTAAATACCAGTAATTGTAAAGTAAATAGACAGTTCTTTCAGTAAATATACAGTACAGAATGTGCATCACTATCGCACCAACGTAAAGCTGAAATATCGTAAGTCGAATCTTCATAAGTAGAGGAACACTTTTACAGATTTCTTTTCTTTAGATAACTTATCATAAACTTCTGATTTGGTTATTGCAGCTGTTTTTTGAGAGAACAAAGCTGACAACACATATATAACACGAAGAACAAAAGGTTAAATTGTGTCACACTATAGCACACACTTAAGAAATCGCTTTTTCAAAGAGTTTTAGGGCTGAAAATGAGGTGGATTTTTATGAAGTATATACGAGTAACTTCCCTTGGTTCTTGCTCTGAAGTCTTTGCAAGTTAATTATATCTTCTTCCATGTTCATTTCTTGTTTCTATATTATCTGTCTATCTTATCTATCTATCTATCTATCTATGTCTTTGCCAACAGGCGTAAGTTATCATGTCCTCCCACAACCCTCGATCCTTTGTGCATCTCAACTGGCTTATCACTGAGCTTTTCCTGTGCCAGGATGCCAAAGCATCAAACATCTTTTCTGTCTACCTCTGCCTCTTCTACCCTCGATCTTCCCTGTTGCCAGTAGGTGCTCTAGTGTGGTATATCTTCTGTGGCGAATGCTAGGTCTGGGATTGTGGTGGTTCTCCTTCTCCTTGTGTAAAAGGCTGGCTCGTCATCTGCTTGATTGATTAGGACTAGGTTATTATCTATTTCCCATTCCTCTACTTCCTCTCCTCTGCTTGATTGATTAGGACTAGGTTATTGTCTATTTCCCATTCCTCTACTTCCTCTTCTCTGCTTGATTGATTAGTACTAAGTTATTATCTATTTCCCATTCCTCTACTTCCTCTCCTCTGCTTGACTGATTAGTAATAGGTTGTTATCTATTTCCTATTCCTCTACTTCCTCTCCTCTGTTGACTGATTAGTACTAGGTTGTTATTTCCCATTCCTCTACTTCCTCTTCTCTGCTTGATTGATTAGTACTAGGTTGTTATCTATTTCCCATTCCTTTACTTCCTCTCCTCTGTTGACTGATTAGTACTAGGTTGTTATCTATTTCACATTCCTCTACTTCCTCTCCTCTGCTTGACTGATTAGTAATAGGTTGTTATCTATTTCCCATTCCTCTACTTCCTCTCCTCTGTTGACTGATTAGTACTAAGTTGTTATTTCCCATTCCTCTACTTCCTCTCTGTTGACTGATTAGTACTAGGTTGTTATTTCCCATTCCTCTACTTCCTCTTCTCTGCTTGATTGATTAGTACTAGGTTATTATCTATTTCCCATTCCTCTACTTCCTCTTCTCTGCTTGATTGATTAGTACTAGGTTGTTATCTATTTCCCATTCCTCTACTTCCTCTCCTCTGTTGACTGATTAATACTAGGTTGTTATTTCCCATTCCTCTACTTCCTCTTCTCTGCTTGATTGATTAGTACTAGGTTATTATCTATTTCCCATTCCTCTACTTCCTCTTCTCTGCTTGATTGATTAGTACTAGGTTATTATCTATTTCCCATTCCTCTACTTCCCCTCCTCTGCTGTCTGTCTCATTACACCCCCATGGTTCTGAGCGACTGTTGAAGTCAGCTGTGAGTAGGCACCAAGACTGTGTATAGTTTCTATCTCTGTGAGTATCATGGGCTTGTCTGGGGGCGGGAGCAGTATATGTTGTAGATTCTTAGTTGTTTTCCTGGTGTTATTATGTCTAGTCCTATCACTTCAGTGTTCTCTCGTCCTTGTTTTATTTCTTGGCTGCTATTTGGTTTCTAATCAGTGTCATCACTCCTCTCTTGTGTCCTTCTCTGTCCTATCTGAAGGTTTGGTATCCTCTTATTGCGAATCTATTGTCTGGCTTCAAGTGTGTTTCCTGTATACAGGCAAGGTCTGTGTGCTCTTCCATGAGGTTTTAGATAAGTTCAATCTTTTTATTTCTGACTCCTTCGGCGTCCTATTGTAGGATGCTGAGTTTCTTTTGTGTCTCTCTTTGGCCAGTAGTTCCCCACCCCCACTCTAACCCCACCTGGTCTCTGTGTCCTGGCCGCGCATCGTGAGACAAATTGGCCGCCAGTCGCCTTGGAGTGACCTATTTGAGGCTTTGTGCCCCGCATTCTCCCTGCTTGGCGAACCTCCACAGGTAGAACAACCTCGTCTGGATGTAATGTCAATTGAGCAACAGCTGTAGCTCTTGGCATGTCTGTGTCACCTTGTGCCCTGGGCCCTGTACATCCATCTTCAGCACACATTTCCTTCGGGTTTGCGCCCGTAGCCTTTGGTCGTCCCCAGCCATCCTACAAGGCGGCAGGGTTTGAGTTGTGCTTTGTCTGGCCCCCGCCCTCAAACAGTCTGGCTTCGATGGTCCTGCCAGAAGCTGTTGCTCCCGTCAGCATAGCTCTTTGGGTCATGGGGACACGCAAGCTCTCTCACCACAAGGTAACAACTCACGAGAGGGAGAGAGAGAGAGAGAGAGAGAGAAAGAGAGAGAGAGCATGTTTCTTAACAACCACGTTTCAGCTGTTTCTAACCCTCTTTATATCTCCTTACTGACAGTCCACTGAACGGGATTGGTTCAGTGTAACGTTGAATGGGATTGGTATAATATATAACAAATGTATAATAATAGGTTCATATGATCCTCCAACCATTCGTAATGGGTATAGACAGTTTTTTGTTTTTGTTTTGTTTTGTTTTGTTTTTCTTTGCTCCCCATATTTGATCTTGTATTTTGTACATTATGTTAAAATAGTCACAAGTTATTTCATTCAAATTTTTCGCTTTGCCATTTGCAGATCAGGGAAAAGACAAGTCTGACCACGCCCAACGTCCAGCTACGCCTCGAAAGTGACACAGAGCAGTGTACTGATCTTCCCATTTCTGTGTTGTCACTGGTCACTGTTTTAACTTCTCTCCTCCCACTTCCCGCCTTTCTAGTTACATCAGCAATGGTAGGAGGGATGTGTTCATCTATTTCATGTCTGACATGGCTCCTCCCACTTGGCACGATTTCTGATTGGCTGTTATTCGCAAAATCCGGACTCATTCCCATCGTTCTCTTCATGGCACCAGACTTCCGCTCGGCCGCAGTTGGAGCACTGCATCATTTCCGACGACTGCCTACGTCAGATACTCGTGACCTTGTGGGGAATATGGATGACCCTGAGGATGATACTCCTTTTTCTATGTAAATATATCAGGAAACGAAACGGAATTATCAGCGTAATCCACTATCTGTAAGTCTCAGATACATCAGTAATTTAAATATCACTTGGAGATGATAGTTAAGGTCATGCATCTGAGACAAATTAAATGAGAAATATGTCCAGTAGTACACACGAAGAGCATGGCAACTCACAGTCAGTACAGTGCAGTACAGTACAGTACAGTGCAAGACAGCGCAGTACAGTGCTGTACAGTACTAAGCCAGCTCAGAACCTCCAGACAAAGAATTCACCATAAGAACTGATCGCACTCAATGGACTACTTTCATCGCGTCAAGGTTCTTTCGATTCACTCTCGGGTGTCTTTGTGTGGTTGAAGTTCGAAACACGAGATCATTCTTCATAACTTCTGGGCATTGATGGCATTTGATAACAAATCAGGCGAGATGAGAATGGCTCTAAGGGGCCGTAGCTCTTGGCGTCCCAGGTCCCATTCCTACTTTTTTTTACCAAGAATGCTCCAGAATCCTGCTCTAAATATTAAATCATCATCCAGAAGGGACTTTCACCATCATACAGCAGGGTCTTCAGAAGATCAGCATCATAAAGCACTGCTATGCTACAAACTGTACATTAAAATGTTTGTGATTTTACTTCTGCTTATATCGGCAGAATATTAAATCAGGCAGAGAAGCTCGGGTATCCAGGAACGGTCCTGATGTCGGATAGAAGATGCCTAACGGAGATAAGGACCAGAACAACCCAAGCTAAGATAGTGTTCCAAAAGAAGAAAAGTATTTTGTGCAACTGTGCACTGTCAATGAATATGAGGAAAGCCGTGTTCCAGTGCTACATAGAGCCGGGTCTCACGGCGTATGTGGAGCCTGGACAGTTACTAAAGAGACACATCAACGTCTGGAAGCCAGGGAAGTGGTTTCTTAGAAGAATGTAAAGGGCACCGTGGACGGCAGGGAATTGGGGTTTCTTAGAAGAATGTTAAGGGAACCGTGGGCGGCAGGGAAGTGGGGTTTCTTAGAAGAATGTTAAGGGAACCGTGGGCGGCAGGGAAGTGGGGTTTCTTAGAAGAATGTTAAGGGAACCATGGGCGGCAGGGAAGTGGGGTTTCTTAGAAGAATGTTAAGGGAACCGTGGGCGGCAGGGAAGTGGGGTTTCTTAGAAGAATGTTAAGGGAACCATGGGCGGCAGGGAAGTGGGGTTTCTTAGAAGAATGTTAAGGGAACCATGGGCGGCAGGGAAGTGGGGTTTCTTAGAAGAATGTTAAGGGAACCGTGGGCGGCAGGGAAGTGGGGTTTCTTAGAAGAATGTTAAGGGAATCGTGGACGGCAGGGAAGTGGGGTTTCTTAGAAGAATGTTAAGGACACCGTGGACGGCAGGAAAATGGGGTTTCTTAGAAGAATGTTAAGGGAACCGTGGACGGCAGGGACGTGGGGTTTCTTAGAAGAATGTTAAGGGAACCGTGGACGGCAGGGAAGTGGGGTTTCTTAGAAGAATGTTAAGGGAACCATGGGCGGCAGGGAAGTGGGGTTTCTTAGAAGAATGTTAAGGGAACCGTGGGCGGCAGGGAAGTGGGGTTTCTTAGAAGAATGTTAAGGACACCGTGGACGGCAGAGAAGTGGGGTTTTTTAGAAGAATGTTAAGGGAACCGTGGGCGGCAGGGAAGTGGGGTTTCTTAGAAGAATTTTAAGGGAACCGTGGGCGGAAGAGAAAAACAAGAAATTCTGAGAGAGACTAATTCGAGAAGACAGATGATTGCAAAAATGAGGAAAAGACTGTATAAATTTATAGGACATTTCATGAGAAAGGCAAACTAGAGCATACCGTGACAACAGGAAAGTTAGAGGGGAAAAGAGGCCGATGGAAGACCAGGAGAGAAAATCCTGGATAGACTGGCAAGATGATACAGAGAGAGGACACCAGAAAAACTCATAGAGGCAACACATGACAGAGAGATGTGAAGAGTTATGGCAGACAGTGTCAGCGGACACGGCACTTGATAGACAGATATAAGGTAGACGGAAATGACAATTCTCTTACGTGAACGTTCTTCAGCAAAGTACCAAGAAAGAAACACTTCATAGTCGCTGACAAAACAAACAGCGCTGTTCTGCTCAGATTTGGCAGTCGTCATTTGGTCACTTGCTGTGACCAAATAAAGAACTGCGATTTTTTTTTTTTTAATCTTTGCTTAAGCTTGTACCGACGAAATCTGGAGCTTTCTTCTTATTTTATCCTTTACATGTGTTTTGTTTTTGAAAATCTGACTTTTTAAAAAAATATTTTAAATTACTAGCATTTATATTTCGCAATGTTACGCTGAAACTGTGCTTAATGGCACCTGCAGTGGTTGTTGTAATGGTGTGGTTGATCAAACTGTGGTTGCGAGCTAAAAACTCTTGCAGCAGATGTAACAGTGAAGAACTTGGCTGTTATTTGCCGCTATTCAATTTACGAAACAGGCAATTTTCAGTTCCGGAGCTCAGGTATACGAGCAGTTGTGAAATGTGGAGTTTTGGGAATATAAGCAGTTTGAGTGGTGGAGTTTTGGAATATAAGTAGTATGAGTGGTGGAGTTTTGGAACATAAGCAGTATGAGTGGTCGTGTTTATTTTGGAATATAAGTAGTTTGAGTGATGAAGTTTTATGATATAAGCAGTTCTGAATTGTGCAGTTTTGGAATATAAGTAGTTTGAATGGTGGAGTTTCGGAAAATAAGCAGTTCTGAACTGTGGAGTGTCTTGAAAACAATTTTATATTGTGCTAAATAATTACAGAAGAAAAATAATAAACGAACAGAACTGTTAACTCTTTGATTACCGATAATAGAAATATACAGCACACTAACTTGACTGATGCTTGATGTGTGGGACTGTAAGACATAATCGTCGTACAAACACTGTATTAAACAAGTATGAAACTGTGTTAATTTTTTACTAATGTGTCATTTTTGATTATAATAAAGAATGTTTCAGTACTTTGGAAAAAAAAGGGGGGGGGGGCATAAACTAAACATTGTTTAGAAATAGTTCTCAGAATTTTGTTTTAAAAAAGAAAACAAATGGCGTCTCCTCACAATCGAGGAAATGTTGTTGTTCTGGTTCTGTCGTCATAAAAATGCCTGCAGGATATTCTCTGCAGCCGGTGCAGTAAAGATGTGGAAGCATAAACGTCGTGTTGAAAAAGGGATTTGTTACTGTGCCTAATCTGCAGTCAGTCACTTGCATGTCTCTTGCGGAAACTGGCCTCCCTAACAGCACTCCTGTAGGCCTCTCGGTTGTAAGCAAGATTCCCTGCTGCTGATGCATCCATGTGCAGATCATCAACGATGTCTTGCGATCATCTTCGCCTTCGTCTTCCTCTCTTTCTTTTTCCTTTTATGTATCCTTCCAAGATGGACTTCACTAAATTCTCATGACGTTTAATGTGTCAAAAATATTTAAGTTTTCTCTGTTTAATCCTCTTTACTAGGCAGCCTTCTTCAATATTAAGTTCTTGTAGCATGGATATATTTGTTCTTTTCTGTGTCCATGTTATTTGAAGAACTCTTCTGTAGCATTTACATTCAAAGACATTTGTGTGTTTCTCACCTGTTTTGTTAAGTGTCTAGGTTTCACAGGCATATGTTGTGATGGGAAAGATGCACGCTTTTAAAAATCTTATTTTTGTAGTTCTGTCTGTTCCTCTCCACAGCTTATTTAGTTGTTTTACTTTTTGAAGAGCGACAAATGTCCTCCTTTTAATCTCCCTCATTGTATCTCCATTATTATTTAGTAATAATCCAAGATATTCAAAACTCTCCACTTCTTCCAATTTTTCTTCATTGATACATATATCAGCTGCCTTGTTTGTTTTGTCAGTTGTCATCAATTTAGTTTTCTTGGCATTAAGATAGAGGTTTTGCTCTTCGCTGTTCTTACGGATGAAGAGCTTAGTTATTGTAAAACTGAAAAGAAATTATATATCCAGTTGTTTTTACATGTAAATGAGTCTTCACGACCCTAAATTTTCAAACAACTGAAGTAAATTACAATAATGACTCTGGACAAAATAAACGAGAAAAGTCACAATAATGTGAAAGAGAAAGCGACAAACAAGTATTCTCAAAGTTTACGACATTTTTGTCTAAAATGTCTCCCATAAAATAAGTCCTTTTCATCTGACTGAAAGATGTTGGGGGATATAATGTTAGAGCCTATGTCTTATTTAACCTATCGGCGAAGTAAAGGATGATATAGTCAGTGTTACTCATGACCTTTCGACAAACTAAAGGATGATATCGTCAGTATTACTCAAGACCTCTAGGCAAACTAAAGGATGATATACTCAATATTACTCATGACCTCTCGGCAAACTAAAGGATGATATACTCAGTATTACTCTTGACCTCTCGGCGAAGTAAAGGATGATACAGTCAGTATTACTCATGACCTCTCGGCAATCTAAAGGATGATATAGTCAGTATTACTCATGACCTTTCGGCAAACTAAAGGATGATATACTCAGTATTACTCATGACCTCTCGGAAATCTAAAGGATAATATAGTCAGTATTACTCATGACCTTTCGGCAAACTAATGGATGATATAGTCAGTATTACTCATGACATCTCGGCAAACTAAAGGATGATGTAGTCAGTATTACTCATGACCTGTCGGCAAACTAAAGGATGATATAGTCAGTATTACTCATGACCTGTCGGCAAACTAAAGGATGATGTAGTCAGTATTACTCATGATTTCTCGGCAAACTAAACGATGATATAATCAGTGTTACTCATGACCTCTCGGTGAAGTAAAGGCTAATATAGTTAGTATTACTCATGGTCTCTCGGCGAACTAAAGGATTAAGCAATCATGGCGTCTTTGCAGATGTTATAGTACAGCGATTCTTAAGCTTTCTTGATCATGGATCCCCTTTCCGGCCTGAGAACAGCCATGAAGCTCCTTCGGCCTGAGAACAGCTATGATCCGCCTTCTGGCCTGATAACAGCTTTGAAACCCCTTCTGGCCTGAGAACAATCGTGGACCCCCTTTCTGGCCTGAGAATGGCGGTGACCCCCTTTCTGGCCTGAGAACAGCTGCGGACCACCTTTCTGGACCAAGAGCAGGTGTGAACCCCTTCTTAAAAATAAAGCAATAAATGTAACCTAAATTAAGCAAAGATTTATTTTCTTTTTAATCAAGCAAGTCCATTTGCCGGTCCATACACCCCCCCCCCCACCAAAAAAAAAAACAACCTTCTGTTGACTACCTGGTCCGTGGACCTCCAAAAATCCTTCTGTAGAGAATGGGTCCCAGGTTAATGACCAGTTATAGACAGTTTCAGTAAACTTGACAGTAAAATGATCATTAAAATGCTTGGTTATTGGTACATTACAGACAATGTAATCAGTAACGTACATGTCTGTTGTCCTACTCTTGGGCCAATTGGGATAAGGTACCTATTTTTACGGTTGAGTGAATTTGGTCGTATCCTGTCAGTACTGAACCACCGACATAAAACCGTCGCTCAGCCTTTTCTTCTAAAATAAAAAGGTGTGGAGCTTATTTATCTTCATCGCTGGGTAGCTTTCTATCTGACCTTCCATATTGCTGCTTACAACAGACCGTCTTGGAAGGGTACATAATGGGAAAAAAGAAAGAGATTCAAGACACTGTTGATGATCAGCGAATGGACATCAACAGCAGGGCATCTTGCTTACAACCGAGAGGCCTATAGGAGATCTGTTAGGGACACAAAGTTCCGCAAGGAACATGTAAATGACTGACTGACTGAGTAGCTTCATACAGGTAAACATTATCTTTGGGATCATTAGCTTTTTCTTCAGGTTCTCCCGCATGACAAGATGATCTCAGAAGAGGAGTCGGAACTCCACTGAGCAGGAGAGAATTTTTATGGAGTAAGAGGCTGAGGGCTAGTTAGGGCAGAATATAGTGGCAGTTTTAGTTGGAGGGATCACTCCCCAGCTTCAAACTTAAAACTGATAAACACTACTCTCTTTCGTCCTCTTTCTTTCTCTCCTTCTCTCCCTGTATCTCCCTATTTTCATGTCATTCCCCGTTCTCTTTCCCTCTTCCCCCCCCCTCTCTCTCTCTCCCTCCTTCCTCCTCTCTCTCTTTCTCTTTCTCTGTCTTTTCATACCAACCCCCTCACCCTTCCATTTTGCTCGAACTCCTCAAAACAAAACGTACAAAACTTTACTTGTATCATTCAGTAAATCATACCTCTACAGGCGAGTCTCATCGTCCTCGTACTAAGAATCTCATTAAGCATATCATCGCACCTTTAAGTAACAATTAGTCAGTAACTCAGGTAAATGACAGTAAGCAGAAAATAGATGTAGAACTAATTATTCCATCAGAGACCCATGGCTGATATGCAAGCGTCAGGGTTAGTGAACCATTAGTGAACCATAGCTGACAACAACCCTGTCCCACCTCTCCGTTGGGTACCCCCAGTAACAAGCCTAGCCTGGCTAACGGGGCAGGGATCCCCATAGTCTCCATGGTGGTGGAGCCTGCCAAAGAAGCATTCCACACCCCCTGCATTTTTAGCTGTTCTCCGGGACCGAAAAAGTAGCCGCCATAACCCGCTCCCACGCCGATACGATGCTGTGCCTCAAAATCTCTACAGCATCTCAAAATGGAATAGAAGGACGATGGTCAACACACAGAAAGCGGAGGTTATAAAACTGTGCTCCATTGGCTAATGGGGTGGCAAAAGATGAGGACCTGGATGCGATCAATACTACTAACAAACTGCTCCCTACAGTAGGACAAGTGGAAGTTTGCTTACAACGAAGCAAAACATTTTGAGCAGTGAAAGTCCACACGGCTTACCCTCGTGAAAGCTAATATTTGGACTCGTAATCGAGTAGTTTATTTACACTACACAACTCTCCAAAACTCTTCTATCATTCACCCACGACAAGTCGTGACATTTTTTTGGGTATCCGAGTTCACGTTATTGCTCGAAGTCGTATCGATTCTCATGGTCCTTTTTTTTCTGATGACGTACAGGATCGATATATGCGTGCCCACTGCTCATGTTACAGTCTATCTAATCTATGAAAGTCATTTTATCTGGTCATGTTACAGTCTATCTAATCTATGAAGCTCATTGTATCTTGTCATGTTACAGTCTATCTTGTCTATGAAGCTCATTGTATCTTGTCATGTTACAGTCTATCTTGTCTATGAAGCTCATTGTATCTTGTCATGTTACAGTCTATCTAATCTATGAAAGTCATTTTATCTGGTCATGTTACAGTCTATCTAATCTATGAAAGTCATTTTATCTGGTCATGTTACAGTCTATCTAATCTATGAAAGTCATTTTATCTGGTCATGTTACAATCTATCTAATCTAGGACGGTCATTGTATCTGGTCATGTTACAATCTATCTAATCTATGAAGGTCATTTTATCTGGTCATGTTACAGTCTATCTAATCTAGGACGGTCATTGTATCTGGTCATGTTACAATCTATCTAATCTATGAAGGTCATTTTATCTGGTCATGTTACAGTCTATCTAATCTATGAAGGTCATTTTATCTGGTCATGTTACAGTCTATCTATGACGGTCATTGTATCTGGTCATGTTACAGTCTATCTAATCTATGAAGGTTAATTTATAGGGAGTTTTCAGTAAAACTACAGGCTGCCTTTATTTTAAGCCGGTTTGAAATATTTCCAAATTGATAAAATGAAAAGGAGGAGAGGGCTGCAGTCATACAAAGAAGCATAAAAGTTGGCAAGAGAGGCTGAATTGCAGGCGGGTATGAATGATGACATCTTCAATTGATTGATCGTAGAAAAGGAGAATTTTTTTCTTTTTAAGTCTTTCTATGAAGAAGTAACACATGTGGTGAAACATTTAGACGCAGTGAGAGTGAGAGAGAGAGAGAGAGAGAGAGAAAGAGAGAGACAGAGAGAGAGACAGAGAGAGAGAGACAGAGAGAGAGGCAGAAAGGGAGAGAGAGATTTTTCAGTTTTGTAGCGTATTCTAAGCCGAACAATACGTCACAAATCTCAACAGCGGCTGCCATGATGAGATCTTCTCCAGTAGTGTGCGGTTTCTTTGATTTTGCGATTCTCTGGGCAATCAGGTACGATGCTTTAAGAGCATTTTCGTTGAGAGTGCCTCTTGTTTTAAACACTGTCTTCTGTTTACTATATTCCTTGGCTTTACGTTCGAAAAATTCTTTGGTTTTATTCTGTAGATCTGGATGTCTTGTACGGGGTCCGGCATAAAGCTTAGCTGGATTTAACTGACGTAGTGCGTAGAAACTGAATTCATTCATTCATTTGCATGTCCCTTGCGGAACTTTGCCTCCCAAACAGCACTCCTGTAGGCCTCTCGGTTGTGACCAAGATGGCCGGCTGCTGCTGCGTCCATTTGCAGATCGTCAACGATTTCTTGCAGCCATCTTCGTTTTGGTCTTCCTCTTTTTCTTTTTCCCACTATGTATCCTTCCAATATGGTCTTCTCTAAATTATCATGACGTTTAATGTGTCCAAAATATTTAAGTTTAGAAACTGAATACGAGTGAAAAAAAACATGACGTCAGAGATGAAGCAGACAAACGGTTATTTTTAACAATGGCTTCTTGGTAAACACAACATCGCGCGTTCACCGTTGAAACTTATTTTAAAAGTGAAGAATCGTCTATTACTGTACAACGAAAGTTTCGTCGCCATTTTGAGTTGCATCCCCATGATAATGTTCCCGATCAGATGACAAAGCAATTTTGAAGTGGGTCAAAAAATGTAAGGAAACCGCTAACTGCTTTAATAACAAGTCTACTGGTCGTCCAAGAACTCAACAGACACCTGAACGAATTCAAGAAGTCCGCAACGCATTGGTGAATAGCCCTCGGCGATCAGCTGTTAGGAACGCTTTGGCACCTGGCATCCTCTTACTGTTAATAGTTATCTTTATGTGTAGATGCTAACTGAATACTTCATTCCAGACCTGGCCAATGGAAATAAGAGACTGATAAGGTTTCAATAAGATGGAGCAACTGCCCACACAGCCCGTCAGTCCATGGCCATGCTGCGACAAGCATTTCCCAATCGTCTTATTTCCAGATTTGGGAATATTCATTGGCCGGCAAGGTCACCGGATTTATCGGCCGCAGACTTCTTTTTGTGGGGGTATCTCAAGAACACGGTGTATGCTAGTCGACCACAGTCAATTGCAGACCTAAAAGATCGAATCCGACATTGCATGCAAAATATCCCTTTGAACATGTTAAATGTTATGCAGGAATTTTCCAGACGCCTTGCTGAATGTATCAAATGTAATGGCGGTCATCTAACCGGCGTAATTTTCTCAGCCTAAATATGACTGACAGTAATAATAAAAATACCCACTTTTCTGAGTTTCATTTCACTTTTTTTTTGTTATAAAAAATATGTATAGCGCTTATTTATTTTCCATTTTTCAAATCCAGCAATGCTTTATGCCGGACCCTGTAGTTAGATGACGACACAATTTCGTCGGTTTCATTGCCTCATTAGAGACGATTTGCAAACAAGTAACACACCGTGGCAGATTCTGGTCATTTGTTGATTGAACAAAACTGTCCTTAATATACTCCACATTTATATTTTCGAACGTATTTAGTTTTCTTACAAGTATCAGTGTTAACGTCGTCTCGATCACAGTGACTTTCGCTGCCACTACTATCCGTTTGTTTGCTCGAAGTCGAAGGCTTACGTTTCACAAATCAATCCATTTTAGCGCCTAAAGTTTTAAAGTTTAAACAATAAAAAGGCTATCCGAAAAGTCTCCACGATCACTACGTGGGTAAATGAAATCCGTTGATTAGTCCAATACGAATTACACACAGCACCAAGACCGAATAGCGGCCCTCGAAATATGATTTTTAAACTAAAACACAATTGCTGAGAATTATATTTCACTTCTGCTCTCTCGCAGAATCTACGCCGACTGTTCTCTAAAATTACATTGTAAAACTGCACGTTTCAGTGCTAGGATAAAAAAAAAAGACACCGGTGTGGCACTTCAAAAGCGATGCCGTCTTTTTTTTTATGTACGTCAACATTTCTGTTTGATGCTGGAAGAAATGCTGTCTGGACCATCCTTTCTCCAATAGCCGCACTGCCGACATACAAATAAAACGACCTACAATTCTGCGGCTCTCATGCGTGCAGTATTCCACTATGCATTGAGTGAAAAATGCGGAATAATTTTTTATTGTATGATACTTTGAGACTTCAACGCGGCCCACAATACTCCCTGTCACAGTCCACCTTTGCTTCGCGGCCCATGAAGGATCTCGATCAACCACGGAAAAGTTCAAAAGCAGAATCATTACAATTGCCCTTTCTGTAAAAACAACAGTTATCTCCTGTATAATGTCATAGAATCACAACTGGAAATTTAAGAAGAGGGGTTCTCTGGGCATGAAGAGAGGGTGTTAAAAAAAATGTCAGATGTAAATTCATTCGTGCATTCTTTCTGTTCTCCATAAACATTTTTGCTAATACATTCATACCCTCAAACATCGTACCTTCGAGCGCCCGCGCGCGCGCACACACACACACACACACGCACGGGCTATGTGTGTAATCACAAAAAAAAAGAAAGGAAAAAGTACTGAGGTGAACATTTAGTGAAAATATCATCATCATGTACCATCTCCACATGAAAGACTCACCTGCAACGGGCCCGACACTTGTTTTGTTTCTTGCTCTCACAGTCCGCCTGGCCATGCTGAATACAATAACAAACGCGAGCAAAATATAAATAAACGACAAATAAAGAGCTGTAACCAATGAATAATATATGTAAAGACTTTTTGACTTAGCATTGGGTCTTTAAATATATTCTTTAATGGTTACGTCCCTTGATTTGCGGTTACATTTTGACTAGCCCTTGCACTTCATAATGTGTGCTCTCATCCATCGTTCTTTTTCATTCAATATTTTTTCCCACAACATGGTTTTCCCATGTGGTATTTTACTTTATGGCACAGCTAAAACATCTTCTTTTTTGTCTTATGCTTTCATTATCTGTCCTTTCAGTTTCATTTCAATTATAACCTCTTTATCTCTTTCTCTGTCCCAGGAATACCTCCTATTCTTCTGTATATGCACGTTTCAGAGGCCTCAGTTTTATTCTATGTGTGTGTGTGTTTTTTTCATGACCATGTTTATACATCGTGGCCAGGAAACTTGGTTGCCACATGTTTGTACATCATGGCCAGGAAACTTGGCTGCCACATGTTTGTACATCATGGCCAGGAAACTTGGTTGCCACATGTTTGTACATCATGGCCAGGAAACTTGGTTGCCACATGTTTGTACACCATGGCCAGGAAACTTGGTTGCCACATGTTTGTACATCATGGCCAGGAAACGTGGTTGCCACATATTTGTACACCATGGCCAGGAAACTTGGTTGCCACATGTTTATACATCATGGCCAGGAAACTTGGTTGCCACATGTTTGTACATCATGGCCAGGAAACTTGGTTGCCACATGTTTGTACATCATGGCCAGGAAACTTGGTTGCCACATGTTTGTACACCATGGCCAGGAAACTTGGTTGCCACATGTTTGTACATCATGGCCAGGAAACTTGGTTGCCACATGTTTGTACATCATGGCCAGGAAACTTGGTTGCCACATGTTTGTACATCATGGCCAGGAAACTTGGTTGCCACATGTTTGTACATCATGGCCAGGAAACTTGGTTGCCACATGTTTGTACACCATGGCTACGAAACTTGGTTGCCAGTCTTACCTGTGACGAACTAGTCAAGAAAGTCTGGCTAGAATTGATGATTGCCATATAATAGATCCGACAGGTAAATGTTTTTCTAGAATGCGTGCAGCTTAAAAAAAGGCAAACCTCTAAGAAACGCTCTTAAATTTCTCTTAAAAAGTCGTAAGCAAGCATACACACATATCTCCTCTCTCTCTCTTACGCACGCACGCACGTACACACACTCACACACATACATATATGCTCCCTCTCTCTCTCTCTTACAAACACTCTCACACATACATATATGCTCCCTCTCTCTCTCTTACACACACTCTCACACATACATATATGCTCCCTCTCTCTCTCTCTTACACACACTCACACACATACATATATGCTCCTTCTCCCTCTCTCTCTCTTACACACACATACATATATGCTCTCTCTTACACACACTCACACACATACATATATGCTCCCTCTCCCTCTCTCTCTCTTACACACACATACATATATGCTCTCTCTTACACACACTCACACACATACATATATGCTCCCTCTCTCTCTCTTACACACACTCACACACATACATATATGCTCTCTCTCTCTTACACACACTCACACACATTCATATATGCTCCTTCTCTCTCTTTTTCTTACACACACTCTCACACATACACATATGCTCTCTCTCTCTCTCTTACACACACTCACACACATATACTCCCTCTCTCTCTCTCTCTTATACACACTCTCACACATACATATATGCTCCCTCTCTCTCTCTCTCTATTACACACACTCTCACACATACATATATGCTCCCTTTCTCTCTCTCTCTCTTACACACACTCTCACACATACATATATGCTCCCTCTCTCTCTCTCTCTTACACACACTCTCACACATACATATATGCTCCCTCTCTCTCTTTCTCTTACACACACTCTCACACATACATATATGCTCCCTCTCTCTCTCTCTCTCTTACACACACTCTCATACATACATATATGCTCCCTCTCTCTCTCTCTTACACACACTCTCACACACTCTCTCTCATAGACACACCTATGGTGAGCGTGCTGTGTCCAGATAGTAACTCATGTACCAGAAAAAAATCGACAAAGAAAAGTCTAGTGCGTAAGAAAATTCCAGAAGAAGGAGCTTCACCTACTTAAGTCTTCTTCTTACATCTTACATCTTACATCTTACATCCTTCCCGTGCCGTTAAATGTCACAAAGGGCCCGTATGGTAGATTGCCAAGTTCTCCTGTTTTCGGCGAGCTTTTCAACCTCATAAAGGGATGTTATTCTCACTTGAGTTTCTTTAGAGTTTCACGTGGTCGACCTCTTTTTCTTCGCCCTGTTGTGTTCCACTTGATAGCTTGTTTTGTGATTCACTGGTTATTTCTTCTCAGCACATGACCGGCCTATGTCCATCTTTCTTTTTCTGATCACCCATGAGACAGGTTGATGTTTGGTCATCTGTCTTATCTCTGCGTTGTTCTTGAATTCATTCCACTTTATACCGAGTATTTTGTCTGAGGCATGCTACTTAAGTACTTGTCCATAAAAACAAAACGAGTCAAAGATTAATATGCCCACAATATTTTAGTTAGTTTACAGTTTTATATTCTGAGCAAAGAAAAATCAAAGACGAGAAAGAGAGCGACGATTTATGCTCGATATTCTTACGAAAAAAAAAGTTCTAAGCTTTTTTTTTTTTTTACTGTTTCTCTGATGAATTGTTTTTGTATGTGATACTTAACAAAGGCATTTGCCGAAATATTGAACTGTTCTATGTTTCTCATTTGTACGTGTTCATTTCACTTTGTTGTTGTTGTTGTTGTTGTTGTTGTTGTTGTTGTTGTTGTTGCTGCTGCTGCTGCTGTTGTTGTTGTTGTTGCCACTTTCTTTTCTACCCGCGTTCCTGGCCCTTTCTAACTTCATATCAAACATACGCCTCTCTTTACCTTTAACATTAATCTTCTGTTCCGACTTGACTTATTTCATTACTTTCCTTTTAACATCCTTATTTTATTTTCCAATCCAGGTTTTCACAGTATTTTACACATGCATGCAGGGGCCCTCGATTTATGAAGAGGTTCCGTTCCGACGGCTCCCTCCTGAAAATGAAACGGACGTAAAGCGAATTTCACGTGTGTGAATATACAGTATTTTCCAGTGAATTGATAGATTTGTTTTCAAAACATTTAAATAAATTACAGTTGCCGTATAATTTTGAAGTCAAAAGACGGATAGTTGAAAATAAAAGAAAGAAAAACGAATCGTCGTAAAGCGAGGTACCGGAAAGTGGGGACTGTCTGTATATTCATTACAATATATTCACTACATGGAATCTTCCAACTCTTCACACGTGCACGGACAGACCTGCGCAATTATCTTCTCATGGACAGTTGTTTATGTAAATTTATCGCTCTGTTGTTGCATGTGTGTGTGTGTGTTTGTTTTTTTTTTCTTTTAAGGATACATGCCAGAATACAAACTAACATGGATTTACAAATCTTTTTATGCAACACATATGCTGTGAGAGAGAGAGGGGGGGGGGGAGAGGGAGGGAGGGAGGGAGAGAAAGAAAGAAAGAAAGAGACAGCGAACAATTAGCAATACATCACAGAGAGAAACTATTAACATTACTGTATAACAATCGTGACATAAGATTTGCAAAAATATTTAAGAGAACAAAGAATAAAGGAACAAATGCAATAATAAAAATAGAGAAATAACATGGGTGGGGGGGACAATAGACAAATAGTTATTAAACAAAAAGAAAGATATGATTACTAGAAATATCACCGTAAAACCACGTAAAATAGTTTAAGAGCAATGAATATAGCTGAAATAATGATAGGAATAACAGGGAAAATGAAATTTGTGATAACCACAGTTGGAATAATCGTAGGAATAATACGGGAAACGAAACTTGCGATAAACATTGTTGGAATAATCACAAGAATAACAGGGAAACGAAAATTGAGATAAACATAGTTGGAATAATCAGAGAAATAACAGGGGAAATGAAACTTGCGATAAACAGTTAAAATAATCCTAGGAATAACAGGAGAAACTAAACTTGCGATAAAACATAACTGAAATAATCATAGGAAAAGCAGCAGAATTTGCGAGACAATCATGATGGGAATGACGAAATACTAAAACAACAAAACTGGGAGATAAGAAAGAATTCCTCCACCCCCCCCCCCCCAAAAAAAAAAACCAAACTAAATAACAGAAAAATAAACTGACATAAAATCAAAGACAAATGAAAGACTCGTAGGAACAACAAGAGAGTACGAGAGTTGGCAAGAACACAAGATACGCCAACAACAGAAATAAAAACACTGACGTGCATTGTTAATATTGTTTTCTTTCTTTTTTTTTATTTGCTAACATTTTGTCAGTGAAAAAAAAAACACGTGATAAATTTAACTGATGATCTTCAGCTGCCAACTAATCGTTCTTTGAGCCAGAAAACTTTTTTTTCCATGGATGGACCCCATAGCTTTAGCTACCTGGACTTCCTTCGGATGTCTCTCCTTCATCCTTCTCCCATGCTGATGAATGTATTCCGTGGATATACGATTCAGCTGTTCATTTTGAACAAGAAGAAGTCCAATACTACATGAACAACTGTAGAAGAATAAAGAGCCGCGTAAGAGAACTCAAGCAATGATGACATTACCTCTTCTCAATTCAAAGACTCCCAAAATGTGTTACTTGAACCACCAGTGGTTCCCGGGAAATCTTCAAGTGGTACATCGCGATATAATCATCAACATTTAAAAGCGCTGTTCACATGAAAAAAAAAGAAGTAAGAGTACAATTTTTTATAATAAGGGTGGGAAAGATATTGAGCAAAGTATTTTAGACACAGGAGAAAGACAAATGTAAAGAGAGTAGCAAAGATTCAGGTCAGGACACTGGTGGCAAGCTGAGCAATCGCCTAAGCACGAGAGAACAACACACTGTCAACTCAGCTACCTTGCGTCCCCAAATTTGTGCATTAAAAACTAAACCGTCTTTTCTATGGAAAAATAGAAGGTTGGGGGAGGGGGTGTGTAGAATCCTGTCCGATCTGTCACTCAGCGACCCACACCTGGCAAGCTGGCACTCAGCGACTCACACCTGGCAAGCTGGCACTCAGCGACCCACACCTGGCAAGCTGGCACTCAGCGACCCACACCTGGCAAGCTGGCACTCAGCGACCCACACTTGGCAAGCTGGCACTCAGCGACCCACACCTGGCAAGCTGGCACTCGGCGACCCACACCTGACATGCTGGCGTCCCACTTCTCCGCTGGTGTCCCCAGTACCAGTCCTAGCCTGGCTAAAGGGGCAGGGATGGGCACAGCTTTGGTGGCAGTGGAGCCCGCTAAAGAAGTACTGCGCGCCCTCTATTTTATAACCCCCCCCCCCCGAGGGACTGGACAAATAGCTGCCATGACCCGCTCTCAAACCGACACCATGCTGTGTCTCAATATCTTCACCGCACTCTGGCTGCAAAGAACACCAGCTCATAGTTCCAGGGAGATTGAAGAAAAGAAGAAGAAGAATGTATAAAATCATATTAAACTTGCCAATATTCAGCCAGATACAGCCAACCTGGTATCTAATCAACAGCAACTCTACTGGTTGCTTTAAACCAGTGTTTCTCACAGTGGGCGATAACGCCCCCTCTTCCCCCCCCCCCCCGCCATGGGCGCTGGAACGGACCGGGGGTGGGGGGGGAGGGGAGAAAAGAGGCAGTAGGGGGATTGAGGGAAAACGAAGCAGCGGACGGGGGTAGTAATACCTTCCTTCTTAGACGGGGGCAGTAAGTACCTTCCTTCTTAGACGGGGGCAATAATACCTTCCTTCTTAGACGGGGGAAGTAATACCTTCCTTCTTAGACGGGGGTAGTAATACCTTCCTTCTTAGACGGGGGTAGTAATACCTTCCTTCTTAGACGGGGGCAGTAAGTACCTTCCTTCTTAGACGGGGGCAGTAAGTACCTTCCTTCTTAGACGGGGACAGTAAGTACCTTCCTTCTTAGACGGGGACAGTAATACCTTCCTTCTTAGACGGGGGCAGTAAGTACCTTCCTTCTTAGACGGGGACAGTAATACCTTCCTTCTTAGACGGGGACAGTAAGTACCTTCCTTCTTAGACCGGGACAGTAATACCTTCCTTCTTAGACGGGGGCAGTAAGTACCTTCCTACTTAGACGGGGACAGTAAGTACCTTCCTACTTAGACGAGGACAGTAAGTACCTTCCTACTTAGACGAGGACAGTAAGTACCTTCCTTCTTAGACGGGGACAGTAAGTACCTTCCTTCTTAGCACTTATCAACCTGATATTGAGAAAATTACGACCCTACACGAAACTCGTCCACCACATTAAAAGATGAGAAAATAATGCAGTAGGTGAGTTATAAGTGCACTCCTTTATAATGTTAAATTTGTTTGCTTGCTGAAGTTTTTAGTTGTGTAATGCATGACCTGGTTTAATAGGCCAAAATACGAACAGAACAAAAATAAGGGGGGGGGGGCGTTGAGGATGTTGCCTGGGAGAAAAGAGGCCGCAGCCCGAACTACCCCGGGTAACACTGACACTGCTTTAAACAACCAACTTTCTACTGAAACTAAAGTAAAACGATCCATTTTTTCCCCCCTGCAACTAACCTTATTTTCTTTGGCCTTAAGATCATGCAAGAAAAGCGGCACGGAACCACTGTGACCTAAGAGAAACTCCGCTCTAGCCGACACCTGCTACAGACCAGCATTAAGTTCACCTGTCACATCTTTTTCGTCTTCTTCTTGATGTAGTGCAGTGGTTTTTCTTCCAGCACGAGCTCTCTCTCCACGATCTTGGCATTCACGCTCTCCGTGGCTTTACGTATGGCCTTCACGGCCTCTTGATCGTCTGTAAATCGAAAGGTGCGTTATCGTGCTTCATGTTAGCGATTAAAACATACTACTTTAGAACTGTTAACAAACACAGACTGCGGCATCACAAGACTATCTCCTGACTTTATAACTGTTAACAAACACAGACTGCGGCATCACAAGACTGTCTCCTGACTTTAGAACTGTTAACAAACACAGACTGCAGCATCACAAGACTATCGCCTGACTTTAGAACTGTTAACAAACACAGACTGCGGCATCACAAGACTATCTCCTGACTTTAGAACTGTTAACAAACACAGACTGCGACATCACAAGACTATCTCCTGACTTTAGAACTATTAACAAACACAGACTGCGGCATCACAACACTATCTCCTGACTTTAGAACTGTTAACAACACAGACTACGGTATTACAAGACTGTCTCCTAACTTAAGAACACATCCAGTGACTTAAGACTCCAAGAAAAGATTAAGGAAATGTGTTGGGAGTTGGGGGGGGCGTGGCCGGCACCCAAGAAGGACTCCTGCTGGCGGTGGGATTATTGAAGGCAACCCACCTCCTTGTCTAGATGATTCAGCATATGAAACTGAACGCAGAAGAAGACTGTCGCTCGTAGGGATAATAACCCTTTCACTTGTTGTTTCTCAACTATGCGTCCCTGCCGTACTGTTATCCTTCCTTTACATTTGACTGATAATTTACAAAGAGCTATAAAATATTCTGGGTTTCGTTAGTGGTTTCTTTCTTTTTCTCGCTGGCTCTCCTCTCATTCTGTCCACTTTATCACTTAGTACAACTGTAGCAATGTCGTATCACTGATGGAGATGGCTACAGATGTGAACATACTAGAGGGGCAATGTTATCAGCGTCAGAACTTGATGCCTTTCTTTCCCCAGCTCCACGATGAGACAGCGACCAGCTTCTACAGCAGACAGCTCAGAACTTATACAGCAGACAGCTCAGAACTTATACAGCAGACAGCTCAAAACTTCTACAGCAGACAGCTCAGAACTTCTACAGCAGACAGCTCAAATCTTATACAGCAGACAGCTCAAATCTTATACAGCAGCTCAAAACTTCTACAGCAGACAGCTCAAAACTTCTACAGCAGAGAGCTCAGAACTTCTACAGCAGACAGCTCAGAACTTCTACAGCAGACAGCTCAGAACATCTACAACAGACAGCTCAAAACTTCTACAGCAGACAGCTCAGAACCTGGTACTGCATTATTAGGGCATTCCAGGCTAGGATTGAACCACCTTCTTCTTGAAGTGAGAGACGAGTACCTAGCGCCCACATCATTTCATGGGGGATTAAACTTCCTTTTCTTCACTTCCTATTCTCTCATCTATTTCTCTGAATCTGTCTGTCTGTCTGTCTGTCTCGTTCTTCTCTGTTTCTCTCCCTGTCTTGCTGTCTGTCTGTCTGTCTGCCTGTCTGTCTGTCTGTCTGTCTGTCTGTCTATCTGTCTGTCTGTCTGTCTGTCTGTCTGTCTCTCTCTCTCTCTCTCTTTCTCTCTCTGTGTATACTTGTATTTAAAAATCGAGTGAGAGGGAAGAAATGAAGAGATGAAGGGAAGAATGAAAGATGGAGTGATGAAGAGCAAAATGTAAGACGGGCCTTTGTGCCCAATTATTTGCCCTTTAAAAATAAAGATCATTCATTCTCTCTGTATAGTGTACGTTTACTGTTGTGAATGCTAATTGTAGTATAAACTCACTGGTGTGAATGTTCACTGCAGTGTAAACTTAGTGTTGTAAATGCTCATTATGATGTAAACTCAATGTTGTGGATGCTCATTGTAGTGTAAACTCACTGTCTTTAAATGCTCACCGTGGTGTAAACTCACTGTTGTGAATGCTTGTTGTAGTGTAAATTCATTGTTGTGAATGCTCATTGTAGTGTTAACTCACTGGTGTGAAAGCTCATTGTAGTGCAAATTCACTGTTCTGAAGACTCATTGTAGTATACACTCACAGGTGTGAATGCCCACTGTATGTAAACTCACTGAATGCTCATTATAGTGTAAACTCACTGGCGTGAATGCTCACTGTAGTGTAACTTCACTTTTGTGAATATTCATTGTAGTAAATGCTCATTGGTGTGAATGCTCACTGTAGTGTAAACTCACTGGTGTGAATGCTCACTGTAGCACAAACTCACTGGTTGAATGCTCACTGTAGGGTAAACTCAATGTTGTGAATACTCAATGTTGTGAATACACACTATAGTGTAAACTCACTGGTGTGAATGCTCACTGTAGGGTAAACTCAATTTTGTGAATATCCTCTGTAATGTAAACTCACTGTTGTGAATAGTCATTGTAGTGTAAACTAACTTGTGTGAATGCTCATTGTAGTGTAAACTCACTGCATGCTCATTGTAGTTTAAACTTACTGAATGCTCATTGTAGCATAAACTCACTGGTGTGAATTTTCATTATTGCCCAAAAAACTGGTTGTTTCGTTTGGGTACTTACCGAGCAATAACGCCATCTCATGGGCTTTCTCGAACATGATCAACGAGGACGAAAGATGCTTCGAATTTACTGCAGATAGACATTAACCCTATTTATCTGAACATCAGTTTGAAGCTGATAAGCAATCTAATTTTTATATTGAAAAAAAAACCTAGATATCTTATACCTATTACAAGGGTCGGCAACTCTCATATCAAAACCCAAAAGTGACATAATGAATCTTTTAATAGGAGTGACTAGATTGGCAACCTTTTCTATTAAAGTACCCGGCTAAATGAGTGGCCGGTGGGCTGTATACACGTTTGTAACTAATAAATAAGCGTATTAATAATAAACTATTTTAAAACTATGAATAATAGTTAGCTCACTCCGCTGATGGCGAGATTCTTCAGCCGCCGTGCGTAGAGTGGGGCTCCTCCCAGCCAGTGAAGAAAGGTGCGAATGGGGTTCCCGCGCGGCGCCACAGTGGAAAAGGTGAAAGAAAGGATTAAGTGAAGTAATTTGTAGTCTCGAGGTCAGGACTGCTCAAATCACGGCACCTCTGCTCTGGAGGTCGGCCACATCCTATGTGCACTAATACCGGGCGAATTGCCTGAACCGGCTTAACCCAGGGGTTAAACTAAGACACTGCTGCCGAGATTATTCGGATGCCGCGCGTGGAGTGAAACTCCTCCCGTCCAATGAAGAAAATGAGGAAAAGGGTGGCCGTGCGGAGCCGCTGTGAACAGGTGATAAAAGAGATAAAAGTTTATTCGGTATGTCCAGTAGTCTCACGACGAGAGCTACTCATACCATGGCGTCTCTGCTCTAGAGGCCAGCCATGTCCGATATACACCTATACTGGTGAAATATGCTTAAACCGGCTTAACCCAGGGGTGAAACTTGATGACTACTCATGTCACGGTACCTCCGCTCCAGAGGTCGGCCACGTCCTAAACACGCACATACTGGGATAATACGCCTTAACCGGCTCAACCCAGGTGTGAAACTAACTAGTGGCGAGGATTCGTCCTCCTGGACAAAAGCTCCGTTCTGGTCACAACTAGGAAAGGTAGCGGCCACGACCACAAAATGATGAATTCGAAGACACTGGGCCAGTGCAGGCTAGATAGGCAACCACCTCTCACTCGACGGGGATGTATGCGTATCCTAATCATGCTGAGGTTTTCCGGTGAGAAAGTCCAACGCTGGACTGGATGGGCACCCACCACTCACCCAGCGGGAATATACTGATATCCAAAACACGTCGAGGTTTTTCGGTGAGAGTCCAACTCTAGGCTGGATAGGCAATCACCTCTCACCCAGCGGGGATATGCTGATATCCAAACCACGTCGAGGTTTTCCGATGAGAAAGTCCAATTCTAGATTAAACTGGTGCAACGAAAACCACGGTGTCACGCAATACCGCTTCTGCAACCCACCAAGAATTCAGGCCCACGCCCCGCGATACTCTGAACCTCTCGTGATCCTCTCGGGGATCTCCTGTGGGTCACTCGGGGACCACAGGGGAACCACGGGACACATCGGGGACCACATGAATAAATTCAGCATGATCACGGGGCAATCTTGGTGGCAGAAGCGAACGAAGAAGAAGAAGAGTTAGCTCACTTACGTAATATTATGTAATTGTAGATACAACATAATTAGTGTGATGAGGCTTGCATGCAGCAGGCTGCCGAACACTGACATATCAGAGCTGCATAAATTATTCGCATTACAAGTAAACCTTGACATATGGAGTTTCGATCAGCGGATTTTTGATAATGCGGTCACAAACGTTTACACTAAACATATATACAATTACAGGGTCTGGTATAAAGCATAGCTGGATTTAACTAACGTAGTGCGCAGAAACTGAATGCGTGTGAAAAAAAAACATGACGTCAGAGATGAAGCAGACAAACGGTCATTTTTAACAATGGTTTCTTGGCAAACACAACATCGCGCATTCAGCGTTGAAACTTATTTTAAAAGTGGAGAATCGTCTATTACTGTACAACGAAAGTTTCGTCGCCATTTTGAGTTACATCCCCTTGATAATGTTTCCGATCAGAGGACAAAACAATTTTGAAGTGGGTCAAAAAATGTAAGAAAACCGCTAATTGCCTTAATAACAAGTCTACTGGTCGTCAAAGAACTCAACAGACACCTGAACGAATTCAAGAAGTCCGCTTCTTGCTGAGTAGCCCTCGGCCATCAGCTGTTGGGAACGCTTTGGCACCTGGCATCCTCTTACTGCTAATAGTGATCTTTATCTGCAGAAGCTAACTGAATACTTCATTCCAGACTTGGCCAATGGAAATAAGAGACTAATATGGTTTAAACAAGATGGAGCAACTACCCATACAGCTCGTCAGTCCATGGCCATGCTGCGACAAGCATTTCCCAATCGTCTTATTTCCAGATTTGGGAATATTCATTGGCCGGCAAGGTCACCGGATTTATCGGCCGCAGACTTCTTTTTTGTGGCGGTATCTCAAGAAAAATGGTGTATACTAGTCGATCACAGTTAATTGCAGACCTAAAATATCGAATCCGACACTGCATTCAAAATATCTCTTTGAATATATTAAATGGTGTTATGCAGGAATTTTCCAGACGCCTGGCTGAATGTATCAAATGTAATGGCGGTCAGCTAACCGGCGTAATTTTCACAACCTAAATATGATTGTCAGCAATAGTAAAAATACACAGTTTTCTGAGTTTCATTTCACTTTTTTTTACAAAAAACATCTATAGCGCTTATTTATTTTCCTTTTTTAAATATCGAGCTATGCTTTATGCCGGAGCCTATCGTCCATGCTAATCAGACGTTGGTCGTCATCGACTTCCACAACCATCTATCCCTTGCTCTTTCTATAAGATGTGTTTCTGGACTGTGCCCTATGCCACTCTTTTAGTCCGTCAAGTTCCTTGTTTCTTTGCTTCCCTCTGATCCTTTTTTCCTTCCAGTTTTCCTGTTGTCATTAAGTGCACCAGTTTTTCCTTTTCTTAAAACATGCCCTACAAATCTGGACTGTCGTGTTCTGAATTTTGCCATAATATCCCTCTTTTCCCCAGCCTGGCTTAGAACCTCTTCAATTATTTTCTTGGCTGTCCTTGGTATTCTCATCATTTTTCTTTGGAACCACAACTCTGCCGCTTCCAGTAGATTTTGGGTGCTCTGTGTTTACCATAATATATGCGCACAAAATTTCGAATATTTTTTTCTATAAAATCCTACACGAAACCTGTCAATCATAAATTACGTTATAGTCCTTCGCGACAATAAGTCATATGTTCGTTAGCTGAATTCTGGAAGAATTTTAACATTAGGAAAGCTTTATAAAATATTCATGAATGATGGCAACAAGTGGATTTTAGTGTGGAAACGCGTGTATCTTCTGTATTACCGCATAAATGGATTTTTCTGGCTTTGAAAAAAAAAACGTGTAGACGTTGCTATTGAAGAAATCAGCGTCATTGGAAAGGATCCCGCGTTGAGGATATTGATGCCCTCAGTATCAGAGAATGCCTGGAATGTCACAGCTACTCAATGACAAAGACCTTAGAGAATTGCAACAAAGGTCAACTTGCAACGAATAAGAAGAGCTGGCATCTAGAGGAGAGGATTTTGCCTCACATGAAATTTCGTTAAAGGAGTCTGCGCAAAAGTTTCCAAATCTGGAAACTGACAAAAATACAAATTATGAATTTAGGTCTGAATGTGAAAGGAAGCAAGCTAGCTCTCCGAAACACAGAAAGCACAGTTGTTTTTATTATTATTATTATTATTATTATTATTATTATTATTATTATTATTATTTTCCCGTGTAGAATAACATTGGTGATTATCCTTCTCCATCTTGCACGGTCCTTGGTGTTTCTGGTTAGTTCAGATCCGTTTCTTTTTCCATGCCACTCGGTCAGTTCATTGATATATTTTTTTAACCTTGGCCTTCGTCTTTTTTTTTAACTGTTTCCCTTGAATTTTCCAAGTTATTACTAGGTTCCCCATCTTGTGTCTTCTCATGGCCGCTCCAAGAAATTTTGACTGTCCTCTTCTTAGGACAGATGCAGGATAACTTACAGTGGTGAAACTGGTCTCAGATTAGATGACCGCATTCTAAAACATCTGTATGGTATCACCTAGCATGCTTCGAAACTAGTCCATAATGATTTTGAATGGCCACAACCACGCAGGCAAATCTGATTTTCTGGTAACAGCCATCAAACAATGTCACGCTGATGACAGACGCCGCCTAGCGCTTGAGAACCGCTACATTCAGGTATACTGGACGCTGGAATCACATGGTATGAACTCGCAACTCAGCTACACCTGACTTTCCCCTATTCCACAATCATATTCCCTCTGCACTAAGTTCCACTCCTTTCTCACTTGTAACACATAGTTCAGAACCTCTTCACGGTATCAGATAACAACCCCTCTAGCCAAACCATAATCATCTATTTCATCTTCTCCCGGCTACATTACAATTGTATCACTCTCTCCCCTTTCCACGGCTCCCACCCCCTACCCCTCCCCATTTACGGCCCACCTATCATACATCACAAGTCTCCATTTAAACATTCTCTACACCTCACCATGCCCACTTCTGAACACAGCCTCTTACAAGTCACAGCTGAGTGCTCCATTCATTTTATTTTATTCTATTTTTTCATTTTCTATTTTTATACGTAGCATTCATGTGAATTTATATTTTATCTGTTCTCTCTCTCTCTTTCTCTCTCTCTCTCTTCGTCCTGTGTGGTTTTGTATGCTTAAGGTTCACACCGAAACGTCATAACTGTGTTTTCATTAAGTAATCAAGCTGTTCCTACTTTTTTCCTAGTTTATCCATTTTGTTACCACAGCTTTACTGCAGTGGCTCCATGTATAGTTATATACTTAGTTTTATATACTTATACACTAATTAGTCGTGATGAATTATAAGTTTTTCGAACTGCACTTTAAACTCAAAATACGCGGTTTCGATTTATGCGATCCTCTAGTTGCACGACCCAACCGCGTATATTGAGATCTACCTGTGACATTTTACACAGCCCACGCCAGATATATTCTCCCACACAAAACATCAAGTTCTGGGTGCTATATATTTTCTTTCATATAACATACCCTAGGGTTAGATGATATGCACATTAAACCATACAACTCACCATACGTTTTGGATGGTAAACACTGTGTCTCATATAAAATGCCATTAAGCATTATCCCACGTGACATGCCATAGGTGTTAGATGCCAAATAAATATATCTTTCCCTCCCTTCTTCCCCTTCCCCAAGAACAACTTGATAATCTTGGAATTCTCTACCTGATTAAATAACCGTCAGATAAAAGAGAAGCTCCATCTGCCGAGTCATTAATACTGATAAAAAAAACATGACATGTTTTTCAGCTCTTCCCACTGCAACTGCCATGTCTATGTAAGCGCAAGCCCGGACAATGAAACGAAACAATCTACACGCATGCGCACGTACTAAAGCCTCCTCCGCTACTCACCCTGTGGCGCACGTAAGTATACAAGTCCAACAAACAGACATACAAAATTATTGTATCAGATTATTGGTTTTTTGCTAATCAGTACATTAGTCCATTCACCAGATTTCCTGACGATGGGAGTTGGCAGCCACCTTTCTCCATGTTGTATGGCCCCAGGTCTTTCTAATCAGATCGGCTGCTTTTCATTATCCATGCTATTGGCAGCGGTGTCACGAGACTCTCCAGCTGCCACGGTCAATCTGTACACATTTTCGAGCAGGAGAAAAACACCACAGACCTGGTTGTTAATTACTTTGAACGGCATCACTGTCCACCTGAGCTGTTCTTTCAGGTACCTTTCTCTCGGCTTCCCTCTCCTTCTCTTTCCACTTGAGTTTTTCCACTGATTAAGAGGTTCTTTGATATCTGTCTTGTCATCCAAATGGTCTTTTGTCATGTTTTCCTTAGTTTATTTTTTCTTTTGCCTTATGGAAAGTCTCCACAGTGAAAAATTATAGACTGTCTGGATCGCATACTTAATGTCTTTGTAGCACTGAAGGGTTGCACGCATGGACTGTGCAGATTTCACAAATGTTTATTTAATAATATAGTTGTTTAAAAAACCCAAACAATAAAGAATATGGCGTACCTTCCGCCCAAAGAACAAAGAATATGGCGTACCTTCCGCCCAAAGAACAAAGAATATGGCGTACCTTCCGCCTGAGAAATGAGCACAAGCGCATGGAGCTGCCACCTGTCATCCTTAGCCACCTCAGCCGCAGCCAGGGACTTCTGCCCATACTCTCTGGCCAGGGTGGGGTTGCCTAGTTTCAGGTAGCATCGGCCGATCTCGTGACAGAGCCACGTGGTTTCCAGCGCTCCTTTACTTAAATGTAGCTTTCTTTCCCATCTGAAATCAAAACACCACCACCGACAACAGCTACCTTGTCTTATAATTCTACTACATTGTAAGAAAGTTATCAAACTGATGTGTGTTATAATTCTACTACATTATAAGAAATTTATCAAACTGATGTGTGTTATAATTCTACTACATTATAAGAAATTTATCAAACTTATGTGTGTTATAATTCTACTACATTATAAGAAATTAATCACTCACGTGTGCTATAATTCTACTACATTATAAGAATCTTATCGAACTCATGTGAGTTATAATTCTACTACTACATTATGAGAATCTTATATATTTATCTGTAAAACTAACAGTAACAAGATGAGCATGTACGTGTAAAACTAACAGTAACAAGATGAGCATGTACGTGTAAAACTAACAGTAACAAGATGCACCTGTACGTGTAAAACTAACAGTAACAAGATGAGCATATACGTGTAAAACTAACAGTAACAAGATGAGCCTGTACGTGTAAAACTAACAGTAACAAGATGAGCCTGTACGTGTAAAATTAGCAGTAACAAACTAATATTTACGGCGAGGACAATAAAGCGGCAGTTCGTAAACGTAAAGAATACACATAATAATCCTTGGAGTGAGCAGATAACAGAATAAACCAAAAACTACACTAAATTAGACAGGTAATGGGACAATAAGATAAACCAAATTAGATACAACCAGTAGTGGGACAACAATATAAACCAGACTAGATACTACAGGCAGTGGGGCAAGATATACCAAACTAGATACGACGGGTAATGGACAACAAAATAAACCAAACTATATACGACAAAACAAGATAAACCAAACTAGATATAACAGGTATTGGGACACCAATATAAATCAAACTGGATACGACAAGTAGTGAGACAACAAGATAAACAAAACTAAATGCGACAGGTATTGGGACAACAAGGTAAACGAAACTCGATTCGACAGGTAGTGTGACACGAAGATAAATTAAACTAGATACGACGAGTAGTGGGAGAAGATAAACCAAACTGTATACGACAGGTAGTGGGACAAGATAAAGCAAACTAGTTACGACAGGTAGCGAGACAACAAGATAAACAAAACTAGATACGACAGGTAATGAGGCAACAAGATAAAGCAAACTAGATACGACAGATAGTGGGACAACAAGATAAAGCAAACTAGATACGACAGGTAGTGGGGACAACAAGGTAAACCAAACAACTTAGAAAAATACACACATCTTCAGGCCAAAAATCAATAGCCCATGCAGCTTTGTTTCTATCAATAGGATCGATACTGAAGTTACATCTCAAGTATGAGTCCACGTGTGTGACCAGAGTGACAATTTGTGTCAACGACGACGACGACGACGACGATGATGATGATGATGATGATGATACTCACATGTCTATAGCTTTCTGGAAATTCCCTCTTCTGGCGTTGACTTTTCCTAAGTTGTCAAGAGCCCTGCACTCTGCTTCGTCGATACCACTGGGGATAATATCAGTAATCGAATACGCAACTGTTTACTTTTTTTTTAAAAATGGCGGCAAGACACGCCGTAATCATGCGCCCCGGTTTCTCGTTGTTCTCATGTTATACACTGCTGCAGCTGTTGCTATGCAACACACAGGAGCTGTCTTACTCAAAGATGGCCGCGGGGGGAAATGTTATAGTAACAGATTCTTTTCTTTTAGCAAGTCGGTTTTGACCTGGGGACTTGTTTTAGTCGCTTCTGAACTCTGCCCAACATCACTTTCAGCTATGAGCTTCTGCCATATTTGGTTGTAGCAATATGTCAGTGACATAATCGGCCACTGTAAGAAGAGAACAATGTCTGCGTCGCTGTCGAGTGTCTTTGCCCAGAAAATATTTTGCCACTTTCAGTCCCAGCTTTTCTCGTAAAATGATGCCATGTTCATTAAAGCCACATTATAATAATATTAATAATAATAATAATAATAATAATAATAATAACAGTGATAATATAATAATAGTAATAATAGAAGCAGCATTGGTATAAATATATTTAAAATTGTAGTAATAATAATAGCAATAATAATAATATATAATAGTAATATAATAATGATAATAACAATAAAAGTAATAATAATAGTGATATAAAATAACAGCAATAATAAAGGCAATATTGGTATAAATATAACACCGTCTTGTATTTGAAGCAGTCGAGAAACATCAGAAGATAATGCAAGGACATCACTAGGAGACATTTCGCGCATGCCCAGTACGATCTCAAACGCCGGCAAGATCAGACAACCGATATCAGCGGGGAAAAGGGGGGTGGGGGGATAAACAACACTGAGCATGCCTACCTCTTTGTGTTGCGTAGCAACAGCTGCCGCGTTACGGCCCAGAATGGAGCTGAGATAATGGGCAAGCCAGAGACGGACTTGTTACCGTAACTTGGGATTACTGTAGCTGCGTAAGTTGCAGTAAAGCTGGACTCAGCTACCACATAAATTTAGCATCTCCTTCGGCGCTTACCCACAAGCGGGTTTTGGTTGAGCCGTGTTGCCGGAATTGTTATGCACAGAATTTCAGCCGTCAGCTTCACTTTTCCGGATTACCTAAACACTATCTCCAGCCACGGTTCACTTCCAGGCTCGTACAAAACCTCACGTTAGCAACCAACTGGTACAGACATCAAGCAAGTCCTGGGTAATCTTGACATGAGGATTTTATTCATGGAAATTATGATAAAGCTGATGCAGATGACAATAATCCGACTGACGGCAGGTTACCCCTGCCATGTGGCAAGTCCAATCATACTAACAAAAGTCAAGAACAGATATAACGTCCATATACTCCACGGAGACATCACACAAAGCGTCCACACCGGTTCACATTCAGACGAAGACTCAATCGCTCAGGCTTTCTCCCATATTTCTCAGTCACGGGATTCTCAAACCACGTGACCTTCTCGCTCACAATAAAGCCTCATAAGGCGAGAAATGCCCTTTCTGTAGAGAAAAAACGAATTATCTCCCATACTGCTACAAGAGGAGAAGACTAAGAGAAAAAAAATCATGGACAGTCTAACGCCATGCCACAGTACAACAACAAAAAAATCACTAACTGAGCTTTTAGAAAATATCAAGAAACGAGATCTGTAGAAACGCATGTCTGCCAACTTCTACCGGCATGGCACATGATGATGATGATGAGAGGAGGAGGAGGAGGAGGATGAGGAGGAGGAGGAAGCTTACACGTGAGATACTACATTAAATTAAGATACACTTCTTCATACATGTTTCTAGAATGTTTCTTCCTGCCTATCCTGTAATATCATCACAATTATCATGTCTGCGATCTTTCAAGCAACACTGGGGATGAAGACGTTGCCCGATGAGGCAACCAGCGACCCATAGCTGACATGCTAGCGTCAGGGTTAGCGAACCATAGCTGACATGCTAGCGCCAGGGTTAGCGAACCATAGCTGACCAAGACCCTGTCTCACCTCTTCGTTGGTACCCCTAGTAACATGCCTAGAATGGCTAATGGGCAAGGATCGCCACAGTCCCCATGGTGATGGAGTCTACTAAAGAAGCATTGCACACTGTACTCCGTTTCTGAAAAAGGAGCCGCCATAACCCGCCTCCACGCCGATACGATGCTGTGCCTCAACACCTCCACAGCATCGGCTGTAAAGAACACTAGCTCGCAGTTACAGGGATATAGTACAAGTGCAAGTACAAGTACAAGTACAAGACAAGTAACATTACATCTGAGCTGGAACTTTTATGTGAATATCTAACTAATGGATGCTGGAGACAATCGTTCATGGAAATATAAATCTCTGGACGAAAATAAAACGCCGAAACGCCACGTCAATAGACAAAACTGAAAATGGTGGCACGCGGAAGTTCAAGGACACAGCCACTTCCAATGGCGGGTAATGTAGGGACAGGTGAAAAGATGCTGCTACTCACTGCTCTTCCCCCATGATCAGATCCTGCTGATGATGCTTTTCAGCATTGTCGTAGTCGTTCAGCGCAAGATAAGCGCTGCCGATGGCGCTGTGGACTGCCGCCATGAAGTTTATCTTGTTGGTCAGCTGTATCACCGTGTACTTGTCCAGAACGTTCATCAGTTTCTGGGCCCGTTTCAGTGCTTGCTCGTAGTGTCCTTCAGCCATCACTGATGACAGAAAGAAAAAAAACACAGGTAATGATTATTTTGTTTCATAACATAACTTGACCGGCATACAGTTTTGTTATACCCGCATGTTCCTTTTCTCAAAATACACTTTACAGTGGGCACTTTAATCTTTTGCCCGCTAATTATAATGGTCTGTATCTTCATAAATGGCTAAGAGAGCTGACGGTCACACCCGTTATAATTTCAGGAGCGGACACAAGAATGCAAACTAATTTCTAACAGGATGCTACGGTGTAAGACTGCCTGGTTGGCTCCACTACGACAAATATCTCATCTGCTTGAATTGTTATGTTATTTAAAAAAATAAAGTGCCTGAGTGTTTAAAAGGTCAGAGCACTCACCTCTCATGAGAAAAGTCGTTCAGTCTCGAAGGCAGGCACTACATTCAACTCAGGTGCAAAAACAGGTAACTACTTCCTCAGGTAGCTCAGGAGGGGGGAAAACCATCCAGGTGTGATACAGGTCACATCATTGTAGCTTAGGAGGGAAAACCATCAAGGTGTGATACTGACCACATCACTTAAGCTTAGGATAGAAAACCATCAAGGTGTGATACTGGCCACATCATTGTAGTTTAGGAGAGAAAACCATTCAGATGTGATACTGGCTATATCATTGTAGCTTAGGATAGAAAACCATCCAGGTGTGATACTGACCACATCATTGTAGCTTTGGAGGTAAAACCATCCAGGTGTGATAGTGACCACATCATTGAAGCTTAGGATAGAAAACCATCCGGGTGTGATACTGACCACATCAATTTAGCTTAGGAGAGAAAACCATTCAGATGTGATACTGGCCACATCATTGTAGCTTAAGATAGAAACCATCGAGGTGTGATACTATCATTGTAGCTTGGGAGGAGAGAAAACCATTCAGATGTGATACTGGCCACATCATTGTAGCTTAAGATAGAAACCATCGAGGTGTGATACTATCATTGTAGCTTGGGAGGAGAGAAAACCATTCAGATGTGATACTGGCCACATCATTGTAGCTTAAGATAGAAACCATCGAGGTGTGATACTATCATTGTAGCTTGGGAGGAGAGAAAACCATTCAGATGTGATACTGGCCACATCATTGTAGCTTAAGATAGAAACCATCGAGGTGTGATACTATCATTGTAGCTTGGGAGGAGAGAAAACCATCCAGGTGTGATACTGACCACATTGTAGCTTGGGAGGAGAGGAAACCATCCAGGTGTGATAATGACCAAATCATTGTAGCTTGGGAGGAGAGGAAACCATCCAGGTGTGATACTGACCACATTGTAGCTTTGGAGGAGAGGAAACCATCCAGGTGTGATAATGACCAAATCATTGTAGCTTGGGAGGAGAGGAAACCATCCAGGTGTGATACTGACCACATCGTAGCTTTGGAGGAGAGGAAACCATCCAGGTGTGATAATGACCAAATCATTGTAGCTTGGGAGGAGAGGAAACCATCCAGGTGTGATAATGACCAAATCATTGTAGCTTGGGAGGAGAGGAAACCATCCAGGTGTGATAATGACCAAATCATTGTAGCTTGGGAGGAGAGAAAACCATCCAGGTGTGATGGTGACCACATCAATATAAATAATGTATTTTAAAGCGACAGAAACAACTTAATTCATCAATGAAGCAAGTAGTACTAACGTATCTGGTTACGTGCGCTCTGTTAATTCCTCTATCTGTTATCACGGCGTCATTGCAGTGCCCTTGTGTGCATTTCTATATTCAGTTTTATATACTTATACAAAAAGGGGGAGAGGAACGAAGATGCTGTCCGATCCAGCAATCAGCGATCCATGCTAGCGTCTAGGTTGACAAGCAGTAGCTGATCAAGACTTTGCCCCACCTCTACGCTGGTACCCCCAGTAACAGGCCTAGCCTGGCTAACGGAGCAGGAATCGCCATAGTCCCCAGGGCGGTGGAGTCTGAGCACCCCCTGCTATTGCCTGCACTCAGGGACTGAAAAAATAATCGCCGTAACCCGCTTCCACGTCGACACGATGCTGTGCCTCAACATTGACACCACGTCGGCTTAGCTCGTAGTTCTAGGGAGACAGAAGAAGAAGAGGAGGAGAAGGAAGGGAAGAAGAAGAAGAAGAGGAGGAGGAGGAAGAAAAGAAGAAGAAGAAGAAGAAAAGGTGGAGGAGGAAGAGAAGAAGAAGAGGAAGAGAAGAAGAAGAGGAAGAGGGGGAGAAAGAGAAGAAGAAGAGGAGGAGGAAGAGAAGAAGAAGAAGAGGAAGAGAAGGAAGAGAAGAAGAAGAAGAGGAGGAGGGGGAAGAGAAGAAGAAGAAGAGAGGAGGAGGAGTAAGAGAAGAAGAAGAAGAGCAGGAGGAGGAGGAGAGGACATAAAACTGGTGACATCACAATAAGGTGTGTCTGTAGCATGGCCTTGTAAGTAATGATTATAGTTGTTATTATTTTTATTAATCAATATGATTATGAATATATTGTAAGCATAATAGTAACATCCAATAGCAACAGAAAAAGTAAATAGGAAAATTAGAACAAGGTGGAAAAACAAACTTCCATGAACTAGAATGACTGGACCCTGATACAAGTAAACAGAATAGAAAATACGAATAGAAAAGGCAGACATAATGAAAAACGAGGACATGATAAAACCTCCGACTTGAAAGTGCAAGAAAATGACTTAGATAAATTACAGCTGTATAGACGGAATTGATGCAGATTGACACGCATGACATCTGTTAGCGTTAGACGCTATTGCACACGGTTTTTAAGTAAAGGAGTGATCACCTCGGCCAGCTGACCAATTAAATATTTAGAGGCATGGCCTATTTGACAACTGACTTACGACATATAAGTCACGGGGCAGTTTGAATGACGACAATTAGGGACAATCAGAATATCAGAGAGGAACATCAGACAGAGAGGGACGATCGAGTGGGGGAATCGTCCGATCAAAGACAGTCAGTAAGCGAAGGCCGATTCAGACGGCAGAGGAAGACTGTCAGAAGAAATCAGAGAGCAGACAAGAGAAGGACCGGAGAAGAATAGAAGAACAAAAAAGAGAACGAGATGCTATAGAATCAGAAGTAGTATTGGACTGAAGACGTGTTTCAAGTGGTTCAAGTGATTAAAAAGATGTGATACTTTTGGAACTTCGAGTAAAGTGATTTTAGACGAGAAACTAGTTGACCACGTGTTGCAGATCTGATATAACACTGAGTTAGGAAATGTTCTCGTATCAAGTGTAGAATACCTTCAATTTAAGAACATTGACGAAATGCTGCACGTAGAATATGATATAGAGTTTGATATTGTGAGCAAATGATTATGTTCTTCAACGACGAAACTAACGAAGATTATGTCATATTACATCTTAGTATAAATGATGTTATCAGCTGTTGAATCTGATACCTTAATTGTCAGAATGAAATAATGCAGTGAACATTTCATCGGACTTGCTCTGATCTAGTGAATGTGGTGATGCGTGTGAGACCTCCATGTGTTATGATCAAAAGGAAAACTTAATCATCTTCAATCTTCATCAATAATATGATAGTTCACACTATTACATTATTATGTGTCAACACGTCAAAAGTGAAAAAACTGACGTACTAACAAGTTAGCATCCGTAAACATTAAGAAACAATAGCATAAACGAAAAAGAAAGAAAAGTCAGTTATCGAACGCGAGGTTAATCTTACATTACTTTTTCTTCTTTTTTTTAATCATCGCCTAATATTTCTTTTCTTTTCCAGTTCACTCAGTGAAGCTCAGCCGAAGTCCTGTATCTTATGGGACTGTTCGTGCGTGATATCCTATCATGTCCTTTATCCACTGACAGCTTTGTGTGAATTGTAATCCAGAGCACTCGCTGTACAGGCAAGTATTCTCCTATTTCGGGGGCAATTTTGTCCTCAACACAATATGCCGAGTTCCACTTAGTACAGCTAGTTCGACTTCAGGGCGCCGCAGAGGGAGGCGATACTACTACTGTTTAAGGAGTCCAAGAATGACCAACAGAGTCTATGTCTGTTCGACCTAGCATATTTTGTACAAATGCATTCTGTGCCAATGTCGGCGGTCCACTGCTTGCCATGATATAAGTTGTAATTTCCTCGAATGTATTCTCAGATTCTGTTGTATTATGATTTTACTAACAACTAGACACCGTTTTAGACACACGAATATGTTTCACAGACGAAAGCAAAACGAGTAAGTCAGCCCCTTCACTGTGATAGCGACATAAATGGATCCTCGTCTCCTGAACATCTTGCGACACGATAAACTGCAGTCAATTTTCTTCAGTCACACACCTGCACACTCAACAACTGTCTCAGTCAACTCTGTTCCATTACCCGCCAAACCGTGTCCACCCAGCCTACGCCACTAATCAGGTTGACCGGGTGAACTTGAATCTGTTTTGCTTTCAAACCGAACCACTCACCAAGGTTCTGTGTCGTCGGACAACACTGTTCTGCTGCTGTAGCACCCCCCACCCTCTTTCCATTTTAGTTTCTAAGTACCAGATGTCTGGCAAAAATCCCGCCACTAATTTCTTCAATCCTGACAATAAAATTCTTTGTAATCCTTACAAAGTGTTCGGTCAAGCATTACAACACATACCGCAGTCATTTGCATGTCCCTTGCGGAATTTGCCTCCCTAACAGCTCTCCTGTAGGCCTCTCAGTTGTAAACAAGATGCCCTGATACTCATGCATCCATTTGCAGATTATCAAAGATGTCTTGCAGCCATCTTCGCCTTGGTCTTCCTCTCTTTCTTTTTCCCATTATGTACCCATCCAGGACGGTCTTCTCTAAATTATCATGGCGTTGAATATGCTCAAAATATTTAAGTTTTTTTTCTATTTAATCCTCTTTACTAGCCAGCCTTCTTCAATATTAAGTTCTTGTAGTGTGGATATATTTGAAGAACTCTTCTGTAGCACTTACATTCAAAGATGTGTTTCTCAGCTGTTTTCAGCTGTGTGCCCTATTTTGAAAAAAAAAATGCTCCAAAATTACACTGTCTATGAAACAGTGTCTCATCACAGTTTGTCAGGTCTCTATATTTTGAGTCTACCGACGGACACAATGGAAACCACTGTAAATATTTTGGTGTATCTACCAGGAATCACTTACATATGTCAATCTTTTCTAGCTCTTGCAGCACATGGTCATGGGTGGCTATCTTGGAGGCCTTGGATCTATGCAGGGCCATGCGAGCTTCGTACTTCCTCGCGTAAACTGGCTTCACCTATTAAGGGAAATACGCATAAAGCAACTTTAAATACTGGCGGTACCGAAACACGGATCTGTGGGATCCACTTGGATCTAAGACAACATTTGAGTGGATCCTTATAGCCTTGAGACGTAATAGCCGCAGTCTCTTCTAGAATGTAAATCTTAAAAGAGAATCTTAAGGACAACATCATCCTTTTCGTGTAGTGACAGGTCAAGAAAAATAAGGACACTGTCTCTATATCTCCCCGGTGTTTCCATGGCATATGTTTACCTTTACTTTACCTTTATTTTTTAAGAAACTGGAACAGCACATACCAATGGATCCTTAGTTAACTTTTTCACTTCCGAATTATTTCCATCCTCTGCCTGAATAAATTTTTATGAGAAATTTTGGTACAAGGAAACCGGAAAGAAGTTACTCTATAATTTAAAAACAAATATTCTCATAGGTTGGATTAGAAATGTGCTACTTTTCATTTTATTTAGACTTTGCCTACATATCAGTCTGAGCACTGATTCGCATAGGCGAGCATGATCTATCAACTTTGCCGGTATTGTTTTGAAGTGAAAGAGTTAAGATATTCGGTCATGGTAATTTGGATCCTAGGACCAAAAAAAAAGTTAAAATGCCACTGCTCTATGCTGCCGAAACAAATAAACATATCCACCTTGTAGAAAGAATGCTGCGAGCATCTTACAAAAAAAAAAGTTTTGTATATAATAATATCAGTTTGTGATATATATATATATAAATATATATTCATCATCTGCATATCACACACACACACACGCACGCACGCACGCACACACACGCAGCATTCTTTCTACAAGGTCGATATGTTTATTTGTTTCGGCAGCATAGAGCAGTAGCATTTAAACTTTGTCTACGATTTTTTCGACGTTTAACCCTACAAAACTGTGTTCTCTTACTTTAGAATGACGTCTGCGTAGTAATTTCGGTATAAAGAAACTAGGAGAAAGTTACTGTTCCAGTAAAACCATTAAAACAAATAACTGGCAACCTTTCAAGATAATGTGTTCAGGAAAGTAAAAACAAAGTTATGTTTATTCTGATAATCTGTAATATTCTTACACACAAACAAAAAAGTATCAAAACTTCACCAAAAATTAAACGTATTATTTCGATTTCTATTACCAGCTACAACAACTTATCAACAAAGTACATAAACACGACATCCTAATTGCTATGTGGGACTTCAACGCCAAGGTAGGAAAAGATAACACCGACGTTGAAAAAGTAACGGGGAAAGAAGGAATTGATACAATAAATCAGAATGGAGAAAGATTAATTGAAATATGTCTAACAGAGGCCATGGTCATTGCAGGAACAATATTTCCACCCAAAGAAATACATAAAACAACATGGATATCTCCAGATGATAGAACCGGAACCAGATGAATCATTTTTGTTTTAGAAAATAATTCAGAACATCTCTGATAGATGTAAGAGCATATAAAGGTGCAGATGTCAACAGTGATCACAACCTGTGTATAGGGAAGATAAGACTTAAACTGAAAAGTCAACACAAGAAATCAATACTCAGAAAGATAAACAGTCATAGCCTACAAGAAGAAAATACTAACAGTGATTTTAATCTGGAACTTACCAATCATTTCTCAGCATTCGGTGAGGTAAAAGAAATAGATATAGATGAATTATGGAATTCATACAGCACAATCATAATCACGGCAGCAAAAGCAAGCGCTGGACTGCAATCAACAAGTAGAAAAGCATGGATATCCGATAACACATGGAAATACATAAATGAAAGAAGAGCAGCCAAATTAGCCATACTGAATGTAAAGACAGATCTTGGAAAGATTTTGGCAAAAGCAACATACAAAGAACTAGACAATAAAGTAAAAAGTTCACCTAGAAGAGACACAAGAATATATGGACAATATGGCAAAAGAAGCAGAAAATGCAGCAAAAACAGGAGACAGCAAAACTCTATATAACATACAGAAGAAGCTAACAGGTGCTATTAACTCCAGAGAAAGACCAGTCTTTAGCAAAACAGGCAACCTATTAACATCAAGTAAAGAACAAAAGCAAAGATGGGCCAAACACTTCCAAGAAATACTTAATCGATCACACTCAAATGAATTAATAAATCTTGAAACCGATTTACCAGTCCCACAACTAAATGTCAACTTAGATGAATTTTCACTTAATGAAAATGAAACAACAGTGAATCTAATGGCTAACAACAAAGCTGCAGGTGACGATGAAATAACACTCGAGATGTTAAAAGCTATTAGCAGTGATAATATGAGCCAACTACAAGGAATTTTTAATAAAATTTGGAAAGAAGAAAAAGTCCCTTCTAAATGGAAGAAGGGAATAATATTTAAAATACCAAAAAAAAAAAAAGGCAATTTCGGTGACTGCAATAACTGGAGGGGTGTAACCTTACTATCAGTTGTGTCAAAGGTGTTTTGTAAAATGATTCTGAATAGAATTAAGGATGTAGTAGATACTGCAATGAGAGAAGAACATGCAGGATTTCGAAAAGGGAGAGGCTGTCTCGACCAGATCTTTACTCTAAGAATAATACTTGAAGAACATATTGAAAGACAGAAACTATTAATCCTTAACTTCATAGACTTTAAAAAAGCATTTGATAGCATACAGAGAGATTCACTGTGGAGAATTTTAAGACTATATGGAATACCATCTTAAATTGTCAACATCATTAAAGATCTCTACAACGGATATGTTTGTGCAGTCAAGACAGAAGAAGGAATGAGAGAATGGTTTCAGATTGAAAAAGGCGTGAAACAAGGATTGTTCTTTGGAATTGCCATAGACTTTATAATAAAAAGATGCTGTACAGGTAAAACAGGCATTGGTTGGGTACATGGGACCCAAATAGAAGATCTTGATTTTGCAGATGACATAACTCTTACCAGTGACAATGTGAAATCGATGCAGCAAAAAACAGATTCCCTGTCTTCTTTGGCTAGCAAAATAGGTCTTGAAATTAACAAAGACAAAACAAAAATAATGAAATTTCTCATTAATCAAGAAGGACAAATATTCGAAGAAGGAACAATTGTTGATGAAGTAAACCATTTTGCATACCTTGGCAGCTACATAGACCAGGATAGTGACACCGGAAAACTTGGTAAACAACTATGCGAGCCCTATGTGACGTTTAACGGCACGGTAAGAATAGGGTGTCTTTAAAGTCTCACTACACTTTCTATGTAAAAATGAAGAAAATGACGTCATAAAAAATGTACTGCACAGTCAGTCGTGAAAAAAAAATGCGGTGAATGGTTGCCATCTGCTAGAGTAAGTTTTTTGCGCTCAAAACGGAATAGTGTTATCAAAGGAAGAAAGTTTTTTTTTTTGTTGGTTGAACAAGTGTTTCGAAATGGCGGTCGTTACACAAGGATGGTTGTTCAAAGATTTTAAAGCAAAATTTCCTGATAAACAACCTCCTCATCGCACTACGGTTAGAAATTTGTTGAATAAGTTTCGTGATACGGGAACTGTGGAAGATGCTCCGCGATCTGGTAGGCCTGCTGTGTCTGAAGAAAAATGTCTAGATATCTAAGACAGAATCCTGAAAAGTCCATGCAAGTCCTTAAGGAAAATGTCACAAGAAGTGAACGTATCACTGAGCACAGTGCATACAATTCTTAAACATCGGTTAAATTTTCATCCATACAAGATTTCTGTTGTGTCTGAACTAAAAGAGTGTAACAATCAATCCAGAGTCAACTACTCCACGTTGTTTGAAGCATTTTTAGCTGAAGAAGACGAGTCAGTTCTCGATTTAACATTCTTCTCTGATGGTTTCATCTAACTGGATACGTTAATAGCCAAATTAACCGTATTTGGAGAGCATTAATCCCAATGCATTTCATGAAGTGTCGCTACACGGTGCGAAAATTGGGGTATGGTGTGCCGTCAGTAGAAAACGTTTAACTGGACCAATTTTCTTCAACACTATAAATGGCGATCGGTACCGTACTGACATTCTGGAACACTTTTTTTAGAACAGCTGAATGAACGTGGAATTGAAGAAGCGTGGCTCCAGGAAGATGGTGCAACTGCACACACAACTAGAGCAACACATGGTTTTGGGAAAAAATGTTGGCAAATCGCATAATATCTCATGGAATTTGGCCTGCTCGTTCTCCAGATATAAATCCATTACATTATTATCTATGGGATTTCTTGAAAGGAAATGTTTACAAAAATAATGTACAAGCAATTGAGGACCTGAAAGAAGCAATCAGAATTACCATTCAAGAAATAACAATAGACACGTTGCACAAGGTATTTGACAATATGAAGAGACGTGTACAGTCGTGTCTTGAAGCCCGTGGTGGACATTTCCAACACCTGTTATAATGAATATTTCAGTGGTACATTCCAGCTAACCCAAAACAACATTGTATCTTTGCAGTCACTATTGTAGCTAATTAAATGACTTTGTGAGCAAATTTTGTGATGACGTTATTTACTTAATTTTTCTTTTTTTTCATAGAAAGTGTAGTGAGACTTAAAAAAAAAAACACACACACACACCACACACACACACACATATATATGAAGTGTTGTCTGATTAATACTGTCTTATAATACTGCCACTTGAATCGATGATATTGCTGGACTCTTGAGTGATGGTGATTGTCACGTATAGCAGCACACTTTGGCCGTTTAAATGTTATCAGCCTAATTCACTTCCATACGCCATTGCTAACACTTTGTGACCGCGACGATACTACCTTTCTCCATTGTTACTTTTTATTTCTGAAATCATTACTACGTTTTCTTTTTGTTCACTTCAACGGTTGAGAATGTCACTACACATGATACTATATGGTTCACCGCCAGACTGAAATCTTAACACACATAGTCACTATAAAATTCAGATAGTTTATCTTGAATCAAATTACATTTCACTTCTAATGTTCCTCAAAAGGAATTCACAAGTATCGAATTGAGACATCTCCGAAAGCATTTTACACAAAGTTCCAAAAATATCAAATCTTCTGCAATTCTCACGCATTACCAATAATCACTTTCTAACTTGAAACACATCTTCTGTCTGTCCTAAACTACTTTTTTTTCTAAACTGCTTCTCTATCTCCTTAATATCTACTGGCTCTACCTGTCCATCTGTTCTATCTGTCGTTACTCTTTTATCTATCCTTCTATTCTACTTTTCTCTCTGTCCTTCTTGTAAACTGCATAAATGTCTTATATATCGTAAGCTGGTTGTCCAGCAGGACATACCTCTAGATCTTTCTGTTTGTCAGCTGGTTGACTACATAATGAATGGACTTCGGGATAAGTCGGTCCACTCCCTTTAGTCATGTTATTGGTCCCCTGGACTATTTATATGTGCAAATTGCGTCCTAAGATCAGCAAATATGCCACACCTGTCAGTAAGTCTGTTGCGTCATATCCGTCTAGTCAGTTTTCTCGCGTGGGTAAACTCTTCTTATACGGTATCAGGTGTTTGTGATACCTGTAGGGAATATCTATTTACACAGTGTCCGTCTATCTGTCCTCATACTGTTGATTTAACCACTCAGTTTAGTCGCGTCATGACTATTATAATCTGGGTGTATCTCTTTAATCTGCCTTTCCCTTCGCTTCGTTATGCCGGGTAAGTATCTACTTAATTCCATCATAATACTAATAATACCGTTGGAGTGTTCCTCTCCCTCTGGTTCTCAAATCGTTCCTTACCTACTTTCTATTTTTCAATAATAATCATAATTACAATAAAAATGCTAATAGTAATAGTAATAATAACATTAGTAATAATCATTATTATAATATCATCCCAATAATACTAATACTACAGTCATTACTTATAAGCCACTATGTTACAGGTATTGCAAATCCCCTTTTCTCTTAGGTGCAATAAACAGAACTAACCTGGAAAAATTTTGACTCTCTCGTGAATTATCTTCCATGGTGTGCTGGAATAAAACTGTCCAAGTATGCACCAGACATGGCAGGAAATCGTGTGTATGTTTGTCTAAAGTTGGTACCTGCTAGAGAGACTGGATCTAAGCCACGGAATTTCTGTGTCATGGTCTCGTTTCTTTCCCAGTGTCACGATCCTCGTGTCGACTGAACAGTTACTAATGACTTCGCTTTCAAACACTTTTTTTTTAGGTGCGAGATAGCGCATTTCGTTAGTACGCTGTTCTCTCGTGGCTAGACGGGTGTTCGTCCTACTGCAGTCCTTGGTTTGAATCCCAGGTAATTCTTTTGTGATTATTCTTTCTCTCACATCTCACTAAAGTGCTTTGTCTACGATTTTTTCGACGTTTAACCCTACAAAACTGTGTTCTCTTACTTTAGAATGACGTCTGCGTAGTAATTTCGGTATACAGAAACCAGAAGAAAGTTACTGTTCCAGTAAAACCATTAAAACAAATAACTGGCAACCTTTCAAGATAATGTGTTCAAGAAAGTAAAAACAGTTATGTTTATTCTGATAATCTGTAATATTCTTACACACAAACAAAAAAGTATCAAAACTTCACCAAAAATTAAACGTATGTGAAGACCTACAGTGAAAAAAAAAATCGAAATAAACGAAACAAATAAAAAAGAAATCGCCTTCCCTGCTGCCATAATTCCTTCTTGGTGTCCAGATACGCCAAACCTTTCGCTGCCAGATTCCTCACCTTCTGACCGGTCAGCGTTACGTTGTCTGTACACGGAAAAGGAATAGTTTCAGGCAGCTCTGTCAAACTTAAGAAGCTATAACAGATTTATAGAACATATTAAACAAACTGGAAAACTTGCAGTTCATCAACATGTCATTCAAGTGCCACGTGGCATACTGATCGACCAACGTCCAATGACGCAAACAGCTGAAATCGTATGTGCCGCTGTGTTTACTGTGATACTATTTTCTGTTACTGAATAGAATGTTGGGGGGGGGGGGCACTAGTTGAAACCGTGGTTGTCGAGTGTTTCTGGATTAGTTATTCACTTCCAGGCTCTTTCAATCCTAAAGTTGGCAACACATTGATACAAAGGTCAAGTCAGTCCTGCGTATCACTTAACATGAGGTTTTATTGATGAATTGAATGAAAATGCAGATGGTGATGACGATAATCTGACCGTCGGCAGGTTTGCCCTGCCATATGGCTTCCTTCCATCCCAAGCCAAATCTTGAACCAAATAGATCTCATCTGTTTGTGAATGCTTTATGTCATCCTTTTGTTATGCATTTTAATAATGGCTAATCTGTCAATATTCTTCAGCAGCAACATTAGCAACAGACCATGACTATACTGCAACATCAAGTTTATACCGCTTCTTTCTTCAAATCTGGTCCTAGTGTCCTCTATCTTCACATCTGGTCCTAGTGTCCTCTATCTTCAAATCTGGTCCTAGTGTCCTCTACGAAGCAACGATCAATCCACACAGCAGCTCTGCATGTGTCACGGTTCTGTACCAGCTCATTCTGGGCTTCGTGAAGCCGGAAAACTCTCTCATGGATGAGTCACATGCATCCTAATTTCCAGCTTTGGTCTACCACGTGACCTTCTTCCTGCCAGAAGTTCCTAATTTAAAATTCGTTCGGCTGTAAGGTCAGGGACGCGGAAAGTTAGGCCAGGCCCACTATCTAAACACTAGAAATAACGCCCATATATGTGCTTATAAGTTATTTTATTCTTTAGTTATCCCGTCATTCTTTCATACACTTAAGCTTTAAGGTGATTATAAAACAACTTCTCTTGATGTTCTACTGGCAAATGTGTCACCTACCTCTTCAAAGTTCAGCAGACAAGCTACAGCTGCTTACATTACAAGTGTTCCCACGTCTCAGTCTCTGTTGTCTCATAGTTTGTCTCTAATGGGAAAATGGGGCCCAGGAGTCCTTCGGGCCTCAACAACAGCCCAGTTCCCCCCCCCCCCCCCGTGCAGGGTTACAGTTCTAGCTCTTTATCTCTCTTCCTCGTCTTGCTCTAAGAAACGCGACCATTCTCGCACACAATGCCCGACTTTCTAGAAATATTTTGCTGTTAAATGCTATCCTCATGGTATTAATTTGGTTGTTAAGGTAAGAGAAAAATACAAACTTATTCTCTATGGATGATATGCAGTTTTATTCTAATTGTCTAGGTTATTATACAGTTTTAATCTAACTGTGTGATGATTATGCAGTTTTAATCTAACTGTGTGGATTATCAAACAATTTAAATGTCTGCGTGATTGTACTGTTTTCATCTAAATGTCTGGATCATTGTATAGTTTTAATCTGAATGTCTGAATGATCATACAGTTTTAAACTAAATGTCTAGATGATTATACAGTTCTGATCTAAATGTCTAGATGATTATAGTATTTTAATCTAAATGTCTAGACAATTAAACAGTTTTAATCTGAATATCTAGATGATTGTATTGTTCGAATCCAAATGTCTAGATGATTATACAGTATTGATCTAAACGTCTAGGTAATTATACTATTTTAGTCTAAATATCTAGATAATTAACGTTTTAACCTAAATATATAGATGATTATACTATTTGGATCTAAATGCCCAGTTGATTATACAGTTTTAATCTAATCGCGTGGATGATTATGCTCTTTTAATCTAATCGTGTGGATGATTATACAGTTTCAATCTAATTTTGTAGGTAATTATACAAATTAAATTTCTGCAGGACCATAAGTCTTTATATCTAATTGTGCTAGTGATTATATAGTTTCAATCTAAATGTCTGGATAATCATGCAGCATTTTTTTATATAATTGTGTGGGTGACTATACAGTTTCAGTCTAAATGTCTGGATGATCATACAGTTTTTGTATCTAACTGTGTGAGTGACTATACACTGATGCTAGGGAACATTGAAAAAAATGCACTAGACCGTAGTAATTTTAAACCAAGACAAGGGGGTAAAGATTACAGATACTTGCGGATCTATCTATCTATCTATCTATCTATCTATCTATCTATCTATCTATCTATCTATCTATCTATCTATCTATCTATCTATCTATCTATCTATCGTGCCTAAGGGACATGGGGCTTCCGCAAGGATTTTCCACAAACGCCTGTCCTTTGGCTTTTTTCCGCTCTTGCCCAAGTGAGCCCTCTGTTGCTCAACATCCTCTCTGTTGTTCTTCTCTGTGTCTCTTTTGGTCTACCCTTACTTCTGTTCCCCTGTGATGTCCATCTTGGTACTATTTTTGGTAGTGAGTCGTCAGTCATCTAGAGCACATGTCCTAACAATCGCCAGCGTCTTTTGTCAATAATTTCTGTCAGTGACTTCATCAGCATTTCTGCCAACAGGATGTTATTTCTTATGGTGTTTGGCCAAAATTTTCTTCTAATTCTTCGTAAACATTTGATGTACTACTAGCTTTAGGGTTGAATATCCAGTCCCATGGCGTAAGGTCTTAACGTTTCTAACCTTACTTCATTTCAGGCTGCAGCATTTAAGACTTGGACCGGAACCTGTTGTTGGAAACTTCGGTCGGTTTGACGTTCCTAGGCCAAATCTATGAGCTTAAACAAAATCGAACGACTCTTTAATTCTGATCTGTTCTTGAAAACTATAAGTCCTTCTTTAACTATAATCTGTTCTTGAAACTATAAATCATTCTTTAGCTATAATCTGTTCTTGAAAATATAACCCCTTCTTGATATCAGATCTGTTCTTTATCAGCTATAAGCCCTTCTTACTCCAATCTGCTCTTTATAAACTATAAGGTTTTCTTTAATTTACTCTTTATAAATTGTACGAGGGGTGTTCAGAAAGTAATTCACCACATCGTTTTTCTCAGGAGCTGTTTATTCAAAATACATGAAATTTATACAATATTAACAATATACATGGGTATGTCATGTAAACATCCGTGTTATTCAACATAATCCCCATCAACTTGTACGGCTTTACACCAGCGCGAAACAGATGGAAATCAGAGGGTGCCAAATCGGGACTAAGGGTGGATTTGGTAGTACAGTCCAACCCAATTTGGTGATTGCTTCCCGTGTTGCCAGACTTGTGTGAGGGCGCGCATTGTCGTGAAGGAGAAGTAGGTCTGCTGGGTTCTTGTGCGGCCGAACTCTGCGAAAACGTTGATTGAGTTTTTTCAATGTCTTAATTTAAGCTTCCGAATTGATTGTCTCTCGTCTTGGCATAACATCCACAAGAATCACACCTTTCCAGCTGATGGAGTTATCTTGAATGTCTTTTTTCATGGTGATTGCGGATGATGCCACTCCACTGACTGTCTTTTTGTCTCAGGTTCAAAATTATGTGCCCAGATTTCGTCACCTGTTACGATCTTAGCCAAAAGGTTCTCTCCCTCTGCACTGAAACGCTCCAATTCAGAAGAAATTGCTGTGCTTTGCAATCGATGGTCATTTGTAAGGCTTCGAGGAACCCATCTTGCGCAAACCTTAGAAAATCCGATAGCTTTTATAAGTGCATTTGCTCTACCATTGCTGGTTGACAGCTTTAAGGCCAATTGTTGCGTAGTGATATGCCTATCAGTAAGAATAATGCCCTCAGCGCATTTCAACATTTCTGCCTTGGTGGCTGTGGCAGGACGTCCACAGCGCGGCCGATCATGCAACTCTTTATTTCTAATTATTGATTCTTTGATTCTCTGAACCCAGCGACTGAATGTACTCCTGTCGACTGCAAAACTTCCATATACATCACATAGATAATTGTGAATGTTCACAGCAGTTTCCTTCTCTGCAACGAGAAATTCTATCACAATTCGCTGTTTATACCGCGAGTTGCTAACGCGCTCCATTTCAATGGTTAGGGCAGCCGTATCCTTTGGCCGATTGCGGTGCAATTTTGTTCACACAATCAGCACAAGACATATTTAAAGTGTGCAGATTTTCACGCTTCTATCTTCATTGTTGGCTGAAAAACACGATGTGGTGCATTACTTTATGAAGCCCCTCCTAAGTCCTTCCTTAACTCTGTTCTTAAAACTATAAGCCCTTCTTTGACTCTCTGTTATTTTTAAACTATAAGCCCTTTCTTAACTCTATAATCTACTCTTGAAACTATAAGTCCTTCTTGAACTCTAACCTGTTCGTTATAAACTTTGTAAAGAAGTCATTCTTTAACTATAATCTTTTCATGAACTCTAACCTGTTCTCTTAATCAACTCCTCGAGGTAAAGCCGATCGCCGTACAGATCTCCTAACATCTGATATACTGTCCTCTCGTTGTGGGCTTTTACCAGCGGTTGTCTTCTCTGGACTACCTTCTCAGTTTTGGCGCACGTAGGCCCCTTTCTTTTGAGCTTTCTCTATAGACATAAAAGTGATAGATACATACACAGGCACGTTTAAAGGGCGAGAAGATGGCATTAAACAAGACATTTCGCAATCCACTACCACCATCATCATTTCTCATACTGGGCGGCGTAGGCGGTCATAGTCCTCCACAAATCCGGTCCTTGACATTCCTGATTAGCTACGAGGGTTGACTGATAAGTTCGCGGCCTAAGGTACAAATACTTGAAACACACAGTTGATATTAGGTGCATTTGTAGATTTCGTTAATGTAAGATTAAATACCAAGTTTCAAGAAATTAACTGCAACCAATTTTTTTTTACAGGCTACTGAAGTGGTAAGGGGTGGCAGAAATTGAGAAAATGGATAAAATTTCTCATCGAGCAGTCATTCGCTACCTCTGCATCAAGAAAGGAGATCCATGAGGAAATGGTGGAGACTCTAGAGAACAGTGCCCCTTCTTACAGCACAGTGAAGAAATTGGCAGCTCAGTTCAAACATGGAAGGGAGAGTCTGGAAGATGATCCCCGTCCAGGAAAACCAAGAACGGTAACCACCGATGAAACACCGGCAGAATCCATGACATGATAATGGAGGACTAACTGAGCGATACATTGCTACTGAATTGGGCATCTACCAGGAACGTGTTCATGCCATTATTCACAATGATCTTCAAATGACAAAGGTCTCTGCTCGATGGGTCCCGAAACATCTCAACATGTCAAGAGACCATCTTGGCCATTTTTCTGCAGATCCTGAAAAGTTTCTTCAGCAATTTGTGACTATGGATGAGACTTTGGTTCATCATTTTCAACCAGAAACCAAAGAACAGTCAAAGCAGTGGAAACATCCAAAGAAAGCAATGGTGGTTCTGTCTGCAGTCAAAGTGATGGCTTCCATCTTTTGGGATTCAGAAGGTGTGCTATTGGTAAACTATCTTCAAAAGGGCAGAACGGTCACCAGGGCCTATTACGCTAATTTTGCGAAGCACCTGCGGGTCAAACTGAAGGAAAAACATCGAGGGAAATTGACGAGAGGAGTCATCTTTCATCAAGACAATGCTCCAGTTCACAAGTCGGCGGTGCCAATGGCTGCCATTCATGAATGTGGCCTCCAGCTTCTTGAACATCCTACTTATTCCCCAGATTTGGCCTCTTTGGACTATTACCTGTTTACCAAATTCAAAAAGGAGCTCAGTGGTCCCAAATTTGCTTCAGATGGTGATATCATTCATGCTGTAGACCACTTTCTACTGGCACAAGATGCTGACTTTTACAAAGAAGGGATCCACATGCTCCAGGATCGCTGGACTAAGTGTATAAACTTGCAAGGGGACTATGTTGAGAAATAACCAAAAACAGTTTCAACAAATAATCCGTTGTACCTTAGGCCGCGAACTTATCAATCACCCCTCGTATGTTGTTGAGCTGATGTCCTTCCCTGTCACACTATGTTACCAGACCACCCGATGATCGATACAGAACACCACAGAATCTCGACCGATTTGAACTCTACATCTTTTCTCTTTTATACTAGGTCACCTGCTTGACCACCCAATGTTGCGCACCATTGGCTGAACTAGCTTTTATCCTGTGTTGTTGTATTTGGCTCTTATCAGAGATAAACTCTGTGATTTAAAAAAAAACATATATAGCAACAATATAATTTTCATGTAAAAAAAAATTCCTATTCCATTCATAAAAAAATGTTTTTAAACAAAATTAAGGGGAATAAGTAATAAAAATAGGAATAGAGACAGACTATTAAACCTAAGTTTGTTTTCAACACCACAATGACTTTAAAACTGAGCTTATTAATATCGTACAACAGCCCCCCCCCCCCCAATGTGTGTTAGTGAGAGTAATGCTCGCTAGTCTCTCATTTTAAATAAAAGTATAGAGATGATTAAGATTAATGGAAAAGGCATGTCGGGCTCCAGGGTAGGCAGAAATCTGGGGCTCGAGCGCCTGTTAGCCAAGCTGTCAATGAAAAGGTGAATTTCTTGAAGGAAAACAAAAGTGCTACTACATAGAATACGAAAGTAATAAAAAGCCGGATTGTTTTTGTTTTTCTTAAGCTATGTTGTTTTGTTTTTCTTAAAAGCTGGGTAGTTTTGTTTTTCTTTCTTTAAAAGCTGGGTTGTTGTGTGTTTTTTTTAAAGGTGGGTTGTTTTTTTTAAGCTGGGTTGTTTTGTTTTTTTCTTAAAGCTGGGTTGTGTTGTTCTTTAAAAAGCTGGGGTTTTTTTAATGCTGGGTTGTTTTGTGGTTTTATTTTTAAAGCTGGGTTTCTTTAAAAGTTCGGTTGTTTTGTTTTTTCTAAAGGCTGGGTTTTTTTTTCTAAAGCAGGATTTTTGTAAAAGCTAGGTTGCTTTCTTTTAAAATTTTTTTTTAAAACGTGACTTCTTTTTTTTTGTTGTTGTTAAAAGCTGGGTTTTTAAAAAAATTCTGTTGTTTTTTTAGAAACTCGGTTGTTTTGTTTTTTTCTAAACTGGCGTTTGTTTTAAAGCTGGGTTTTTTAAAGCTAGGTTGTTTTCTTTTCTTTAAGAAAGTTTGGTTGTTTTGTTTTTTTAAAGCTGGGATGTTTTTTTTTCAAAGATAGGTTGCTTTTTTTAAGGCTCGGTAATTTTTTTTTAAACTGGGTTGTTTTTTGTTTTTATAAAACTTGGCTGTTTTTTTTTCTTTTTAAACTTGTTGTTTCTAAAGCTTAGTTGTTTCGTTTAATTAAAAGCTGGGTTGTTTTCTTTTTTCTTTTAAGTTGGATTTTGTTTTTAAAAGTTGGGTTGGTTTGTTTTTTTTTTAAGCTAGGTTGTTTTTTTTTAAGCTCCGTTGTTTTGTTTCTCCTTAAAAAGCTGGGTGTTTAAAAGCTGAAATTCTTTTTATAGCTGGTTTGTTTTGTTTTCTTCCAACTGTTTTTTAAAAGATAGGTGCTTTTGTTTTTTTTAATGCCGAGTTTTTTTGTTTTTTTTTTTTAAGCCGGGTTGTTTTGCTTTATTTTTAAAGCTAGATTGTTTGTTTTTCTTAAGCTGGGTTTTTTTAATGCTGGGTTGTTTTGTGGTTTTATTTTTAAAGCTGGGTTTCTTTAAAAGTTCGGTTGTTTTGTTTTTTTCTAAAGGCTGGGTTTTTTTTTCTAAAGCAGGATTTTTGTAAAAGCTAGGTTGCTTTTTTTAAAATTTTTTTTTAAAACGTGACTTCTTTTTTTTTGTTGTTGTTAAAAGCTGGGTTTTTAAAAAAATTCTGTTGTTTTTTTAGAAACTCGGTTGTTTTGTTTTTTTCTAAACTGGCGTTTGTTTTAAAGCTGGGTTTTTTAAGCTAGGTTGTTTTCTTTTCTTTAAGAAAGTTTGGTTGTTTTGTTTTTTTAAGCTGGGATGTTTTTTTTTCAAAGATAGGTTGCTTTTTTAAGGCTCGGTAATTTTTTTTTAAACTGGGTTGTTTTTTGTTTTTATAAAACTTGGCTGTTTTTTTTTCTTTTTAAACTTGTTGTTTCTAAAGCTTAGTTGTTTCGTTTAATTAAAAGCTGGGTTGTTTTCTTTTTCTTTTAAGTTGGATTTTGTTTTTAAAAGTTGGGTTGGTTTGTTTTTTTTTTAAGCTAGGTTGTTTTTTTTTAAGCTCCGTTGTTTTGTTTCTCCTTAAAAAGCTGGGTGTTTAAAAGCTGAAATTCTTTTTATAGCTGGTTTGTTTTGTTTTCTTCCAACTGTTTTTTAAAAGATAGGTGCTTTTGTTTTTTTTAATGCCGAGTTTTTTTGTTTTTTTTTTTTTAAGCCGGGTTGTTTTGCTTTATTTTAAAGCTAGATTGTTTGTTTTCTTAAGTTGGGTTTTTTTAAAAATTGGGTTGCTTTGCTATTTTTTAAAAGCTGCTTCTTTTTAAAAAACTAGGTTATTTTTTAAGCTGGGTTTTTTGTGTCTAAAAGCAAGGGTTTTTTAAATGTTGAATTGTCTTGTTTTTTTAAAGCTGAGTTGTTTTATTTTTTTAAGTTGTGTTGTTTTTTTTTAAAATCTGGGTTCTTTTCTTTTTCTTAAAAAAAAAGCTGGGTATTGTTTTTAAAAAGCTGGGCTATTTTGTTTTCTTTAAGCTGAGATTTTAAAAAATTTCGCTTGTTTTGTTTTTTTTTTAAACTGGGTTGTTTTTTAAGCTGGGTTGTTTTTTTTTAGCTGGGTTTTTTTTAATTCGTTTTTTTGTCTTTTTTTACCTGGGTTTTGTGAAAAGCTCTGTTATTTTCCTTTCTTTTTAAACATAGGATTTGTTAAGCTGGGTTCTTTTGTTTCCTTTCTAAAAAGCTGGGTAGTTTGGATTTTTAAAAAAATCTGGGTTGTTTTGTTTTTAAAATCTGAGTCTTTTTTTTTTAACTGCGTTGTTTTTTTTTAAGCTGGATTTGTTTTTAAAAAGCTGGGTGTTTTTTTTTCAAACTGCGTTGTTCTTTTTTTTTTAAGTTATATTTGTTTTTAAAAAGTTGAGCTGTTTGTTTTTAAATGCTGGGTTGTTGTTGTTTTTCCAAAAGACTATTTTTTTTTAATTTGAGTTGTTTTTTTGTGTTTTAAAGCTGTGTTATTTTGTTTTTTTAAAGCTGGTTTTTTTCAAACAGGAGTGTTTTTTTTAATTTGTTTTTTTTTTCTTTTTCTATAAAAAAGCTGGGTTGTTTTTGTTTTCTTAAAAGCTGGATTGTTTTGTTTTTTTAAGCTCAGTTGTTTTGTTTTTTTAAGCTGGGTTGTTTTGTTTTTTTTTTAAGCTAGATCTGTTTTGTTTGTGTTGTTTTTTTTGGTTAAACGTTGGGTTAAATTTTAAAGCTGGGTTCTTTTGTTTTTTTAAGCTGTTGTTTTGTTTTGTCTTTTGGTTGTTTTTTAAGCAGGGCTTTTTTCTTTAAAAACTGAGTTGTTTTTTAAGCTGGGCTGTATTTTTAAAGCGGGGTTGTTTTGTTTTTTTTAAATGTTGGGTATTTTAAAAGTTGAGTTATTTTGTTGTTTTTTTTTAAACTGTGTTGTTTTGTATTTTTAAGATTTTTTTTTTCAAACTGGGGTCTTCTTTTCTTAATTTAGCTGTGTTTTTTTATAAAGCTGGTTTGTTTTGTTTTCTTAAAAGCTGTCTTGTTTTGTTTTTTCGATGTAGGGTTGTTTTGTTGTTTTAAAGCTGAGCTGTTTTGTTTTTTTTAAAATGTGTTGTTTTATTTTTTCAAAGCTGGGTTGCTTTGTGTTTTTTAAAAGCTGTGTTGTTTTATTTTTTTTTTAAGCTTTTTTTGTTATTTGTTGTTGTTGTTGTTGTTGTTGTTGAACGCTTGCAAGTTTTTTTAATAGTTGTGATCTTTTGTTTTGTTTTTTTTAAAGCTGGGTTGTTTTTTAAGCTGTGCTTTTTTTCTTTAAAAGCTATGTTGTTTCTTAAGCTTTGGTTTTTTTTTTTGTTTTTTTAAAGCTGTGTTGTTTTATTTTTTTAACCTGTGTTGTTTTTTTTAAGCTGGGTTGTTTTTTTTTTAGCTGGGTTGTGTTTTTAAGCTTGGTTTTTTTTAACTGGGTTGTTTTTTTTAAAGCTGGGCTTTCTAAAGATGAGTTGTTTTGTTTTGTTTTTTTTAATCTGGGTTTGTTTTAAGCTGGGTTGTTTGTTTGTTTTTTTAAAACTTGGCTGTTTTGCTTTTTTTAACCAGTAGATAAAGTCTTTTCAATTTTACTGTACATTGCTCTTTAATCTACTGAGGCCTGAATAGACCAAATGTAAACATTAAACATGGCATTAGGATTTCATTTTCACTAAGAAGCCCAAGAGATGGTGGCATGACTCCTTTCACTGGGTTCTGCCTGCAGCTCTTCTTCTTCTTCTTCGTTCGCATAGCCTGCAGCTGAACTCGAGATAGTTACGAAGTGTGCCAGTATTGGGGACTAGGTACTACACTAGCACCATATTTTCAGTTCATCTGATAATAGGCTAGAAGCTTCGGTATCACGCCTGTCCATATTTATTTTCCCTCTCTCTCTCTCTCTCTCTCTCTCTCTCTCTCTCTCTCTCTGAACTTAAGGCCCATGGCACATGGGGCTTCCACAAGAGTTTTCCACAAATGCCTGTCCTTAGCCTTTTTTTCTGGTCTTGTCCAGGTGAGCCCTCTATTACTCAACATCCTTCCTCAGTAATTGCTGTCAGTGGCTTCATCTGCATTTCTGCCAACAAGATGTTATTTCGTATGGTGTTTGGCCAAAATATTTTTCTAATTCTTCGTAAACATTTATTTTCCCTACTCCAAGAGGAACCAGGTACCGTTTTATGATACATGAAAACATGCATAAACAAACAAAAAAAAAACAAAAATTATTTAACGAAACCTTCTGCTATGAAAATTGGAGAACGTTTAGTTAATAATGAAATAATTCATATGTTTTGAAATTATAATGAGATTCTAGCCTGAAAAATTAAATGATCTTTCATTCTGCACATAGTGGAACAAGCGGGCAGAAAGTGACGAGTGAGTTAATGGGCAGCTTGAGATCAACTTAAACTTCCGGTTTATTTAAATTTGACGAGTCTGGGAGGCATCTCCTGCTTTTCTCCTGGTCTCACGTAGCACAAAAAACGCATGCGTGAATATCTCCTTAGAAGGGCCCTTCGACGGAATTTTGTAAGGCAGTGCATAATTATTATTGGGGGCCCCACGCTATACTCTCCTCTACCTCACGAGTCCTCGGGCCCCTCTTTAATATCGATCTTCTTTCATCGCCTGGTCTTTTGGCCCCCGTAGAAATGCACTCGCAGCACCCCACTCTCATGGACCCCCTAACCCCCAAGTGCACATGGATCCATAACACTTAAATAATTACTCGGATAACTTTAAATAATATACAGAAATAAATTTTTACACAAATATTGAGAAAGCGTGCTTTATCTGGGTGCCTGGATAGCGTGGTGGTCTCTCACGGCGAGAGAGCGCCCGTTCAAGTCTCACCCGGCTGTAGAAAAGGATATCCGGTAGTAGAAACGGGTACCTCGGTTGTGGAAATTGATATCCGGCTGATTCTGAAATTAGGGAAAATCTTATCTTATATCTTATATCCTTCCCGTGCCGTTAAACGTTACAGAGGGAAAATACAAAGGAAAATACTGGTCACTAAATACCACATCCCCTAAGTGCCACTGTGGCATGATGGGAGTAACCTTTAACCTCTCTACGAAGGGACATAATTACCTCTTCTTTCGGGTGAAAGAACGACAAATCTCCAGTCAACGTGAGCTTCACTCTATCAGGGGCTGTAAACATACGAATATTCAGAGCGTTAACGAAACACACAAGCAAATGAAATTGCTAATATTTAAAAACGTAACGAAGTTCCGAAAGACAGGAAAACAAAACACAAGAGATTTTTTAAAAAGAAAAGTAATTATCTTGTCCGTCATGATAATCACCTTTAAAGAGACCCCCCCCCCCCCAAAAAAAAAAAAATTACAAAAGTATATACGTCCAAAGTTCTGTTACTGAAGGTCATTTTTGGACATTGAAATCCGCAAAATAGATATTTAATCAACAACCCTCACCACACACGTGGTAAAATTATCTAGCGAGCCCATGCGGGCATTAAAAAAAAAACAAAAAAGCCTACTTTCGGCCTTTTGGCTAAGATCAAAGTGGTTGAGGTCAAAGTGTCCTCTTATCAGGTACCCTGATCAACATGCCCTTTGTCTAAACAAAAGCGTCGTTATTTTTTGAACTAAACGAGATGCCCGAGGCCTGCCCTGCACATTGAATGTCGGGGGTATAGTTCACATCTCGTTACTGGTGGACCCGGTTTGCAGTACCACCGGGTCACGGCCTGTTGTTTTCGTCGTCTTAAAAAAACAAAGCCTACTTACCTGGCACGGAAGGTGCCTGATCAACAAGGTGGTCCTTCCGTCCAGGCTAAGATTTAAATCTAAAAGCCCTCACCACCGCGAAGTGGTACCTTATCTAGTAGCACCATGCGGTGTACAAAATATAAAATAAAAAAAAGAGAAGCCTGTCCTTCTTCCAGGTATGTTCACCGGGTGGCATGAGGTGGAACGGCCTCGAAATTAGGAGGTCAGCTGTGGATATCTGAATAAACAGCAGCAGACCAAAACAGGTAGCCTGGTGCTTTGCAGGTCAGACTCTTCAGACAAAAGCTAGCGGAGACAACCGTATACAAACAGTAGACGAAGGGAAACAACCGCCGTATTTCTTTCCCTTGTCAAATAATGATTCGTAGATCTATGAAATACAAACTAGGAGGTCATCAAACAAGTTTCAGAACAAACAAAACTAGTTAAAATTATAAGAGAAAGACAGTCAAAACTTCTTGGACATGTCTGACTTAGTCATTCGTTCATTCATTCATTCACTTGCATGTCCCTTACGGAACTTTGCCTCCCTAACAGCACTCCTGTAGGCCTCTCGGTTGTGAGCAAGATGACCTCCTGCTGATGCATCCATTTGCAGATCATCAACGATGTCTTGCAGCCATCTTCGCCTTGGTCTTCCTCTCTTTCTTTTTCCCATTATGTACCCTTCCAAGTTGGTCTTCTCTAGATTATCATGGTGTTTAATGTGTCCAAAATATTTAAGTTTTCTCTCTTTAATGTTCTTTACTAGCCAGCCTTCTTCAATATTAAGCTCTTGTAGTATTGATATATTTGTTCTTTTTTTGTGTCCATGATATTTGGAGAACTCTTCTGTAGCATTTACATTCAAAGGCATGTATGTGTTTCTCAGCTGTTTTGTTAAGTGTCCAGGTCTCACAGGCATATGTTGAGATGGGAAAAATGCATGCCCTTAAAAATCTTATTTTTGTAGTTCTGTCTATTCCTCTCCACAGATTCTTTATTTGCTTTACTTTCTGAAGAGCGATAGATGTCCTCCTTTTAATTTCCTTCATTGTATCTCCATTATTAGTTAGCAGTGATCCAAGATATTCAAAACTCTCCACTTCTTCCAGTTTTTCCTCATTGATACATATATCTTCTGCCTTGTTTGTTTTGTCAGTTGTCATCATTTTAGTTTTCTTCGCATTAAGACAGAGGTTCTGCTCTTCGCTGTTCTTACGGACTGACATAATTAGTTTTTTCCGTTCCTTTTTGTGCTGTGACTTAGTCATGGCTGGAAAATTCAAGGGGAAAGAAGAAAGAGAAGACCAAGAGAAAACTTTCTCCCTGGACTGACCAAGTGGCATGAAAAAAAAAGCATTTAAACTGATCGGAAACACCAAGGATCGCAAAAGATGGAGAAGCATGACAGCCACGTAATAATAATAATAATAATGAAAAGAAATTTACTCATATTAACTCAAGGAAAAGCACTGTAATATGGACTCATAGTGAAAAAAAAAAACAAGCACTGAAGCAAAACGAATAAAACAGTTCGTGGACAAATTAAAGAACAAAACATTAGGGACAACAGAACAATAACAATACAATAAGATGTTGGAAAGACAGAATGAATGTATAAGTGGAATAATTAAATTGAGGACACAATGTTTTTTAAACAACATAAGAGAGTGAATTTGCTGTTTCTATGTGGTAAGACTGAACAAACTCACGTAGTTAAAGTGGAGAAACAAACATAATAATTCTGAGTTTAAACAAATGCGTAACTACTCACTTCCTACACAGTTGTAAATTGCTTCCTGGGCTTTTCGTATTCCAAGACGGAAGTTCTTCAACTCCGGGCGCAACCTATGTCCGCGATGGTAGAACACAAGGGCCATCTCAAAGTCTCCTTGATTATACAAAGCTTCAGCCTTTTGAAACACGCCCTTCAGTGATAACCAAAGCAACGAGTTGAGTCATGAACGTATCGGAGATATTTGAAGCCAGTATCATTAACAGATGGCGTGTGTGACCAAGAAGTTTGTATATTCTAAAAATCTAGTGAGGTTCCCATCTGGTACAGTGGGGATTTTTCCTGATACCACCACACATAAAAGACCCCAGGATCTAAAAAATTGCTACCAGAGAAGTCTGGGAGGTTAATAAATGTGACCAAGTGTGATACCAACCAGATCACAGTTTCATGTGCCGTTGGTCCTAGAAACACGGGCCTAACACTGTATCCCTAGTATGCCTTAAAAGCACGAAAACTGGGATTTTACCTTTATCGTTTATGTGACCTAGAAGACATGTATACACTTTTTTTTTAGGAAAAAGTCTCGGAGAAACAGGTAGGGTCATACAATAAATAGTGTATAGGTACACAACTATACACGAAGCACTGCAGTAAGGCTGTGATACTAAAATGTATAAACTAGGGAAAAAGTAGGAGCAGTTTTATTACTTAACTACTAAAAAGTTGTGACGTTTCGACTTGAGCCTTAATCATACAAAAAACATACAGGACAGGGAATTAGAGAGATGAGATGAAGTATAGATTCACATGAATTCTATGTTAAAAAATAATAAAATGGATTGAGCACTTAGCTTGAAAGAATATGGTGCTTTTCCGACATTTGTTCAGAAATGCTCCCTTTGCTACGTTCAAAAAATCGTTTTTAGCAACGGGCGCGTTTCTGAACAAATGTCGGAAAAAGCTCCATATTCTTTCAAGCTAAGTGCTCTAATCATTTTATTCATTTATTTTTTTAACATAGCATTCACGTGAATCTATACTTTATCTCCTCTGTCTGTTTCTTCGTGCTGTGTGTATGTGTTTGTATGATTAAGGCTCACGCCGAAACTTCACAACCGTGTAGTGGTTAAGTAATAAAGCTGTTCCATTTTTCTCTAGTTTATACATTCAGATGGGGACATGTGCTGCGAAAGTACCTCACAAATATTGCTGTCATAGCCATGTACTGGAAGGACTTCTAGAGGAGAGAGAACGAGAAGCTGACCAACGACATTACGGCGAAGAAGTGTGTACGCCGAGATGGACGGCGTTCAGCACAGATAATGAATCAAACAACGCGAGCTGCAGACCGCGAGAAGTGAAGAGCATTTGTTGCTTCCCTGTAGGGTGCTCCCAAAGGATATCGGCGATAAATGCGTCGTCGACTACCGTCCAGTGACATGGATCGATTGAGTTCAGTAGGTGTGAGATAAGATTGGAGGAGGAGGAGGAGGAGGAGGGAAAAGGTGGTTGGACACAGCAGAGACTGAGTGGCCCAGTAATAATGCATCTACTCACACTGGAGAACGGAGTCTCAATGTAATCCTAACAAGCGTTGATTCTTTTGCATGCAGCTAGCCCTCGGTATTATCTAGTTTGTGAAAGCCACTACCAAAAATTGGAGAAAATTTGCCTGTTTCTTCTCCTTCGTCGTTTGCTCAGACATCAACATGAATCTCTCTCACAAAAGCGGCAGTCTGCCTCAAGTCTTAAGCATCGCCGTGGAGTTCACCTTGTAGGGACCTGGGGGTCTGGCAAAGTCCTTTGTCTGAGCGGTTGCTAGCTGGCAACTCTGGAGGATGTGACGTGGAGTCTGCTGTTCTTTGCTGCAAGCACATGGGGCTGTTGGGCCAATTTTCAGCTTCTGGTATAGATGGTGTCTCAGCCTGCAATGTCCTTCTCTCAGCTGGAAGATTATCACTTGGTCATTTCTTGAGAGATTATAGTATTCGTCATCTCTTTCTGGTTGGGTGGGGACTGTTTTGTTTCGTTTGTCTGTATACGTGACCTTTAGTCTCTTTGTTTATATGTTGTGCTTCTGTTATATTTGCGCGCGTGAGTGCGTGTGCGTGCAGCGTGCTCGCGAGTGTGTTTTTAATTTTTTTTTTTAATGAGTGAAATAAAACTTCGGCCAGAACTGAATCAAGTTTACTTCACACGCTCGCTGTCGGAGCCAATCTATGTATCCTCAAAATTTTCATCTGTGTATTCATGAAATACCACGTTAGTCCATGGCGCAGCTGTGCATATTTAACATGGTCCGTACCGTAACAGAAACTATCCTTTGACTAAAGGGAGATAATAAACGCATAGTTTAGGACTGAAAGAATATAGTCCCTTGACCTTTTTGAGGGTCAGATTTGTACCCGTTGGCCTAAACACGGGTGACACGTGCAGGAACGCTATGTCGAGGTATTAAGACTCTAAGGCAGTGGTTCTCAACCCATGGGCCGCGGAACAAAGGTGTGCCGTGAATGGGGAGTATTGTGGGCCATGCTGAAGTCTCAAAGCAGAAAATAAAAGAGAAAAAAGTAGATAAAGGAAAAATTATTCCGGATTTTTCACTCAATGCATAGTGACATACTGCATGGATGCAAGCAGCAGAATTGTAGGTCGCTTTATTAGTATGTCCACAGTGCGGCTTTTGGAGAAAGGATGGTCCCGATAGCGTTTCTTCCAGCATCAAACAGAAATGTGACGTACATAAAAAGACGGCATCGCTTTTGAAGTGCGACACCGGCGTCTTTTTTATCCTGGTACTGAAACGTGCAGTTTTACAATGTAACTTCAGAGAACAGTCGGCGTAGATTCTGCGAGAGAGCAGAGGTGAAATATAATTCTCAGCAATTGTGTGTTAGTTTAAAAATCATATTTCGTTGGCTTGAGAGCCGTTATTCGGTCTTGGTGCAGTGTGCAATTCGTATTGGATTAATCAACGGATTCCAGTTATCCACGTAGTGATCGTGGAGACTTTTCGGATAGCCTTTTTTATTGTTTAAACTTTAAAACTTTAGGCGCTAAAATGGATCAACTTGTGAAACATAAGCCTTCGACTTCGAGCAAACAAATTAACAGTAGTGGCAGCGAATGTCACTGTGATCGAGACGACGTTAACGTTGATATTTGTAAAAAAAAAACAAAAAAACTAAATACGCTCGAAAATATGATGTGGAGTATAATAAGTATGGTTTCGTTCCACCAACAAATGACCAAAATCTGCCACACTATGTTATTTGCAAATCCTCTCTAATGAGGCAATGAAGCAATGAAATTGTGTCGTCATCTAACTAAAAGACATCCAGATCAACAGAATAAAACCAACGAATTTTTCGAACGTAAACCCGAGGAATATTGTAAACAGAAGACAGTGTTAAAAACAAGAGGCACTCTCAACTAAAAAGCTCTTAAAGCATCGTACCTGATTGCCCAGAGAATCGCAAAATCAAAGAAACCGCACACGATTTGAGAAGATCTTATCATGCCAGCCGCTGTTGATATTTGTGACGTATTGTTCAGCTCAGAATACGCTACAAAACTGAAAGGCATTCTCATCTCGAACGATACTGTCAGCAGAAGAACATCTGAAATGTCCGAGGACATATTCGCCCAGCTAACTGAACGATTACAGTCTACTAAGTTTGCTATTCAGTTAGATGAGTCAACTGACATCAGAGCTGCTTGTTTATGTTCGCTATTGTTGGCAAAATAGTACGCAAGAGGAATGTCTTTTTTTTTTTTTTTGTTGGCAAATCACTGCCAGCGAGAGCAACGGTCGGTGAAATATTTCGTGCTTTAAACGATTTTTTCACAACTTTTGGACTGCAGTGCATGAATTGCATCGGTGTTTGCACCGACGGCACTGTCACAATGACTGGCCGCAACAGTGGTGTTGTAACTCGCATAAAGCAAGTGTCACCCGAGACTGTAGGCACACATTGCATGATCCATCGTGAGGCACACGCTTCAAAGAAGTTGAATGAAACTCTGGAATCTGTACTCGAAGACTGTGTTCCGACTGTAAACTTCATAAAAACTAGAACAGTGAACAGTCGATTATTTGCTCAACTTTGTATTGAGTCAGATGCAAAACACAAGCATCTCCTATTGCACTCGGTTGTGCGTTGGCTGTCCAGAGGAAAAGTTCTTGCAAGGATGTCTGAGCTTCGTTTAGAATTATTGGAGTCTTTGACAGAACACAATCTTGACCTGGTAGGTAAGGTCGCTGATATTGAGTGGCTTATCATGCTGGCATACCGAGCTGACATTTTTAGCCTTTTGAACAGTTTGAACATATCACTGCAGAGTAAAGATGCCAGTATACTCAAGACATACGACAAAGTTCCAGCCTTTAAGAAAAAAACTTCGACTTTGGCACACGCGACTCGAGAACAAATCACAGGACATGTTTCACTTGTTCTGTGAATTTATAGAGAGCAGTGAAGTTAATGGCGAGATTCTGGAAGGGTCACTGGTGTAACAAAAGGGCATCTGACATCTCTTGCTGAATATTTTGAAAAATATTTCATGTCCGAAGACATTAAAGCGTACGACTGGATTCGTAATCTTTTTCACTGTGCATTCTCTGAATTAACCAATAGTGCACAAGAAGAATTCGCGGAACTGTCTAGCGATCGAACATCATTCATTCATTTGCATGTCCCTTGAGGAACTTTGCCTCCCAAACAGCACTCCTGTAGGCTTCTCGGTTGTGAGCAAGATGGCCTGCTGCTGATGCATCCATTTGCAGATCGTCAACGATGTCTTGCAGCTATCTTCGTTTTGGTCTTCCTCTCTTTGTTTTTCATATTATGTATCCTTCCAGTACGGTCTTCTCTAAATTGTCATGCCGTTTAATGTGTCCAAAATATTTAAGTTTTCTCTCTTTAATCCTCTTTACTGGCCAGCCATCTTCAATATTAAGCTCTTGTGGTATAGATATATGTGTTATTTTTTGTGTCCACGATATTTGGAAAGCTCTTCTGTAGCATTTACATTGAAAGGCATTTATGTGTTTCTCAGCTGTTTTGTTAAGTGTCCAGGTCTCACAGGCATATATTGCGATGGAAAAGATGCATGCCCTTAAAACTTTTATTTTTGTAATTCTGTCTGCTCCTATCCACGGATTCTTTATTTGTTTTGCTTTCTGAAGAGCGATAAATGTCCTCCTTTTAATTTCCCTCATTGTATCTCCATTATTAGTTAGTAGTGATCCAAGATATTCAAAACTCTCCACTTCTTCCAGTTTTTCCTCATTGATATATATTTCAGCTGCCTTGTTTGTTTTGTCAGTTGTCATCAATTTAGTTTTCTTTGCATTAAGATAGAGGTTCTGCTTTTCGCTGTTCTTACGGACTGACATAATTTTGTGTTGTGGACAATAATACTGTGTCATCAGCATATCTAATCTCTGGTATTTCGTAACCTCCAATTGTTATGGCATCGTAATATTGTTTGTCTACATCTTCTCTAACATTCCTCATTATATTTTCAGTATACAAGTTAAATAAGTAGGGCGACAATATGCACTCCTGACGGACCCCTTGTTTTATGTCAAACCAAGTTGTAGTTTCACCATTTATTCTTACTGCTGCTTGTTGGTCTAGATACAGCAGTGATGTTAATTGTATCAAATGTGTTGGAAATCCAATTTTTTCCATTATTTCCCAAAGTTTCTGGTGTTGTACACAATCAAATATCTTTGAGTAGTCTATAAACATTACAGATCAAATTTAACGACCCCGCTGTGGATATCTCTTCCTTCTGGTGCACTGTTTCGCTGGGATATCCGCTTTTGTCAGCCCTGGCGATAAAAGTTTTTATATCTTGAAATTCAACAACTTATTTATGCGAAGTTTCATTTTCTGCATTGATTGCCATGAAAACCAAATATCGTTCAAGAATGAATGTGGAGGATGATCTTCGAGTGTGTTTGTCACAAATTCCAGCAAGAATAGACATGCTATTTTTAAGGTAAATGAAAAGAACTTTTGTGTAGCAATGAATATGCAGTTAAACATGTAAAGAAAATATTACATAATATTTTATAAAATTAGATTTATACCTTGCAAATATAAAGCACTTTGTTAGTGGCCGCAAAAATGTTTTGCCTTTAAATGTGGGCCGTGCAGCAAAAGGGTCTGAGAACCGCTGCTCTAAGAAAACGGTAGTTTAATACTAGACAGAAAAAAGTTCACAGTTGCATATTTTTGTAGCGAAAAATGGGTTGAAGGTTAAATTTTGCGTAATGAAAGTCGTGGGAGTTGACTTCACATGAAAAGTGTTGTAGCAAGTTTTTTTTTTTTTTGGAGGGGGGAGGGTTTGTAAAGATGTAAAACTGATTTTTGGGAAGATCTCATAGTAAGACATAGAGAGATATAGAGAACATAGAGCATATTTGCATAGTTAAAGAGTTACAGATATGTTCAAATGTAGTTGAGTTATAGGTTTGATCGTTAGGTTTTGGGTTAGGAAAAGGCTTCTTTCCATGATGTGGACGTGATTCTGTTTGTCCTTATTAGGACAGCATTGTAGTTTGGTTGTTTGGTAATTGCAAGGTAGCAGTAGTGGTGTGTCAGTTTTCTTAATGAGGAACTTCATTGCTTGTTGTGATAAAGGAAGCTTGCATAAGTGTAAGATTCTATGAATTGTAAGAATGGTTGATTGATTGATTCATTCATTTGCATGTCCCTTGAAGAATTTTGCCACCCTAACAGCACTCCTGTAGGCTTCTCGGTTGTGGGCAAGATGGCCTGCCGCTGATGCATCCATTTGCAGATCATCAACGATGTCTTGCAGCTATCTTCGTTTTGGTCTTCCTCTCTTTCTTTTTCCCATTATGTACCCTTCCAAGACGGTCTTCTCTAAATTATCATGACGCTTAATGTGTCCAAAATATTTATGTTTTCTCTCTTTAATCCTCTTTTCTAGCCAGCCTTCTTCAATATTAAGTTCTTGTAGTATTGATATATTTGTTCTTTTTTGTGTCCATGATATTTGGAGAACTCTTCTGTAGCGTTTACATTCAAAGGCATGTATATGTTTCTCAGCTGTTTTGTTAAGTGTCCAGATCTCACAGGCACATGTTGCTATGGGAAAGATGCATGTCCTTAAAAATCTTATTTTTGTAGTTCTGTCTGTCCCTCTCCACAGATTCTTTAGTTGTTTTACTTTCTGAAGAGCGATAGATGTCCTCCTTTTAATTTCCTTCATTATGTCTCCATTATTAGTTTGTAGTGATCCAAGATATTCAAAACTCTCCACTTCTTCCAGTTTTTCCTCATTGATACATATTTCAGCTGCCTAGTTTGTATTATCAGTTGTCATCATTTTAGTTTTCTTCGCATTAAGTTTTGGGTTTTTTTTTTTTTTGCTCTCTGATTGTAATCTCTATATTCCAATAGCGAACAAGTTCTCGCAGGAAGCCGTGTTTTTATTTGTTTGCTTGTTTGCTTGTTTCCCAGCCGTGTGGCAGTGATTGCTTTCCTTATCCTCATGCAATCATCCTCATTTTCTCATAAATAAATCCGTTATCGCTCTTTCTACATCAGTGACTCTCTTGACTATCATATCAATATCAAGTGTTGAATCTGTAAGCTTGCCAAGTGACCGTTAACCTTCTACGTTGTCCTAGTGCCGGGGTCTGTAAGCTTGCCAAGTGACCGTTAACCTTCTGGTGCACTGTTTCGCTGGGATATCCGCTTTTGTCAGCCCTGGCGATAAAAGTTTTTATATCTTGAAATTCAACAACTTATTTATGCGAAGTTTCATTTTCTGCATTGATTGCCATGAAAACCAAATATCGTTCAAGAATGAATGTGGAGGATGATCTTCGAGTGTGTTTGTCACAAATTCCAGCAAGAATAGACATGCTATTTTTAAGGTAAATGAAAAGAACTTTTGTGTAGCAATGAATATGCAGTTAAACATGTAAAGAAAATATTACATAATATTTTATAAAATTAGATTTATACCTTGCAAATATAAAGCACTTTGTTAGTGGCCGCAAAAATGTTTTGCCTTTAAATGTGGGCCGTGCAGCAAAAGGGTCTGAGAACCGCTGCTCTAAGAAAACGGTAGTTTAATACTAGACAGAAAAAAGTTCACAGTTGCATATTTTTGTAGCGAAAAATGGGTTGAAGGTTAAATTTTGCGTAATGAAAGTCGTGGGAGTTGACTTCACATGAAAAGTGTTGTAGCAAGTTTTTTTTTTTTTTGGAGGGGGGAGGGTTTGTAAAGATGTAAAACTGATTTTTGGGAAGATCTCATAGTAAGACATAGAGAGATATAGAGAACATAGAGCATATTTGCATAGTTAAAGAGTTACAGATATGTTCAAATGTAGTTGAGTTATAGGTTTGATCGTTAGGTTTTGGGTTAGGAAAAGGCTTCTTTCCATGATGTGGACGTGATTCTGTTTGTCCTTATTAGGACAGCATTGTAGTTTGGTTGTTTGGTAATTGCAAGGTAGCAGTAGTGGTGTGTCAGTTTTCTTAATGAGGAACTTCATTGCTTGTTGTGATAAAGGAAGCTTGCATAAGTGTAAGATTCTATGAATTGTAAGAATGGTTGATTGATTGATTCATTCATTTGCATGTCCCTTGAAGAATTTTGCCACCCTAACAGCACTCCTGTAGGCTTCTCGGTTGTGGGCAAGATGGCCTGCCGCTGATGCATCCATTTGCAGATCATCAACGATGTCTTGCAGCTATCTTCGTTTTGGTCTTCCTCTCTTTCTTTTTCCCATTATGTACCCTTCCAAGACGGTCTTCTCTAAATTATCATGACGCTTAATGTGTCCAAAATATTTATGTTTTCTCTCTTTAATCCTCTTTTCTAGCCAGCCTTCTTCAATATTAAGTTCTTGTAGTATTGATATATTTGTTCTTTTTTGTGTCCATGATATTTGGAGAACTCTTCTGTAGCGTTTACATTCAAAGGCATGTATATGTTTCTCAGCTGTTTTGTTAAGTGTCCAGATCTCACAGGCACATGTTGCTATGGGAAAGATGCATGTCCTTAAAAATCTTATTTTTGTAGTTCTGTCTGTCCCTCTCCACAGATTCTTTAGTTGTTTTACTTTCTGAAGAGCGATAGATGTCCTCCTTTTAATTTCCTTCATTATGTCTCCATTATTAGTTTGTAGTGATCCAAGATATTCAAAACTCTCCACTTCTTCCAGTTTTTCCTCATTGATACATATTTCAGCTGCCTAGTTTGTATTATCAGTTGTCATCATTTTAGTTTTCTTCGCATTAAGTTTTGGGTTTTTTTTTTTTTTGCTCTCTGATTGTAATCTCTATATTCCAATAGCGAACAAGTTCTCGCAGGAAGCCGTGTTTTTATTTGTTTGCTTGTTTGCTTGTTTCCCAGCCGTGTGGCAGTGATTGCTTTCCTTATCCTCATGCAATCATCCTCATTTTCTCATAAATAAATCCGTTATCGCTCTTTCTACATCAGTGACTCTCTTGACTATCATATCAATATCAAGTGTTGAATCTGTAAGCTTGCCAAGTGACCGTTAACCTTCTACGTTGTCCTAGTGCCGGGGTCTGTAAGCTTGCCAAGTGACCGTTAACCTTCTACGTTGTCCTAGTGTCGGGGTCTGTAAGCTTTCCAAGTGACCGTTAACCTTCTACGTTGTCCTAGTGTCGGGGTCTGTAAGCTTGCCAAGTGACCGTTAACCTTCTACGTTGTCCTAGTGTCGGGGTCTGTAAGCTTTCCAAGTGACCGTTAACCTTCTACGCTGTCCTAGTGTCGGGGTCTGTAAGCTTTCCAAGTGACCGTTAACATTCTACGTTGTCCTAGTGTCGGAGTCTGTAAGCTTTCCAAGTCACCGTTAACCTTCTACGTTGTCCTAGTGTCGGAGTCTGTAAGCTTTCCAAGTGACCGTTAACCTTCTACGCTGTCCTAGTGTCGGGGTCTGTAAGCTTTCCAAGTCACCGTTAACCTTCTACGTTGTTCTAGTGTCGGAGTATGTAAGCTTTCCAAGTCACCGTTAACCTTCTACGTTGTCCTAGTGTCGGTGTCTGTAAGCTTGCCAAGTCACCGTTAACCTTCTACGTTGTCCTAGTGTTGGAGTCTGTAAGCCTGCCAAGTGACCGTTAACCTTCTACGTTGTCCTGGTGTTGGAGTCTGTAAGCTTGCCAAGTGACCGTTAGCCGTCTACGTTGTCCTAGTGTTGGAGTCTGTAAGCTTTCCAAGTGACCGTTAACCTTCTACGTTGTCCTAGTGTTGGAGTCTGTAAGCTTGCCAGGTGACCGTTAACCTTCTACGTTGTCCTAGTGTTGGAGTCTGTAAGCTTGCCAAGTGACCGTTAACCTTCTACGTTGTCCTAGTGTTGGAGTCTGTAAGCTTACCAAGTCACCGTTAACCTTCTACGTTGTCCTAGTGTCGGGGTCTGTAAGCTTGCCAAGTGACCGTTAACCTTCTACGTTGTCCTAGTGTCGGAGGCTGCTGAGCCTGGATGTTATCGTTGTCGTTCAAAGTGTTTAACCAGAACGAAAGAGAGTAAAGATTAATCAGATCTGTCAGCAGTTCTTCTAATAAGAAAAGTACACACTAGGCAACTTTCTGTCAACATCAGTATCAGCAATGTGGTTTGATGTTACTTTCTTCTGTAGTAGCAGGAGTTTTCTTGACAGCAGGACTTCTCGTAGGCTAGTGCTTGAATTCCTGCTTCAGCAGCACCTGCAACATTGTTCGAGTAGTGCAGGTAAATTCTGCTTGAGTGCTTCACACGGCCCTGTTAAAGTGCTGCCGTGTCTACAAGAGAGAGCAAACCCGTTAAAATACCCGCATCCTACCTTATCAACTTCGCAGTTCATGTATTTTAACACTTCGCTTACCATGAGCCACTTAAATGACTTTTTTTTTCTTCAAACATTAAAAAAATGACTACAATCACGTGGTTTTACTCTGCGGCTAAAACTTAGCTATTTTATGCTGCCGTAAAAAGAAGTTAAAAAAAAAAAAAGGATACAGCTTCATTTCTCGGTATAAGACTACGTTAGTGATACTTGGTAACAAACAAAGTTCGTGTGTCGTGGATGTTTTTATTGGCAATCTGAGGGTTAAAGCGCCTGTGTAATAATCTTTTTTTTAAAATCACATCAAAGAAAATTTGTTTCGTTGCTGTAAGAAACAACAACAAACAAACAAAAACTTGTATCAAACCTTATGATAATCCTTGTCCTCAACCAGAGATGCCTCGGCGTCCTTGAGAGCATTGACTGTGTCGCAGAGATACAGGTAGCACTGTGACCTCCTCACTAAACAAATACGGTCGTCCGGACGAAACGAAAGGGCCTGGAATATAAAGCCTCAGATACATCTGTATTGTGAATGAGCAGCTTGTTATGTCTACTTTATATTTACTAAATATGTGTCTTGCTGAATTTTTTTTAAAATCACAAGTTGGTTGTATTTTTCAATTTTAAATGAAGAATGAAAGGTCAGTGAAGAGATGTTTTTGGTGGCTTGTGGAAGTCTCTTTCTTGATGATTAGATCTAATCAAAATCCCTTTCCTGGTGGTTAAATCTAATCAAGGTCCCTTTCCTGGTGGTTAGATCTAATCAAGATCCCTTTCCTGGCGGCTAGATCTAATCAATATCACTTTCCGTGTGGCTAGATCAATCAAGATCCCTTTCCTGGTGGTTAGATCTAAACAAGATCCCTTTCCTGGTGGTTAGATCTAAACAAGATCCCTTTCCTGGTGGTTAGATCTAGCCAATTTCCTGTTTATTTGTCAAATTTATAGTCCACATGGACGCATTCTGTGGCCGTCTTTCTTACTAGGAGACCAGAAGAAAGTTAAGTCTGTATTTTTCATCTATGTTTCGTGTTTTTACCTGTTGTGTTGTTTTTGTATGTGGTCCTGGGAAAAGGCTTTAGTCGAAATATTGGTTTGGTGTATGTTCCTCATTTGCGTGTGCTCATCTTACTTTCTGCCATTCTTGTTTCTGCACACTTCCATAACTCACCTTTTTTACAGAACTGACCCATACATCTCTGTCTACTTTCATTACATAGAGCCGATAACCGATATTTCTGAGGTTTTTTGTTTCATAAATTAAACCTATTTGGCACAATTTATCTACAATAGTAGAAGTAGGTCAAAATCATGATTTACTATCATTTTTTTTCGTTTATTTATTGTTAAAGTAGTTCATGGGGGGGGGGGGGCCGGCGGGGGATGGTATTATTTTTCTTTTGCTTTGTTTCTTCTTCTTCTTCTCTCTCTCTCTCTCTCTCTCTCTCTCTCTCTCTCTCTCTCTCTCTCTCTCTTTGTGTGTCTATGTATGCGCACGCGCATTGTTACCCTGTAGTTTTTTTTTTATTTTTTCAAATGTTTCGTGTATTTATTTATCTTTCAGCCTTTTTTTGCGGGGGGGGGGGGGGGGGTGATTTTTTAAAAAATACAATCAATATTGTTTCAGCGGAGTCAACAGTCGCAATTTTCAAGATTTTGTGTGGAAAATTCAAAACTTCGGAGTCCGTTGACTGAAGTAAAAATTATGTTTCATTTTTTTCTCCTAAGATTTGACAGGTTACAGCGGCCTGAATACTATAAACATGAAGCAGTTTTAGCTTCAGAATACTAAAGTTGTAAGAGAATAAAACATTCTGAAAAAAAAAAACAACAAAAAGACTCGGCACTATAGAAAGCATTCAGAAAAGCAAGAAACCGGCACTATATTTTCACTACATATCACTACGCTGCTGTTTGAAAACCCGGGAGCCAGCAACTCACTGTTGTGTAACAGTCGGCCGCCTTTTTGTACTCGCCAGTCCTTAAGAGAGAATCTGCCTCGTCTTTGGAGATTTCGTAAGAACCCTCTACCAATTTATCATCATCTTGTGCAAACATTTCTAGAAAAAATAAATTGCTTTTCTGGACGTTGCTGTTACTAATGTAAACTCCCCGCAACGATTTTCAGCAGAGATAGTGATGTAATGCTTGTCCTGTTGAAGATACCGCATCTGTTCTACGATAGATTACACACTGTAGACCATTCCGTCCTAGGATGTTAAAAATTACCACAGACCCCCATGAGCCTACAGGCGTGGAGCAGGTTCACAATCGGTGCTGGTTTGGCGATCAGAGATTTTGGAGCTAGTCAGATATCGGGATTTTCCGTAAACGCGTTGTCTATCGTCCCTGCGACGTTGATGGCACAAGCAGACAGATAAGAAGAACCATTGTATAGTATGGGAAGTAAATTTGTGCTGGGTGATTTAAACGCAAAAGTAGGGACTGAACAAGACAATGAAGCTACTGGCAAGTATGGACTAGGTATCAGAAATACAAGAGGAGGGATGTTGATTGAGTGGGCAGAAAAGAATAAAATGATGATAGGAAATACTTGGTTTCAACAGCACCCAAAACAACTGTGGACATGGAAAAGCCCGAATAATAACATACGTAACCAGATAGATTACAATATGATCAACAGAAGATTCAGGAACTCACTAATATCTGTGAAAACAAGACCAAGCGCAGATTGCAACAGTGACCACATCCCAGTTGTAGGAAAAGTGAGAATCAGGCCTAAGAGGTTAAAGGTAGCAGCTAAAAACAAAGAACTAGATGGAGAGCTGTTACGGAAAGATAAGGCAATACAAGAACAATATAGGACCATAGTTCATAATAGATATAATGCTATAGAGAAGACTGAAATGATTGATGAACAATGGAATATGCTTAAAGACTCTATTCAGCAAACATCTATCGAACTCCAACCTCCAAATAAACGACACGCTAAACAGGGGTGAATGACAGAAGAAATTTTGCAAATAATGGATCGGAGAAGAAGTCTTAAGGAAGATAAAGATGAATATGACAAAATAAATAAAGAAATATGACACAAATGCAATAAAGCTAAGAAGAGTGGCTAAATAAGAAATGCAATGAAATAGAGACACATCATCATGGAAACACAGGAGATATGTACAAACAAATAAAGGAATTGACAAATAAAAGGGCATACCACAAGACTGGTTGCCTGAAGTCAAAGAAGGTGCATACAGTAAAGGACAGAGATGAAATAATGGCACGATGGTGCGAATACATTAGAGAACTCTATGAGGACAATAGAAGCGAAATAGATACACGAAAATAATAATGAAGGGCCTCCCATATTAAAAGTAGACGTGGAAGAAGCCATCAAACACATGAAGAACAACAAAGCACCAGAACCAGATAAAATCACCAAGGAAGAATTGGAAGCATTAGGAGAGCTTGGCATAGAAATAATTACCAGATTGCTGAATGACGTCTATAATAGTAACTATGTCCCATCAGACCTTTTGCAATCAATTTTCATTGCCCTACCAAAGAAAGTGCAAATGAATGTGAAGACCATCGAACCATTAGTCTTATGAGCCATGTTACCAAAATCCTGTTTCGTATTGTCATAAGAAGAGTCAGGGGCAAAATAAAACCAGAAATGCCTGAAGAACAGTGTGGCTTTGTCGAAAGAAAATGTACAAGTAATGCCATATATATATATATAAAACATTAATGGAAAGATCAATAGAAGTAAAGACGGACCTATACTTATGCTTCATAGACTACTGTAAAGCATTCGATAAAGTGAGACACAGAAGTTATAAGAATGCTTGGAAGTCATCAACATAGATGGGAAAGATCTGAAACTCATCAAAAACATATACTGGCAGCAATCAGCAGCAATGAAGGTTGAGAACCAAATAGAAGCATTCCAAGACATAAAACTGGGAGTGAGACAAGGATGTGTTCTATCTCCTGACATCTTCTCCTTGTACAGTGAAAACATAATAAGAAATATAGAGAGCTTGCCAGGAATATCAATTGGCGGGTACAACCTTAACAACTTAAGATATGCAGACGACACAGTTCTGATTGTTAAAAGTGAAGGGAATTATAAACTAGTGAAAGTATAAAACCGCTGGATAAGCCACACCTTACAATTTACAACTAAGTACTCTATTTAATTTTTTAAATAGTATTCATGTGAATCAATACTTTATTTCCTCTGTCTATTTCTTCGGCCTGTATGTTTTTGTATGATTAAGGCTCACTCCGAAACGTCACAACTTTGTAGTCGTTAAGTAATAAAGCTGTTCCTACATTTTTTTTATAGTTTATACATTCTGATATCACAGCTTTACTGCAGTGCTTCGTGTATAGTTATACATTTATACACTAATTATTGTGTGTTAAAAGTGAAGGGGAGCTACAGACTCTTCTGGACGTCGTAGTTCGTGAAAGTAAAAGTAAAGGTCTCAGCCTGAATACAAAGAAGACTGAAGTGATGGTCATCTCAAAGAAAAGAATACCACCAAAATGTAGCATTACCATCGATGGCACAGAACAGAAATAAGTTGATAGATTCAGGTACTTAGGAACAATTATAACAGCTGATTGGAAATGTCACAACGAAATAAAAAGCAGACGTGCTCAGGCCAAGTCAGCATTCCAGAAAATGAGAAACATCTTGTGCAACAGATCCATATCAATGGAAACAAGATTCAGAGTACTTAAATGTTACATCGAACCAATTTTGTTTTATGAATATGTAGCATGTTCCATGAATAAGAGAGTACAGCGAGAAATGGGGGCCATGGAAATGTGGTTTATAAGAAGGATGTTGAAGGTACCATGGACAGCTAAGAAAACCAACAAAGAAGTCTGAGGAGCTTCTCTTCAGACTTCTTCGTTGGTTTTCTTTCTGTTAAAAGGCAAATTACAGCAAAAATCAGAGGCAGACAAGCAAGATGTGTAGAACAGTTTGTTAGAAGAGGAAAACTGGAAAACATTGTGGTAACTGGAAACATTGAGGGAAGAAGAGACAGAGGAAGACAGACAAAGAAGTTACTGGATGGGCTATCAGTGTGGCTAGGAAGAAAGTCACCGGCGGATCTCATAATCAAGTCTAAAGACAGGGAATTGTGGAGAGAAATGATCGCCTACGCCACGCGGCACGGCACTTGATTGAATGATAGTATGCAGCAAATTCAATCAAGCTACTAAATAAATACTTCAGTGAAACTGTGAATCAACTTCCTTGTCAAGAAATGAGCTAGGGGTGAAAGGATGTGGTGAAACATGAACAGCTAATTAGAAGCGACTTACTCGTATTAGCATACTATACAATGCTTTTTCTTCTTATCTGTCTGCTTGTGCCATCAACGTCGCAGGGACGATAGACAACGCGTTTACGGAAAATCCCGATATCTGACTAGCTCCAAAATCTCTGTCACCAAACCAGCACCGATTCTGAAACTGCTCCACGCCTGTAGGATCATGGGCGGCTGTGGTAATTTTATGACATTCTTGGACTGACATCGATGATGATCTGCAAATAGATGTATCAGCAGCAGGCCATCTTGCTTACAACCGAGAGGCCTACAGGAGAGCTGTTAGGAAGGCAAAGTTCCGCATGCGACATGGAAATAACTGACTGACCATGGAGGGAATGGCCTACAGTGTTTAATCTATCATAGAATAGATACAAATCCATCAAGCAAAACCTCGACGAACAAATACAAAGCAACTTCATCCAAACTACCTATCACATACGACTCGTTGCATTACATGTACCCAAGGGCAGTCGTTGCAAATCCCAGCTAAACGCTAGATTAACATACAATAAACATAACATTACAGTCAGTCAGTCATTTGCACGTCCCTTGAGGAAATTCGCCTTCCTAACAGCTCTCCTGTATGCCTCTCTGTTGTAAGCAAGATGTCCTGCTGCTGATGCATTCATTTGCAGATTATCAACGATGTCTTGCAGCCATCTTCGCCTTGGTCTTCTTCTCTTTTTCTTACTATGTACCTTTCCAAGACGGTCTTCTCTAAATTCTCAAGACGTTTAATGTGTCCAAAATATTTAAGTTTTATCTGTTTAATACTCTTTACTAGCCAGCCTTCTTCAATATTAAGTTCTTGTAAGATGGATATATTCTGTTCTGTGTCCATGATATTTGAAGAACTTTTCTGTAGCATTTTCATTCAAAGGCTGTTTTGTTAAGTATCCATGCATATGTTGCGATGGGAAAGATGCATGCCCTTAAAAATCTTATTTTTGTAGTTCTGTCTGTTCCTCTCCACAGATTCTTTAGTTGTTTTACTTTTTGAAGAGCGAAACATGTCCTATCCTAGACTGCCTAACTCTTCAAATTATACTTACATTAGAACATTAGCATTAATGAAATGCGAAAAAAATGAGAAAAGCGAAACTTTATTATACCGACGAATTTCTGCTTCTGATATACAAAACAAGAACCGGAAAAGGGGCTGGAAAAGTTAGAAATGTTTGGTTATGTGCAATGTTGGGGTGTCGTGTTGGTAGTTTGAGTGTATTCGCACGGAATTTATTTATTTTAAACTCTACTGCCGCGAAGAAGCTAGAAATTCGCGCAGGCGCAAATCACTACGTCGGAATTTCTTCTACTGCTTCAGCGAACTCCTTTTCCCGTAAGATGGGCAATACACAGTCTGGTATGTTTGTTGTTCACATAATATTTTTGGCTGAAGGGTCTTGTGTGTTTAGTTTTGATGCACATTGATATTAACAAGTTTGTGGATACTGCGCAGCATAAATTTTTCGAGCATTTTCTTTCATGTCTGATTCAGCCACATTTTGTTTGACGTAACCTGGCAACAAGCCACCTTTCTTCTGCAAGGTCTAGTCTCATTTTCGATTATCTCTTCAAGTTTGTCATATATTACCTGTTCATATAATGAAACACCCACCGCCTCCCCCCGAGGTCGTTTCCCTTGCAGTCTTTAGTAATCCTCAGGGCCAATGAAATAGTCAATTATGGATGATTTCTATATGTCCTTGCAATTCAGTTTTTAATTTTCCTGGCCTCTTTCTCTCTAGAAGTTCAAGAAATATGTTTTCTTTCAAATGATCATGTCACCAGTTCTTGCAACATCTCATAACTATCTTAATCTCCATGCATTTAAGGCCTGTTAGATCTCAACTGTTTTTTTTTTAATGAACTTAATATCATCCTCGGCAAAGTTTCATATTATAAAGATAGATAGTATAAACATATATATGAAACTAGGTTTGAAGTTGGATCTCCTTGTAGCTGAATTTGAGCTCTTTGAAAATCTTGAATCACAGTCATTGAGTTGGATAGGAAATGAGATTCAGTGGCTTGTTTGATGGGAAGTGGGATTTGGTGGCTTGTTTGATGGAAAGTAGGATTCAGTGGCTTATTTGTATGGCTTCCCCAGAGGATTAAGGAATATTGTAAACCCATTCTTTGACAGATTTGTGAAGCAAATCTATTCACACTTTCTTAAACATGTCATGAGAAGACAGAAGTTGGAGAACCTAGTAATGATTGGAAAATCTAAGGAAAAAAAGGAAGAGAGGGAAAACCAAGAGAAAAATATCTCAGTGGACTGACAAGTGCCATGGAAAAAAGAAAAGCATCTGTTTAATCAGAAACACCAAGGACCCAAAAAAGATGGAGAAGCATAATCACCAATGCTATCAGGCATGGTACATAATAATAATAATTCATTAGACATGCTGAGGCATTATAACAGCCTGTTTTCAGGACAGTCAGGAAGGGAAAGGATAGACTTTTGGCCAGCTCTGATTTACTAGCATTTCTATACAGCTTTGATTGCTATGGACCTATATATGTATGCTGTCTAATGACTAGTTATGTTTTTTACTTCAGGGCTGGCGGACACAACAGGCATTGAACGACCGGGTAAAATCAGGTTATCAGATGAAGAATGGAAGGCAAAGCTAACACAGAAAGAGTACAGAGTGACAAGGAAGCATGGAACTGAACAGGTTGCTATGAGCATTATGGAAAAGTATTATTTATAGTGTAGTATATCTGGTATATATCAGGGCTCACCTGGGCAAGAGCGGAAAAAAAGGCAAGGGACAGGCATTTGTGGAAAACCCTTGTGGAAGCTCCATGTGCCCTGGGGACTTAAGGTTCAGAGAGAGAGAGAGAGAGGGAGATATCTGGTAACTCCCAGAATAGTAATGTCTTTCGCGTCTCTTAAAGGAGTTTTTTGGATATAACAAATTTCTTTTCTTCCATCTTCCTCATTTAGGTCACCTGAGTGGTGCAGTGGGTAGTGCACTTGTGTTGTGTAGAGGTCGGTGGCTCGAGTCCAGTAAAGGTGCCACTGTCGCCCAGGCTGTGGAAGTGGGTACTCCTGTTGGAGCTGGGAAGTAGTCACCCAGGCATGGTACTAACCACATGACCTGTCAGCATGCCATCAGGTCAAGGAAAATATGTGCACTTAAGCAGGCAGTGATCACATTAACTCTTCTCGTGCCACAGGCAACAAATGCGGACGTTCCGATCTGGCCAGACAAAAAGCGCGGGTGTTGATATGTATAGGGGGTATAGTTGTAAAAGTCAATTAACAAATTATTTCCACATATTATGTATATGTATTATGCATCAAAATATCTGTAAATGTAAGATTTCATAAAAGAAGAGTTTTTTTTTTAGGAAAAAATATGTAGTGTGATGATTTTAGCTGATATTTGTGTACTACTGTCCATCGGCGATGCCTAGATCAACTTGTATCCGAACTCGTCAAGTGACATACTAAAATAATGTCTGAAATAACCTTCTAAATGTAATTTATTTATTATCTAACTACTTCTCCAGTGCACCTAATGGATGTACTTGGGGTAAATTCACGAACAGTGGTCTAGTCGTAGGGGGACATGTTTACCTCCGAAGGCACGCAAAAAAAAATTGATATTTTTCGTTCGGTCAAAACATTTGACCCCCGTTGTTAAGAACGCGTTCAAAATGATGACATGGGTCACTAGACATGCACACTAAACTGTTTACAATCAAAAGTTACACTGAGTTTTTAATGAAACAAAACTAGCGTACATATAAGTACGTTGGCAGAAACTTGACAAACTGGAAGTGTTCATATAAATACTCTGGCAGGGGAAGAGTCAACCAGTATTTTCTGGTAAATTATTAATTTGAAAAAAAAAAATTTAATTTAAAAAAAAAAAAAGAGAGAGAAAGCGAAATCTTTGGAGGTCGTCAGTTACCATGACCAGTTTATATAATCAAAACTCTAGTAAAAATCAGCTGGAGGATAATCAGGCCAATAGACTGATGATGCCAAGTTTGCATAGAGAAGAATCAAGCAGTTTTGACTTTAGTTCAGCATGTGAGCTTTTTGTAAAGCTCTCACCGCAGATAAAATAAGAAAAAAAAAATTTGATATAAACATTTAATTCTCTGTGATATTTGTAAAATGTGTTTAATTTACATTAAAAAAAAAAAAACTAGAACGTACCAAAAAAACCAGTATTTCAGAAAGTGCTTCATGCACAGCGGAAGACAGCTACAACTGTCCTTGATTCAGAAAAATCCTAACACAGTCACTGACTAACACCATAGTCCAAAGTGCCTCATAGAATGGCAGGACTGCATTTTTAAAAATCCTCCTTGTTTGTTATTTATAATCTGATCACAGGATGAAAACTCTGACAGATGAAAAGATATTTTATATATTAAGGAAACATATTTTGAGTAATCTAGGCAGTCAGTAGCAACCTTATCCTATAAAAAGAACTTTGCTACAGAAACGCCAAAAAAGAGACTCAAGAGATATTTCGGCCCTGGGGGAGGACGGGCCTCCAGCTGGAGGAAGCATGAAGCCGGACAGTGAAAGCCAGGGAAACCAGGAAGCTGTCAGACCGATAACCGCCATCTCCACCAGGACCACCATTATTATAGGATCATGGAACGTTAGAACTATGTTTGAAGCAGGGAAATCAATGCAGGTTGCAGCGGAAATGAGGAAATACAACATCACCATCCTGGGAATCAGCGAAACAAGATGGACTGGAACTGTGCAAACAAGGATTAGCATGGGAGAGCTTTTGTTGTACTCAGGACACGAGGAGGACACCGCACCACGCACGTATGGGGTGGCCCTGATGCTGTCAAAGACAGCTCAGGGAGCGCTAATTGGATGAGAGGCGCATGGCCCACGGATTATTATAGCCACCTTCAAAACCCAAAAGAGAAGGATAAATATGGATGTCATTCAGTGTTATGCACCAACAAATGAAAGCAGCGATGGTACAAAGGAGGAATTCTATGAGAGATTGTTGGGTATTGTGCAGAGCCATCCAGAGCAGAACATGGTTATCGCCATGGATGATTTCAACGCCAAGATCGGAAGTGACAACAGGGGATACAAAGATATCATGGGGCAGCAAGGGTTGGGTGTAATGAATGACAACGGAGAGAGATTTGCTGACTTTTGTGCCACAAACAATTTGGTCATTAGAGGGAGTTTCTTCCATCATAAAAGGATACACAAGGTTACATGGGTTTCTCCGGATCAGGTAACAGAGAATCAGATCGACCATATATGTATTGGGAAGAAATAAAGAAGATCTCTTCAGGACGTGAGGGGCAAAAGAGGAGCCGATGTTGCATCAGACCACCATCTAATTGTGGCCCGATTGAAGTTAAAACTAAAGAGGACTGGGATAGGAGGCAACAGTAGACAACGCCAGAGATACAGCACCACAGTTCTAAAAGATAGAACTAAGCAGGAAGAATTTAAGATCGCACTCGCCAGTAAGTTTCAGATTCTACAAGATCTACCAGAAGAAGAGTCAATTGATAAGAGATGGCAAGGAGTGAAAGAAGCATTTACCTCATCATGTCATGAAGTGCTTGGCCCCAGGAAGCTGTGCCACAAGGAGTGGATCTTTGCAGAATCCATAAGGAGAATAGAGGAGAGAAAGAGGAAAAAAGCAGCACTCAACAACAGCCGCACAAGAGCCAGTAAAATTATTGTACAAGAAGAGTATAGGGAAGCATGTAGGAAAACAAAGAGGAGCATCAGGACAGACAAAAGGAACTACATAGAAACACTGGCAACAGAGGCAGAAGGAGCTGCCCAACAGGGAAATATACAGGATCTATACTCCACAATTAAGAAGATGACTGGAAATTATAGTGTGCTGATGAGGCCAGTGAAAGACAAGAATGGAAAAACAATACCCAATGACTGGGGACAGAGAGACAGATGGTGCAGCACTTTGAAGAATTGTTGAATAGACCAGCCCCTCATAACCCACCGAATATTGAACCAGCCGATAGAGATCTACGAATAGATTATGGTATACCAACAAGGGAAGAGATTTGTAAAGCCATAAAACAGATGAAGCATGGCAAGGCAGCAGGACCTGATAACATCCCGGCAGAAGCACTGAAAACAGATATTGAGACAAGCGTAGACATTCTTCACCCCCTCTTCAGGAAGATCTGGGAAGAGGAGCAAGTGCCTACAGAGTGGAAAGAAGGTTACCTTGTCAAGCTACCAAAGAAAGGTGACTTGAGCTCCTGCTCCAACTACAGAGGTATAACACTGCTATCAATACCAGGAAAGGTATTCAACCGAGTTCTTCTAAATAGGATAAAGGATGCGGTAGATCCACAACTCAGGGACCAACAAGCAGGATTCCGGAAGAACAGATCCTGTACAGACCAAATAGCAACATTACGTATCATCGTAGAACAATCACTGGAGTGGAATTCACCTCTCTATGTCAGTTTTATTGACTATGAGAAGGCTTTCGACAGCGTCGACAGACAGACCCTATGGAAGCTGTTGAGACACTACGGAGTACCGGAGAAGATTACCACCATCATTAAAAACTCCTATGAAGGGATGACATGTAGGGTAATCCATGGACAACAACTAACAGATGCCTTTCAAGTTAACACCAGAGTGAGACAGGGATGCCTGCTGTCACCATTTCTATTTATCCTGGCCATAGACTGGATTATGAGAAAATCAACAGAAAATAGGAGAAATGGTATTCAGTGGACGCTCTGGACTCAACTTGACGACCTAGACTTTGCTGACGACCTGGCACTTCTCTCCCAGACTAAGCAACAGATGCAAGAGAAAACCATATTAGTGGCAGAAAATTCTTCAAGACTAGGCCTTACCATCCACAAGGGCAAGAGTAAAGTTCTTAGAGTAAATGAGGTCAACGAAATGCCCATTATATTGGAAGGAGAGGAACTGGAAGAGGTTGAAAAGTTTACTTATCTGGGAAGTGTGATAGACAAGCAGGGAGGAACAGAAGCTGATCTAAAAGCAAGAATGGGCAAGGCAAGAGTAAAATTCCATCAGATGAAGAAAATATGGGGAACTTCAGCCTTGTCAATTAAATTGAAGATCAGAGTATTTAACACCATGATAAAGCCCATTCTGCTATACGGTTCAGAAACTTGGAGAACTACTGTTACGATCATGAAACGAATCCAGACATTTATTAACACATGCCTTAGAAGGATTCTACAAATACGATGGCCAGATACCATAAGTAACCAAGAACTGCAGCAGAGAACAGGCCAGCAACCAGTGGAAGACGACATCCTACGAAGAAGATGGGAATAGATCGGACACACTCTATGGAAATCCACATCCAGCACTACAAGGCAAGCCCTAACATGGAACCCACAGGGTAAAAGGAGGAGAGGGAGACCAAGGAACTCCTGGCGCCGAAGTCTGGACACGGATATCAAAATAATGAACCAGACATGGAGACAGTTTGAAAGAGTGGCCCAGGACCGAACTGCCTGGCGAGCTCTTGTTGGCGGCCTATGCTCCACGAGGGGTCAGAGGCATAGATAGATAGAGATAGGCAGTCAGTAAATGTATTTTGAGTATCTGGACAGCCAGTAAACATATTTTGAGTTTCTTACATCCTTCTCATGCCGCTAAACATCACATAGGGCTCGCATGGTAGTTCGCCAAGTTTTTGCTGTTTTCAGCGAGCTTTTCAACCTTGTCAAGGGATGTTTTACCCACTAAACTGGCCTCTCTTAACAATGTCCTCTTTAGAGTTTCAAGTAGTCAACCTCTTTTTCTTTAGCCTGTTATGTTCCGCTTGATATTTTATTTTGGTATTCTCTGATTGTTTCTTCTCATCACATGACAGACATATGTCCATCTTCTTTTTCTGATCATATCTCTGCATTGTTCTTGAATTCATTCCACTTTATGCAAAGTATTTTTCTTAGGCATTTGTTTTCAAAAGAGTCTAATTTCCTGTCTATTTCTTTAGTTGTTTTCCAGCTTTCACATGCATAAATGAGGGTGGATATTACATTTGAATTGAATAATCTTAACTTGAGTATCTGGACAGCCATTAAACATATTTTGAATATCTGGACAGCCATTAAATATATTTTGAATATCTGGACAGCCAGTAAACATATTTTGAATATCTGGACAACCAGTAAATATTTTGAATATCTGGACAACCAGTAAATATTTTGAATATCTGGACAGCCAATAAATATATTTTTAACATCTAGACAACAGATAAACATATTCTGAATATCTGGACAGCCAGTAAACGATGAGGAAATTCTTATAGAAGTGGAATATCCAAAAGAAAGGACAGCCAGAATTACTTTGGGCATTAAAAGACAGAAGTTACAGTCTGATAATTAAAGGAAAACTGAAGGAAAAACTGAATGAAAACCAAGATACACAGTTGGAACAGGCTAGCAAAGTGGCACAGTCAGGCAGTCAGTCTGATTAGAAATATGTTATTAAGAATAGCTTAAAATAGAGGAGATAAATAAAAGTAAAGATAACCCAGTCATGTCATAAAAGCACATAGGGGATATGATGTTAGTGCCTACATTTCTCTTGACCCCTTGGTGCACTAGAGGGTGGTGTAGTCAGTATCACACCAGACTGCCTTTCCAGCTCTAGGAAACAAAGTTAGGAACAGTCATCAGTGTTTTTGATGACAGCATCTCGTGTATGAACTTAAATTATGACTGCCTTTGTGATTGTAATGTCCAGAAGTTTGAAGACAGATATATAAAAGACAAGTAATAAGTTCCCGCCTGTTTGCTAGCTCCAGTCACAGTCAGTATCTGTAGCTGCCAATCATGTTTTTTCAGGCCTGGACAGGAGAGCTGTTGGAGAACAAAGACAAAGGGATGTACACCTGCACTTGCTGTGGCACAGAGCTCTTCAGGTAATCTAAGACTAGACTTTGGTCATCAGCAAGTGGGCCACTGGTTGGTTTGAGTGATATGGGAAGAGCTCATTGGTCAACTACCTTTTGATTAAGATATCTGGCTGTTGTGTCTGTTCTTGTTCTGTAGTGAACACAATAAGTTGGTATGATGCTCTCCCAGCATCGGAAGACTCAAGAGACCAAGAAAATAGACCAAGAGAAAGCTGTCTGAATGAGCAGAACATGAGAGCAGACAGGTACACCATTCTGATTAGAAATGACAAGAGCCATACAAAATACAGAAACATATTTTATAACTTCAACAGGCATGGTACCTGAAGAATGAATGAATGATGCCCTCACAGCAGTCTATAATACACTGCTTATCAGTAAGACTCATGAAGACAGGGACCATGAGCTCTTTACTTTGTTTCTCAGGCTGTTGTGACACAGCCTCATTTTCAGTATGAGCTACAAGGAGGAGAAATTAAATCCATGACAAGCTGCATTTTACTGGCCCTGACAGAAGAATGGACATGGTCAAGCTAGTGTAGGGAGTATTGTCGATATATCTGGAAAGTTTCCTTCTGTATTTATCTCTTCCCTTAAATTTCACTTAGCTGTATACCAAATTTCATAGTTTTGTTTTTGTTTCTGTTTATCACTTGTATCAAGTTATAAATGATGTTTTAGTCTCCTCCGCCAAGTTTTAAATGATATTTTAAACTCATCCACCAAGTTTTAAATGATGTTTTAAGCTCCTTCACCAAGTTTTAAATGATGTTTTAAGCTACTCCGCCAAGTTTTAAATGATGCTTTAAGCTCCTCCGCCAAGTTTTAAATGATGCTTTAAGCTCCTCCGCCAAGTTTTAAATGATACTTTAAGCTCCTCCGCCAAGTTTTAAATGATGCTTTAAGCTCCTCCGCCAAGTTTTAAATGATGCTTTAAGCTCCTCCACCAAGTTTTAAATGATGCTTTAAGCTCCTCCACCAAGTTTTAAATGATGTTTTAAGCTCCTCCACCAAGTTTGACTCTGGCTCCGGCTGGCCATCCTTCTATGATGTTCTCAAAGACAAGGATGTCCCAGACCTGCCTGCAGTAGACACTCACTCCGATACTTCAGCTGGGATGGTGCGTACAGAGGTCCTCTGTGGAAAGGTAAGATATCTCTCAGTGATGAGCTGCTATAAATTAATCTGTACATAAGATGCAAAGTCTTGAAAACACAGCAGAAAATGGCACAAATTCCAGGCTCTATAAGTCATACTGGCCTACAACAGTAGCCAGAAATAACCAACAACGACAATAAAAATTATAGATATCAAAATTCAGCCATCATCAAATATGGCAAATCATCTTTTATCATTATAGCAGTGGTTAGTATGTTTGAAGTCGTTCTCCTCAGGTGACATGAGAAATGGTGTGGCTGAGCATAATTTCCACAAATCTTCATCTCTGGTTGAGTCTTCAGGAAACTGACATCTTCTAAATGATATGTGGTCTCTCTATTTTTGTCATGAAATAGCTGTCCCATAATTCCAGCTCCTTTTTATTGATCTATATATTTTTGAAAATATGAACTTGACTTCTGTGTGGTCATTACCATGGTGGATATATGAATCAAAGGCCTCAGATTTGATGAGGACTGGGCTATCTATGGCAGTGGCATTATTTCTGTAGTGTACCCAGTAATTAAAATTCACACCCACCAGGAACACATTGATCCCTTAACCTCCAATTTGATGTCGTAAAATAATCCACCGGTCTTTCCATTAACTCCGGGAATACCGTAATAGGATAGGGTCATAGGCTCACCGGTTCTGATAGCCCATTCTTCAGCACAAGTTATATTCACTTTCTAGTATTCATTCACAGACACTCCTTCAGCAGAATTAGAAAGATTCTAACCTCTAAACAAAGCAGGTGGCAAATCTGCTGTGCAATCTCCACACCCTTCTATATTGTATAAGATTGTCCATTTGACCAGAATGCCAGAAAATGAGTATGCTTAAAATGAGGATATACAAAAAAGATTGAGTGTACTCCATGTGCACAAAATAAACAAATGGAGGAGTACTAGGTCAGTTGAAACTGACAAGCAAAATAAAGAAAATATTAAGGACTAGGCAGTTAAAACATTGTGGCCATAACAGGAGTCACACTATTGTAATAGAAGCCATACTTGAGGGAAAAGCTGAAGGAGAAAAGAGGAAGAGGATGACAGAAATACAGGTGGTGGACAACACAAAGAGATGGAGAGAAACCAGCCTGATCATGTAAACCATGAGAACAGAGGAAGCCAGGGGCCTGTTGCAGCCAATCTTTCTGTGTGTAGATGGCACAGGATGGTGATTACAGTTTATACATGTTGTTAAAATTCTGTGGAAATTACCATTTCTGACTGAATGACTTGACTGCATCTGTTCACAGTTAAACTGATAAGTTGTGTCAGAATCTCAGATTCCAGTTTTTGTTTTTGTTTTTTTTTGGAGGGGGGGGGGAGGTGGTGGTTCCATTCCTCTTATAATTTTCCTTCTGGTTATATTTTTTTATTTGTCCACCTGTTCTGACTCAAGCAAAGCCTCATAGTTACCACACAGGCAAGTAATCAGCATTTGGAAGCAACTTTAATTCAGCAGAGTGTACCAAGCACCCATTTTTCCAGCTAGATCAACTGGAAAGCCACATCAGCGGCAGTAGACTTAGTACTTCGAATTTAGATTCCCAAGTCAGTGTTGGCTTAGCCTCTACAATCTTCAGCTTGAATGAGTATAATTGTGCTAGACCCTATTTCTTTCAGTGTGATGCCCATCTTGGTCATGTGTTTAACGATGGTCCCAATCCAACTGGTCTCCGATACTGCGTCAACAGCGTTTGTCTCAAATTCAAGCCAGATGGCACAAGCAAGGGGGACAAAAGCGGGCAGTAACACAGAGGTCATGAAATTAGATTCTTCCATTGTAAATTGTATATAACCAGTGCGATTTTACACACAAATGTTAAGTTGTAGCAGATTCTCTCCCTTTTTTTTTTTTTTTGATAATAGTAAATTTGAAAATTCGTTTTAGAAGCAGTTTAAAAAAATTTTTTTTTTTATTTAGATGGCTAGTTGTTTCATCCTCTGTCTTTGTTTCATCCTCTCTCTTTGTTTCATCCTCTGTCTTTAATTTCATCCTCTGTTTTGCTTTAAAGCAAGTCTTGATGTGCTTATACTGCATTACAGAGATCCATTCCAAGAGTTTCTTTTTAAAAAAAAACACCTATTTAAGAAAGTTAATTTCAAAAGGCTATATACACCTAACCATTTTTTTAATGAATATATGCACATATTTACAATCACGATAACCATATGGAGCACTGAGAAAACAAGTCTGATATTGATGTGTGTGTACTTGTTAAGTAATAAAGCTGTTCCTACTTTTTTTTCCTAGTTTATACATTTCAAATCAAATAAAGAATCAAGGTGCCGAACATGGCAGCACAGATTTTAATGAGTGAACAGAATTTGTACCCCAACAAGAGGGATTACTGAAGCTGTATAGTTTGGTTGGTTAATATTGTTATTTGGAGAACGAATATGTCACCATTTTCAAATGCTGATGAAACCAAATTGTGAAACATAGCTTTAGATAAATCACATATACTTGGAACATTACTTCCTAAAAAAAGTCTTTCCTTTGTAAATTTTCATATCCGTAAGTTAGACCACAGAGGCGAACCACTGTTCAGAGAAGTCTCAGAGATTTGTGGATATGTTCTGTATCACTTGTCATTTATATGAATCACAGTGTCTTTGACTTTATGAAATAAGGTCATCACCATGTTGAAAGATCACATAAGAAATTTTTTTTTAAGCGAACTGACTTCCATTGACATACTTGTAAAGCATTATTTTATATCATCTTTAAAGCAATTATTAACATTGATGAAAACAGATATCCTTTTGTGCTTGATTTTTTTTATGGCATCAAATAAAATATCTTTTTTTTTGTTGGCAGTTCACACATTTTTTTTGTTTTGCCATTCATTAGTTTGTTTGGTTTTTGTTGTTAATACCAGCCACATATAAAGTTGTAATATCTATAGCTAGACACGGATGGATAATAAAACAAACAAAAAACAAGTCACATGACTGCGGCAAAGAAACAGCACAGAAAGCAAAAAAAGAGAGAGAGAGAAAATTCATATTAGAAAAGGCTTCAGAAACTGAGAAAACATTTTTTGATGTGGGAGATTCAGAAGCAAATGTGTTCCAGCAACCTGCTGTAAAGGTGAGCAAGTTCCTGGGAGATGATATACGCAGATATAGGCAGGTGGTGTGAAGATGAAGAAGTTCCATGGAAGCCGTGTAGATCAGAGCAAGAAGAGATCACACAGAAAGTAGATGATGGAGTGTTGAACAATGTGAAGGCAGATTATGAAGAGGTGAATGCATCTAAAATTTAAAGTAAATAATATAAGGGAACACATTGAAGTTATATTATACAGAGGTTAATATGTTGAAATAATATAAGGGAACACATTGAAGTTGTGTTATACAGAGGTTAATATATTGAAATAATATAAGGGAACACATTGAAGTTGTGTTATACAGAGGTTAATATATTGAAATAATATAAGGGAACACACTGAAGTTATATTATACAGAGGTTAATATATTGAAATAATATAAGAGAACACATTGAAGTTATATTATACAGAGGTTAATATATTGACACCAGGCCAAAAAAAAAAAAAAGAGGCAGACCGCATGAAACTCTGAAGAGGGCATTGTTAAGAGAGGCCAAATTAACAGGCATAAAATCCCTTGATGAGGTTGAAAGACTCACCAAAGACCGGAAAAATTGACGAACTACCTTGCGAGCCTTTTGTGACGTTTAATGCCACGGGAAGGATATAAGATAAGAATATATTGAAATAATATAGGGAACATGTTGAAGTTATATTATACAGAGGTTAATATACTGAAGGCAAACATCTGCAAACACACTGAATGCATAATTTCTAAAGGTGAATACACTGAAGGTGGTTTATGATATGGAGGTAAACATACAGAGGAAAAATCTGTACGGGTGAAACACAGTGAAGGTAGAAATCTGTAGAAGTGAAATACATTAAAAGTAAAAATGTGAAACATTCATTCATTCATTCGCATGTCCCTTGCAGAACTTTGCCTCCCTAACAGAATGTATAAAATAGGAAAAAGTAGGAGCAGCTTTATTACTTAACAATTACAAAGTTGTGACGTTTCGGCGTGAGCCTTAATCATACAAAAACATACAGGACGAAGAAATAGAGAGAGGAGATAAAGTACAGATTCACATGAATACTATTAAAAAAAAAAATTTTTTTTAAAGGTACTTAGCTGTAAATTGTAAGGTGTGACTTGTCCGGCGGTGTGTGTCAGGAATGGATTTAGTAGAACGTGGAGACCGTTTAAATAGAAACCTGAAACGTGGTCGGTGGGTTGTAACTGAGGGTGGTGGATGGGGAACCGGGGAGGGGATAGAGAGTGATACAATACTGACCTAGTTAGGAGAAGTCGAAACAGATGATTGGGGAAGAGGGGTTGTAGAGTGATGCTGTGAGGAAGTTTGAAAAGTAAGAGTGGGTGGACTTAATGGAGAGGTACTATAATTATTGAAGAGAATGTTACGTGTAGCTAAACAGCGAGTTTAACCCATGTGGCTCTAGCATCCCATAATTTTGAATGCAGCGGTTCTCAAGTGCCAGGTGGCTCGTGTCGTCTGCGTGACATTGTTTAATGGCTGTTACCAGAAAATCAGATTTGCCTCTGTGGTTGGGGCCATTGAAATGATTTGGGATTGGTTTCGAAGCATGTTGGGCGATGTCGTACAGATGTTTTTGCATGCGGTCCCCTAATCTGAGGCCAGTCTCACCGATATATGTTATCCTGCATCTTTTGCAAACGATGACATATATCACATTACGGGACTCGCATGTGAGTCCCTCATGAAGAGTGAGGATAGTTTTGGGAAAGGTAATTGTGTTCGTTTCCCAGACTACCGGGCAGGTAACGCAGCGGGGGCGGTTACATTTTCTGGTGCCAACATATGTAAGGGTCTGCTTCAAGTGGCTGTGGACGAGGATATCCTTCAGGTTTGGCTCACGTTTGTATGCCAGTAGGGGTGGATCAGAAAAAATGTCGCGAGTGTCAGAGTCGAGTTGGATTATCGGCAGATGACGATAAAGAATTTTCTTAACCATCTGACCGTGCGGGTGGAAAGGCAGTACTAACTTAACTCTGTCAGATGGAGTAACAGGCTTTTTCCTGAATACTTCTTTGCGGCTCACTAGTTGGATACGGTTGAAGGCTTCACGAAGGACCTTTTCTGGGTAGTGGCGATGACGTAAAAATTCTAATAACTTGTTGGACTGATCTGTAAAGTCCAGATTATCCTGACATATGCGGCGAAGACGGAGGAGTTGGGAGTATGGGATGGAGTTCTTACAGGCTTCAGGATGGGAGGAGGTATAAAGCAAATAGGTGTGGCTGTCGGTGGGCTTGTAAAATACAGAGGTGACAAGCCTGTTTTTGCCAATAGAAATTTTGTCTAAAAAGTTAAAAGACTTGTCAGAAATTTCATAAGTGAATTTTATGGTTGTTAATTGAGTGTGTTGGCGAATTCAATAAATTTTTTAAGGTCTTCCTGTGGCATACTTGTGATTCCAATGCCATCATCGATGTACCTTTTATAGAATTCTGGAAGTCTGCCAGTGTAGGTTTCCCATAATTTGACTTCCAGAAAGCCCATAAATAGGCATGCATAACTGGGACCCATTTTCGTTCCCATGGCAACACCACTGATTTGCTCGAAGTATTCGCCGTTGAATTCGAAAGAATTTAGGTTTAGTACTAGCCGTGTAAGTCTGATTATGGTGTCAGTGCCAGTTGTGGGGTGAGGGTCTTTGTCGAGAAAATAGCGGAGTGCTAAAAGTCCATCCTCATGGGGGATAGAAGTGTATAGGGAGCAGACATCAAGGAGAAAGATGTGATAGGTGTGGTGTTGAGAGAGTGTGATCGTATCAAAAGTTGTTAATGCGTGGTTGGTATCTTTCAAAAAGGAGGGTAGTTTGTGTACAAGAGGCTGGAAAATGCTATCTAAAAAATCAGAAATGTGCTCAGTGGGGCATGAACATGCTGATACAATGGGGCGTCCAGGGTTACCTGGTTTGTGGATTTTAGAAAGAAGATAGAAGATAAGTGTGCCTAAACTGCTGTCCTTAATGTGAAGAGAAACAGCTTGGGGTGGGAGGCCACCTTCTGTAATCAGGTCTTTAATGGTTGCTTCCACTGTGTCATTATTTGAACGGGTAGCATCGTTTTTCGCTGGGGCATAGAATTTTCTATTGCTGAGTTGGGACACTTGATGAGAAGTCAAGCTATCAAGTGGAACACAACAGGCCGACGTAAAAGAGGCAGACCGCGTGAAACTCTGAAGAGGACATTATTAAGAGAGGCCAAATTAACAGGCATAAAATCCTTTGATGAGGTTGAAAGACTCGCCGAAGACAGGAAAAATTGGCGAACTACTTTGCGAGCCCTATGTGACGTTTAACGGCACGGGAAGGATATAAGATAAGAGTTGGACATTCCTTCCGCGATATATAAATCTTTTTTCCAGACTACGAGATTGCTGGTTTTATCTGCTGGCTTGATCACGATGTCGCTTCGACGCTTGAGGGTAGACAATGCTCTGGACTCTCCCTTATTTAGGTTAAAATGTCGAATTTTTGGTGGTTTGGGGTTAAGGATCTCACGCCACGTCGTATCAATATAAAGATCTAAAGCTTGGGAAGGTGTCCAGCTATATTTATGGTGATCGTAACGTGCAAATGGGTTATCGGGGTCTTGTGTGGGTTGGTCGGACTCTTTGTTGGCAAAGTGATATTTAAGCCGCAGTCGGCGGTGGAACTGTTTAACATCGCGGAGTAAAAAATAGCGATCACACCGAGGGTGGGTAGGAATAAATTTAAGACCTTTGGCGAGAACTAGTTTTTCATCATCAGAAAGGGGCAAGTCGGGGAGAATACAGACTACATTAGAGGTTGGAGGAGGATGAGAAGGAGATGGGGTATCATCTGAGGAGGGGGGTGCGAGTACTTGAATATGCTATGTAATCTGGGAAGGTTGGTCAGGAGATGTTACAGGAGTCTGATGGTCAAGTGAGATAGAAGTCTGTTGGTCAGGTATAGCAGAAAGGGGGGGGGGGGGCTGATTGGAAGGTGGTTCACTTTCTGGCCTCAGATTAGGGGACCGCATGCAAAAACATCTGTACGACATCGCCCAATATGCTTCGAAACCAGTCCCAAATCATTTCAATGGCCCCAACCACAGAGGCAAATCTGATTTTCTGGTAACAGCCATCAAACAATGTCACGCAGATGAACCGCTGCATTCAAAATTATGGGACGCTAGAGCCACATGAGTTAAACTCGCTGTTTAGCTACACGTAACATTCTCTTCGATAATTATAGTACCTCTCCACTAAGTCCACCCATTCTTACTTTTCAAACTTCTTCACAGCATCACTCTACAACCCCTCTTCCCCAGTCATCTGTTTCGACTTCTCCTAACTAGGTCAATATTATATCACTCTCTATCCCCTCCCCGGTTCCCCATCTACCACCCCCAGTTACAACCCACCGACCACATGTTTCAGGTCTCTATTTAAACAGTCTCCGTGTTCTACTAAATCCATTCCTGACACACACCGCCGGACAAGTCACACCTTACAATTTACAGCTAAGTACCGTCCTACCAAACAACTCGCAGGCACCACTTTGGCACACTACCACCCTTCTACAAGAACTGCATACAAGCAATTCAAGGACACGAAACACTCAACCAATGCGAAACAAACCATATATACAAACATTTGGTCAGAAATCAAGCACCACCATTACACCTTAGGATCAAGTGGGGACGCAGATATCCCATACTAGACTACACCGACACATTCCAAAACCTCCATCTCAAAAATATCACACCAAAATCCAGAGAAATCACCTTCAGACTCATATACAATATGACACCCACGACACACAGAAAAACACAAAGAAACATGAGACGTCACCTATGCAGGAGGAACGCACTAGAAACGGAAGAACACATTTTTTACGAATGCAAACCAGTAGCAACCACCGTAAGAACAATACAGAACACAATAGAAACACACACGACACAACAAGCAGACATCTACAAAGCCATAATGTTGAATACAATCCCTAAAACTCAGGCGGACACACACAGCAAGTTACTGGCCCTGCTCGCAGAGTTCAGGTTCTTGGTGTGGACGTGCAGAAACAGGGCTCGTTTTCATTTCTGCACGTTTAGTCCTGCCACATTCTTGGGACTGTTTCAGCAAAGATCAGGCAGAATAATGGACTGAAAGAGAGAAGCAAGAGAGAATAAAATTTAAATTAAAACTTCATGTACATCCCATGAGTGGAAGAGAAGGCTTTTGCCAAACACTGTACATCACCAGAGAGGAAGATAACGATGGGAGAGAGAGAGAGAGAGAGAGAGAGAGAAAGGGAGAGAGAGAGAGTACACAAAGAATCTAAAAAATTAGGAAAATTTTTATATATAAAAAAAAAATAAATAAAAAGTTTAAAGGAAAAATCAAAAAGAAAAGAAAGAAGGAAAAACACAAAGGGTTAAAAACCACACAGATAAAAACACAGTACCACATGATGACAGCAGCAACGATCACTCGCAAGAGTTTTCCAAGTTGCACAGTGCAAGGTCTTGACAGATCAATCACTGAGTCTGAAAAAAAAAATTACACCTAAGTACCTTAAAAAAAAATTTTTTTTAATAGTATTCATGTGAATATATACTTTATCTCCTCTCTCTATTTCTTCGTCCTGTATGTTTTTGTATGATTAAGGCTCACGCTGAAACGTCACAACTTTGTAATTCCTATTTTATACATTCTGGTATCACAGCTTTACTGCAGTGCTTCGTGTGTAGTTATATACTTATAAACGAATTATTGTGTGCTTCCCTAACAACACTCATGTAGGCCTCTCGGTTGTGAGCAAGATGGCCTTCTGCTGATACATCCATTTGCAGATCATCAACGATGTCTTGCAGCCATCTTTGCCTTGGTCTTCCTCTCTTTCTTTTTCCCATTATGTACCTTTTCAAGACAGTCTCCTCTAGATTATCATGACGTTTAATGTGTCCAAAATATTTAAGTTTTCTCTCTTTAATCCTCTTTATTAGCCAGCCTTCTTCAATATTAAGTTCTTGTAGTATGGATATATTTGTTATTTTTTGTGTCCATGATATCTGAAGAACTCTTCTGTAGCATTTACATTCAAAGGCATTTATGTATTTCTCAGCTGTTTCGTTAAGTGTCCAGGTCTCACAGGCATATGTTGCGATGGGAAAGATACATGCCCTTAAAAATCTTATTTTTGTAGTTCTGTCTGTCCATCTCCACAGATTCTTTAGTTTTTTTACTTTCTGAAGTGCATAGATGTCCTCCTTTTAATTTCCCTCATTGTATCACCATTATTAGTTAGATCCAAGTTATTCAAAACTCTCCACTTCTTCCAATTTTTCCTCATTGATACATATTTCAGCTGCCTTGTTTGTTTTGTCAGTTGTCATCAATTTAGTTTTCTTCGTATTATGATAGAGGTTTTGCTCTTCGCTGTTCTTACGGACTGACATAATTAGTTTTTCCATTCCTTAAATGTGAAACACTAAAGGTAAAAATCTGTAGAAGTGAAACACACAACAGGTAAAGATCTGTACAGATGAAACACTGAAGGTAAAAATCTGTAAAAGTGAAACACACAACAGGTAAAGATCTGTACAGATGAAACACTGAAGGTAATCTGTAAAAGTGAAACACACAACAGGTAAAGATCTGTACAGATGAAACACTGAAGGTAAAAATCTGTAGAGGTGAAACACACAACAGGTAAAGATCTGTACAGATGAAACACAGAAGGTAAAAATCTGTAGAGGTGAAACACACAACAGGTAAAGATCTGTAGAGATGAAACACTGAAGGTAAAAATCTGTAGAGGTGAAATACACCACAGGTAAAAATCTGTAGAGGTGAAACACAGAAGGTAAAAATCTGAAAATATGAAACACAGAAGGTAAAAATCTGTAGAGGTGAAACACTGAAGGTACAAATCTGAAAAAATGAAACACACAGGTAAAAATCTGTAGAGGTGAAACACTGAAGGTACAAATCTGTAGAGGTGAAACACATCACAGGTAAAAATCTGTAGAGGTGAAACACACCACAGGCAAAAACCTATAGAGATGAAACACACAGAAGGTAAAAATCTGTAGAGGTGAAACACTGAAGGTAAAAATCTGCAGAGGTGAAACACACTGAAGGTAAAAATCTGTAGAGGTGAAACAATGAAGGTAAAAATCTGAAAAGATGAAATTCAGAAGGTACAAATATGTAGAGGTGAAACACAGAAGATAAAAATCTGAAAAGATAAAACACGGAAGGTAAAAATCTGTAGAGATGAAATACAGAATATAAAAATATGTACAGGTGAAACACTGAAGGTAAAAATCTGTACAGGTGAAATACACTGAAAGCAGTTTATGTTGAAATGAACAAAGTGAAGGAAAATGGCGTAAACGAAATGAGATGTACAGGTGTGATAATAATGTTTAAGAAGATGGGTTTTTCAGCTGCTTATTTTAAACTTCATTTTCCTGAGCAGTTAATTTTAGCAATATTTGACAGACATAATCTGCCACAGTAACAGTAAACCATGTTTGTGTTGTAACCGCCGTGAAGATATATATATATATGTGTGTGTGTGTGTGTATGTATGTATACACATATATATATATATATATATATACAATGGATATGTTTGTGCAGTCAAGACAGAAGAAAGGATGAGTGATTGTTTCCAGATTGAAACAGATGTGAAACAAGGATGTATACTGTCTCCTTTACTTTTTGGGATTACAATAGACTTCATAATGAAAAAATGCTGCACAGGTATTGACTGGGTACATGGGACCCAGCTAGAAGATCTTGATTTTGCTGATAACATAACTCTTATCAGTAATAATGTGAATTCCATGCAAGAAAAAACAGATAGCCTGTCGTCACTGGCTAGCAAAATAGGACTTGAAATTAACAAGGACAAAACAAAAATAATGAAAATTCCCATCAATCAAAATGGAAAAATACACATAGAAGGGACAGATATTGAAGAAGAAAATCAATTTGCATACCTTGGTAGCTACATAGACCAGGATGGTGACACTAGAAAGGAAGTTAGGATCAGAATTGCAAAAGCAGCATCAATCTTCAAGAATCTTGATAACATATGGAATTCAAAAGTTATAAGCACAAAAACCAAGTTAAGACTATTCAATTCAAATGTAATATCCACCCTCATTTATGCATGCCAAAGCTGGAAAACAACTAAAGAAATAGAAAAGAAATTAGACGCTTTTGAAAACAAATGCCTAAGGAAAATACTCGGCATCAAGTGGAATGAATTCAAGAACAATGCAGAGATAAGACAGATGACTGAACAACAACCAGTCTCATAGGTGATCAGGAAAAGGAGATGGACATATGTTTGTCACTTGATGAGAAGAAATGATCAGAGAATCCCAAAACAAGCTATAAAATGGAACACAACAGGCCAAAGAAAAAGAGGCAGACCGCGTGAAACTCTAAAGAGGATATTGTTAAGAGAGGCCAAATTAACAGGCGTAAAATCCTTTGATGAGGTTGAAAGACTCGCCGAAGACAGGAAAAATTGGCGAACTACTTTGCGAGCCCTATGTGACGTTTAACGGCACAGGAAGGATATATATATATATATATATATGTGTGTGAGAGAGAGAGATACCGGGTTCAGTTCCAGCACACCAAAAAGGCCCCGGGGTTCACCCAGCCTCCAAAAATGATTACCAGAGAAATCTGGGAAAGTAAAGCAGCCAGGCGTGATACTGACCTCATCACTTTCATGTGCCGAAGGTCATGGAAAATACGGGCCTAACACCATGTCCCCAGTATGTCTTACTGGCATGTAAATGGGAATTTTATCTTTACCTTACATGTATATACATGCATGCACCACACACACACACACACACACACATATATATATATATATATACAGTGATACCTCGGGTCACGAACTCAATTCGTTCTTTGACTCCGTTCATGAACAGAAACAATTTTTCCCATTGAAATTAATGCAAATCCAGTTAATCTGTTCGCCCGCCCTAGAAACATTTTTTAAAAACTTTTTTATGGATTTATTTGTGGCAAAAATATATAAGATACAGTCTACAGTATAACTTTGCCTTTGTGGTTGATAGTTGCTAGCACAGGCAGATGGTAGAGGAGGAGGAGGAAGACTACTCCTTCGAAGGAGAGTTCCATCTCATAATAACGTCGGGCAGCCATGTAGGTATTTCTGGTGTTTTTTTCTCTTGTTTGTATCCTGGGAAGTGGTTCCATTGCTGGCTTGGTGGCTGCTGTTTTCACAAGATTACGATCCAGAGACATTTGTCTTTTTCTTTGTTGGATAATTTTCCGAAAATGGGACATGACATTGTCATTTAAAATGTCCACTGCTCTGCTGGTCACAGTTTTGTTAGGGTGATGCTTCTCAATGAAAACCTGCACTTCACTCCACTTGCTACAAATTTCTTTGATCTCAGCACTTGAAACATGCACCACCTCTTTGATCTCAGCACTTGAAACATGTACCACCTCTTTGATCTCAGCACTTGAAACATGCACCACCTCTTTGATCTCAGCACTTGAAACATGTACCACCTCTTTGATCTCAGCACTTGAAACATGTACCACCTCTTTGATCTCAGCACTTGAAACATGTACCACCTCTTTGATCTCAGCACTTGAAACATGTACCACCTCTTTGATCTCAGCACTTGAAACATGTACCACCTCTTTGATCTCAGCACTTGAAACATGTACCACCTCTTTGATCTCAGCACTTGAAACATGTACCACCTCTTTGATCTCAGCACTTGAAACATGCACCACCTCTTTGATCTCAGCACTTGAAACATGCACCACCTCTTTGATCTCAGCACTTGAAACATGTACCACCTCTTTGATCTCAGCACTTGAAACATGTACCACCTCTTTGATCTCAGCACTTGAAACATGTACCACCTCTTTGATCTCAGCACTTGAAACATGTACCACCTCTTTGATCTCAGCACTTGAAACATGTACCACCTCTTTGATCGCAGCACTTGAAACATGTACCACCTCTTTGATCTCAGCACTTGAAACATGCACCACCTCTTCCTCCTCCTGTCCTGAGTGCTCCTCCCACAAAACTTTCATCCGTTCACGTTGCAGCTCAACAAGTTCTTCTGTGTTGAGTTCTTGTCTGTGGTCCTCCACCAGCTCCACCACATCCTCCTCGTTGGTCAATGAGGTTTATGCAGTGAAGGATATGGATCCTTCCGAAAATCATGCAGGGTCAAATCCGTGTCGTTGGTCACCTGGAAACACCTGGAAAAATGAGCTTTTGCATATAGCTTCCTGAAGCTGGAAATTACTTGCTGGTTCATGGGCTGGATGAGAGGAGTGCTGTTAGGAGGCAGAAATCTGACTTTTATGAAGTCGTATTCAAGGTCAAGGTCTTCTTCCATACTTGGAGGACGGGCAGGAGCGTTGTCCACAACCAGCAGAACAAATTATTTCCCTCCAGGTATTTCTTGACAGTTGGCGCACAAACTTCAGTCAAGCACTCCATAAAAAGTAATCTTGTTACCTAAGCCTTGCTATTCGCTCTCCACAATACCGAAAGTTTACCCTTTAGCACTTCATTGCGTTTAAAAGCGCGGATTTTCAGAGTGGTAAACTAAAAGAGGCTTAATCTTACAGTCCCCACTTGCATTAGCGCATAATAAAAATGTAAGCTTGTCCTTCATTGGTTTGTGGCCAGGCAGTGACTTTTCCTCTTGGGTTATGCAGGTCTTTCTTGGCATTTTTTTCCAAAAAAGTCCCGTTTCATTGCTATAAAAACTTGATGCGGTACGTAACCTTCGGAGTCGATAAGGTTTGCAAATTCCTCCACATAGGCATCTGCTGCTTTTTTGTCTGAACTAGCTGCCTCTCCATGCCTAACAACACTATGAATTCCAGTTCATCGACAAAATTTCTCGAATCAGCCTCTACTTGCTTTAAACTCGTCAACGCTAGCATCACTTGTATTCGGCGTTTTCGCTACTAAATCACCGTGCAAAAGTAAAGCCTTCTCGCATATTAGGGCCTCGCTGACACTATCTCCAGCCAACCTGCTTTTCATTAATCCATACTAACAATAATTTTTCTAATTCTTCTAACACTTGAGACCTTTGCTTGGTTAACATAGCCACTCCTTTAGCCACATCAGCCGTCTTTAGCGCATGTTTGTTCTTTAAGATCGTACAGATCGTAGATTTAGCCATGTCGTACTGCTTGGCGAGATCATAAACACGAACAGCATTCTCATGTTTAGTTATTATTTCCTCCTTCGTTTCTGCTGTAAGACGTTTAGACTTCTTGACACCGCTGTCACTAACACTTGTCACTTTCTTGGGAGCCATAATGAGGGTTAATTTAATGCAAAAAGCAACAAACAAACAAAAAATTGTATCAAGAACAACGCAACGACAATGTTCACGGCACGCAAACCTGAGTAAGCCTGATGTTGTTCGCAACATGTATACATGCATCCTTCTAAGACTGTCCTCTCAATTCTCATGACATTTAATGTGTCCAAAATATTTGTTTTCTCTGTTTAATCCTCTTTATTTTCAATCTTGTAGTATGGATACATTTGTTCTTTTTTGTGCCCATAATATTTGAAGAGCTCTTCTGTAGCATTTTCTCAGCTGCGTTAAGTGTCCAGGTCTTACAGGCATATGTTGCGATGGGAAAGATGCATGCCTTTAAAAATCTTATTTTTGTAGTTCTGTCTGCTCCTCTCCACAGCTTCTTTATACACAGACACATACATACATATATACATATATTATTATATCCTTCCTGTGCCGTTAACATATATACATACATATATATACATACATATATATATATGTATATCCTTCCCGTGCCGTTAAACGTCACATAGGGCTCGCAAGGTAGTTTGCAAATTTTTCCTGTCTTCGGCGAGCTTTTCAACCTCATCAAGGGATGTTATGCCTGTTAATTTGGCTTCTTTTAACAATGTCCTCTTCAGACTTTCACGCGGTCTGCCTCTTTTTCTTTGGCCTGTTGTGTTCCACTTGATAGCTTGTTTTGGGATTCTCTGATCGTTTCTTCTCATCACGTGACCAGCGTATGTCCATCTCCTTTTCCTAATCACCCTTGAGACTGGTTGTTGTTCAGTCATCTGTCTTATCTCTTTGTTATTCTTGAATTCGTATACTTTATAGTATTGTCCTTACCTATTTGTTTTCAAAAGAGTCTAACTTGTCGTCTGTTTCTTTAGTTGTTTTCCAGCTTTCACGTGCATAAATGAGGGTGGATATTACATTTGAACTGAATAATTTTAATTTTATTTTTGTGGTTATAACTTTTGAATGCCATATGTTCTCAAGATTCTTGAAGTTCAATGCTGCTTTTGCAATTCGAATTCTAACTTCCTTTCTGGTGTCACCATCCTGGTCTATGTAGCTGCCGAGGTATGCAATTTGGTGTATTTTTTCAACAGTTGCATGTAGAGGAATGGTACTCTTCGTATAGACTCGTGATAAAAGAAACGTTATGGGGTTCTGCCATATAAACATACGTTGAGAAACACTGGAGCAGTTGGTCTACATTACGGTTATGACACCGCATAATTTTCTACAGTACTAGTGCTGACCACATCGTCCTTCATTGTGGATCTTGACGGCCTTCGGTAACAACTTTTTGCTGATAAAACACTCGACTGACGACTTAATAGCGCGTACTTACATTTAGTCACTGTGGCAGGTCATGTTCAGAACTTGTCCTCATTTACCCAGTTACACATTTTGTTATTCACGCATATTGTCCACATAAAAAGGGAAAAAATAGCGAAATCACTCTCTTTATGAGATATCCAAATTCGCCATGGGATATAGAGTCGCGTTGCCAACTCCTTGACACTTAAAATAGTCTCTGCTTTTAGGGCGAAGTCCAGAAGCAATTTTATTTTGATATTTCAGCTTCAGAGCTTTGAACTTTCGAGGGGAAAATGTCTGATGTTAATTCAGGTACATGCTGCCATTTTGCGAACTAAAGGGAAAGCTTAGATGTGTAATATTATTTACATCCGGCAATGTTATGTATTATTCATTTTTCAGAGGTATGTACTTTGATATATATATATATATCGCTATGTCACGAGTGCTAATCCGATGCTAAAACTTGGTAGATTATGCTGTTCTCATGTGATAAATATAGTCCAGTGCTAAGACTTGGTAGATTATGCTACTCTCACGTCATAAATACAGTCGGGTGCTAAGACTTGGTAGATTATGCTACTCTCACGTCATAAATACAGTCGGGTGCTAAGACTTGGTAGATTATGCTGTTCTCATGTGATAAATATAGTCCAGTGCTAAGACTTGGTAGATTATGCTACTCTCACGTCATAAATACAGTCGGGTGCTAAGACTTGGTAGATTATGCTACTCTCACGTCATAAATACAGTCGGGTGCTAAGACTTGGTAGATTATGCTACTCTCACGTCATAAATACAGTCGGGTGCTAAGACTTGGTAGATTATGCTACTCTCACGTCATAAATACAGTCGGGTGCTAAGACTTGGTAGATTATGCTACTCTCACGTCATAAATACAGTCGGGTGCTAAGACTTGGTAGATTATGCTACTCTCACGTCATAAATACAGTCGGGTGCTAAGACTTGATAGATTATGCTACTCTCACGTCATAAATACAGTCGGGTGCTAAGACTTGGTAGATTATGCTACTCTCACGTCATAAATACAGTCGGGTGCTAAGACTTGGTAGATTATGCTACTCTCACGTCATAAATATAGTCCGATGCTAAGACTTGGTAGATTATGCTACTCTCACGTCATAAATATAGTCCGATGCTAAGACTTGGTAGATTATGCTACTCTCACGTCATAAATATAGTCCGGTGCTAAGACTTGGTAGATTATGCTACTCTCACGTCATAAATATAGTCCGGTGCTAAGACTTGGTAGATTATGCTACTCTCACGTCATAAATATAGTCCGGTGCTAAGACTTGGTAGATTATGCTGTTCTCATGTGATAAATATAATCGGGTGCTAAGACTTGGTAGATTATGCTACTCTCACGTCATAAATACAGTAGGGTGCTAAGACTTGATAGATTATGCTACTCCCATTTTGTATTGTCTTTGGTGACTCCTGTCTTCCTGGACGCGAGCCTGCCCACGTTACGTGAGGGTCGATAATATGATTGTAACCAAAACTGATTGATTGATTGATTGATTGATTGATCTTAAGAGGTAGCATCACTGCAGTTGGAATATTCCTTTCGTCCCAGTAACCAGTGTAAGGTGTGTATAATAATTGTTCCTGTCATATGATTGTAAGTTCATAACTTCCGCTCGCAGATGGAGCTTTTCCTTCCCTCGCCTTGTTTCACCCCAGCTCATTCATGACACGGATAGAGGGGGTTATTCTTCCATTTCAGCTCTTCTTCTTCTTCTTCCCCGCACAATTTGTCCGTAACAATCTTCGTGATATCCGACTTGTCCAGCTTCAGCACATTTTGCGTAGAGGCCTTTCCAGCCAGTCAGTGGACCCACTCATTACCATCCACTCCTGCATGTCCGGGCCAGTAGATCCGTGGACCGGCTCATTACCATACACTCCTGCATGTCCGGGCCAGTAGATCCGTGGACCGGCTCATTACCATACACTCCTGCATGTCCGGGCCAGTAGATCCGTGGACCGGCTCATTACCATACACTCCTGCATGTCCGGGCCAGTAGATCCGTGGACCCACTCATTACCATCCACTCCTGCATGTCCGGGCCAGTAGATCAGTGGACCCGCTCATTACCATCCACTCCTGCATGTCCGGGCCAGTAGATCAGTGGACCCCCTCATTACCATCCACTCCTGCATGTCCGGGCCAGTAGATCAGTGGACCCCCTCATTACCATCCACTCCTGCATGTCCGGGCCAGTAGATCCGTGGACCCGCTCATTACCATACACTCCTGCATGTCCGGGCCAGTAGATCAGTGGACCCCCTCATTACCATCCACTCCTGCATGTCCGGGCCAGTAGATCCGTGGACCCGCTCATTACCATACACTCCTGCATGTCCGGGCCAGTAGATCCGTGGACCCGCTCATTACCATACACTCCTGCATGTCCGGGCCAGTAGATCAGTGGACCCGCTCATTACCATACACTCCTGCATGTCCGGGCCAGTAGATCAGTGGACCCGCTCATTACCATACACTCCTGCATGTCCGGGCCAGTAGATCAGTGGACCCGCTCATTACCATCCACTCCTGCATGTCCGGGCCAGTAGATACGTGTGAGGCCTACAAATTGAGAGCGTGTGAGAAGCGCGGTCCACTCCGTGCCGAAGCATGCATTTGTTGATTTTATGGAACGTGCTTTAGGACTCCGTCACCTTGAAAGAACGGTGTATTTGGCCGTTCAACCAGGTCACACAATTGCAGCAATGCCGGGTTCGATTTTCATCCACAAACTGCAAGCCACCATGGTGTCATATACACCCGCTTATTCCTCAACGATCTTTCCACTGAAGTTACCAACAAACAAAGCCACAACCAGTACGACGTCCACTGGTAGCGGAGCCATCGGCAAAGACAACGTAGTCCAGGAGATGGCACTTAATAATGAATGATATGACATGTAGTGCCCTAATAAAAACAGCAGAAATCATGGTACATGGTATTGGATTATATACATATGTGGCTGCTCCTATTATTGTGTGCTAACGTCTTGTGTTGAGGTTTACAAGCAAAATTTACACGGGTTTTTAATGAAACAAAACATGGGGCACAAAATCTACTCCCGGTACCGACAGCGTATACCGGAATAAGCGAAAACTTGCGCCGAGGCATGCGATGAGTTAACTCATTTGTGCCCCATGTTTTGTTTCATTAAAAACCAGTGTAAATTTTTATTGTAAACGTTTTTTTTTCTCTGTGCATGTGTGGTAACCCTTGTTCGTCTCCTGAGAAGCGTGGTTATCAAGGGGTGTAAAATTCGAAGTATCGACCGAAATTTTTCAATTTTTAGTGTATTAGGTAGGCATATGGACATGGCCTATGACCAGACAACTGTTCTTGAATGTACCCCCAAGTAGATCTAGACCTATTAGACGGCCTGCAAAAGTAGTTTGAAGGTTATTTCAGATACTATTTTTTGTGAGCTTGCCACATATCATCACAATACGAGATCTATGTATACATCTACAAGTAGATCTAGAAGTACAAGTAGAAGTCTACAAGTAGATCTACAACGATCGCTGATGGTTAGTAGGACACAATCTTTTTGTTTGTTTGTTGGTGCTAAAAATGTTCTCCTATTTTCACACCACTTCTTTTTTCCTAAAAAAACTCTGCATGTATGTAGTCTTCATATAAATACAGTAATTTTGATGCATAATAAGTATACTTTTAACGTGGAAATAATTTGTTACATTCCCGTTTTCAATGATACCTCAAAAATATCCATGGCTACAGGTCCTTGCGTTTACCGAGCCTGTCTTACGGGACAGGGCAGGGTGCTCTTACCTGATGGAAGATGACGAAAAATCTGCTTCTTTGGCCTAGTCCATGACTTTAAACAAGTATAAATAATCTGCTCATCATCCGCCACTATGCATTTGCTTCAAGATCGTAATCAGCCGAAGTTGAGCATAACTTTTAGTTTCATGGTAGTCAAAATGAAGGATGAAGATATGTTATATAATATATGAATTCTAATTGAAATTAAAAATACAGAGAACACAAACCGAGTGTTTTATATATTTTCTGGTCATTTCACACAATATCATGTACATAATTTCCACTGCTTGCATACACATGAAACATCTGTAAAGTTCATTTTATTAAATCTGAATTGTCGTTTTTCTCTTTACTTTTTAAATTATCTCATTTACACGCCACAGATGCTGAACGACCAGGTAAAGTCAAATTGTCAGAAGATGAATGGAAGAGCAAATTAACGCCGGAAGAATTCAGAGTAACAAGACAACGTGGAACAGAACCGGTTAGCTTAGTGTAATTAGAGGCAATAGTTTCGTCATTTATTTTCCTTCATCTTTTTATACAAAAGAAGCAGAAGAAGCCAACTGTCGTAACATACTTGGAAACTCAGGAATCATCTGAGCACAGCGAGGTGGAATGAAAGATGTTAAGTGATGAGCTTTATGTTAACTAAGTGAATGTTGTTATGCTAAGTAAATTTTGTTAAGTGAATTAAGTGAAGAGTGTTATTCTAACCAGCCAGGTTATTTTGAAGTCCCTGGTAGGAACGCTTCTTCAATATTAAAGAGAGGGAGGTTTTCTGTTTTGTTTTGTAGTTTTTTTGTTTTTTAATCACGACTTTGAGGGGGAGAGTGTAGGACAGCTTAAATTTCACAGCCACGGCTGTTAACTAATGGAGACTGCATAGCAACGCGGATTCTGGGACTAAACAATAGCGAGTTCTGTCCACGCTGCCATCAGCAACTGTAAAAACTGGAACTCCGTGCACGGTGTTTATGAAAATCGTTTCCAAAAACAGAACGTGCGAAGCACAATGGATTACACCGTACATACAAATGTCAATGGATGACGAGAAAATAGGATGTCATGTTTATCTAAACTCTGTGAATACAGAACTTTGCCCGAATCACAGTTCTCTACGAATCTGTGTCCTGTAGTATTTGGGGCGTGAAGTATTAGAGCATTTCTAGGCCACTACAGCATTTGAGGTAAGGATGCCAGCACCCGTCCTCCTTTGTTTTCTTAGGCAAACCTCCAAGTATTAGTTTTCAAACGCTGGCTTGATCCAGTGCCGGTCGGTCAGAAAAAACTCCGCCCAAGTGCTAAATCGAACCAGGGACCTTCGGATCGGCAGGCGAGAGTACACTACCTGGCACTGAATCACTGTTGATGATATGAAAGTAAAAATATTAGTTTATACAAGATAAATGGACGGCGAGTGCCAGGATTAAGTGAACCAAGCTCTACAGCACCGACATCATAGGAACAGATCTACATGACAGCATTGCTTCTCTTACAAGACGGTTGTAAAACAGAGCAGATAGTTCTGTACATATCTTGCTTCGCTTGGAAAATTGGTATGGTGGAAATATGGAGGCGAAGACGCTGCATGACTTGGCAGTCGGCAGTCCATGACTGACATGCTGACTTTAGGGTTGGTGAACTATAGCCTACCAAGACCTTGCCTAATTCTCTGTCAGTACCTCCCCCCACCCAGTTAAAGACCCAGCCTGGCTAATGGGGCATGGATCACCATAGACCTCACGGCTGTGGAGTCTACTAAAGAAGTAACTACTACACACCCACTGCTTGCTAGCTCCACTCTGGACTAAAGAAATAGCCACCGTAACCCGCACGCTGTTCCTTGGCATCTTCACTGCATCGGCTACACAGAACACCAGCTCGCAGTTCCAGAAAGAAGAAGAAGAAGGTACCGTACCCATGTTGCACTTTCACCTTCTCGACTCTTCCAGTAAGCACCAGATGAAGAAGAATGTCCATATGTGTGAAGATCTACTAGACCTGTAAAGGGGGGGGGGGGCGGTATTAATGGCAGAAGGTAAGCAAGCTAAAGAACCTCCCCACTGGCATACTTAGAGTTACCTCCTCCTTCCAGACACGTACAGAGGCAGAAGCATCATAAATCAGTGGGAAAATGTCTTGATCTTTTTATAATTTCCTCCGGTTAGGCGTGGTCTGGAGAGCTACTGGAAAACAAGAACGTCGGGATATATCTGTGCACGTGCTGTGGAACTGAGCTGTTCGAGTAAGCTATTTTCGTTACCCTGTTGTGCAGGTGGTGTGAGGTTCGAGGCTGTAGATTTGCATCTGACATTTTGTTGTTTTTCAGAGGCCAGTTCGTCAAAGCTGACCATCAGAGAGAATTTTTGCAGAGTTATCGTTTTAAATAGGAACTTTCTAGAAGTGCCGTCATAGAGTAATAGCTTATCAGGACGAAAGGGGTTGGATGTAAACCAGTTCCCGCCGAACTCTATTCAAACCAGGCATAAACGTGGAAGAATGACACTTGTAGTATGGTAACGGTAAAATTCCCGTTTCCACGCCATTAAGGCATCTTGGGGAATACAGTGTTGGGCCCGTATTTCCACGTCTTTCAGCACGTGAAAGTGTGATGTGGTCACTATCACGCCAGGCAACATTTACCTTCCCTGGTTTCTCTGGTACCCATTTTAAGAGGCTGGGTGGAACCCGTGTACCAGAAAAAAAAAATCCCACTGCTGGAACTGAACTCGGTACCACCGGATTAGTAAACCAAGCGCCTAACCACTCAGCTAACCAGGCAACTTATAGTATGGACAGATCTCAAAATGAGATGGATATGCATCCAGAGAACTGCTCTGGAATTACGAAAGACGAGTCTGGGCAAATTAAGGAGACCCCCCCCCCCCCAGGACTCCAGAGGTAAAACCCTGATTACATTAGGGGACGTGAAAATTGCTTTGACTATCTCACAAAATTGTGAGGCTGTGATTATGGAAACCTTTGGAAACAGAGAACACTGCTTTCTAGACACTCTAGTACGCTGTATACTTTGCCCTCAGTGTAATACAGGCACAACATATCATGTAAAAGTGTGTCCTTGGTGTATGGAACTAAGCCAAAAGTGAAAACTTTGTGATCTGAAAAATTTGACTGATCCATTTGATTTTAAATACTGAAGTAAGCTTCTTTATTATCTTCTCGCTGTTTATGTTGCCTTTTCTATGTTGCCCTTTCTGTTTATGTTGCCTTTATCTATAGTCCTTTCTGTCTCCGTTGCCCATTCTGTTTCCGTTGCCCTTTCTGCCTCAGTTGCCTTTTCTGTCTGTGTTATCTTTTTTGTTGTATTTTCTGTCTATGTTGCTCTTCCTGTCCACGTTTCTCTTTCTGTCTCTGTTGCCCTTTCTGTTTCTGATTGCATTTCTGCCTGCTACCCATCCTGTCTCTTCTGCTCATGCTAAATTGTGATATTGTAGCTATCACTATAGGGAAGGATATAAGATATGCTGTCACTATTGCCATGGATGTATGTGTTATCCTACTTGTCTCTGTTGTCCTGGCTATGTCTCTTACATCTGCAGCATCTGTTGCTCTCGCAACATCATTACATCTATTGGTCTCATTTGGCTTCTGTTGTTCTGATTGTTTCCCTTGTCCTCACAATCTTGATTGCCCTCCTTTTGCCTGATGCTCTGTGTACTACTGCCTTTCCTTTTCCTCTTGTCCTTTAAGATTTTAATTAATTTGTTTGATATACTTTTAGTTCTTCTGCTAAATTTGATTCTGGAACTGGCTGGCCGTCATTCAATGATGCTCTGATTGACAAGGACATGAATGACTTGCCCGCAGTGGGAACTGCGCCAGACTCCAGCACAGGAAAGCTCCGTACCGAAGTTCTGTGTGGAAAGGTTAAAGAAACACATTGTTGTGCATATTTACTCTTGTAATTCTAAGCAGTTTATGAATACTTCAAGAAATCTTGCACAATCAAACACAAACGATTTAGTGTTCGCATTTTGTAGAAATGTAATACAGGCATACGTATCAGTATTACCAGTTAAGAAAAAAGCTGAATCTGAAAATGGGGGAGGGGGGGGGGAATAGAAATAGAGATTAAAAATTAGGCACTGTAAAGGGCTTTTTAAAAAAAAATATGGCGTTGTGTGACCTTCTTTACCTTCTTTTTACCGTCTGGGAGTTCTCTGAAGCAGTGATTCTCAACGAGGAAGGCAGGTCCCCCTCCAGGGATGAATTGCAAGCATAAGGGGAGGAAATTTACCATCATCATCTTATATCTTATATCCTTCCCGGGCCGTTAAACGTCACATAGGGCTCGCAAGGTAGTTCGCCAATTTTTCCTGTCTTCGGCGAGTCTTTCAACCTCATCAAAGGATTTTATGCCTATTAATTTGGCCTCTCTTAACAATGTCCTCTTCAGAGTTTCACGCGGTCTGCCTCTTTTTCTTCGGCCTGTTGTGTTCCACTTGATAGCTTGTTTTGGGATTCTCTGACTGTTTATTCTCATCACGTGTCCAACATATGTCCATCTCCTTTTTCTGATCACCCATGAAAATGGTTTCATCTGTCTTATTTCTACGTTGTTCTTGAATTCTTTCCACTTGATGCCGAGTACTTTCCTTATGCATTTGTTTTCAAAAGGGTCTAATTTCTTTTCTATTTCTTTAGCTGTTTTCCAGTTTTCGCATGCATAAATGAAGGTGGATATTACATTTGAATTGAATAGTCTTAACCTGGTTTTTTTTTGTGGTTATAACTTATGAATGCCATATGTTCTCAAGATTCTTGAACATCGATGCTGCTTTTGCAATTCTAACTTCCTTTCTGGTGTCACCATCCTGGTCTATGGGGCTGCCAAGGTATGCAAATTGGCTGACTTCTTCAATATCTGTTATAAAAGAATAAAACAAAATATTGTGAAGATTATTTCTAGATGATGATTGATATATAGGAGATGTTCGGAGAAACCCTGATTATAAAAAAGAGAGAATTGGGACACTGGGACGTGGAGAAGAGCTGCATAAAGGATATATTACTGACTAGTTCTGTGGGCTTGCTTGCAGTGCACCAAAGACAGTCCTTCATAACTAGTTTTCATAGATGTGTTGTGTTAAGTTTTTTTGTTCTGACATCTGACTGTTCTAATTTTCAGTGTGATGCTCATCTGGGTCACGTGTACAAGGACGGACCACAACCAACAGGGCTTCGGTACTGCATTAACAGCGTGGCCATCAAGTTTAAAAATCAATAATTAAGTCCCAAACAAATCTTTAAAAAAAATAAATAAAATCCTTATTTGATGACGTTGTAACGTTTCTTCAGCTTTATAATATTGTCAACATTACTGTGTTCTAAAATAAAACTGTCACGTGATTCGTCCATTCATCAGTCGCCGTGCCGTGCTAATAGGTTTTCACGATCTTGCTTGTCTATTTAGAACTATTCTCGTCAGAATAGGGCGGTCTGGTTGGCTGAGTGGTTAGGCGCTCTGTCTACCAGTCCGATGGTACCGGGTTCAAGTCCCAGCAGTGGGGATTCTTTTCTGGTACCACCTCAACAAAAAGGCCCCCTATGTCCACCCGTCCTCCAAAAAAATGGGTACCAGAGAAATATAGGAAGGTAGGCACGGCCAGACTGAATACTAACCACATCAGACTTTCATGTGCCCAAGGTCTTGGAAATACGGGCCCAACACCGTACCCCCAATATGCCTCAGTGGCATGGAAATGGGAATTTTCCTTACCTTATTAGAATAGCTGCTTTTTTTTTTTAATACTTCACTCGATTCGTATATTCATTAATATTTTATTCATTTTGTAATTATTTTTTTTCCTTTTGAGTTTTCCAGTGACAGTCCGTTTCTATAGCTTCTATTTCTTATGAAATGTCCGAAGAATTTTGATCGTCTCTTCCGTAAAGGTTGAACTAGTTTCGGACGTTCTCTGGTTTTTCTGAGACCATTTTATCTTTCTTATTCTAGAAAATAATATCTTCAGAGTATTCGAGTACGTTGCATCGTTCTAGAAAACCATATCTTCAGAGTATATGTCGCATCGTTATGGAAAACCATATCTCTGCTCCCATTTCTGTGTGATCTGTTCTATGTATTGCCACAGTAGACACAGAGCAATACTAGCTCTCTGTGGTGGTATAATACTCATTGTTTATTGCTACTAGTCTAAAATGTTACAGAATTTCTGTGAAACGAAGTGGATAGTGCACTAGACTTTCATAGCCTGATGGACTGTCAGGTCCAGCAGGAGACGCCCCAGTCACCCAGGCTGTGGAAATGGGTGCCTGGCCCCCATGTGGAACAGGGGCAGGAAGGTGGCCAGGGGTGGTGCTGACCACATCACCCGCTAGAGTGCCCAAAGGTCAAGGAAAATATGGGCAGCCTCGGTGGCAGTGGTTCTTAACCTGGGTCCACAGACCCCCAGAGGGTCCACGGAATGATTTGTTAGGGCCCACATGTCAGCAAATGGATTGCCTCTCTTAAATAAAAATCTTAGTATCATTAGGCTCTATTTATTGCATTATTTTTAATGTGGCATCCACAGCGGTTCTCAGACCAGAAAGAGGGTCAGGGGCAAAAAAAGAAAAAACTTAAGAACCGCAGCTCTGGCATGACAGGACTAAGTTTTTACTGAACAAAAAACAATTAAAAAAAACTTGTATATGAAGTCTGTTTCTGTCGGTTCTGTAACTATTTGTTTTCTACGTCAGTACATACGGTCGTTTTTTTTTTCCTACAGAAAATATGTTGTAAGATTTGTTTTAAATAAGCTAGTAGTGTGGTCAGCAATGAGGCATCAGTGATGCTATTTTTCATGTATGTGGTTTTTTACTTAAAACACGCTGGCATTTCTAATGGAGATAGTGTAAAAGTGTGACGTCATGACCACAGTGACATTATTGTTCGTAACATTGTATAAAACTTCCATGGTGGATTTCTTGTCCATCAGGCCTTATATGAAGTTTAATTTATTGTTAATTATCCTTCACCATAAAGAGGGGTGGAATCAGCTGAAATGTGGTTCTTAAGAAGAATTCTGAAGGTACCATGGACAGCGAGAAAATTGAAAGAGAAAGTTTTCAAGGGAAATTATAACGAAGATCAGAAAACGACAACTCGGATTTGTGGGGCATGTAGGGAGGGGAGGGGGGGGGCTAGAGCACGCAATAACAACAGGGAAGATCGAAGGTAGAAGAGGCAGAGGTAGACAGAGAGAAAAGATGTTTGATGCTTTGGCATCCTGGCACAGGAAAAGCTCAGTGACAAGCCAGTTGAGATGCACCAGGGATCGAGGGTTATGGGAGGACATGATATCCTTAGCTTGCCGGCAGGGGCCTTGAGAGAGAGAGAGAGAGAGAGAGAGAGAGAAAGAGAGATCCCTCAACACTGACGCTGTTATGTAAGTATGTATATCCGCTGTCTGTATATCGCTTGCTCTTTCTCATAGTGATAGAAGGTAATAGAGACTTGTAAGACATCATAGACAGATTGTAAAATGATCGTTTACTCTTTACTACCTCGCCAGCCCGCTAGACCCAAAATGGCATTATTCATACACGAAAACAAGGCGATTCTGTTACACTGGAATATTGATTCTGAATAGAATCAAAACTTGACACAAGCGAAGATAATATTTTGATGATCTGGCCGAGAGAGACTTCATCTTGGACACAGTGTTTATTCCTTGGCTGAATGGCCCTGCTGCCTTGTGAGTTAGGCTCTGAAACAAATCCAATTGCTAGCGGAGAACACTGCACACAACCCGGCTGAAGGTAAAAGGGAAACCAAAGTTGTATAATCCATAGATTGTCGTGGATCGAAATCAGGTCTGTATGATTTGGTGTGAAAGCAACAGTTGAATTGATTCGAGACGCGGAAGATTGAGCGAGATGGAGAGAGATGACCGCTTACGCCAGTCAGTATGGCACTGATCTGATCTTAATAGGTGCCGACTGACCACGACTTTTCAAATGCGGGCCAGCCAGTCTCCCATGAATCAATCAAATTAGATCACTCCACTTATACCTGACGTAATGTCACGTTGTTGCTCCTCAAAACATGAACGGGAGGGTTCGAAAGGTGTGAGGTCAAAAGATACCAGAGAGGCCTTGTTGCGCTACAGTTCCATCGGTCAGTCCCTTCTCAAGACAAAGCATTGTGAAGATGGAAGCGACGTCTTCTGGTGATACTGAATGTATGGTGACTGTGCTGGTACAGAGAAATGACAACTGCGGTAAAACAGCTTCTATTAATAAAAAGTAGATATAGGTATATGGCTCACTTTTACAAAAAAGATACAAAGAGTTAAAAGGCTTAATTTTTCGTCTATTTTTCGTGTTTTTATTTGTTGTGTTGTTTTCTGTATGTGGTCCTTGAAAAAAGGATTTGCCGAAATATTGGACTGTTGTATGTTCTTCATTTATACGTACTTATCTTATTTTCTGCCACTGATTCCAGCCCACTTTTCTCATACCTTTTTTATGTTTGTAACAGATACAAGAGATAACGGCTCCGGTAAAACTGGTTATAGTAATAAAGGTAGACAGAGGTGTATGTATGGTTCTAGTAATAAAGGTAGACAGAGGTGTATGTATGGTTCTAGTAATGAAGGTAGATAGAGGTGTATGGTTCTAGTAATAAAGGTAGATAGAGATGAATGAATGAATGAATAATCTTTATTTTTCAAGGGTAAAGAATTGGGCACGCAGGCCCGTCTTACATTCTGCCCTTCATCACTCCATCTTTCATTCTTCCCACACACTTGATTTAGTAAAAAAAAAAAATACAAATTAAATTTGGAAAAACATATCAAAAGAGTGTAAGATTTAACTATTACATTCAAGGTAAAAGAGAAGAAGTAATTAACCTAATAAAATAGCACTCACGCACACATACACATGCAGACATACACATAAACAAAAATACATTGTAAATCATCTTCTAATATATGTTTTTTAACAAACATTAAAATAATTTCTAACAATATCTAACAAGTTGCTTTTCTAACTATGTCATTGAAGTACTTGATGGTTTACGAGCCATGTGTTGAGAGAGTGCTGGCTATTTTATGGAGGCATATAATTACAAGTAAGTAAATAATGAAACAGGTTTGAGTTAAAGGATGAAGTATTACCAATGGATTTTAAATGCTACGGGAGGGTGTTCCAGAGCTGTACTGCAGAGTATGCAAGGCTTTTCTTGTACAGATCAATCCTGGGTTTAGGAAGAAGACAGTTTTTTAAACGCTGGCTATGTTTAGTGTTATACGTAAACAGTGACCACAAGTAAGGCGGAGCATTGTGCGACAGAATTCTGTGAACAAACTTAACTTTGTTAAAAATGATTCTATTTTTGAGGGGTAGAATTTTGAGTTGTTTGTGTTGATCTACAGTCTGTACTGGGTGTTTGTCACAAATAAGATTTAATGCTCGCTTGTGAAGTGAGTGGAGCCTTTTTGTGTTTGAGACTGAGCATCCATCCCAGATTGTGGAACAGTAATCTAAGTGTGTTTGTATGTGTGATATGTAGTATATTTTTCTTGTGTCTTTGTCGATAAAGTGTTTAATTTTGGCTAATTGGTAAACTTTCTGTGCAATCAAATTTGTTAGGTTATGTACGTGAGAATTCCAAGTTAAATGCTGATCAATGATGAGTCCTAGGGTTTTATGTTCATGAACATTTTCTATTGCCTTAGTCCCAGCACAAAGCTGTAGTGACGTTTTAGTTGCATTTTGCAGTTTCTGTCTTGTAGTGATGAGCATGGATTTTGTTTTGTTGGTGTTTATCAACATACCATTTTTATTACTCCATTTCATCAAACTGTTTATATCATTTTGGAGCGTTGTCTGTAGTTTATTGATGCCATATTCACTATTGTAAACAGTACAGTCGTCAGCGAAAAGATCACATGAAGAGTGCTTTAAATGTAGTGGTAGGTCGTTAATATAGATAGCAAAGAGAAGAGGACCAAGAATGGAGCCTTGAGGAATACCAGTATCAACCGCAGACGAGCCAGATATTTTGTTTCTAAAGCAAACTACTTGTTTTCTACCTGAGAGAAAAGATGTAATACATTTTGTTAGGTCCGGGTGTAATCTATAGCCTTCCAGCTTTTTTGCAAGAATTTCATGATCAGTCATATCGAAGGCTTTCTTAAAATCAACAAAGACAGCACCACACAATTTGTCATCATTTATATTAGACAGCCAGCTTTCTGTCATTTTAGTTAATGCTGTGTGGCAGGAGTAATTTGGTCTAAAACCTGACTGACTGTCTATTAGTAGATTGTTTTCTTGCATGTGGAGCAGAGTTAACTTTTGTATATGTTTTTCAAGAGGTTTTGATAGTGATGACAGAATGGATATGGGTCTATAGTTTGAGAGGTCACTAGTCTGTCCAGATTTAAAAAGAGGAAAAACTTTGGCGAGTTTAAAAGCGTCAGGGAAATATTTTTTGTCAATACACAAGTTGTATAAGTATGTTAGTGTGTCTGTGATAACTGGTGCAGCGTAGCGTAGTATCTTGTTACTAATGTCATCACATCCTGCTGAGTTAGTGTTCTTTAAGGACCGGATGTAGTTATAAACCTCACCGACTGTGAGGAAAGGAATATTAGTTTGTTTTAGCTTTACACATTTACTGTCGCTGAAAGTTTTCAACACGCTCAGGTCGCAATTAGGGGTCGGTAATGAAGATTTTAGAATACTAATTTCTTCCCTAAAATGTTCACTGAAGTTAGTGCAAGTATGTTCACCATTAAGTGTTTGTGGGTCAGTTTGCTTCCTTTTATTTACAAGAGTATTAATCGCTTTCCAGATTGATTTACTATCAGTTTTGTCTTTCACTAAATTTCTGAAGTAATTTTTCTTTTCCTGCCTAATTAAATACTGCACCTTATTTCTAAGTGAACGATAGCTACTGAAATTTCTGTTTTTGTGAGCTTCATCCCGTTTCCTCATCAGTTGCAATATATCGGGAGTTATCCACGGGGATTTTGTTACGTGTTTTGCTCTCATTTCTTTGATGGGGACATGCTTGTCAAAAATATTTCGAAATATCTTGATCCAGTATTCGATAGCCTCATCTGGATTTGTTAAATGGAAAACGTACGTAAGAGGCGAAGCTTTAGATCAGTTAAAAATAATTCCAAGTTAAAGTTTTTAAAGTTTCTATATTTGATGCTGGTATGTTTGTGTTTCGGTATTTTATACCCCTTATGTGACCACGTACAGCAGACCGGGTAGTGATCACTCAGCGACACATGAGGGACAGTACATTCAGTAATGTTTCCTGGATCAGCTACATAAATATGATCTATTTGTGTTGATGATGATTCAGCAACTCTAGTAGGTTCGTTAACAATTTGGGAGAAGTTGTAAGATGTTAAAATGTTCTTCCATGTAGGATTTGGCTGATTAAGATCTATATTGAAGTCGCCTAGAATGATTATGTCCTTGAATTTATGAGTTACAGCATCATCCATCATGGTCGCAAAGTGATCATACCACTCGGCTGAAACATTTGGATTTCGGTATATAAAACTAATTAGAATTGGACTAAGATTTGATATTTTGATTTCTAGCATAATACATTCAACCTCTGATGTTTCCAGGTCTTCTCTTCTACAAAATTTAATTGTGTTAGAAATGTCTCTAGCTTCCTAGCTGGGTCGCGCCTGATCAAATTAAAACCATCTATTCGTATATCATTGTCTGTGATGTTTTTATGTAATCTGCTTTCAGAGAAACCAAAAATATGAAAATGTTGTTGAAGTATATGTGTAACCTCAGGGAGTTTTCCTAACAAATGATAAACATTTAAGTGGCCAACACGTAGACCATCGTGTCGCAGCCACTCCTCCATTTTCTGAGTCACTATAACAATGTTAGAAATATTATATTTCAGTAAAAATTAAATAACTGGTCAGACTTCAATCATACAATTATAGGTATACGCTTAAGCTAGTAGAGATAATGAATCTAACTAAGTTTATAATATAGTGACAATGGAAAAAAGTACAAAAATCAACAATGCAATGAACGTTATGTAAGTGTAAATTGTAAAAGACTTGATGACAATATCAGCTGTAAGCTAGCACTAAGAAATGTCTGTTCTGCTGTAAGAACTTCTGTGGTTTTTTGTTTTTGTTCAGTTAAATTTATCTACAGAAGTTAAAGAGTGCTGGAAGTTTCAAGCTATCTAGTATCTGTATGTGGGTGTTGAGTGTTGACTGTGTAACAGGGACATCATATACGCGTGGCTCAGAGCTGCAGGACTAAACTGCATTAGATATTGTAGCTGAAAGTTCCACGAATAATGATTCGAGGTTCTTGTGTTTGTGTCCTGTACAGTTGTTGTGGTATTCCTAAGTGGTGATTGTGCAGGAGTCTCCATGTTGTTCGCTGTACTAAGTGTTGGTATAAATTGTTGAGCTTGCCGTGTAGGCAGGGGCGGGAACATGGAATCGTATAGTGGGTCAGTGGATGGAGGGGGCAATGGTAGAGAGGCAGAGGGTGATGTTTCTGAGGGTCCTTGGAGTCTTGTAGTTGGTGTAGAGTGTGTGCTTCTGGATCTATGAGATGTGGGTGGCTGTCTAAACTGTTTCTGGCTATTTGAGTGTTTTGTTATGCTCTGCTCAGTTCTTGCTGGATATTTTATATTTTTTGCAAGTATGCTGCTGCCATTCTTGTTAATGTGGATGTGGTCCCTGTAAAGGCGTTTTTTTTTTTGGGAGCACCTGTGGCTGAAGTAAAAAATGGCGTGTTATTTATAAAAACTACTGTGTTCTGTAGACAGAATGTTTTTAGTATTTTGTTGTTTATATCCACCATGCGACGTCCAGGACCAGAACAAGGTGGAATGATGGATGAAATGTTGATGGAAGTGTTAGGGTATTTTTTCTTGATGGTGGATATCAAGTCCTGTATATCAGAGGGCCGAAGTCTCTGGCCGTTCATGCTGTCATTAATGCCAACATGTACGGTCGTTCTCGTCACTCTCTGATCGACATCAAGTCGTCTCAGTGTCTGCGTTATTTTTATAATACCAGCTCCAGGTACTGGCATGACTGAGACAGTGTCTTCAGAGGTAAGTGACATCCGCTCACCATAGATTCCTTTAAGTAAGAACAGAGGTGTATGGTTCTAGTAATAAAGGTAGATAGAGGTGTATGGTTCTAGTAATAAAGGTAGATAGAGGTGTATGGTTCTAGTAATAAAGGTAAACAGAGGTGTATTGCTCAGTTTTACAAAACGACAGAGGGACGGAGTGAGGAAAGTGAGAAAAAATACAAATGGCAGAGAGTATGAAAGTAAAATGAGAATGTATACATGAAAAATTGAAAAACATAATATATCTAATATTTCGGCGTCAATCTTTTTTCAAGGATTACATATAAGAACAACACAACACATAAATAAAAAGAAGAAAAATGAAAAACTTAGCTTTGTGGCATTCTCCTAGTACAGAATACAACAAATGCGCCCTAAAGACGGGGAAAGTGGGAGCGATGAGTGGGTGGAAGACGACAAAGAAAAACAATTTCGACCAATCGGATGTCAGCGACGTGTATGTGGTGAAAGAGGGTGCACGGAAGAACAGCTGGAGGGGGGGGGGGGCAGGAAAGAAGTTGTAAATATCTTTAAAATCTTTTTTTATAAAACTGAACCATACACCTAAGTTTGCCTTTATTGTGTTCTTTCAAGGTATTGTTGATAATAAATGTATTACGATGGCTGTTTTGTTATAAGACACTATAGATTTGAAAGTGAACTTGAAGAACGGCCATGCTCTGTTGCTGCCCTAGAGATTGGCCTCCTTGCACTCAGGACACTCCCACAAGTGCTCAGCCCTTAACCTCAACGTTGTCCGTAGTGTGTGCTGGGTGACTGTGTAAATGGACCATTGATTGAACACAGCTACTGATTTTCTTGTAACAGCCATCAAACAATGTCACACTGATGACAGCAGCAGCCTAGCGTTTGAGAACCGCTACATTCGGGGAATATGGGCCACTGATCCACATGGTTTGAACTCGCAATTCAGCTACGCCTGTGTGACTTGCATGCGTTTTCTGGATTTGTTTCGCTTTGGCAATGTTAGTATAGAACGAAAAATAACCCTTGTGCTCTGTTATGTATGCTTTTTACGTGCCTCTTCTAGCCAATAGTGTGCTGCTCCATCTTCATTTCTTGGTCTAGTTCAGTTCAAGTATTTGCTCCTTTAATAGACTAATTGATATTGCTTTTCTGTTTCCTTCTGGTGTTAGTCTAATCAGTCGGCGTTTGACCTCATACTTACGACTGTTATCACCCCCTTAACCACTCTATCGACTGTGTGAAGTAAAGCACTTGGTTATTCTGGTCTGTGATAGTTGGATTCCTAGACCGTGACGAAGTGTCTTGATTATACACCTAATTTACATCCACAATCTCTCAATGACACTGCGGAATAATTTTATCCTTAACCTGACAAAGTGAAGAGTCACACACTCTATTCCCTGGCCTCATATCTGAAGTTTTATCCGACTTCTTCAAATATCACATGAACTACTCTGTAAGCACTGCCAGTCAGACCTTCAGAATACTACACGGCGGGAAAGGGGCTGCTTCATCTTAAGATAACTGCGGCTTTAAAAAGATGGCTAACAGTCATTCTGGTATGATTTGTTACAGATATGATTAAGCGTAACAAGAAATTAACGTCATCGATATGTCTCAACAAAGTATGAAATTCATTTTATAACGCAAAGATTGTTTAAGAGGTACTGTTTTATTACTTTCTTTTTCTTATTTTATGACAATGTTTATTTGAAATTGCAGTAATTTTTTTTTTAATTATTAAAATATAAGCCGTTTAAAAAAAAAGTCCCTCTTAGTTTTTGGATGTAGTGAAGAAAGAAAAGGGGAATGTAATTTCACTGAAAATTAACACTTGATATTTTACACGAATTGTCTGTACTGAGAGTCCCGTTGTTTGAGATGTCATGATGTTTCACGATGTCATGTTTTGAAGATTTGGCTGCTTGTGGCTAGCGGCTGTTACTCAGTCTTCATCAAGGTTAAAATTTTAGTAAAAATCTAACTTTTTAAAATGTCTGTCATGTCTCTTAAGATAAATTTCGTTTTCTCGTTTTACTCCCATGTTGTGTTTATAAAGCATTCTAACACAGCGACATCACACGGCAGCAACTGGGCCAATTCTTTCCTACCAACTCCTTAGTTTAATAACCGGGAATTGCTGTAGAATCTAGTATATCGCAGCTTCATCTGCCAATTTTATTTCATCTAGGTATTACTTTCTTACGAGTATTCAATTAGCAATGTAAAATTTATTACAAAAAAATTAAACAACAAACTACAAAATAATCTACAACAGTAATGATCTTTTCCTGTATATACATGATAAATAGTACATACTTTTTTAAAATCACGGGCGTGTTCTGAAATGCTTTGACGGCAAGTTTTTCCCCCGCCGCAGCCTTGTCTAACAAACTTCTGACAAAGGACGTTAAAGGGTTAAAGTATCTAAGAATTATATATATATATATATATATATATATATATATATATATATATATATATTAAAACGGCATTTGATTTGTTGCACATTGTGAGTAATCTACCAGTTTCTGATTATTACAACAGAGAGTAATAAAGTGTAATCTGTCAGTTTCTGATTGTTACAACAGAGAGTAATAAAGTGTAATCTGTCAGTTTCTGAATGCTATAACAGAGAGTAATAAAGTGTAATCTGTCAGTTTCTGATTGTTACAACAGATACAGAGAGGTCGGGTAAAGTTATTTTATCAGAAGAGGAATGGAAGGAGAAATTAACTCCTGAGGAATACAGAGTGACCCGGCAGCATGGAACAGAAAAGGTCAGTTCAAACGGTCAAGTTATTCTACAAGTGTGTTTGCGGAGTTTATTTAATAAGTGTATGTCTAGAGTTTATTTCGTAAGTGTGTGTTTAGAGTTTATTTAGTAGGCGCATTTTTAGAGTGTATGTTCGTCGATAAATGATATCGGCTGTTTCTGTGTTGTCAAAGAGGAATTACACTCGTGTATATGTTAACAATGAAGTAGATCTGTTGTTGTTGTTGTTGATGTTTTCAATATCCCAGGGTTTGCAAGTTTCAGTTATTTGCTGTGGAGGCCACGGAAGAAGTCTTGAGGTGCAAACATAGAATACTGTTTGTAGTTTGCAGTGCCTTACTTAAATGCACTACCTGGATTCAAATACTGAGATATCCGGCGTCCAACCGAATTGGAGTTTTTCATATCCGTTCTGTTTTCCAGGCTGGCCATGCGCGACACAAAGATTCAGCAGGAGTGCCATGAGGAGGTAGGGTAGGGTCTTGGTCAGATCTAACTGAACACTGTAATTTCATCACGGCTCTGGAACACTCCTATTCTTCTATGTCCTTGGAAGCCGATAAACTAAGCAATGGCCATCTAGAACCCCCTCTGTCTACACTGGCCGGAACGTCTGCGCTTCAACTTTTCGAAAGAACCAGAAACCGACCACAGCTCCGGCTCAGTGTTGGTCAATATGGCGCCCGGTCCAGGATGAGTAGTGCAGACAGTATGTCGTGACCGAGTTTCTATTGCTTATATTTACATGATTATTTCAAGAGGTCACTGAAATCAGTGTGTGCTGGTTTAAATATTGCGAAAAGTTGGTAGTAAAGTAATATGTATTGTCCTAGTACACGTGCACAGAATAACACTAGCTCTATATTTTACTACAATACTCTTTATTTATTCCTACTGATCTAAAATAGTATAAATGCCTTAGAAGGCAAGTATCCATCCATTCCTCTTGTTCTTGTGACGCTGGATGATCTGGACCATACTTCAAGAACATGAAATAGGATCACAACCGATTTCTAATAAAAGACGATTCTCTTTTCTCTGAATGTTAAGTGCCCGAGGCACATGAGGCTTCCGCGAGGGTTTTCCCACAAACGCATGTCCTGATTCTAGAGATCCGTTTTCCCCCATTCTTCCTGTAGTTGAATTACCTACAGAAATGATGTAATAGTTGGTCTATTGAACAGTAATGGAACTTACTGAAATTTGGATGTATGTATGTAGTGCCATTCGGTGTAGCTAGTACTTGTTTCTGAAATTTAAAAAAAATCGATTATACTCTGTTATATGTATATTATAATAAAAAATGATTAACTCCCCATCTGTAAAATGCTAGCCTTGGACAGGTGCACTACTTGACAACAAAGAGAATGGAACGTATGTTTGCAAATGCTGTGGCACGGAGCTTTTCAAGTAAGAATTACCTGCTCTTGATTATTAATTACAGCATTTTTTCGTAATTTCGTTTTTTTATTCCTAATTTGAATAAATTCTTATGCTCATTCAAATTATTATTATTTGCTGTGACGGATAGCGTTGGCGACCATGCTTCTTTATCTTTTGCTTTCCTTGGTGTTTTCGATCAACTCAAATGCTTTTAAATGCCACTTAGTCCACCGAAATATTTTTCACTTGGCCTTCCTCTTCCCTTAAATTTCCAAGTCGTTACAAAGTTTTCTAACTTCTGTCTTCTCACAACATGTCCGAGAAATATTGACTGTCTTTTTCTAATAATTTTAACTAATTTTTGTTCTGAAACTTCTTTGAAGACCTTTTTGTTTATTTCGCTTCTGTCCAGAGCTTTTTGTTTGTTTTGCTCTTCATCTCTCTTCAAAACCACATCTGTTGCCTGCAGTTTCTTTGTCGTCTTTTTGTTAAGTATCCGAAGTTCACAACAATATAGCAATAGCAATACTCCTTACCTCACTTATTTGTGGGGAGATGCCTGTTCTTCTACCAGGCGTGTCCATCGGGTGGCGGAACGGTCCCTAGATGCAGCGGTCACCCGTGAATATCTGAATAAACATTAACAGACCAAAACAGGTACCCTGCTGTCTTACGGATCAGTCTCTTTAGACCAGTGTTTCCCAACGTGGGGCGTATGCCCTACATGAGGCGATTTGAACATTTTGGGAACCAGTTGGATTATACAATTATTTATATTATACCATATCACCCTCTAGTGTGCTGACAGGTCAAGGAAAATATGGACACTAACACCATATCCCTATGTGCCTCTAAGGCATGACAGGATTACCTTTACCTTTTTCAGAACTTTGGGGAAGGGGGATAAGGGGAGAGACATCAAAATCTTTGAGGCGGTGAGGTGAGGTATGATCCAAAAAAGTTTGAGAAACACTGCTTTAGGAAAAAAAAAACGTATGCAAACCGAACGAAAGGGAAACAACCGCTGTACCTTCATTCCCTTATCAAGTCATGCTTCAGAAACCTGCGAATTACTCCAGGTGATTTATTATTTCAGGGAACTCGCTCATTTTAGTTCTAGTTATTCCCCCTGTATTTTCTTCCCATATAGTTCCTGTTGGTTTCTTTCGTGATGAATGACTTTATGAAGGAAACACACGATGTGTTTGCTTTTATTTCCAGAGACGCCACCGTGAGATAGAAGAGGGTATTGGCTGATTATGGTTTCTCAACCCCGACGGAAGAAGTTAGATATGGGTCACTAACAGCCTGAGTACCTTCTCTTTTTATCAGAAATCAAATTCTCCCACCCCACCCCATAGACACGCTGGCCTGCAGATACGCAACTCATACATAAATGAATGAAGACAATGAAGCAAATATAAAATCCTCCACGTATCCCACATTAAGCTCATACGAAACAACTGTACAATAAAACAGTAACAAACACTTGAACCTATCGTTATTAACATGAAATAATGTAGACTGAAACAGTAAACGACGGCTGGGAACACTGATACTAAACATGGACGTGTTAGAATAAACATCAATATTTCTTCCTTTCATGCATAGCTCATCCACCAAGTTTGACTCTGGGACTGGCTGGCCCTCGTTTTTTGACGTGCTGAATGACAAGGACGTTCCCGAGTTACCTGCACTGGCCAAGCGACCCGACACGAGTACAGGAAAGCTACGTACTGAAGTACTTTGTGGGAAGGTAAGAAGAAATTGTGTGTGTGTGTGTGTGTCTGCGCGCGTGCGCGCCCACTTTCAATTGCTTGAATACGTTCAAGTATGTTTTATACTGATTTGTCTGTAGCAATATTAATGTCCCAGTATTCTACAGCCACCACAGCTTTGCTGAAAGAGGACAATCTACTGGTATACCTCACGAGTAGCCGTGGTAATTTACACCCAACAAGGTTTTTTTTTAAACAGTAGAAGGAAAACAACCCGAGAAAGATGACTGTCACTTACTATAATTTGTTACATGGGGGGGGGGGGGGGGGGGGGGAAAGAGAGATCCATTTTCCTGTTGTGTTTTGAAATACTTTACAACTTCATGGAAAACAGGAAGTGAAAAATCATCGAGAGACACTCTGAAAATGAATAACCGCCAATGACATTAACTCTAAGCTTAAACAGTTTCAAGGAATGTCTTTCCTGGTTGCTCTCCTATATTTTTCGTATAAGCCTTCAACTATCTGAACAGACCTGGACCGTACTTAGGACATGGGCCGCCCACCATTTGTATTGCTGAAGCCGATTGTTTCATTCCACGACGATATGAAAGTCAACATACAGATCCTGAAGGTCAACATACGGATCCATGGAATTACGTGTACATTTGACAGTTCTCAAGTCAAGCGTGGAGTCTGTGCTTTGTCTCCATTCTCTCCACAACATGTTTAGCTGGCTTCTCATGCCACGCATATGAAGAAACCGGTGGCAGTGTACTGATTTACACAAGGTTAGGTTTGTCTATGTTGTAACACGACTGAACCAAGATAGATGAATCCAAATCAGGGGGTTTCTGCTTGGAACCGAAGCAGATCTTATGCCTCACAGAGTAGGCTACTATACACCCATGGTTAGCAGCAATCGTGAGACTTATTCTCCCTGGCAGTAAGTATCCGAAGCTGGCTACTTGATATCTCCCTGGCAGCAAGTGTCCAAAACACTGGCTACTTGATATCTCCCTGGCAGTAAGTATCCGAAACTGGCTACTTGATATCTCCCTGGCAGCAAGTGTCCAAAACACTGGCTACCTGACGCCTCTCTGCCAGTAAGTATACGAAACGCTGGCTACCTGACGCCTCTCTGCCAGTAAGTGTCCGAAACGCTGGCTACTTGAGTACACTAACCACCCTGACTAGTCCAACTTTCAAAAGACAAAAGGAAAGGTATGCAGTGGGGAAGGTTCTGCCAACACGGTCGTACACTTATCTCAAGCTGAAGAAATGAGAAAACCAGTCGCTAACAGGAATCAGCTATATCACGTCTGGTGAACTAAGGAAAAGGAGACTGAACAACAGAAGACTGCAATGAAAACAGATTCTAATTTTTCACAGATGTGTGCTTATCACTCTTATACTAATCTTTAACACGGACATGACATTCAAGATAAATATAAAAAAAGTACTTTACAATCTCCAACAAGAACTAAATCTGAATGTAGTAGTTTTCCTTCCAATAGATTAACATGGTTAAATGTTTCTGTGGACAAGTATGGGTAAAATCGGCCTCGAGTAAAACTACTTGGCAACCTAAACGCTCGACAAAAGTTCCAAAACAATTAAAATGTGTTTGCTTCAAAGCCATCTTCTTTAGCGAAAATAATCATTATTGTTTAGTTCATATCATTACAGAGTTATCTTATTTGTTTTTGTTCTTCTCAGTGTGATGCTCATCTTGGTCACGTGTTCAGTGATGGCCCACAGCCGACTGGTCTTCGATATTGTATAAATAGCGTGTGCCTGGAATTCCAGCCGGACAGCCAGTGAACTGCTAGCAGACACAGAGTTATCTCCCTCCGTGCACTGACGCTCTTTATTAATCAGATTCCCGTGTTCAGTGTTGGAATACTCAAAATTCTCCTCGTAAACCTCACTCAAGATGTTCACCAGTGTGACAAGTTAAAAATGAGTCTTTGTCCATATAAAGACAGTTTTGTGTAATAAAACAATGAAGACACTGTACATGAGAGCTCATGATTGTTGCACGCTTTACAAAATGTGCATTAATTTATTTTTGTGCAAAAAAATATGCTTCAACTGGCTTTACTTTTATTTCAAGATGTAAGAAATATGTGTATTAAATGGTCAATTTGTTTTGTTTTCCTCAGTAAAAATTATATATATATATATATTGCTTTGTTTCATATTTTTTTAAAACTCGCAAGCATCAAATATGTAATCAGAATTTACATTACATCCTGTGTACGCGATATATTCAGATGAAAATTACAACGGGCACAAAGAAACAGAACAACTATGACATACAGTATCATAAGAAGAAGTAAAAATGCAGGTGAAAGGAAAGCACGACACTAAATGAAGACACAGAACAGACAGTAGATATTCCAGACTATTCAGAAGCTAAACAAAACCACCAGTTTTTAGGCCCTCAAGCGGGACAATGCAGACTACAAGTCTATCTACGTGTCCTATCACGGCGTGTTTGCTTTATTTTGTGTATGTATACCTACATAAACATCTTACATCCTTCCCGTGCCGTTAAACGTCACACATGGCTTTCATGGTAGTTCGCCAAGATGTCCTGTCTTCGGCAAGTTTTTCAATCTCATCAAGGGAATTGGCTTCTCTTAACAATGTCCTCTAGAGTTTCGCGCGTACATGTATATGTGGGTAACCATATGACATTATACAACTTCATAACTTGAATTTTAAAACGTTTCTAAAGAGAAAAGAACAAAGTTCCAACAAAGATGACAACGGAAATCTATGTAAAAGAAAGTGAGCGGAAATAAAAGTAATGAAATATTTCAGTCACAATCAAGGGCAACAAATGATATAAGGAGAATGCTCTTGTCTCCCTTGATTGTTACCTCCCTCATGTTGTCCACGCTATGATGATTTTAAATCGGGTGGCGTGGTTTTAGAGCATAAGCTCGTGCTGATGACTGATATGAGCAGAGCGGTTACATCAGGCAGGAATTTCACAGGTAAACACAGAGTGAGATTATACTAGGACTTGAGAAGCAGTTACAAGAACATAAAGGATGACATACATGCTGCCTCTATAGTCAGGATGGAAAAGTTACGTTCAAAAGCCTCTCATAACGTCCTGTCACATTTCCACGCATTTTTGGAGGTCATTTGCTACCATAACCTGTTCATATTGTGAAAAGCAGACAGCAAGTTGGCTGAAGGATAATGCTTAGTTTGCAAAATGAGATGAGAATCAGCCAGTTTTGACTCTGGTTCATTATGTGAGCACTTTTGTCAAGATTAACTCTTTCCGTGCCGCAGGAAGAAACGCGGGCGTGTAGTGGAGTGCGGGAGTAAAAATGCGGATCTTGATATATTAGGGGGTATAGTTATAAAATCAACAGAAATGTACTCAGAGTAGATAACAAGTTAGTGGAGGAGGTCAACGAATTTGTATACCTTGGCAGCAGAGTAGTAGAAAATGGAGACAGCACAGAGGACATCAACAGCAGACTTACTAGAGCAAACCAGGCTTTTGCAATGCTACAGAATATATGGAAATCAAATAAACTAAGCATAAATATGAAAATCAGGATATTTAAGAGTAATGTTCTAAGTGTACTACTCTATGGTAGTGAATGCTGGAAAATCACCAAAACCATAGAAAACAAGTTGAATTCTTTCCAGACTAAATGTTTACGTAGAATTAAAAAAATATTTTGGCCAAACACCATAAGAAATAACATCTTATTGGCAGAAATGCAGATGAAACCACTGACAACAATTATTGAGGAAAGACGCTGGCGATGGTTGGGACATGTGCTCAGAATGACTGACAACTCACTACCAAAAATAGCACTAAGATGGACACCACAGGGGAACAGAAGTAAGGGTAGACCAAAAGAGACATGGAGAAGAACAACAGAAAGGATGTTGAGCAATAGAGGGCTCACCTGGGCAAGAGCAGAAAAAAAGGCGAAAGACAGGCATTTGTGGAAAACCCTTGCGGAAGCCCCATGTGCCCTGGGCACTTAAGGTTCAGAGAGAGAGAGTTATAAAATGGAATGGAAAACAGTATTTCCATGCACTTCCGTATACTTATTATGTTTCAAAGTATAACTAAATGTATGAAAATTTCATAAATGCAGAGTTTTTTTTTAGAAAAAAAAAGAAGTAATGTGATGTTTTTAGACAATGATTGTGCCCAGCTCACCATCGACTAGGTCTAGATCTACACTACTTACCATCTGAGATGTCTAGATCTACTTGTCGATCTCGTATTGTGATTCTATGTTGCATTCTCGCTAAATTAATGTCTGAAATAACCTTCTAACTACTTCTCCAGTCGTCTAAATATGTCTAGATCTACTTGGGATACATTCAAGAGCAGCGGGGTGGTCACAGGCCATGTCCATAGCCCTATCTACGTCGTCAAAAATTGAAAAATTTTCTGTTTCTCGTCCTTTTTCTCGCTCGGCATCGCTCATATCTAAGGACTCTTCCATCATTTTGAAAAGTGTCACCGGAAATGCGGACGAAATATGTACAATCTAAATGTTACACCGGTTGTTTTATTGAAACAAACCAAGCGTCAAAAAATTGACGCCTGGTAAGCAACGGGGGTACAGGAAGCGTAAAAAAATTGACGCCCGGCACGGAAAGAGTAAAATATTTTGCAGCAAAATAAAGAACAAAATTTCACAGGTACATTTAATTCCCACTGATGTTCATAAAGTATTTTAATTTTATATTTTTAAAAAGTACAAGGTACCAAATGTTGTATTAACAAAGCCAATATTTTGGAAAGTACGCTATGCAAGGTGAAAGACAGGTACAACTGTACCAGTTTCAAAAACTCCTGGGGTGATCACGGGGTTTATGGTGCAATTTTACAAAACAATAAAACAGGTGGAGGGAGAGGATGGATGGAAGACAAGGTAGCAACAGTTAGTGTGAACAATGAAATTTGTATGAAAAATAACAATAAACCAATATTTCAACAAAACTGCATTTATCAAAGACAACAGAAAAGGCAAAACAAACAGATAAAAACACACAACTATACTTATATTAGTACCTTCCCTTCCACTCCCCGTGGCCCTCTCACTTCTATGTTTTTCTTATTCTCCTATGAATCCAAGTACTCATTCTCAACAGTAAAAATTTATTCAAGTAACTCATTCTTAACTGTAAAAATTAATCCAAGTAACTCATTCTCAACTGTAAAAATTAATCCAAGTAACTCATTCTCAACTGTAAAAATTAATCCAAGTAACTCAATCTCAACTGTAAAAATTAATCCAAGTAACTAATTCTTAACTGTAAAATATTAATCCAATTAACTCATTCTCAACTGTAAAAATTAATCAAAGTAACTCATTCTCAACTGTAAAAATTAATCCAAGTAACTCATTCTCAACTGTAAAAATTAATCCAATTAACTCATTCTCAACTGTAAAAATTAATCCAAGTAACTCATTCTCAACTGTAAAAATTAATCTGAGCAACAGAAACAAAATTTTGAAGACTGATAGGACCATGTGTAAGAAACTGCTGCATGCTCTGTAAGCCAACAGAGATTATCAACCAACTTTTATTTCACTCACACAAGTTGTCTGTAAATAACGAAAATCATTCTATGCTCATATACTTTCCAAAAGTAACTGCAAGCTCTAGTCCTATATCAACACTTCAATTTTTACTGTAACTTTAAAGACTGGAATACAGAAAAAAGCAAACAATCAAAATACTTATAAAGCTCCACTACTACTTTTTGTTTTGGCTTCCTTGGACGCTAGTCCTCTCAATGTCCTTAAGCAACTCTTGATGGCTTCACTCTCCTGTGAATAAAATAAAGAATGAGTGTAAATCAGTACATCTTATTGTCTGCAGACCATTTATCTCTTTCATTACAGAATTACACTGCTTCTTATAATGTACTGTCACATTAATGAGCAAAATCAATTGTATAAGAACACCTGCTGAACAAAGAAAAAAAAAACTGCCAACTTTGTTTCTCCAATACAAGTTGGTTTTAAAATTAAAGAAAAAAATTACAGCCATGTGCAAACTTACAGCTGACTGAGTTATGGTTGTTTGTACTTACATACCACAGAAATAGCTGAACCTGCCTGCTCCATGTCATATGCATTAAAAAAAGTAAAGATAGTCCCATAGCAAATGCCGTAGGGGGTGAAGCGTTAGAGACCTCATTATGCTGGGTCATCAGCGTATGAGGTAGGGTGACCAGTTCCTTTCCTCGCTGCCTTTACTTCCCAGATTTTCTCTGGTACCCATTTTACGAGGCTGGGTCGACCTCGGGGCCGTATTGGTCGGAAAAAAAATCCCGCTCAACTGGGGATTCGAACCCTCGACCATTTGGTTGCTAGACAAGTGCTCTAACCACTACGCTAGCCGGTCATATGCATTACACTTATCAATTGTGGTGGCACTGCCAGCTATATAATACTACACTATACACATCTAAGTTATACTATAACAATGTACCTCATAAACATGCATGGGAGTGTGTATGTACATTTGGGCACTCACTTTAAAAAATTATTACGGTATGATCTTTTTTATTTAATGTGTTGTGATTCATAATTTGAGATTAATTTCCAGGCAGAAATCTGTAGCAGCCACAAACTGGGCTATCAGGCAGTTCCATGAAGGATTTCTTACTATGCATGCTGGCTTCTCTGCAGACGATATCTATACAGTTTCTATTGTTCTGTTGGCTAATTACATCATATAAGAAAAGACCTGCCTTTTGGAAATGTGTATCCTGATAACTAGATAAAAGCAACATTCAGGGTGAATAAAACATAAGAACAGGCAGACAGCAGATCAGTGCACATCAGAGGCTGAGATGTTACCAGAAGGGTCAAAGAAACACTACATGATAGATAAGTCAGACTTGAGCAACTGACCTGCCTGACTAGAACAGCTGGCATGTCTGACTGGCAAATGTCCAAACCCAAGATGTTAACAGGAAGGGCATTACATTACTGATGGAATGCACACATATTTAGAGATGTGAAGAAAACAACACTGATTATTAACATGAGAGTTCATGTAGAAGGCATTACTTCTGCTGGAAAACACACACACACACAGACAGAGAATGAGAGACCAAGAAAGAGAATGAGAGGGAAAGGGAGAGAAAGAAACGGAGAGAGAAAAAGAAAGGGGGAGAAGGAGGGAGGGAGGGAATGACGTAGGGGAAGAGAAAGAGAGAACAAAAACTGCCTCTAATATAATTCATTCATTATGTCTGGTGTACTATAAATGGCACCAGTGTAAATCCTTACTAGATTCTAGCCATATTGAAAAAAAAAACTCTACGAGGACTTACTTGATGTGCTGTGATGCTCTTGGTAACATTTGACACAATCCAATTTACCATGTGCTCATGCTCAAACTTCTTTTTCAAACTTAACTTCTCAGCCTCGTAGTCCTGTCCACAGACATAATGAAAATAAGGAAATTCATGGCCCATCCCTCAGACACAATGGAGATAAGCTTAGCACTGCCCAAAAGTCAAATACTGTCATATGCATCATCATTAGGATGTAATGTATATTCACCAGAACTTTCTGAATGTGACAAGTTACACATCTCAAAGCATTTTCTAAATGTAATATACTGCCAGATCTAACAGAATTGTGTGAATGTGACATATTATCAAACTTCACATACTACTAACATAACTAGAAGAAAAATATGACTATAACTGAGCAAGGATTTTTAATGTAAGGATTTTATATGATTTTAAGGTTTTAATGGCAACCTGGTTGGCTGAGTGGTTAGGCACTCGGTCTGCTAATCCAGTGGTACCAGGTTAGAGCCCCAGCAGGTTTCTGGTACCACCACTATGGTCCAGCCAGTCTCTAAAAATGGGTATCAGAGAAATCTACAGAGGTAAATGCAGCTAGGCATGATACTGGCCACATCACACTTTCATGTGCCGAAGGTCATGGAAATACAGGCCTGACACTGTATCCCCAATCTGCCACAATGGTACAGAAACAGGGATTTTACCTTTTGCTACGTCTTTATAACTAATAATAAGCGCTTTTTTAAAACTTAGGGCTGGATTTGCACATAAAATTTAAATCCCACTCCTAATAAAAATTTGTAATAAGAATGAAACATCCCATAGAAAACTGTCAACTTTACACTGAATTCTCAAAATCTGATGTCTAAATATGTTTTGTAATGATCTCAGTTGTATTAATAAATCAAACCTTTTCCACAGCTAAGAGTTTCTCTACAAATCTATGTTTGCAAACAAAAATATGTAGCAGTTCTCCAAATCTAGCAGTAACCTATCAAAAATGACAAGAGATGAAATAAAAATATGAGGGTTATACTGAAAGTAGTGGGCAAAAAATTTTTTAAAATCAGAATGTATATATTGAGAAAATATAAATGTATCACCTTAATCTGCACCCTTTTCACTTATGTAGAGATCACATGACATCACTATCATGTGTCACATGATCACATGAAGCAGAAACAAAATGGTGAGTGCTAAAGTTTAATTTCGTCAACGTGCTGTTATTGAATTCCTCGTTAAAGAAGAAATCCCTGCTGCTGAAATTAAGACTTCAACTTGCTTATGGAGATGTGTGTATGGGTGCTAGCAGTGTTAGGAGGTCGGTGAAACATTTCAAAGATGGAAACACGAGCATCTAAAATATGCCTTGCAGCGGTTGCCCTCACATTGCCTCCACTGAAAATGTGGAAAGGGTTGATGACATCATTAAACAAGACAGACTGTCACAGTAACTGAAATCACTGTAAATCTTGGAATAGGACACAATGCAGTACAGGAAATGATTGAAACCCTAGGCTATAGAAAAGTTTGTGCCCACTGTGTCAACGTTTGTTGTGTGAAGATCACAAAGCTGTAAGGAAAAACTCTGCTCGCTGGATAACTGAAGAAATTCAGAAAACAGGGAAATTCTTCCACACCCTGCCTATAGCCCTGACCTGGCACCCAGTGACTACCATCTTTTCGGTTTTGTGAAAGAACAAATGTAAGGCCATCACTAGGACACAGGAGAGAGAACGTCCAGAAAGCAGTGTGTCTGTGCCTTCGGTCAGTTGGAACCGAATTATACCAGGTGGGTATTTTCAAACTTGCAGAGAGATGGACAAAAATGTGTGCAGAGAAATGGAGATTATGTTTAAAAGTGAAGAAAAGGATGCAGTTAAGGTGATACATTTTTGTGGAAAACCCTTGCGGAAGCCCCATGTGCCCTGGGCACTTAAGGTTCAGAGAGAGAGAGAGATATCTATAAATTTTGATTTTTAAAAAAAAATTTTTTTGCTCACAGCCTTCAGTATGTCCCTCATATGATGAAAAAAAAATAACAGCCATATTATAAAACTACAGAATATAGAAATAAAGTATGAAAACCTTAATGATAACAATGGATTTAATACAAAGTGACATCCTGTCACTACACAGTTAAAGTTTCTTTATTTCTGGAAAACATAATTTTAAAAAAACAACAGTAATTAATATATAATCCTCTTCTGTGCTCCTGGTAAAGCGAGCTTGTGTTCTTTGCAGCTTATGGGGCGAGGATGTTGAGATACAGCATCATGCCAGATTGGGAGTGGGTTATGGCACCAACTGACTGTAGCTAAAAAAAAAAAAAACAGGGGGTGTGCAATACTTCTTCAGCAGACTCCTTTGCCACAGGACTATGGAGAGATCCCTGCCCTATTAGTCAGGACAGGCTTGTTACTGGAGGTACCAGCAGAGAGGTGGAACAGGGATATAGCTTGTTAAACCTGATGCTTGCATGTCAGCAATGGTTCACTGCCTGACCTATTAGTCAGGACAGGCCTGTTACTGCAGGTACCAGCAGAGAGGTGGAACAGGGATATAGCTTGCTAATCCTGATGCTAGCATGTCAGCAATGGTTCACTGTCTGGCCTATTCTTATACCTTATATCCTTCCTGTGCCGTTAAACATCACATAGGGCTCGCAAAGTAGTTTTTTGCCAATTTTTCCTGTCTTCGGCAAGTCTTTCAACCTCATCAAGGGATTTTATGCCTGTTAATTTGGCCTCTCTTAACAATGTCCTCTTCAGAGTTTCACACGGTCTGCCTCTTTTTCTTTGGCCTGTTGTGTTCCACTTGATAGCTTGTTTTGGGATTCTCTGTAGCTTGTTTTGGGATTCTCTGATCATTTCTTCTCATCAAGTGACCACCATATGTCCATCTCCTTTTCTTGATCACCCATGAGATTGGTTGTTTTCAGTCATCTATCTTATCTCTGCATTGTTCTTGAATTCGTTCCACTTGATGCCGAGTACTTTCCTTAGGCATTTGTTTTCAAAAGAGTCTAATTTTTTTAGTTGTTTTCCAGTTTCACATGCATAAATGAGGGTGACTATTACATTTGAACTGAATAGTCTTAACTTGGTTTTTGTACTTATAACTTTTGAATGCCATATGTTCTCAAGATTCTTGAAGATCGATGCCCTATTGGACAGCGTATTTTCTCCTTCCACTCCCCCACCCCCCACATAAACACACATCCATAAAAACAGTAAAAGAAGAAAGAAACACTAAGACAACATGGAAATATACTTTGACAAATCACTTCATTCACTTTCTTTTACATAAAAGAAACAGGACAGAAAACATGCCTTGCAATCAATCAATTTAACACAAAATAAAACTCATGAAAAGAAACAAGCAATGAAACCTAATACAACAACAAGAAATCAGAGGGGAAGCTACAGCAAAGCAAGATATGAAAATGAAGCCAGAGTACAAACAGGGAATAAAATCTACTATACTGTACAACTCTTACTAAAATTCAAAATGTTATCCCTGGAGGTCGAGTTATCCAAACGTAGAACAACCTCAGTCCCGTATGGTCGAGAAACACGGACTGATAAAAATCTTGTAAGTTTACCATCGAATCATTAGTCTTATGAGCCATGTTATCAAAATCCTGCTTCACATTGTTATGGGAGGAGTCAGGGGCAAAATAAAACCAGAAATTGCTGACACACATTGTGACTTCGTCGAAGGAAAAGGTACAAGTAATGCTATATATATATATATATATATATATGAGAACAATGATGGAGAGATCACCAGAAGTAAAGATGGACCTATACTTATCCTTCACAGACTGCTGTAAAGCATTCAATAAAGTGAGACACACAGAAATTATAAGAATGCTGGAACACATCAACATACATAGGAAAGATCCGAAACTCATCAAAAACATATTTACTAGCAGCAATCATCAGCAATGAGGGTTGAATGAATGAATGAATAATCTTTATTTTTAAAGGTAAAGAATTGGGCACGCAGGCCTGTCTTACATTCTGCCCTTCATCACTCCATATCTCATTCTTCCCACACACTTGATTTGTGCCTCTAAGGCATGACAAGATTACTTCTATCTTTACCTATACAAATTACATTAGGAAAAAAAAACATATCAAAAGAGTGTAAGATGAAGTATTACTAATGGATTTTAAAAGGTAGGGGAGTGTGTTCCAGAGCTGTACTGCAGAGTATGCAAGGTGTTTCTTGTACAGATCAAGCCTGGGTTTAGGAAGAAGACAGTTTTTTAAACGCTGGCTATGTTTAGTGTTATAAGCAAACAGTGACCACAAGTAAGGTGAAGCATTGTGCGACAGAATTCTGTGAACAAACTTAACTTTGTTAAAAATGACTCTATATTTGAGGGGTAGAATTTGAGTTGTTTGTGCTGATCTACAGTCTGTACTGGGTGTTTGTTACAAATCAGATTTAATGCTCGTTTGTGAAGTGAGTGGAGCCTTTTTGTGTTTGAGACTGAGCATCCATCCCAAATTGTGGAACAGTAATCTAAGTGTGTTTGTATGTGTGATATGTAGTATATCTTTTTTTGTGTCTTTGTCAGTAAAGTGAGAACCAAATAGGAGCATTCAAAGACATAAAATTGAGAGTGAGGCAAGGATGTGTTATATCTCCTGACATCTTCTCCTTGTACTCTCTCTTTCTCTCTGAACCTTAAGTGCCCAGGGCACATGGGGCTTCCGCAAGGGTTTTCCACAAATGCCTGTTCTTCGCCTTTTTGTCTGCTCTTGCCCAGGTGAGCCCTCTATTGCTCAACATCCTTTCTGTTGTTCTTCTCCATGTCTCTTTTGGTCTACCCTTACTTCTGTTCCCCTGTGGTGTCCATCTTAGTGCTATTTTTGGTAGTGAGTTGTCAGTCATTCGGAGCACATGTCACAACCATCGCCAGCGTCTTTCCTCAATAATTGTTGTCAGTGGCTTCATCTGCATTTCTGCCAATAAGATGTTATTTCTTATGGTGTTTGGCCAAAATATTTTTCTAATTCTTCGTAAACATTTCGTCTGGAAAGAATTCAACTTGTTTTCTATGGTTTTTTTGGTGATTTTCCAGCATTCACTTCCATAGAGTAGTACACTTAGAACATTACTCATTTTTATGCTTAGTTTTTTAGATTTCCATATAGTCTGCAGCATTGCAAAAGGCTGGTTTGCTCTAGTAAGTCTGCTGCTGATGTCCTCTGTGCTGTCTCCATTTTCTGCTACTCTACTACCAAGGTATACAAATTCATTGACCTCCTCCACTAACTTGCTATCTACTCTGAGTACATTTCTGATGTTCACATTTTGCTTCATTAACTTTGTCTTTCCTACGTTGATCTTTAGTTCTATGTTGTTTGCATTCTGAGTTAGCTTGTTTATTTTATCTTGCATATCTTTGTGACTGCTTGATAATAGACAAATGTCGTCCACAAAGTCAAGGTCCTCCAGCACTGTGTCAAGGGTCCACTGTAATCCTCTGCGTTTGTCTGATGGTGCCTCCTTCATTAACCAGTCTACTGCCAAGATAAATAATGTTGGTGATAGTACACATCCCTGTTTCACTCCTGTTTGTACCCTAAAGCTGCTGGAGGTATGTTCTCCACAGATCACTTTGCACTGAAAACCCTCATATAGGGCTTCTGCTTTCAACATCTCAGCAGTCACTTCATCTTCACCTGGTGCCCTGTATGATTTTAGCTTCTTTATCGCCTCTCTCCTTGTACAGCGAAAACATAATGAGAAATATAGAGAACATGACAGGAATATCAATTGGCAGGTACAACTTTAACAACTTAAGATATGCAGACAACACAGTTCTGATTGCTAAAAGTGAAGGGGAGCTATGGGCTCTTCTGGACATCATGGATCATGAAAGTAAAAATAAAGGTCTCAGCCTGAATAAAAAAGAAGACTGAAGTGATGGTCACCTCAAAGAAAAGAATACCACCAAAATGTAGCATTACCATCGATGCCACAAATCTGAAACAAGTTGATAGATTCAAGTACTTATGAAAGATAACAACTGATGAGAAATGTCACAATGAAATAAAAAGCAGACATGCTCAGGCCAATTCAGCATTCCAGAAAATGAGAAACATCTTGTGCAACAGATCCATATCAATGGAAACAAGATTTCGAGTACATCGAGCCAATTCTGTTTTATGGGTGTGAAGCATGGTCTATGAATAAGAGAGTACAGCGAGAAATGGAGGCCATGGAAATGTGGCTTATAAGGATGTTTAAGGTACCATGGACAGCCAAGAAAACCAATGAAACGTCTTAAGAGGCTAGAGTTAAAAAGCAAATTACAGCAAAGATCAGAGGCAGACAAGTGAGATTATAGGACATTTTCTGAGAAGAGGAAAATTGGAACACACTGTGGCAATTGTAAAAATTGAGGGAAGAAGAGACAGAGGAAGACAGAGAGAAGTTACTGGATGGGCTGTCAGAATGGCTAGGAAGAAAATCACCAGTAGATCTCATAATCAACACAAAAGACTGGGAATTGTGGAGAGAAGTGATTGCCTAGGCCACGTGGCAGGGCCCTTAGAATTAGAATTACCATCAAATGAACACTGACTATTTATGAGTCAGTCAGACATTTGCATATCCTTTGTGGAACTTTGCCTCCCTATCAGCTCTCATGTAGACCTCTCAGTTGTAAGCAAAATGCCCTGCTGCTGACGCATTTATTTTTCAAAACATGACCTATTACTTAAGCATCTGTACTTGTCTGCTTAGGATATTTAGAAATGGTAATAATATTTGTTGTTTTTTTTTTACACCAGTCTTTTGGCAAAACAAAACCACTGACAGTGTTCTAGTAGATGCAAGATCAACCTGATGTCATTGATGTGTATTTAAGACTGCAAATGAAATGTGTTCCCTCTCTGTCATTTGTTTACTTCATTGATTTGTTGTTCTTATATGTTGCTACCTGTTTTTACATTTCATGTCCAGTTGTCTTGTAATTAAACATGTACAAAAAATGACCTGTATGATATTTTGTGCTCTTCTGGTCAGAAGTAATGGAAATTCAATATGACAGACTGTCACCATTCAAATTATGCATATTTATGTGCACATCAGCCTCTAAGCCTGGTGCACTTCACTACTTAAAATAGAATTATGATGCTGAGCCACAAATTAGAGTGCATTTTTTTATATGGCATTCCTTCAGTAAAACAAAAAAAAATTTGTAATTTAAAAAAAAAAAAATTGGCATGTGTCTAAACATTACAACAAATATGGAAAAATGTGACTACATTACAACAAACATGAGGAAATGTGACTATGCTACAACACACAAGGAGAAATGGGACTATGCTACAACAAACATGGGGAAAGGTGACTACTCTACAACAAACACAGAGAAATGTGACTATGCTACAATAAACACAGGAGAAATGTGACCACGCTACAACGAACATAGGGAAATTTTACTAACATAACAAGTGGGGAAAAATGTAACTACATTACAACAAACACAGAAAAATGTGAATACATTACAAGAACAGAAAAATGTGAATACACTACAACAAGCACAGAAAAATGTGACTGCATTACAAGCACAGAAAAATATGACTACATTACAATAAGTACGGAAAAATGTGGTACATTACAACACATAAAAATGTGGCACATTACAACAAGCATAGAAAAATGTGGCACATTACAACAAGCATAGAAAAATGTGGCACATTATAACAAACAGGAAACAAATGTGACAACATTTCAACAGAAAAAAATGTGACTACTGAACATGAAAAAAAAAATGTGGCTACACTACAACAAACATGACACATGTGATTACACTACAATGAACATGAAAAAATGTGACTACACTACATCTTACATCCTTCCCATGCCGCTAAACGTCACATAGTGCCCACATGGTAGTTTGCCAAGATTTCCTGTCTTCAGTGAGTTTTTCAATCTCATCAAGGGATGTTATGCCCATTGAACTGGCTTCTCTTAACAATGTCCTCTTTAGAGTTTCATGTGGTCAACCTCTTTTTTCTTCGTCCTGTTGTGTTCCACTTGATAGCTTCTTTGGGGATCCTCTGATTGTTTCTTCTCATCACATGACCGACATATGCCCATCTTCTTTTTTCTGATCACCCATGAGACAGGTTGTTGTTTGCTCATCTGTCTTATCTCTGTGTTGTTCTTGAATTCGTTCCACTTTATACCGAGTATTTTCCTTAGGCATTTATTTTTTAAAGAGTCTGATAGAGACTACACTATTTAATTTTAATTTTTAATTTAATTTTATAAATTTAATTTAATTATAATTGTGACTACACTGCAACAAACATGAAAATACTTTATTAAACTCTACAAGAAAATGTGACTATGCTATAGCAGACATGAAAAAATGTGATACACTACAACAAACATGAAAACGCTTGACTAAACACTACAAGAAAAATGTGGCTATGCTACAACAAATGTGGAAAAAACTATGACTACATTACAAGCATGAAAAAAAAAAGTGACTACATTACAATAAACATGAAAAAATGTGACTACACTGCAGTGAACATGAAAAAAATTGTGACTACACTACAACAAACATGATAAATGTGATTACACTACAATTAACATGAAACACTTTACTAAACATTACAAGAAAATGTGACTACACTACAACAAGCATGAAAAAAATGTGACTACACTACAACAGACATGAAAAAAATGTGACAACACTACAACAGGCATGAAAAAAATGTGACTACACAACAACAAACATGAAAAAAATGTGACTACACTACAACAGGCATGAAAAAAATGTGACTACACAACAACAACAAACATGAAAAAAAAATGTGACTACACTACAACAGACATGAAAAAAATGTGACAACACTACAACAGACATGAAAAAAATGTGACTACACTACAACAGACATGAAAAAAATGTGACAACACTACAACATACATGAAAAAAATGTGACAACACTACAACAGACATGAAAAAAATGTGACAACACTACAACAAACATGAAAAAAAAATGTGACTACACTACAACAGACATGAAAAAAATGTCAACACTGCAACAGACATGACTACACAACAAAAAAAAGATGAAAATACTTGACTAACCAGTCTTTCTTTCACTTCCTCATAGGCTTTTTGAAGTCTCTGCCTGTAGGCAGCTTCCAGCTGGAGTTCCACACCTTCCTGTTGCATGTGTACAGTTTGAGAACAAAACACAAATCAGTTTATTGCAAAATTAATATGTTAAAACTGATTTCACATGTGCCATTTTTTAATTAAATGGTCAAACAATTTAAATAAAAAAAAACTGAATGAACATCTTATCTTGCACATAACAATGTGTCAGCAATCAATCGTTTCTCTTAGACGGCCCTAAGAGATATTGCAGGTATCATGGACTGTCATTATCAGAAGCTGCTGATATCATAGATTGTACACAGTCATTGTCAGAAGCTGCTGATAATGCAGACTATACACAGTCATTATCAGATGCTGCTGATATCATAGACTATACACAGTCATTATCAAATGCTGCTAGTACCACTAAGTGTACCACCATTACCAGATACTGCTAGTATCACACAGATTGCACAGTTATTATCAGATGCTGCTAGTATCAATGATTGTACCACCATTACCAGATATTGCTAGTATCACACAGATTGCACAGTCATTATCAGATGCTGCTAGTATCAATGATTGTACCACCATTACCAGATATTGCTAGTATCACACAGATTGCACAGTCATTATCAGATGCTGCTAGTATCAATGATTGTACCACCATTACCAGATATTGCTAGTATCACACAGATTGCACAGTCATTATCAGATGCTGCTAGTATCAATGACTGTACCACCATTACCAGATACTGCTAGTATCACAAAGATTGTACAGCCATTATCAGATGCTGCTGGTACCACTGAGTGTACCACCATTACCAGATACTGCCTGTTTTTCATGTAGATATAAGAATACTTTTGCATAGATCAAATTCAGTCTTATTTTCAGAGAACACATTCACTGTTTAAACAGAAATGGAGTGAAAACAGAAATATTCACTACTTAACTCTTCCCGTGCCTTTGGTCATTGTAGCGACTGTTCCGGTTTTCTGATTTGTGCCTATAGTCGATACAGCAACTCTTGGTTTGTTTCATTAAAACAACCGGTGTAACGTTTAGACTGTACATATTTCGTCCATGTTTCCAGTCACATTTTTCAAAATGGTGAAAGAGTGCTTAGTTACAAGTGATGCCAAGTGAGAAAAAGGGAAGAGAAACATAGAAAAATTTTCAGTTTTTGATGATGTAGATAGGGGTATGGACATGGCCTGTGACCACCCCGCTGCTCTTGAATGTATCCCAAGTAGATCTAGACATATTAGATGACTGGAAAAGTAGTCAGGAGGTTATTTCAGACATTAATTTAGCGAGAATGCAATACAGAATCACAATACGAGATCGACAAGTAGATCTAGACATCTCAGATGATAAGTAGTGTAGATCTAGACCTAGCCGATGGTGAGCTGGGCACAATCATTGTCTAAAAACATCACATTACTTCTTTTTTCCTAAAAACCTCTGCATTTATGAAATTTTCACACATTTAGTTATATTTTGAAACATAAAAAGTACACGGAAGTACATGGAAATACTGTTTTCCATTCCATTTTACAACTATACCCCCCATACAGATCAAGACCAGCGCTTTTATTCCGGCACCTAATTGAACGTCCGTGTTTCTTCCTGTGGCATGGGAAGAGTTAAACAGAAACGGAGTGAAAACAGAAATATTCACTATTTAAAAAAGGAAATGGAGTGACAATATAAACAGAAATTCTGTAAATTACTGAAGGTATTGATAATCATATGAAGCTGTCAGGATTATTTTAATCTAAGAAAAAAAAAGGGACGCCATCACAGAAATCTCAGGATTACAAAAATATGAGGCTTCTGTACATGACAATAATTATTAAATTACTAAGAAATGTTTTAAGATGTTCAGTGAATTAAGTTTAAACATTCTCATCATCTCTGAACTTGAAACTGTGGATGATGGCATAATAAAATCTCTCTCTCTCTGAACCTTAAGTGCCCAAGGCACATAGGGTTTCCGCAAAGGTTTTTCACAAACGCCTGTCCTTTGCCTTTTTTCGCTAATGCCCAAGTGAGCCCTCTATTGTTCAACATCCTCTCTGTTGTTCTTCTCCATGTCTCTTTTGGTCTACCCTTACTTCTGTTCGCCTGTGGTGTCCATCTTAGTGTTATTTTCGGCAGTGAGTCCTCAGTCATCCAAAGCACACGTCCCAACGATCGCCAGTTCTTTCCTAAATAACTGCTGTCAGTGGCTTCATCTGAATTTCTGCCAACAAGATGTTATTTCTTATGGTGTTTGGCCAAAATATTCTTCTACTTCTTCGTAAACATTTAGTCTGGAAAGAATTCAGCTCGTTTTCTATAGTTTTGGTGATTTTCCAGCATTCACTTCCATAGAGTAGTACACTTAGAACATTACTCTTAAATATCCTGATTTTCATTTTTATGCTTAGTTTTTTAGATTTCCATATAGTCTGCAGCATTGCAAAAACTTAGTTTGCTCTAGTAAGTCTGCTGCTGATGTCCTCTGTACTGTCTCCATCTTCTACTACTCTACTACCAAGATATATAAATTCATTGACCTCCTCCACTACCTTGTTATTTACTAGGTTGTTATCTACTTGTTATCTATAATAAAATAAAGATATTTATTTTATTTAAAAAATCAAATTCTGAGCACTGTTACATTTACTGCATCAATGTACATTAAATTAACGAAAGTTAAAGAAAGATAAAGTAAAATAAATATTGCTATTCAAACATATACCAAACATTTCACTTGAAGCACTATATATACATCCCATACACACACAGATATGTGTTCTAGATAATTACAACTCTAGATAATGGGTTCAGCAATCCATGAAGATCAAATTTACAAAAACTGAATCTTCTTATATCTTATATCCTTCCCGTGCCACTAAACGTCACATAGGGCTCGCAAAGTAGTTTGCCAATTTTTCCTGTCTTCAATGAGTCTTTCAACCTCATCAAGGGATTTAATGCCTGTTAATTTGGCCTCTCTTAACAATGTCCTATTCAGAGTTTCACGTGGTCTGCCTCTTTTTCTTTGGCCTGTTGTGTTCCACTTGATTGCTTGTTTTGGGATTCTCTGATCGTTTCTTCTCATCAAGTGACCAACTCCTTTCCTTGATCACCCATGAGACTGAATACAAAGCCTTAAAATTTACTTTGTCCGTTAAGGTCAGTATGTCATTCATTCAGATCAGCAGAACAAGTCTGGACTTGTTTAAACTAGACTAAGCAAAAAAATGAACAAGTGAACAATGAATGAGGTAGCTGAGCAGTAGAATTTGTTTCAAGTGAAGATTATATATTGTTTTCTCACGCTGTTTTCTTATTTATTAAGTAGGATATCATAAAGAAAGGAACCGACAATTAATGAGTACATTCTCTGTCTTGACATGATCAAGTGTTAGCGTACAGTCAAAAAACAGGTGAGAAACACTCAGAACTGAGTGCAACACAAAGATGTTTGAATACTCAGCAGCAGGCAAAAATTACATGCCTGAACTTCAACAAGCGGAACACAAAAATGTCTGAATACCTGGCAGAAGACAAAGATAACATGACTGAACCTCAGCAAGTGGAACACAAAGATGTCTGAATACCTGGCAAATGATAAAGATAACATGACTGAACCTTAGCAAGTGGAACACAAAGATGTCTGAATAACTGACAAGAGACAAAGATGACATGACTGAGCCTAAGTGAGTGGAACACAAAGCAGAGACAAAGATGGCATGTCTGTGCTTCAGCAAGTGGAACACAAAGATGTCTGAAGAATCAGCTAGAGACAAAGCTGCAAGAAACATTTTGTCCACTTATGATATCTTAAAATATTCCATCCATAATTCATGTAAGCAACATATTCTGTGTTTATCTAAAGCCCGCGAGCCCTTTCATTATTTTCCATGAATTATATCTCTTGATTTATGAACACTATTTTACTTGCCCTGTATAACCTCGTTGATCTAGTGACATTGTGCCTGCTTTTCATCTGCACAATGTTCTAACCATTAATTGCCATAAAGATATAAAGACCACTATTCTGTAACCTTTGATTACTTAATGGCACCTGACAATTTTAAAAGTAATAAAATTTACACTGAAACATGAATTATTTACAGCACATTTACCCTCTTTGCTTGATATACGTGCTTAGCTGTTTCAGTCTGCTCTATCAGTTGCTCATTTCTCTTGATGTTTTCCTCCTTACCAGCCCTCATTGCTCTAAGTGGTCGCGTGTACATAATCATCTCCTTGATCTGAAGTTTAATGAAGGAACAATGAAAGCAAAAAGGCCTTACTAACACTTTAAACAGATTTCAATATTTATGAGAAGAGGAAAAATTGGAACACACTGTGGCAACTGGAAAAATTGAAGGAAGAAGAGACAGACTAAGACAGAGAGAGAAGTTACTGGATGGGCTGTCAGTGTGGCTAGGAAGAAACTCACCAGCGGATCTCATAATCAAGTCTAATAACAGGGAACTGTGGAGAGAAATGATTGTCTACACCACGCAACATGGCACTTGAATTGAATTGAATATTTATGTGTAAAGTTCAAAATTCCAAATTAAATTTGAAGAAGAGAACGCACTAAAAATAACAAATAAAAATTTGAAAATATTTTTTAAACTTTCAGATGCGGCTAACACCATAAGAAATAACACCTGCTGGCAGAAATACGGATGAAGCCACTGACTTCAACCGGTGAGGAAAGATTCTGGCAATGGTTGGGACATTTGCTCTGGATGACTGGTCACTCATTACCAACAACAGCACTGAGCTGGACACCTCGGGGGAACAGAAGTAGGGGTAACTAAAGGAGACATGGAGAAGAACAACAGAGAGGATACTGATAAATAAAGAGCTCACCTGGGCAAGAGTTGGGGGGGGTGGAAGATGAAAGATAGGTGTTTATGGAAAACCCTTGCAGAAGCCTCGTGTGGCTTAGGCATCCAAAGGTTCAGAGGGAGGAGAAAGAGGACGTGGCTGCTTTAAAACCTGAAAATTTGTATTCAACCATTTTTTTTTTTAACTTAATCCTCTCACTTCTAATACAGATTATGATCATTTCACATCTTTAAAAATTCTTATTTCAGAACTTGAAACTGGTGAACCTCAAAAATAGTAGACATGCAATAAAAGTTGTAACTCTCAATTTCAGGGATGAAAAATTGATATTTCCTAATATATTCTTATAAAAGAAAGTTATATGATTCCATAAAGCTTGCAAAGAAAACAACCTTCTCATTATGAAACTAAGCTGATGAATAACTATGGATAATGATAAACTGTGCTTCCTTGTGCAATATCTGAAAAGTAACAACAGTCATGACTGATGAGATTTCAATATTATGAACTGAACACAAATAATATATCATATACTAAAAGAAATGAACGATAAACGAGAAATATTTTATGACTTTTGCATATTTTTAATTAAAATATGTATTTTTATTCATTTTCCCATCATTTCTAATGGGTTATAATTGATGACTTGACATTTTATAAAACAATCATGTTAGCTGAAACGTTTGAATCTGTGCTGTTAGTGTAGCTGTAAATCAACAATGGCTTGGTATTTTATAAAGATTCTTAGTTTTTTGGTTTTTTTTTTTACCATCATACAAAGCATATTTACAACATGATTGACTGACATGTGCCTGTTTGTTAACATAATTATGACTGCATTAACCAGTTAAGTTTCAGTACAAAAACAGGTTTCATAGGTCTAAGCTTCTTCTTCCATGCTGAAGCTTGCTGCACTTTCTTACCTCCCTTTCTGTTCTTTTTTTTTTCTGGGCAGTAATTTATTTAAATGAAATGGGATTTTATCATTTCACCAATAAACTGATACCAATTATGCAATGTTATGACACTTTGTTTACATGAATCCCTAGTGAGACATCCAGTGGCTTTATGATTTTCATGTTATGATTTTCTTGTATTTGATTTTGGTATGTGTGAAGTATTACTGTCCACAACACAAAAAAGGAATGGAAAAACTAATTATGTCAATCCGTAAAAATAGTGAAATGCAAAACCTCATCTTAATGTGAAGAAAACTAAATTGATGACAACTGACAAAACCAATAAGGCAGCTGAAATATGCATCAATGAGGAAAAATTGGACGAGGTGGAGAGTTTTTAATATCTTTGATCATTACTAACTAATAATAGAGATACAATGAGGGAAATTAAAAAGAGGACATCTATCGCTCTTCAGAAAGTAAAATAACTAAAGAAGATGTGGAGAGGAACAGACAGAACCACAAAAATAAGACTTTTAAGGACATGCATCTTTCCCATTGAAACATATGCCTGTGAGACCTGGACACTTGACAAAACAGCTGAGAAACACATAAATGCCTCTGAATGTAAATGCTACAGAAGAGTTCTTCAAATATCATGGACACAGAAAAGAACAAATATATCTGTACTACAAGAACTTAATATTGAGGAAGGCTAGCTAGTAAAGAAGATTAAACAAAGAAAATGTAAATACTCTGGACACATTAAATGTTGTGATAATCTAGAGAAGACCGTCCTGGAAGGGTACGTAATGGGGAGAAGAAAGAGAGGAAGACCAAGGCAAAGATGGCTGCAAGACATCGTTGATAACCTGCAAGTGAATGCATCGGCAGCAGGGCATCTTGCTTATAACCGAGAGGCCTACATGTGAGCTGTTAGGGAGGCAAAGTTCCACAAGGGACATGCAAATGACTGACTGATGTGTGAAGTAATGGTGTTGGCAGCTGGAAATCATCTGCTATCACCTTAACTAGATAAAAGAGCAAGGAGTTTGCTCCTTAGCATTCCAGAATTGCTACTCATTATTAGGTATCAAAATAATACAAGAATCCATTTTTTTTTTCGATTAAGATGGAAGAAAAAAAAAACTTTCATTGTTGTAAAAAATGTAGCAGAACCTTCATTTTATCCTCAAAATACTTTCTAATGTGTGCTCCAAACTTGTAGTTGATAAACCAGACTGCTCCCCAAAAGCCTGGAATCTCCCAGAAGTAATGATCAATAACCATGATCTCCTTGGACATCATGAACAGTGCAAGACCTCCGCCAAACACATACGGACCTGTTCAAAATAAACACATCAAAATGTGGGCTTCATGGAGACTTTCAAGAAACCACACCAAAAAAAGGGGGGGGGGAGATTAACATGGTGTTTAAATTCAGAGGCCTCTTCTACACAAGAACCAGAATATGCTGCAGGATAACCCACACACTAACCACCAAGAACTGTGTCAATAAAAGGATACAACAACTTGGAATTCTGGGACAGAGAAGCAGCACACAATTGAACTAATAAAATTTCTGTGGGATAATGAGAAAATTAACAACATTCTCCCTTCACGGTAACAGCTCTAGGATATTCACAACTGGGAGGAAAATTATTGTGAACATGAAACAAGATCAGGTGCCTGAAAGAAGAGGTGTCACACAAGTGCTTTCTCAGAAGACTGTGAAGACTGGCTTCAACATTTAATTTGATTAATGTAGGATGTCCAAATAAATTGATGACAACTGACAAAACAAACAAGGCAGCTGATGTATGTATCAATGAGGAAAAACTGGAAGAAGTGGAGAGCTTTGAATAACTTGGATCACTACTAACTAATAATGGAGATACAATGAGGGAAATTAAAAGGAGGACATCTAGCACTCTTCAGAAAGTAAAACAACTAAAGAATCTGTGGAGAGAAACAGACAGAACTACAAAAATAACATTTTTAAGGCCATGCATCTTTCCCATTGAAACATATGCCCATGAGACCTGGACACTTAACAAAACAGCTGAGAAACACATAAATGCCTTTGAATGTAAATGCTACAGAAGAGTTCTTCAAATATCATGGACACAAAAAAAGAACAAATATATCCATACTGCAAGAACTTAATATTGAAGAAGGCTGGCTAGTAAAGAGGATTAAAGAGGGAAAACTTAAATATTTTGGACACATTAAACGTCATGATAATCTAAAGAAAACCGTCTTGGAAGGGTACATAATGGGAAAAAGAAAGAGAGGAAGACTAAGGCAAAGATGGCTGCAAGTCACCGTTGATGATCTGCAAATGGATGCATCAGCAGCAGGCCATCTTGCTCACAACCGAAAGGCCTACAGGAATGCTGTTAGGGAGGCAAAGTTCTGCAAGGGACATGCAAATGAATGAATGAGGATGTCCAAAAAAGTCAATGAAAAAGGAACTGAATTAAAATCCACAGAACCCAAAATAACATAACGGGATGAAAACATAACAAAATAACATTTTTTTTTAAAAGGGAGAGACAGAGAAAAGTCAGAAGAGCAAATTGTGAAGATTCTAAAGAGAAAGCATTGCAGAAAATCACCAAAATGAGTAGACAGAAATCATCAATGATTGAGATCTACAGATAAGTTTGATTGATTATGATTTCTAAATGGCACAATTTATAGTACTGATGAGTAGAGAATATTACAAAATTTGTTACATAAAAAAACATATTTCAACATATCAGATAAAACTTATACTCTACTCATTATGTACATAAATACCTCCATACAACAAAAACCTCACCAATGTATCTCAGATAAAATAAGAAAACATCACTGCCAGATTTACTGAGGCCTTGTACAAATTTCTGAATAGTAAATCTATGTCATGATCTAGTTCTGCTTTTCATGAGCCTTCTGAGTTTGAGGTAGAAAAATCATCATCATCATGTGCCGTGCCAACTGGCATTGGCTGTTATGCTTCTCCAGAGTACACGATCCTTCATGCAGCCCATCAGCTCAGTTGGTGATCTCTTCTAAAACCATCCTGTCAGACTGTCCAGTATCATTTCTCATGGTCTTCCTCTTGATCTTCTTCCTTCTATTTTTCCTGTTGTTATAATATTTTCAATGCCCCCTCTTCTCATTGCATGTCCTATGAAAGTACATTGTCTCTCTCTTATTTTTTTTTTACAAGATTTTTTTGTCTCTCCAGCTCTTCTCATACATTCTTCATTAGTTATTTTTGCTGTCCAGGGGATTCACAACATTCTTCTAATAAACCACATTTCTGCTGCTTCCAATGACTTTTGTGCAGACCTGCCTATTGTCCATGATTCACTTCCATATAACAAGATAGGTTCAATATAGCAATTTAGGGCTCGTTTTCTAACATTCATTGATAAGGATGTGTTGGATAATATATTTCTCATTCTCTGAAATGCAGTCTTTGCTTGGCCTATTCTGTTCCTAACTTCTGTTCTACATTTTCTGATGGTAAACTGTGTAAATATCCACTGAATCAGTTCTACCTAATGCACAATTATTTCTCATCTCTTTTCATTCTAACTTTATCTGTGGAATATACAAGATCAACAATGAAAGATAACTGTGGGGTGGGATGGTAATATTAGAAGATAGCAAAAAAGAGTAAAAGTGCTGTTATCAGAGACAGCAAAACAGAGAGATGCTGGCATTATCAGATATGGCAAAATAGAGATATGTGCTGTTATCAGAGACAGCAAAACAGAGAGATTCTGGTGTTATCAGATATGGCAAAATAGAGATATGGTGCTGTTATCAGAGACAGCAAAACAGAGAGATACTGGTGTTATCAGATATGGCAAAACAGAGATATGGTGCTGTTATCAGAGACAGCAAAACAAACTGATGGTGCTATTATTAGATAGCAAAACTGAATGATGGTAGAGTTATTAAAACCAGCAAAGCAGAATGATGGTTATGCATCAGGGCAAGCTCTTATCAGACACAGTGTACTGATGTGACTGGAGCATGGCCACATGTGAGACAAATGCCTATTCTTTGAGATAATGTGTTGTTGCACCATTTCAGTCACACTAAAACAGATATGAAGAAAATAAGGGGAGATCATTCCATTTACTGATTAGCCTTCTGACTAGTGTAATTCTTTTAGTGTTTATACGGTCAAGAATATAATACATCCAAATGACATAATTACAAATCAGGAATATAAACGAAGGAAAATGGATTGGAGATACAAACCTGTCAACTCCCAATAAAACTGATTTCAACTGGGTGGTAGTAGGAGGGGTGTGGTTTGAGCCTGATTAGTGACAGCCTCTCCACACTAAATCCTGCACCTTATTTGACCACTCAGTTTATGCAGTAACTTCATACTGGACATACACTCAGTAGCCGAGCATTAAGATTACTGGGACGTGGCAAGAACAGATAACTGCACTTCCAAACATGCAGCAAAATTATGGTGAGAAGATCATCATACATATTCAAACTGAGAGAGAGATGGATACTTATAAGTCATTCATGAAAGATCTTATCATCTGTCATGAGGACTAAAGAGAAAATAAACTGGAGGGATGGTGTTATCACAGATATCAAAATAGAGGGGTGATGATGTTATCACATATATCAAATAAGAGGGATGATGATGATGTTATCACATAAATCAAAACTGAGGGTTGATGTTATCACATATATCAAATTAGAGGGATGATGATGTTATCAGAGACAGTGAAACAGAAGGATGATGATGATGTTAGCAGATAGCAAAGTGGAAGGATGATGTTATCAGATAGTGAAACAGATGGATAATGATGTTATCACAGATATTAAAACACAGGGATGCTGATGTTATCAGAGATAGCAAAAAAAAACAAAAAACCATGGGTAATGATGACTTTATCAGGGATAGCAACAACAAAAAACCATGGGAATGATGACTTTATCAGATATAGCAAAAAAAAAAACCATGGGTAATGATATCTTTATCAGAGATAGCAACAAAAAAAGAACACATAGGCAAAGATGACTTGATCAGAGACAGCAGACCAGCGCTGACTAAGACCCTACATACTTTCATATGTTGGAAACAGTATAACCAAAAACAGTGTAATGACTGACTTGTTCCCCTTTTTTGTAGTAGCAAATGTCTGAAAAACTGCTGCAGGCATATTATAGAACTGAAAGAAGCCGCACTCCTCAACAATTTCAATGCCTGTGTTTAAACATTTTCATGAAAACCATGCGCTACAAAGAACTCAAGCTGCATATGCAAGCAGACACAACCAGTTCAGATAATACTCACCTGAAACACCTGTCTTTGGATACAAGAAATCAAACCAGGAAGCTGGGAAAATTCCAAGTCTCACAGGTGGTGTTCCATCTGGCATAACTAGGTTTGGGAAATTTTTCTGATCTCTCTCTTGCCCAAAGTAGACACTGTTTACATAATCCCACTGCTCCATGCGCTCTTCATCGGTATACGATTTAGGACGGCTATGTACGGGAGTTTTTGTCTGGGCTGGGGAAGTTACAAGGAACCTGAACGCTTCTTTATCTAATGACCTCAAGATACCTGTGACGAAGTAAGACCACATGTATCCTATGAAAATAACGGAAGAACAAAAATGAGAATATTACTTTTGCTAAAAGCTACATAGCTTAAAATGATGTCAAAGAGATTAATATTTCTGGCAAAACAACAAAATGTCAGCTGTTAAATTTTCTGAAATAACATTAACAAACAAATACTGGATCCATTGAACAAAGACTTCTGTTGGTTTTGCCTAGGTTCTAATACGCGCTAAGTTAAACAACGAGTCATCTAACTGTCTGCGAATGAACACATCACAGCCAATTGCTCTGGAAGCGCAGCTTAAGAGGGCTGCAAGTGAATTACAGAGAGCAGAAGCCTGAACACAGCTTTGATTACTTCTGCTAGTACTCATCAAATTGTATACTGGCATTCATATTCTCGTGGAATGGTGCAATCATTCTGAGCTGTAAAAGTGAATAGTGAATGGGATCTAATGCTTTATAACCTCTATCTTGCTCGGTTTTAAAAGCCTCTATAAGTTCCACAATAGCAAATAAGAGGGGACATTCTTTGTTCTCTGTATTTTTTTTCCAAGTTGTCCAAGTGTGAAGATCATGATACTGGGTGATCGCCTAGCCTTAAAAACCACAGTATGCCAATGTTTAATTTGATAAACTTGTCATAACTCGACACAATACTTAACTACAAACCTAATTTATACAATGCCGCCAACATCTTTATTTTTGAACGTCAAAAACCGTCAAACTTGGAAGTCGATAACCCGGATGTTCGAGCATTTAGAGTAATCGTTCTTTGACAAGAGTTAACGAGAGAGAGAGAGAGAGAGAGAGAGAGAGAGAGAAAAGTATAGTAAACTGATCTTATATAATCTTTTCATATATTTTTATTCAACGCTACAGTTCGTTTTTGTGTACAGGCATTAGGGCTTCAGTATCAATATCCTGATAACTGAGTCTGATGTTTCCTTTTAACAGAGCATTATCGTCTTCAAGTCATTTGAAGTTAAAAAAAAAAAACTCGTCTGAAGTTTTTTTTCCTGGGGGTGGGGGAATTAAACAAAATTAAACGCCAGTTTTATCCACAACCTGACGGAAGCAGCACGACAGCAACAAGCTATCGTCTGTCCCGTTAAAATTCTAGATATTGAATTTTTACCTCGAAAAATATTTTAGCTGAGCTTTTACTAGAGTGCTGCAAATAAAATATTTATAAGTCAACAATGAACTGATGTATTGTTAATTAAATCTCAACAACAACAAAACATGGACAAAGCACATTTTGACGTGGGAGGAAGAAACCTGACAAAAGAATTACCAGGAATTTGAACCACGTAACACAATTTTCGATCAGAAAGACCACGTCAACTAAAGGAGATAACAATGGAGACTTTTCGCACTACGGATAACGTGTGGCGGAAATGATTACGCCATCAAGGTCAAATCAAATACACAAAAACATTACGTTCATGTCTTCCTTGACCTGCTAGCACAATAGAGGGTGTGTGGTCGACATCACTCTTTGTTCCAATCAGCTGTGTAAGATGACTTACAAATTTTAAAATAATACAGAAGCATCTGTATAACAAAACATACAGTTCTGTGTACACAAATGCTGGCTTCACTACTGAATAAAATGGATTCTATCTTTAGAATGGCTGCAAGACATCGTTGATAATCTGCAAATGGCTGCATCAGCAACAGAGCATTGGCTGCAAGACATCGTTGATAATCTGCAAATGGATGCATCAGCAGCAGGGCATTGGCTGCAAGACATCGTTGATAATCTGCAAATGGATGCATCAGCAGCAGAGCATTGGCTGCAAGACATCGTTGATAATCTGCAAATGGATGCATCAGCAGCAGAGAATCTTGCTTACAACCGAGATGCCTACTTGAGAGCTGTTAGGGAGGCAAAGTTCCACAGGGGACATGCAAATGGGTGACTGACCTAATAAAAAAATATGTTAGTTAAAAGGTAAAGCTAGCCCTATCATGCCATATTTGTAGAAGCACCTAGAGGATACTATAGTTATAGAGTCGTTGTTATAAATAATTTGAAATGTCGATAAAATTGTTAATGTAATTTGCCTGCGCTAAAAACATGCTAATAATGAGCTGTGATATATTTTCCCTTTAGCATAAGGTCTACCTTTTTCAGACCAATTTTTTTTTAAAGAATAAAACGAACGTAAAAACTGCACAGCAATGTGTACTTTGTTACAGCAATTCCAGCTCTTTTAAAATATATGTATATATTGACTTTGACTTTTCCAGTCCCCGGGTTTACGAGTTTTCTCTCATTTTCCCTTGTTCCTGATAATGTAACGTACAGGTCATCTTCAGCTGTTCTACATCTCCATACAGAATGTCGGTGATTGAGGAGTTTGGTGGTATTAGGTTCTTCTTAATGTCCTTCAATGCACTGCAGTCCAGCAGATGGTGCTTAACAGTTTCTTCTTCTTGTCTGTTGCAGTGAATGCAGTATGGTGTGTGATCAGCGTAAAAGTGGGTGCTTATTGAGGGTGATGTGTCCAGTTTGCATCCTAAAGATTGTGCATAGGTCTCGAAGACATAAGCTGTTGATGTTGGTCTCCAGGGTTGGGCTTTGGCATGTGTGTATATAGCGATCTTCCAGCTGTCAATCCACTGCTGCTTTCAGTTGTGTATACTGTGTGTACGAGAGCTATTTGATGCTGTGACCTGTTGGGGGAGGTTGTAATCTATTATAGATCTAACATATCCTGTGTACAATTGTCTGAGTATTGCTTTGTCAGCTCCCCAGGATGTACTTGCAAGTCGGTTGAGTAAGTTTAGTCTTTTTTTTATGCTTTTTCTGCAAATCCATCCAAGAACTTCTTAAAGCTCAATTTTCTGTCTAGTTTCACACCAAGGTATGTTGGATTTTTTTCTCTGATGATTTGAGCACCATCAAGAGTTATTTTCAGTTCAGTCTTTGCTAGTTTGTTGTTAAGAGTGAAGACTGTATATAGTTTTACTAACATTGATCTTCAACTTCCAGAAATTGCAAGAGGTTGATATTTTGAGGAGGGATCTAAATCTCATGGGTGATTAGAAAAAGGAGATGGACATATAACGGTCACGTGATTATAAGAAACGATCAGAGAATCCCAAAACAAGCTATCAAGTGGAACACAGCAGGCCAAAGAAAAAGAGGTCGACCACGTGAAAAAGGACACTGTTAAGAAAGGCCAAATTAGTAGGCATATAATCCTTTGATGAGGTTGAAAAACTCGCCGAAAACAAGAAAACTTGGTGAACTACCGCATGTGCCCTATGTGATGTTTAATGGAATGAGAAGGATTTAAGATGTTAGGTTATGTTCCCGACTATCAAAATGTAAAGTAAGAGCAAGTTATTGATATCTTTTGAAGTCGTTCTCGTACATAATAGGACTGAGATGATGTTGATGATTTCAATAGTCCAGTGAAGGGAACATGGGGTTATATTTGGCAATCCATTGGGGTTCTGTAATCACACAAAGGTAAAGAATCCCTCATTTAAAGTGTAGTTTTACATAAGATTTTTTTCGTACAAGAAAAGTACAGTCACTAGTGAATTATCTTCCTATGTAAAAGACTGGAGAACCCTTACCATGGCACTCTAGTCAACTCATCTGTAAAACTTGGTACCTTACTCACTTGTGCTGAGCAAATCTGCCCGTGAAAGTAGACAGTCATACTATTTAGCATCATGTACTTGCTATGGTGGTTGTTCTTTGCCCAGACAAATGTAGCTAGTGCTGACCTACATTGGTCTGTATCTTTATTTTTCCTGTCCACCTGCTGTGATATGGGTGAAGACCCATATTAAACAATGAGTCATATGTGTTACAGTTTTTTTTAAGGTAAGAGCAGTTATTTTAAATAAGGAAGCACACAGTTATGATACTTCAACTTTTATGTAAACTATGTGCTTTGAAAGCTGGAGATCAACTAAAGAAATAGACAAGAAATTAGACTGTTTTGAAAACAAATACCTCAGGAAAATACTTGGTATAAAGCGGAACACAAATTTAAGAACAACACAGAGATAAGACAGATGAGCAAACAAACAACCTGTCTCATGGATGATCAGAAAAAGAAGATGGTCATATGTAGGCCATGTGATGAGAAGAAACAATCAGAGGATACCCAAACAAACTATCAAGTGGAGCACAACAGGCCCAAGAAAAAGAGGTCAATCACGTGAAACTCTAAAAAAGACATTGTTAAGAGAGACCAGTTTAGTGGGCATAATATCCCTTGATGAAGTTGAGAGACTCACTGTGAACAGAAAAACTTGGCAAACAACTACGCGAGCCCTTTGTGACGTTTTACGGCACGAGACGATGTAAAATGTAAGATGTGTTTTGATGCTGAGTAAAGCTGCTTCAACCTACTAAACAAACATTTTCTGTTAATTATCACAGCTTAGAGAAGCTGCTTCATGTATACTTATGTATGCATTTGTCTAAAAAAATGTTTTGCTTTAAGTTCACATATCCTATTTTTAACCCATCTACTAACAGTCATGTATGGGAGTGAAGATGCTGTCTGATTTGGCATTCAGCAACCCATAGCTGACTAAAATCCTGCCCCGCCTCTCTATTGGTACCCCCCGTAACAGGCCCAGTCTGGCTAACAGGGCAGGGATCACCATAGTCCTCATGGTGGAGGAGTCTGCTAAAGAAGTATTGCATACAACTTGCTCTTTACCGGCACTCAAGGACTGAAAAAAAATAATTGCTATTACCCGCTCCCAAGCTGACATGATGCTCTTCCTCTGTGTCCTCACTGCATCGGCTGCAGAGAACACCAGTTCACAATTCCTAGCAGACTGAAGAACAATCTTGTATGCAGTGTAATCCAGTGCACTTCGCATCGCAGTCAGACGTTCTCTATTTACAGAAAGAGTTTTCTTCAGCACAGTTTGCTGACCCATTTTTTACAACTGGGTGAACTGAAGTATGGTAACAGCGAAAGTAAAATCCACTGCCTTCAGCCTGAGTAACAGATCATTATTGATGCACCTACTCAGATCATTATTGATGCACATGCTCAGATCATTATTGATGCACCTTCTCAGATCAGTATTGATGCACCTGTTCAGATCATTATTGATGCACCTGCTCAGATCATTATTGATGCATTTACTCCTACTAACTTTTAGCATATCCTTATCCCTTCTGATCAGATGTAACATTAAAAAAAAACTTGATTTACATGGTAATATATTCTGGGGGAATTTGATTTAGTGGATATTTTGAGGGAATTTGATTTATTGGATATTTTGGGGGGGGGGGGGAATTTGATTTACTGAGCGATGTTCTGTGGGGGATTTGATTTAGTGGGCGATGTTTTGTGGGGGATTTGATTTAGTGAGTGATGTTTTGTGGGGGATTTGATTTAATGGGTGATGTTTTGTTCGGTAAGGAGCCATTTTGTGCATATTAAAGTCAGGTGTGTTGTTGGACAATTAAAATGATGACTTCCTCTTTTCTACCAGACTGCTTGTTATGTGTATTTCATTTAGAGGATATGAGATTTTAATGTTAATTATGACATCCTTGAAAACTGATAACAGCTTGAAAGAACATCTTACATCTGTCTGATTTTTTGATCCAGCAAATGGCAAGATGTATGAATATAACACAAAGACAAATGAACAACAATGGATTAAGGGAAAATACCAGATGCAGAGTTGATGTCTGGGTTAGTTTGATTAATTAAAGTGTCAGATCTTGGCCTTCCTCTGCTTCCCTTCCCATTTATCTTTCCTGTGGTTTTGATGTTTTCAATTCCTCCCTTTCCAATGAAAATTTGATTGCCCTTTTCGTATGAAGTTAAATTCCTTTTCTTTGCCTTTTGTTAAACATTCCTTTGTCATTTTAGTTGACCATGGTACTTCTAAGAAATATCTCTGCTGCCTCTAGTGTTCTTTGCAGCGGTGTGTTCACTGTCCACATTTCACATCTATAAAACAAAATGTAGATTGTTTATGCATGTGGTCACCAGGGGCCAGATCTAAGTCTGGGGAGAAAAGAATAGGACCACTGCCACCTTCCATGCATGGTGGTAAGAGGCAACTAAGGGGTTTGGGGAACAGGCCAACAGCCTGCTCATTCGGAAACAAAAAAGTAGCATTACAGAAACAAACAAATTGTAGCATTACAGAAACAAAAAAATTGTAGCATTACAGAAACAAACAAATTGTAGCATTACAGAAACAAACAAATTGTAGCATTACAGAAACAAACAAATTGTAGCATTACAGAAAAAAAAAAAATTTGCAGCATTACAGAAAAAAAAAATTGTAGCATTACAGAAACAAACAAACTGTAGTATTACAGGAACAAACAAATTGTAGCATTACAGAAACAAAAAAAAATTTGCAGCAATCCAGAAACAAAAAAAAATTGTAGCATTACAGAAACAAACAAACTGTAGCATTACAGAAACAAACAAATTGTAGCATTACAGAAACAAAAAAAATTGTAGCATTACAGAAACAAAAAAAAAAATTGTAGCATTACAGAAACAAACAAATTGTAGCATTCATCATCATCATCATCATCAGGTGCCGTGCCGACTGGCGTTGGCTATTATGTTCTCCAGAGTACATGATCCTTCATGCAGGCCATCAGCTCAGTTGGTGATCTTCTCTCACACAATCCCATAAGACTGTCCAGTATCATTTCTCTTGGTCTTCCTCTTGATCTTCTTCCTTCTATTTTTCCTGTTGTTATTATATTTTCAATGCCCCCTCTTCTCATTGCATGTCCTAGGAAAGTACATTATCTCTCTTATTTTTTGACAAGATTTTTTGTCTCTCCAGCTCTTCTCATACATTCTTCATTAGTTACTTTTGCTGTCTAGGGGATTCGCAACATTCTTCTAATAAACCACATTTCTGCTGCTTCCAATGATTTTTGTGCAGACCTGCCTATTGTCCATGATTCACTTTCATATAACAAGATTTGTTCAATATAGCACTTTAGGACTCGTTTTCTACCATTCATTGATAAGGATGTGTTGGATAATATGTTTCTCATTCTCTGAAATGTAGTCTTTCCTTGGCCTATTCTGTTCCTAATTTCTGTTCTGCATTTCCCATCTGAAGTTATTACTGCTCCAAGGTATTTGAATTTCTGCACCTGCTTTAGAATAGTTCCGTTTGATTTTATACTGCATATTGGTGGATTCTGTTTCTTAGATATAACCATAGTCTCAATCTTTTTGATAAGGCCTTTCTGTTCACATTCTTTATCAGATTTATTAAGAGATTTTGCAGGTCTTGTTGGTTCTCAGATATCAGTACTATGTCGTCAGCATACCGAAGGTTGTTAATATTGTATCCTCCAATTTTTATGCCTGGTTGTGTTATGATTGTTCTTAGAATATTCTCGCTGTACAGAGAAAAAAGGTCTGGAGATAGTACACATCCTTGTCGCACCCCTTGTTTTATAGGTTATTTTCCAGTTCTATTTTCAACTCGAATTGCTGCTTCTTGCTGCCAGTATAGATGTTTTACAATCCTCAGGTCTTTGCCGTCTATACTGATGTCTTCAAGCATTTTAATAATTTCATTATGTTTCACTTTTCAAATGTCTTGGTGTAATCAATGAAGCATAAGTAGAGATCTTTCTGTACTTCTAAAGCTCTTTCTGTTAGTGTTTGTAAAGCATAAATGGCATTGTGTGTTCCCTTTCCTTCAACAAATCGTGTGTTCCCTTTCCTTCAACAAATCCAAACTGTTCATCTGCCATTTCCATTTTTATCTTTTCCCTTGTTCTTCTCATAATGATTCTCAGAAGTAGCTTCATTATGTGACATGATAGGCTGATAGTCCGGTGGTCATCACATTCCTTTGCACCTGGTTTCTTTGGTAGTACTATAAACGTGGATTTAAGCAAGTCACTGGGCATATAACCACTGTTGTAAATGTCATTCAGTCTTCTTCTTCTTCGTTCGCTTCTACCACCAAGAACGCACTGTGATCCTACTGAATTTACGCCTGTGGTCCTCGTTAGGTCCCGTGGTCTCCTGTGTGGTCCCCAAAAGGACCACACGAGATCCCTGAGAGGACCACAAGAGGTTCAGAGTATCGCAGGGCTTTAGCTTGTATTCTTGGTGGGTCTCTGAAGCGGATTGCGTGACACCGTGGTTTTCGTTGCACCAGTTTAGTCTAGAGTTGGACTTTCTCACCGGAAGACCTCGACGTGTTTAGGATATCAGTGCATCCCCGCTGGGTGAGAGGTGGTGGCCCACTCAGGCCAGAGTTGGACCTTCTCACCGGAAAACCTCGACGTGTTTTGAGATACCCGTGTATCACCGCCGAGTGAGAGGTGGTTGCCTATCTAGACTGCCCTGGTCCAGTGTCTCCGACTTCAGCATTTTGCAGTCATGGCCGCTGCCCTTCCTAGTTGTGACCAGGATGGAGCTTTTGTCCAGGAGGACGAATCCTCGCCACTAGTGACTTCCACCCCTGGGTTGAGCTGGTTTAGGCATATTATCCCAGTGTAGGTGTATTTCGGATGTGGCCGGCCTCTAGAGCAGAGGCGCTGTGATTTGACTGTTTGCTTCGCTTTATCCTTTGTACCACCTTTTCCGCAGTGGTGCTGCGCTGCAACCCCATTTGCACCTTTCTTCACTGGCTGGGAAGAGCACCGCTCCACGCACGGCAGCTGAAGAATCTCGCCAGCAGCGGTAGATGAGCTACCAAACGTGCCACTCATCTACCCTAAGTATATCTGGTTTTCAGGCGCCAGATATTCGCCCTCGCCCCTTCTCCTGTCAGTTTAAACAGTTCTGCCACAGGAAGGCCAGGAGCTGGACTTGACTGTCAGAGGCTGTTTGAGACGCACGCCGTTGGAGTGGAGATCAAATTCTCCACCTCACCTCCGGCATTAACAGTCTTTAGAACCAATGTCATTCAGTAACTTGGTTATTATTTTTATTCCTATCTCTTCTAGCGCCTCTGTTTCCTCTATTGTTATATTATCAGGTCCAGTTGCTTTTCCTTTCTTCATGTGTTTGATGGCATCTATGATTTCATCTTCAAGTATTGGTGGTCCATCACAGTTTTCAGTATCTAGTGTTAATTCTGGTCTTTCTCCTCTATATAGCTCACTGATGTACTCTGTCCACCTGTCCACAATGTCTTCTTTTCCCATTAACATTTTATCTTCTTTTGATTTCAGGCATCCAGTTGTATCAAAAGTATTTTGCAAGGTCATTTTGAATAGACTCAAAGATATAGTGGATACTGCAATAAGAGAAGAACAAGCAGGATTTCGAAAAGGGAGAAGCTGTCTCGACCAGATCTTTACTCTCAGAATAATACTTGAAGAACATATTGAAAAGCAGAAACCATTAATACTGAACTTCATAGATTTTAAAAAGGCATTTGATAGCATACACAGAGATTCATTATGGAGAAGTTTAAGTATATATGGAATACCATCTAAAATTGTCAACATCATTAAGGACTTATGCAATGGATATGTTTGTGCAGTCAAGACAGAAGAAGGGATGAGTGAATGGTTCCAGATTGAAACAGGTGTGAAAAAAGGATGTATACTGTCTCCTTTACTTTTTGGGATTACAATAGAATTTATAATGAAAAAATGCTGCACAGGTAACACAGGTATTGACTGGGTACATGGGACCCAACTAGAAGATCTTGATTTTGCTGATGACATAACTCTTATCAGTAATAATGTGAATTTCATGCAAGAAAAAACAGATAGCTTGTCTTCAATGGCTTGCAAATAGGAATTGAAATTAACAAGGATAAAACAAAAATAATGTAAATTCCTCTCAATCAAAATGGAAAAATACACATAGAAGGGATAGATATTGAAGAAGTCAATCAGTTTGCATACCTTGGCAGCTACATAGACCAGGATGGTGACACTAGAAAGGAAGTTAGGATCAGAATTGCAAAAGCAGCATCAATCTTCAAGAATCTTGAGAACATATGGAATTCAAAAGTTATAAGCACAAAAACCAAGTTAAGACTATTCAATTCAAATGTAATATCCACCCTCATTTATGCATGCGAAAGCTGGAAAACAACTAAAGAAATAGAAAAGAAATTAGACTCTTTTGAAAACAAATGCCTAAGGAAAATACTCAGCATCAAGTGGAATGAATTCAAGAACAATGCAGAGATAAGACAGATGACTTAACAACAACCAGTCTCATGGGTGATCAGGAAAAGGAGATGGACATATGTTGGTCACTTGATGAGAAGAAATGATCAGAGAATCCCAAAACAAGCTATCAAGTGGAACACAACAGGCCGAAGAAATAGAGGCAGACCGCGTGAAACTCTGAAGAGGACATTATTAAGAGAGGCCAAATTAACAGGCATAAAATCCTTTGATGAGGTTGAAAGACTCGCCGAAGACAGGAAAAACTGGCGAACTACTTTGCGAGCCCTATGTGACGTTTAACGGCACAGGAAGGATATAAGATCCTGTGGTATATTAGCAAGCATTACAGGAACAAAAAAATTGTAGCATTACAGAAACACAGAGAATAAAACCAGAAAATGTTGACTTGGAAAAGGAAGGGATGACTCTGATAAAAGAGATACACAGGGAAGGAAGTAGAGAACTAATCTGAGAACAGGGATAACTGGAAAAACTTTATCTGTGGCCTATACTTCCAAGGAGAAGAACAACAGAGAGGATGTTGAGCAATAGAGGGCTCACCTGGGCAAGAGCAGAAAAAAAGGCAAAGGACAGGCATATGTGGAAAACCCTTGCAGAAGCCCTATGTGCCCTGGGCACTTAAGGTTCAGAGAGAGAGAGAGAAATATACTCCCAAGGGAGTGATGGGCAATGATGATAATGAATGTAGCATGTTAGAACTCTCTTTCTGATATTTAGCATTAGAGATGGTTTTAAAATTATCTCCACTTTACCAAGAACCCTGAAACCAGCACTAGCTGCAAGGAGCATCACTGGAAAACAAACGTTGGGATCCAAAGCTTGACCTCCAAAAGACTGCAGTTTATCTAGACAAAAAATATAGATGGAACACAGAAGTAGTAGAAGAAGAAACGCCACTTCACGTAGAAAATAAAAAAAATTATTACCATCAGACGTTATTTTCAACCCATATTAGACCTGACAAAATAAGACACATGTTTCTGTCCATGTCTCTTAAATGTTCTGCTATTTTGTAGTCTTAAGACAATATTTTTTTTTTCAATATGGGAGAGGTTACGTTTTCCTGCATTTTTTATCCCACCAGTTTCATGTAAATGTGTGCCTAGATATGTTTTCTATTTTTGCTGTCAAATGTGGTGTCTTAATTCTTTACAGAAACCAAAATTATATTATTTTTTGATGACATTCATGTTTATTTGTTCACTGATGAAATCATATTATTTACCTGACAGTAATTTTTTTTTTCCCTATTCACTGCTAGTCAGTAATTGTCTTCTTCTTCGTTCGCATTGTCTGTCTATATCTGCAGTCCTGTCTCTTGGACAAATTTCACTGTTTTTTTGTAATTCATGTATGGAACCATAGAGCTTTTCTTTAGTGGTTTCACTGGGCCAGTAATTATTTCTCAGTGTCTCATAGTTGGTGCAGTTTTGGAGGATATGTTCCACAGTTTGTGGCACCTGGGCACATGTACATAGATTAGTAGTACCAACCTTAAACTTTGTATACATATGACTTTGGAGTCGACTGTGTCCTGTTCGGAGATGGAAAATGGTGACTTGTTCCTTTCTGTTTAGCATGTGATAGTCATCATGTGGTGGTGTTTGTGGCTTCCTGTAGGTTTTTATCATGCTTTTCTTCTGATTATAGGTGACTGGTATGTCTGGTTGTTCCATTTCAGTGCTCTCTTTGGCCAGATGGTCAGCTTTCTCACTGCCTGGTATCCCACAGTGGGCGGGAATCCACTGCAAAGTGACTCCATGTCATAAGCCAATTTTTGGCAAGGCATCCTTAAGGTCTGGTAGTTTGTTGCACTGAAGAGCTTCCAGTACTGATCTTGCATCTGTGAGAACTACTATGGGGCACATATCAATTCTGGAGTCGGATAGTTTTTCAACTGCAGCAATGCTTGCCCTAACTTCTGCATCATAGTTGTTGCAGTATTTTCCAGTGGGTATGGAAATCTTGTCAGTGGTGTTTTTTGGATATTCAATATGTGCTCCTGCCCCTCCATTCTTTATGGCATTATGTGCAGATCCATCTGTATACACACGTATCCAGGTGTCACATGGATATTTATCATCTAGAACACTAAGTGTTGCGTCAGTAATTGTAAGACAGTTTTTATTGACAGCTGTTGTTATTCAAATTTCTACTAAGTTAGCCAATGAAAACTCACATTTCACTTAAACTTTTGATATTCTTCAACAGTGCTAAAACCATGCAGATCTGGGGCATGAGACATGGTCTGTGGGCATGAGTGTGGGGAAAAGGCTTTGGTGCTCCTATCAGGATCTGGAGAAGACTGAATTTTGCCCTGTTGACAGGGATCAGGATCTGATGTAACCAACCACCTCCAAAGGAGAATCAGAAGAAGGCTTAAATGGTAACAGCAACATATAACAAGCCATTCAGTCTTTGAATTAACACAAATGGAGTACATCATTCTTCTGCGTCTGGTAACATTAAGCAGCAGAAATGTAGTCTTTTATTTTGGTCTTTTTAAAAATAAATATTACATCAACTACGAGGGCACAATCAACCATGACCCGTCCTTCCACATGGGTTTTTGCCTCACTACCAGCACTCACCAGTCCACCCAGCAGTAAAACTGGGTACATGACACGTAAGTGTTGGGAAAACCAGCCTCTGAAGATTGAGAGTATCTGCCTGCGTGATCATATGGGGTTATGCAAAGACTGATCACATGAACAAGGGACTTGGTCTACATCCAGCAGCAACCAAGAAATTTTAAAAGTGGCTTCAACTTTCTAGACACCAGTACTGGAATGGCTTAGTGATAGCTGACAAAACACAATAAAGGATGAAATTAACAAGTATAAAACAGGATGACATGATATATTTACAAGTGAAAAAAAAAATACTGGCGTTTTTTAAAAATACTTTATTACTGAATAATGAAAAGAAAAATGCTTTTAATCTTCTAATAAACATCCAATCTGACTTTTGAATTTGGATGTCAAGCAAAAGTTGACAACAAAAATGGAGAAAATATAAGTCATTTCTCTACAAAATCAAAGGCTACCAAAATTGTATTCATCCCTAAGGCAACCACGAGACAGAACTAACTGAAGACTATTCTATCCCTAAGGAACCATCCTACTTTTAACCGTTTCTTTAACAAAGTAATTTATTTGTACTCAGTAAATAGATCTTAAAATAACACTTTAAACATATTTTTTTTCTAAAAAAATAGTCAATTTTCTGTTCCTCTTTCTTTATATATGTGTTCTTATTCAGCTACCACATTTTCTTACATATCCAAGCTTTCTGAATCTTATAAGGAACATAGCTGGTTAATTTTTTTCTCTCTCTTTTAATCATGAACAATAAAATGAAGTATGAAAGCCAGAAACAGATATTACATCTACAGCAGTGGACCTAAAGACCTGGTGTGCTAAAGATAGAAAGAGATTATCCCTACCACAGAGTCTATGATCTCTTTTCTATCCTGTCCATTTTATCTGAAGCAGACACAAGTTATTTTGGTGCTAAAGTAAACCTGTTACTACCTTTTTCTGCCACTAATCTCTCACTTTTAAGAAACCACCAAACAAAAACAACAACAACAACAAAAACAAAAAAAAATTCTCTTGAGTGTTACAGAAACAGTCTGACAAGACTGAAAATAAAAAAAAAACTGAATTAAAGCATGAAACATATGAGTAATGCCAGTTTAGGCAGTGTTACAGAAACAATCTGACAAGATTGAAAAGAAAAAAACTGAATTAAAGCATGAAACATGATTAATGTCAGCTCAGGCAGTGCTATATTTTGTTAAACATATATTCCAAGATGTCTAATCTGCTAAATAATACCATATAATCTGAGATGTAAAGAATGCCAGTACTAGTAAATCCTGCAATCAGAGATTTGATAACTTTACACTAGAGAAACCAGTACAATCAGTGGTATCAGCTGAAGTCAAAAGCTGAATGTATTCAACACTTCTGATACCAGAGTGCCAGGTTTGCTAGCATCACAAAAACTTCTCTCTTTGTTCTTCAAACTTACACTGCTAGACCATGCTAAATCTGGAGACCTAGCTGGCAGGAAGAGGGTCCTGGTGGCAGCCCGAACAGATTCAGAACTTCCATCAGGTTTGGCTGCACGAGTCTGCAGACACTGAACATTCTTGGAGCACATGTGGCTGCACGAGTCTGCAAACACTCATCCTGCACAAGTCTGAATGCTGAACAATCTTGGAGTATATGTTCTGAAATATGAATTCCATCCTTGTGTAGAACTCATATACTCTTAACAGTCTACACTCTCATCCTTCTAGTGGCCATCACACATCACAAAACACCCTTATCTGCAGCTGACTAGTTACAAGTCCTATCAATAATCTTTAAACGCTTGTGCCTGTGATGATATTCTTGAGGTTGACGGCACACACCTCTACAGTTTTCAGCTAACCAATCCAAGCACTTTTCCACAATCACCTTTCAGTACAATACACTGAACTCATCACTAAAGTTCCTTCAACTTCCACCAGTGTGACCTCCCTTTGGGTTGATGTTGCAAAATAAAAGTAATGTTTCTCATTCTCAAGATAATTTTTTTGTTCGTTATATTTTTTTTTCATATCCTGCTGCCATGGGCAGCCTTCTACCAATATTTTTGTTTTTGGTTTATCAAGTCCAGTTGCAATGGGGTACATCTGCTCAGTACCATATTGTATCTAGTTTTTCCAACTTTTTTGTTGTTGCTGATATATATCAGCGAAAAAAAAAGGGTTGTAAAAATATACATACTAGGGTCATACTGAATGTTGTGAGGAAAATTTTTTAAAAAACAGAATTTATAGATAGAGAAAATATAAATGTATCATCTTAATCTTCATCCTTTGCACTTCATGCAGAGGTCACATGACGGCACCATGTGTCACATGACCACATAGAGCATAAACAAAATGGCGGTTGCTGAAGTTTTGTTTCATCAACATGCTGTTAAAGAGGAAATCCCCGCTGCTGAAATTCACCAAAGAATTCAACTTGCTTATGGAAATGTGTGTATGGGTGCTAGCAGTGTTAGGAGGTGGGTGAAACATTTCAAAGACGGCAACACGAGCATCCAAGATATGCGTCGCAGCAGTCACCCTCAAACTGCCTCCACTGAACACAACGTGGAAAGGTTGATGACATCATTAAACAAGACAGACGTGTCACAGTATCTGAAGTCGCTGTAAATCTTGGAATAGGACACAATGCAGTACAGGAAATGATTGAAACCCTAGACTATAGAAAAGTTTGTGCCTGCTGGGTCCCACAGGAGAGAACATGCAGAAAGCAGTGTGTCTGTGCCGTTGGTCAGCTGGAACAGAACTCTACCAGCAGGGTATTTTCAAACTTGCAGAGCGATGGGAAAAATGTGTGAAGAGAAGTGGAAATTATGTTGAAAAGTGAAGAAAAGGATGCACATTAAAGTGATACATTTATATTTTCTCTATCTATAAATTCTGATTTTAAAAAAAAAATGTTGCTCATGACTTTCAGTATGACACTCGTACATACACAGCTGTATATATAGCCTTGGTGCTCACTCAATGCCATACTATGGTGTGTGCGAGTGTTTCCGACTGTTCTGTCCTCACAACTTTTTAACTTTTTTTTTTTTTAAGAACTCTTAAGCAAATGTGTAATTTCTTTGCCATAAAAAAATTATTTGAGAATAAAAAAGAGGGGTACATCAACTCTGCAGCACTCCCTAACAATTTTTCATCATCCCACCAAAGAATGCTCAACAATAATGAATAATAAAATATTACGAGAGAAAAAAAAAAAAACAGCTTATTCTCAACATTCATCATTTCTTAACAAATTTACTTCAATGACAGCCAGAAAAATATAAGAAACTTAAAAAGAACAAAACTTGCAAGAAGATAAAAAGTCACAAATATGCTCTAAAATGAAACAAAATGCTAGAAATGTAAAGAAATTATAGACCAACCATTAGGACATAATGTGCAACATATACAAATCCTGCAATCTTGCCTAGAGTCAATACATCATTTTCTCTCTATGAACTGACTTTACTACATCCATATACACATTCTGTGATAAAATATGCCACTTCTGACAAATGAAACTTTCCTTCCCATTAATTCTTCGTTCTCAGGTATATTGTTTCTGGCTGAACAATGCCTCCTGTAAGCTCCTCCTCCACACCTTCCAACTGCCACTCATGTGTCACAATCTCCAGAGCCTCCCACTCTGCTTTGAAAGCCTTCATTGGGTCGGGTGGGGCCATCATGGCTGACCCAGACATCTGGTCCTGCATGGCCCTTGTCTGATCAGCAGCTAATTAAGATCAGTAAAACAAAAAATATTTTCACTTGAAAGATCTTCATAATGATTTCAAATTTCATTCTTCAGAAAAAAAAAAAAAATCTCCACAGAAATATTTCACTTCTTTCAATAGTCTCCTCACAGAAGACATTAATTTCTTTCAGCAAAGTCTCCACATGAAAACATCATTTTCTTTCAGCAAAGCCTCTTCAAAGAAATCAACATCCAGGTCTCCACAAACCCACTCAAACTTCAGCTCTCTGTACCCAGTGATGCACTAGAACACAAGCACTAATGGATGCAGAGCAGATTTGTGTGGTTTTCTTCAGTTCTTACACTAATTCCAGATTCCACTGCTATGGGAACTTGATGATCCCTACCTTATCAACCAGGCTGAAGTTACACAATGGTCTGTTTCCAGGATCACTGCCCAGATAACTACCAGGATGGGGCTAGTACTCCCATCTGGCCAATCCAGGCAGCTCCTAGAGCTCACACCCTAGAGTGGTGCATTATAAACCTTTTAATGGCACAGTTTTATACACATTTACCTTTTTTTTTTTTTAAAAACATTTTTCTACAAGTCTGCAACTTTTTAAAAACTGAACCTGCAATTATTAAGGGATGCAAGCAGTTAGCTTTGCCTGGGGCTTAAAATAGCCTGACAGTGGCCCTGTTCCAGCACAGCTAGTTTTGCTCTCCCTTAGATAATGACACTCTGTTCACTCATTTTTATGCACACAAACTTTCATTTATCCCTCCCAGATTCATCTTCTTCCTCTACAGCATTCAAGTCAGGTCATAATAAACCTGGAATCCAGTCACAAAGATGTAGTCTGTGATTTTTCCCCATTGTCTGGAAAGGTACATAATGGGAAAAAGAAAGAGAGGAAGACCAAGGCGAAGATGGCTGCAAGAACATCATTGACAATCTGCAAATGGATACATCAGCAGCAGGGCATCTTGCTTACAACCGAGAGGTCTTCAAGAGAGCTCTTAGGGAGCCAATGTTCTGCAAGGAACATGCTAATGACTGATTGACCATGGCTTCTGTCATAAGACTCTGTGGCCAGATCTAATTATGTAGGTCTGCAAATGTTGGACGTTAACACAGTTGAAGTCTGTACTCTAAATCTGCAAGAACATTCACTCGTGTTGGGAAGAAATCAATCCATTAAAGATGACTTGGTACCTTGTTATAAACAGTTTTTAGTTGACACAGGACAATCAGTTTAAAGTCTTTGCAGCTGACAAACTATACTTCCAATACTTCTTTATCATCTTTACAAATATTGCTTTTTGATTTAACTCTTCCCGTGCCACAGTAAGAAAAGCGGATGTTCAGTTGCTTACCAGAGTAAAAGTGTGGGTCTTGATATGTTAGGGGGTATAGGTGTAAAATGGAATGGAAAACAGTCTTTACATGTACTTCTGTGTACTTATTATGTTTCAAAGTATAACTTAATGTATGAAAATTTCATAAATGCAGAGTTTTTTAGGAAAAAAGAAGTAATGTGATGTTTTTAGACACTGACTGTGCCAAGTTTACCATCGGCTAGGTCTAGATATGCACTACTTACCATCTGAGATGTGTAGATCTACTTGTCGATCTCATATTCTGATTCCATGTTGCATTCTCGCTAAATTAATGTCTGAAATAACCTTCTAACTACTTCTCCCGTCATCTAATATGTCTAGATCTACTTGGAATACATTCAAGAGCAGTGGGGTGGTCACAGGCCATGTCCATACCCCTATCTACATCATCAAAAATTGAAAAATTTCGGTCTTTCTCTTCCTTTTTCTCGCTCGGCATTGCTCTAACTAGGCACTCTTTCGCCATTTTGAAAAGTGTCACCGGAATCGCGGACGAAATATGTACAATCTAAATGTTACACTGGTTGTTTTATTGAAACAAACCAATGGTCACTTTAGTGACTAAAGTGACCATTGGTAAGCATTGGGAAACCAGAAATGTCATTATTGTGACCAAAGGCATGGAAAGAGTTAATTTACTTAATCCACTGTCTTGTAGGTTATACTTCACACAAGGAATGCCCTCATTATCAGCTCTTTTCGTTAAGGCACTTCCCATTAATATGTTTGACTTCTCATTTTCATCAACAGCTACATTTTCATACCTGAAACAGACTTCACTTACCATTATCTTGTCCCAATATAAGAGTGTACATACTACGCAACCCAAACACATTTAAGAAGTACCACGAGGCAGAGCTGACCCTGAAGTTTTTAAAAAAAAAAAAGTTAATGTTATATTAAATCCTAAACAATAAAGACTGTCCAAAAAAAAAACACAAGTGTCATATCATCATCATCAATTCTGTTTATATTCTTAATTCTAGTATATCTTCTTAATAGTTCTTATTCCACATTTGTCTGAGACAGAAACTTGTGACTGCTACCATACAAGCATTAATTTATGTGGGTAAGTCAGTAGAAGTGACTCAGTAATCTCCACTGACCAGTTCTCGGCCTGATAAAGTCTTTGTACTGATAAACAGAATCAGATTTACAGCTTACTACAGCCTGATGCTTTGTTCATAGCTGTCTGTAGAAATTTTATATGCTTTATTCACAGCTGTCTGTAGCAATTTTATATCATTTTGTATTAACATTTTTACATAAATTCACAGGGTTTTATATTGACACTTCTATGTAAATTCATAAAAATCCGTGAAAACACTTCTAATATTCACTAATTAGCCTCTGGTGAGAAAAAAAAAAACAAAACAAAAGCACTATAACAGCTGCTGCATCTCAGCAAACTTGAAGCTCTTTGTTGATGATGATGGTGAAGGTTTTTGCAACAAGGACTTCACATCAAGTCGGGAGTAAATTGAGCTTCGGTGAATTTATTTGAACCATGAGCAGATATAACAATGTTTCTCGGGATATGCCATGCACCAAATGTGATACCAATGCCCAGTCTACTCCAATCAGAGATAGAATAGCTCTTGATCAACTGTGGATTATGATTATTATCCCTAATGAGAAAATCATTTCCCCAGCTTAATAATCTATACTTCCACAGAAGAGGTGTTGATGGCAGATTCTACATTAAAGGTTTTATCACAGAATCAACACTGCAGGAAGGCACATATACCTTGTTAATTCTCCTCAGAAAGTATTTTCTGTGCTAAACTTCTGGAGGTAAATTTATCAGACTGACAAAATTATGAGCAGAGATCTTACCAAGATGCGTCGAGTGTGATTAATTCCACTCCTCGCTGCAGCATGGGCTTGAACCGAAACGTTAATGGAAAGGGCACTTTTGCTGCGGGTGAAGAGAGATTCAGTTAAAAAAGTGTCACATAACTTTTGAATATACCTGCCCTGCCCTGTTATATTTCTTAGTTTGTACACAGCTGAATATGAAAAAAAAAAAAAAAATAACAGTTTACTACTGCACTGCCTAGTCTATTATTTAGCCCAGAAGTTCACCAGCGGGGAATTACCCTCTATGGTGAATTTGTGTGTGTGGGGGGGGGGGGAGGGAGGGAGGGAGAGAGAGAGAGAGAGAGAGAGAGGAGAGAAAAGAATGAGACCACTAAGTGACACTCAAACTGTTGAAATATTATATGCATATTATTTGGAAAGCACCTTTCAAGTCTGACAATCTTAGAAAGGGGAAATGACACTATGACATACGGTGAAAAAAAAAAAAAAGGGTTGGGAACCACTTGTCTAGCCCTTGTAAAACTATTTTCACTTTTGGTAATCCACACTGCTGAGTCGCACACATATCTTGGGATAGCAATACTGTGCCATTCCATTTTTATCCATTTTAAACTTGTAATGCCTCTCATAATGTTTTCACTGTGGAGTGAGAAGAAATCACGTGGCGGGGACATGCTCTTGTCAAATGCCCCATCTCATCTCCTGATACTCATCTAAGTCACCGCTAAGCTCTGATTCAAGTTACATATTCGTAATAACTCAAGCCTTCACTGTCAATATAATGTTTTCAAGCATTTTTATCATACCTTCATGTCTCACACTGTCAAAAGTTTTCAGGTAATCCAAAAAATATAAGTTGTATCATGTCTTCATGTATCACTCTGCCAAAAGTTTTCATGTAATCAATGAAACATGTGTCTTCCTCTGTCGAAAGTTTTCACATAATCCATGAAGTACAAGTTGTATCATGTCTTCATGTATCACTCGCCAAAAGTTTTCAAGCAATCAATGATGCACATGTTGTACATGTCTTCATGTCTCACTCTGCCAAAAGTTTTCACGTAATCCATGAAGCACAAGTTGTACCATGTCTTCATGTCTCACTCTGCCAAAAGCTTTCATGCAATCAATGAAGTACAAGTCTTTTTTTTTTTTTTAACTTACGGAGATCGCTGTGATCTTGATACAGTAACAGCATTTGTGGTGTTTTTTTTCTTCAATAAAACCACATTTGTTCTGCAATTTCTGTCCTGATCTTGCTCTGCATTCTTAAATTAATGAACATTTAACTCATCCGCTCCTGAATTATTTTACACCTTAATGCCAGAATAAAGTCTGCTGAGAAGTTCTGGTAGACAGATACTGGGGAGATGTTTATCCTATAATTTAAAAACATGGATTAGACTAGAAATGTGCTACTTTTCATGTTACTTTAACTATGTCCAAGTACTGCACTGAACAATGATTAATGTTAGGTCTGGAAAATCTAACAACACTGCCGGTGCCATTTGGGAATGAAAGGGCTAAGAGTAAATATGTGATAAGGCAACTTTGATGTTGTGTTGTTCCTGCTTCTTTCTGCAGCAGATGAAATTTGATTTTGATATATCTGATAGCAAGACATTAAACCTATTAAAAAAAAAAAATTAATGGGTAACAAACAAATAAAAAAAAAAATTTAACTTCCTCTAATATAACAAAGTGTAACAAGAAGTGCATACTGTAACATGTTAAAGAGTTTCAGCACCACTGCTCTCTTACATTAGGACATTACTCTTCTCTAGATGGCAATCTCTATTTCTGTTTTATAAAACAAAACAATAAAATAAAATAATAATACATTTTTTTTATTTAACAGGTGAATTGAAAAACACTTAACAATAATTATAACCAAACCCTTCAAATGGCAACCAGGTAATTCAGTTTTTTTTTTTTTTTAATAAAACTTCATGACTGAAATATGCTATCTACATACTTTCATAACTTTTAGCTAGACAGCAACTCACTGGTCAAAAATCCTGAAAAAGCCCAGTTAATCCAGCCTCCAATAATAATCATTGGCAGGACATTTGTTACATTGCCCTTCATCATGTCTGTCATCATTGTTGGATCTGATGAACAAATTGAAAATTTACAGAGACTTCTACAGTTAACATGAATCTATTATAACCATATTCAAAACTTTACATTTAAAAACTGCCTATAGTTCACGGCTGAACTCTTACAAATGACAGGCAAGCTCTTCACTATGGCATCAACTGTCAAGGGGTTTTAGCTCACAGCCACAGAGATATCCACCACTCATGCTCAGATTTATCACTCAGAGTTTCTACAGTTTATTTGTGTAGGTGAAGGTTTCATATCTGCAAATCCCCCCTTGAACTGCATTTTCTTTCATGACCAAAATATGCACTCTCTTTTGTAAGTATATTTCTACTCTCCAACTGCTTTTCTGATTAAAACTTAACTACTAAAGCATATATTTACTATCGGCAGTAAGGTCCTGCATTAAAGTGTATGAGAAATAATTACAGCTAAATTCTAGTTTTTTTTTGGTGTTTTTTTTGTGAGGGGGTTGGAGGGGGGAGAAAACACCCTCTACAGCATTTTGCATCTTTGGAGATAACTGAAGCATCATCACAGCATGTGATGTGAAGAAAATGCCTCATCTATATTGCTCTCACACCCACTCAGGATTGCTCATTAACTGTTCAAAGAAACATATGAATTAATGTCACATATAATATATATATATATTTGATACTATTTAAACCGCTGTTAGAGAAGTCTGGCAAACTGTGTCTTATCTTGGATGACAGTTGGTTGCTGACTGCATGTTTTAAGCATAAAAAAAAAAAAGGAGCCATGTTCCATAAAGGCATGCTGAAGATACAGTATTGGCAGTCATATTTTCCTTGACAAATTGCTAAACCAGATGGCAATGTGGTCAATGTCACGCCCACCTGCCTTTAATTTTCCGGCTTGATGAGCCAAGTACTCATTTTCACAGCTACCAACCATAATCTTTAGTTATTTTCATTAATTATCACACAGGAAAAACTGAAATTCGCAAATACTGAAAATAAAACACTGACTGCACACTTTAAAGCACACACATGTACACTCATCACACATCTGTGAAATGATCATATACAAGCACTGTGCACGGAGAGCACATAGTTGTAAACTAAGTTACCTGTCATTGGATTCTTTGCTTGAGATTCTCTTTTTTCAGTCTTGAAGAATCCACGTTCTTCATTGTTAAAAAAGCTTTTCCTGGCCAAAAAAGACTGCTTTGGGATATACTTTCCATTTTCACGTAAGAGACGGCTCCGAATGAGGGCGTGGCTTTAGAGAAAAACAAAGAACAATGTTAAAGAAATGGCTCCAAATGAGGGAGTGGCTTCAGAGAAAAACATAAAATAATGTTAAAGAGACAGCTGCAAAAGAGGGCGTGGCTTCAGAGGGGGGAAAACATAAAATAATGTTAAATGACCTAATTGATATGAAGGTAATGATGTCTACTACAAAACAACTAACCAACGGCCAAATTTATCTCAATAAATTATACATAAAATAATGGTTTTTTTGTTACTTTTATCAACACCTCAGACAGTAAAGGGATGTTATTTTATGAAAGTAGGGGCCTTTTACAGATTCTGATAAAACCTGATTCTCCCTTTTTATAAACTAATGGCTCTCTGTGTGTCTAACATGGGGTTTCCCAACCAGGTTTTCTTGTAAACCTAGGGTTTTGTAAAAGATCACTGGGGATTTCCTGTTGATATCATTAATAAACGGATCCATATACATTTTTTTCTATTGAAAACAGCAATGACAACTACTACTGGATCGTAACACCAATAAACTTAATGATCATACCAATGTGCCATTAGCTGTAGACATAATTTGTATACTTAACATTGTTTCAAGGGTTCATTCAAGGTAAACAGTAAACAAAGGCCATTCTAATAAGTATGTCTTTAACACTTTATGCGTTTTATTGAAAAGTTATGAATTTTGGTCAGTAGTTTCTTTTTTTTTCTTTTCAACCACAGCCACAATGGTTAAGCTGTTTCGTGAGGCAGAGTTGCATGTGTTTTTTGTTTTTATTCTTCAGCTATGTGTAAAGTGTTATCTAGTGTGCATTCCCACGAATGCTGATATCTCCCACCTTTGTAGACAATTAAGTCTCAACACAGCATACCGAATACATCTTTCTTTTTGTGTATGGACTGAGAGTCGTGGATGTAGTTTCTTCACTCAAGAAACTTCATCTTAGAAGACTCGGTTTTCTTATTCTCCTCGATCATTCTGAAGTATATAGGGTTTAAATAAAGACACGCAGATAAACGCTTTTAGCTAGAGAATTACAATATTTAAAAACTCAATTTCAAAGCGTAACAGACACACCAATGTTGCGTACATTGGCCACGGCGGTCCTTACCTGTCTGAAACTTGTCTGAGTTCTGATTTTTTCTCTGATGATAAAAGTATTGTTACGTAGTGCCGAAGAATTCCTATCAAAAAGGTTATAACAACTATGGGTAAGAATACCCACACACGTATGTTCGAATCTAAGAGCAATTCGGCCATTTTAGTTTTGTATAACTATTGATACGTAGCCCGGACTCCAAGCCGCCAACCAAATTACCTTACGACAACAGCGCAATTACTAATAAAATAGCCAATTAAAATAACATTTTAAAGTAAGTTTGATCTAATAATTGGTTGTACAAAAATACAAGCATAACTTTAGACTATACTTCGCTTGAATCATCAATACATCATTAAAAAAAAAAAACAGGTTAAGTATTTAAGTCGTAAAGGATTCTGCTCAATAAGATTCTGCCATTTTTGGATTGACTGGGGTTTCCCCCGATTCTCCGATAGCTTGAACTACATCTGCAGTCGGCCAAGACACAGGAAAGCTTAAGTTCTCGCCAGTATTTGCGACAATGTAGATATCATCATGTCTTTGTGAATTTTGTAATTTACTCTGAATATTTGAACCCCAAGAAAGTGAAATATTTTCACGTTGAAGTATTATGTGGAATCCTGTCCTCGGATGTTAGGCACACAACAAGATTTTACAAAGGCTAATTTATTTAGATCTAACTGGAAACAAATTTCAGGCATTTGTAGCAACTGTTTCTAAAGTTCATCCCATTTACCACTTCTTTACCCCAGATTGTAAAACTGCTTTGGAGCGATGGCATACAATAATTGTACACCTTTTTTTTTTTTAGTGTCGGAATCAGTCGTTTGCATATCCCTTGCAGAACTCTGCCTCCCTAACAGCTCACCTGTAGGCCTCTCGGATGTAAGCAAGATGCCTTGTTGCCGATGCGTCCATTCGCATGTCTTGCAGCCATATTCGCCTTGGTCTTCCTTTCTTTATTTTTCCTATTATGTAACCTTCCAAGACGGTCTTCTCTACATTATCATGACGTTTGATATGTCCAAAATATTTAAGTTTTCTATATTTAATCTTCTTTCCTAGCCAGCCTTCTTCAGTATTAATTTTTTTTTTTAGTATGGATATTTGTTCCTTTGTTGCGTCCATGATATTTGAAGGACTCTTCTGCAGCATTTACATTCAAAGGCATTTATGTGCTTCTCATCTATTTTGTTAAGTGTCCAGGTCTCACATGCATATGTTGCAATGGGAAAGATGCTTGTCCTTAAAAATCTTATTTGTGTAGATCTGTCTGTTCCTCTCCACAGCTTCTTTAGTTGCTTTGTTTTTTGAAGAGCGGCAGATGTCCTCCTTTTTAATATCCCTCATTCTATCTCGCGGTTCTCGGAGCCTTTTGCTACACAACCTACATTTAAAAGTCAAACATTTTTGCGGCTCACTAATAAAGTGTTTTATATTTGCAAGTGTATAGATCTAATTATATAATGTATTATGTAATATTTTCTCCACATGTTTAACTGCATATTCATTGCTACACAAAAGTTCTTTTCATTTACCTTAATTAAGGATGAGATTTTTCCGGATGGATAGCATGTCTATTCTGGCTGGAGTTTGTGACAAACACGCTCGAAGATGATCCTTCACGTTCATTCTTGAACGATATTTGATTTTCATGGCAGTCAATGCAGAAAATGAAACTTCGCATAAATCAGTTGTTGAAAAAGGTCGTCTACTACAGAAGCATTGCACACCCCCTTCTTTTTAGCTGTACTCCGGGACTGAAAGGATGGCCGCCATACCCCCGCTCCCATGCCGATACGATGCTGTGCCCCAACATCTTCACAGCATCGGCTGCAAAGAACACCAGCTCGCAGTTACAGGGAGATAGAAGACAAGACATGATGGAACGAAAGATATTTAGTTTTCTTACAAGTATCAAGGTTAATGTCGTTTCAATCACAATGACTTTCGCTGCCACTACTATCACTTGTTTGCGCGAAGTCGAAGGCTTACATTTTACAAATTAATCCATTTTAGCGCCTAAAAAGCTACCTGAAAAGTCTCCACGATCACTACGTGGGTAACTGAAATCCGTTGATTAGTCCAATACGAATTACACACAGCACCAAGACCGAATAACGGCCCTCAAGCCAACGAAATGTGATTTTAAAACTAAAATACAATTGCTGAGAATTATATTTCATCTCTGCTCTCTCGCAGAATCTACGCCGACTGTTCTCTAAAATTACATTGTAAAACTGCACGTTTCAGCAACAAGGTCAGAAAGACGTCGGTGTCGCACTTCAAAAGCGATGCCGTCTTTTTATGTACGTCACATTTCTGTTTAATGCTGAAAGAAACTCTTTCTCCAACAGCCGCACTGTGGACATACTAATAAATCAACCTACAATTCTGCGGCTTCCATCCGTGCAGTCTGTCCTTATGCATTGCGTGAAGAATGCGGAATAATTTTTTTATTGTATCTACCTTTTTTTTTTTTTTTAACTGCTTTGAGACTTCAGCGCGGCTCCCTGTCACGGCACACCTTTAGGCTGGGGCCCATGGGTTGAAAACCACTGTTCTATATCCATTATTAGTAGTGATCCAAGATATTCAAAACTCTCCACCTCGTCCAATTTTTCCTCATTAAATATTTCAGTTGCCTTATTTGTTTTATCAGTTATCATCAACGGAGTTTTCTTTGCATTAAGATAAGATTTTGCTCTTCACTGTTCTTACACACTGACATAATTAGTTTTTCCATTCCTTTTTGGGTTGTGAATAGTAACACTATGGCATCAGCATATATAATCTCGTATTTTATAACCTCCAAATGTTATGACATCATAATATTCTTTGTCTACATCTTCTCTAACATTCCTCATTATATTTTCAGTATACAAGTTAAATAAATAAGTCACCAGCATGCAACCCTGACGGACCCCTTGTTTTATGTCAAACCAAGTTGTTGTTTCCCTGTTTATTCTTACTGTTGCCTGTTTGTCTAGATACAGCAGTGATATTAATTGTATCAAATGTGTTGGAAATCCCATTTTTTCCCATTATTTCCCAAAGTTTCTGGTGTTGTATATAATCAAATGCCTTTGGATAGTCTATAAAAGATAAATATAGATTCAGATTAAATTCTCTGCATTTCTCTAGTATTAATCTTATATTGAATATATGATCTCTTGATCCTCTTCCTTGTCTAAAACCAGTTTGAACTACATTGATTTCTCTTATTTTCTTTCGAAGTCTACCCATTATGACTTTTAATAGAATTTTACTGGCATGCCTAATCAGAGCAACAGTTCTGTAGTTAGTGAATAAGTTACCATTTTTCAGCAATGGTATGAATACCGTTCTTTTCCATTCTTTTGGCCAAATACCTGAATGCCATATCTTTTTACTTAGTGCATGATATATTATAGCACATTCCTTTCCTCCTGCTTTAATGAGTTCAGCTGTTATCTCATCACATTCATTTATCAGACTCTTTATTGCCCATAAAACTTCTTAAATTGTCGGCTCAGGTTCTTTCTCTTCCAATAATTCACACTGTTGATTTTCGCCCTCACAGTCAGTTGTGTCATACGAGCATCCTCAGCAATAGTCCTTCCATCTTTCTAGAATATCCTTTGTCTCTGTCAAAGTCTTTCCCATCTCGTCACAAATTACATTTAGTTTAGTTGTGCACTTCTTGTCAATGTCTTCATTTCTTGAAACATTTCACTATCTCTTCCACACTTTGGAATATGCAAAGCAAATTATTCAGTCACGAAAGAAGATAATCTGAACTGAATTATATAGAACTTTCAGCTATTTTTCATATATTTTGTTTCTGTGTTCAATCAGAAACAATGGTAATGTTTTTGTGCATAGTGAAACATTTTTTTTCACATTCTTTCTTCAGTAATTTTGAGAGGTTACAAAATGGGCTGGCCTCATGACTTTTTTCCTTCCTGTGCAATCATCATCATCATCACATCATGTGCCGTGCCGACTGGCGTTGGCTATTATGCTTCTCCATAGTACACGATCCTTCATGCAGGCTATCAGCTCAGTTGGTGATCTCCTCTCACACCATCCCGTCAGACTGTCCAATATCATTTCTCTTGGTCTTCCTCTTGATCTTCTTCCTTCTATTTTTCCTGTTGTTATAATATTTTCAATGGCCCCTCTTCTCATTGCATATCCTACGAAAGTACATTGTCTCTCTCTTATTTCTTTTGACAAGATTTTTTTATCTCTCCAGCTCTTCTCGTACATTCTTCATCAGTTATTTTTGCTATTCAGGGATTCACAACATTCTTCTTATAAACCACATTTCTGCTGCTTCCAATGACTTTTGTGCAGACCTGCCTATTGTCCATGATTCACTTTCATATAACAAGATTTGTTCAATATAGCACTTTAGGACTCGTTTTCTACCATTCATTGATAAGGATGTGCTGGCTAATGTGTTTCTCATTCTCTGCAATGCAGTCTTTGCTTGGCCTATTCTGTTCCTAATTTCTGTTCTGCATTTCCCATCTGAAGTTATTACTGCTCCAAGGTATTTGAATTTCTGCACCTGCTTTAGAATAGTTCCGTTTAATTTTACACTGCACGTTGGTGGATTCTGTTTCTTAGATATAATAACCATAGTCTCTGTCTTTTTGATGTTCAAAGTAAGGCCTTTCTGTTCACTTTCTTTGGCGACTTTATCCAAGAGATTTGGATAAATATAATATCTATTGCAATATAATACCTTAATACCTTACCCACTCCCCCAGTTGTCATAGTAACATTTGATATGTTTAAACCAGTTGTGTTTTAAAAGTTTCATCATGTCCGACTGGTAAATTTAAATAGCATTAATAACACTTTATAAATTAATTTTAAAATAACGATAAAGTTAAATTTACTATAAAATAAGAAACAACTAGAAGAAATTAATGGTTCATGTACAAACAATGATTTGTAGACGTTAACGTTTTTTTTTAGTACTCTTTTCCCACGTTATTTGCACTTCAAATGTTTCTAGTAAATATCTGGTGTTTTAAAAACAAAAACAACAAGCAAAAAAAAAAAAAAAAAGTTTCCTTGGTTTCATATTCGCAGAAACAGAAAGAGATCGGTATAACTGAATTTTTAACCGATTTCAAGCTCACTTGAAATAATGGCAAGTCCTTCTAATCTAATTTTGGCCATTGTTGAGGGTAAATAAGCTTACTATCAACAATAATTTCATTTAAAGACTATAACAACAACAACAACAACAACAAAAGCTATGACGTTAAGGCAGTGGTTCCCAACCTTGGGTACACATACCTCTGAGAGTACGTGATAGGACTTTTAGGGGTACCCGAGAAGAAGATGGGTAATGGCGGGAAAACAGATAATACATCACCAGCTATAATAGTAACAAGCAATTTTGCTAATATGAGAGGGTACAATTTATGGAAATAGGCAGCCAAGAGGTACACATGTGAAAAATGTTGGGAACCACTGCTTTAAGGCAAATATTTAAGCTTCATGTCTTACCATTTTGTCCATTAACTCATCACCAGCAATTTCAATTTTTAAAAAATCATAAAATCTGTCAGTGGGATATCTAAACAGACGAACAGCTTCGATTCTAGATTCCTAAAGGGTGGCGCTTAGTGACTTGAGCATTTAAGAGTTTTATAATGTTTTATAAGGGTTCTCCATCGCAACGGTGATGCCGAACTGTTTCAAACATATACAACTTCTTCTCTAGATGAGTTTACGCCATCATCGACAACTAAGCTGAGAGAATTAGAACAAGGGATTTAATGAAAAAAAAAAACAAAAACTCACGAGTTCAAGTCTCAGATGCATTATTGAACTCCTGAACGTTTTCATTTCATTCATATTTGATGTGAGTCGTATCATGTCGTACCATGACCACGCCGCAAGCTTGCAAATGTGTATACTCATTCATTCATTCATTCATTCATTAATTCATTCATTCATTTGCATGTCCCTTGTGGAACTTTGCCTCCCAAACAGCACTCCTGTAGGCCTCTCGGTTGTGAGCAAGATGGCCTGCTGCTGTTGCATCCATTTCCAGATCGTCAACGATGTCTTGCAGCCATCTTCGTCTTGGTCTTCCTCTTTTTCTTTTTCCCATTATGTATCCTTCCAATACGGTCTTCTCTAAATTATCATGACGTTTAATGTGTCCAAAATATTTCAGTTTTCTCTCTTTAATCCTCTTCACTAGCCAGCCTTTTTCAATATTAAGCTCTTGTAGTATAGATATATTTGTTCTTTTTTGTGTCCACGATATTTGGAGAACTCTTCTGTAGCATTTACATTCAAAGGCATTTATATGTTTCTCAGCTGTTTTGTTAAGTGTCCAGGTCTCACAGGCATATGTTGCTATGGGAAAGATGCATGCCCTTAGAAATCTTTGTATACTCACGTCTGACAAATTTCTAGGAATACATACAGTTAACTGAGCCTGGAATTAAACCAATAAAAGGCTCGCGAATATTGATATCACTAGGATCTGCATTAACAAATCTTGCAAACAGTGTTAACTATTCAATATAACTTACATCTGGAGTAGTCTGTTACTCTGCTATAATATGTAGCTTTCTGTAACATAGAAACTACGCCTTAAAAAAAAACAAACTCTGGAGAAGAGAGAAATCAGTTCATTTTGAATCTTTTTTTTTTCCCCAAGATAATGTTGGCGCGATCTACGAGTAAGAGTGGTGAACAATAAATGAAAATGTGTGTGTGTTTATATACATTTATTTTCATAATTTTTTCCCCAATTCATCCCACTTTCCCCATTTTTTTGCTGCTCTCCAGCCCTTGCTGCACTATTGGTAGAACCGGCCATGTGAATAAGGTTTTCGATCCACACTTAGCGTGAGTGCTAAGCACGGCTGTGCACCGTAAACCCTTTAGAAAGCTAAGCTAGATGTGCCATCCCGTATATCAATTTAGTTGTGCGGAACTGTACGAGGAGACCGGAGATTGAACGTTTTTTTAAAAAATTGAATTTTAAAAAAAGATGCAGGTTGTTGCTATGATTTTAGGAAAAATTATCGTAATATAGATGCTACATTGATCAGTCTCTGTTGAGAAATGATGTAAGTGGGGCAGAGAGGAATATGCAGCACAGGATGTCTTGTTTTGTCTCCTTCCTCATATACCTTTCAGTGTTGAGGGGACAAATAGATATAATAGGGCTCGGCGATTTGCTTCATACAGTGGGATATTTAGGATTTCTGTAATTTTTTTTCTACACCTTTTTTGCATGGGCGGTCTCTTTCTCTGTTTTCAACATATTATAATGATAATGCTTTCTGTGTCGGTAGTCGTGTAACGTGGCCAAACTATTTGACTTGTTGCATCTGGATGTAGTATAGAACTGGTGTTAATCCAGCTCTTGCCCTGGTCGTATCATTTCTGATTTGGTCTTTTCTCGTTACTTTTAATATTCTCATTAAACGTCCCATTTCTGTAGTGATAATTTCCCGTTTATTTTTAGCTGTTAGCGCCCATGTTTGGCATTGACAGCACAGATTTTGAAGGAAAATTATGTCATACAGTGTTCTTTCTTTCTTTCTTTTTTGGTTTCATTTATGATGTATCTGTTTTTCTTTCGTAAAGGTGTCATTTGTCCAATAATCTGATTCGCTTTATTGCGTCTACCTTCAATTTTGGCATCGATTTCCCCAGATGATGATATTATACTACCTAGGTATTGTTTCACTTGTTTCAAAGGCTGATTCTCCAGGAAGATCTTTGTTGTGATTTCTTATCTGGCAATGGTCATGACTTCCATTTTAAAAAATAGCACTGATTTTCATGTTGTGTGTGTGTGTGTGTGTTTGTTTGTTTACATGGCCTTGCTAAGTTATCCATGCTCTGCAACGTAGGTTACGGCCCTTAAAACTGAGACAGAGACCACCAGGTATGTTGAAGACTGGATATGCCAGCTACAGAGCAAGGTCTTGCGAAATATATCTCTGCCCACCCTCCCCTCAAATCCCAAGACTGCCGGTGAGGGGGGGGGGTAATGGTTTTCGTTCATGCAATGAAGGTCAAGGCATTTGCTCCATAATATAAGCTCTTTTCTTAATTAAGTGGATTGAATCAGTGACCTGGTAGACATAATTCCAAAATGCTCTGTCCTCATTATCCGCTATGCCATTCGAAAGTAAAAGTATACGTTAACATGTATGATGTAGAATTAGCAGCAGTTGAAATATTTACCTTCGTCGTTTGCGAACACCATCAGATACCAATATGGGTATTTTCAGTAAAAGCAATGATTATTCACGTCACTATAAAGCTTGTACATGGAACAAAGACGGGGAGAGGAAACTCATTGCTGCACTCCATTTTAAAACTACGCCCATGTCTCAAACCCACTTTATATATATATATATATATATATATATATATATATATATATATAATATCATATGTAACACCTGTTACAATGAGTCGATTCTGTCAACGTGTGATACAAGCCGCAAGTTCTATTGTCACGTAGGTCAGAAGGTCAAAGCGCATGCGTATCACTTAGCCGGCCATGTTGTCAACAAAATAATGGCCACTTTTCTGTGAATGGCCTTGTTGTATAAACTTTTTTTTCACAACTAAAAGCCATGACTTTTGAGCCCAAATAAGAAAGACCCGGGGCTTTCCTCGATGCTTCCCAAAACCTAATGGCGTCTCTGAGTTCGGGATCATCTAGAGACAGCAAGACAGGATTTTGGAGAAAGAACTCTAGAGTTCCCGGAAGGTTCGTATCTAGAAATTTAACAGACATCAGTGCATTTTAAATACTGCAATCAGACCTTATATAAGTAAGCGTAATTACTTTATTACAAACATACTTATTTAATTTGTGAGGAGCATTGCCTGAAATCGCATTATGAGAAGTCCATGCACCGCATCAGATCACATGATGATGTTTTTATTCAGTAGTCATTCCTGTTAAATGTACTCTTAAAAGTTCAGAACATGATGGCTCTAGTTCTAAACCAATGTCCAAGATGAAAAGTACCATGAAACAAATTTGTGAATATTAATGTTAGGTTGTGGGAATAGAAGAAGTGTCTGTACATACTATTTATGTTTACACATTACAGTATCAAGCCAGTGTATGGGGCTCAGCATCCACCACCACAGACAAATTTAGCAACGTGAGTCATCTTCACCTTTAGATTAGATGTTTTTCTTGTCATCATCATTTAAACAAAAATTTCTGTTCAAATTTGTTTTTCTACTTCTATTTTTTTTTTATCATCATCATCATCATTAGATTCCATGTGAATGACATTGGCTGTTGGCTTCCCATAGTACCCAATCCTTCATGCAGGCCATCAGTTCAGTTGGTGATCTCCCACACCATATAATCAAACTATCCAGTATCATTTCTCTCAGCCTTCCCCTGGCTTTTCTTCCTTTTGTTTTTCCTGTTGTTACCAATAACTTCAATGGCCCCCCCCCCCCCCCACTTTTCATTGTTTTAGTATCCTGCTACATCTCTTTGTCACAGATTTATATATAGACTATTACACTTTTTTTCCCTTCCTGTTCAGTAGGTGTGACTTGCACAGTCTTTTATTCATAGAACTGTGGTCTACGTGATATCCCATTTTCTCTTCATTCACCAACAAACGTGTGTCCAGTGTAAAAACAAAATGCATTCTGTGCCAGACTTTTTTACAAGGAGGGGGCCAAAAAGCTAAGTCTAAATATTTTTCATCCATTTTTTTTTTTTAACAAGCACTGAATTGTGTTAGTCTCACATACAACCTTTACCCTGTTGATCATTTCTGGCATATTGCAGCCACAAATTTGGTTGGTTCCTATAATTTATTATAATGTATTGAAATATGCACAGCTGTCTGAGCCATTACTCATTTGGCATGGCTTGTTCTTTGTTCCAGTTTAGCATTCTCTCCTTCTTCAGATTTATATCTTTTGTAACCAAGAAAACGGAAATAAATTTACTGCTAAAGTTTTAACCACATTATATATCTTCCTCTTCTCCGTGTTATATATCCATTGTAGTACACTGGTGTCTTCTTTAAAGATCTCACTGTCTTAGCTGACATGGTTGCTTCAGTGAGTGTGGTATTTAGAGTCTCAGTGATATTCAGGCTCATCATCTCCTTTTCTTCTTTCTTTCCTTTTTTTTGCCAGTAGTCATACCCTCTGTTGCATATTAGGTTTTTAAACTACTGTTAGTGTTACAAGACAAACTAGTATTCTAGGCAGCTGTGCTTTCACGTTTATACAGTTGTGTTTTTAAAACTGATTTAGTGATGTTAGTGTTAAGTGCAGAAGTTCTCCTTGCTGTTTTTTCAGATCTGGTTGGCAAAGCACAAAAGATGATAAAGGGAAGAACAACAAAAGGGACTCATTCCATGATTTTGAAAACAAAACATCAGATGCATGGGATGATGGGGACGATGATCTTGTCCAGATGGCCAACCTGAAGTTATCCCTGAGTGATGTTCATTCATCTGCGAAAATTGTACTGGATAATCACAGCAGAAAAGCAAACTCCTTGCGGCAGCAGCAGCAGAAAGAACATGTGGATCAGAACTCTTCTGCAGACAGAAGTAATATTTGTATACATATAACAGGCATTTGTATAATTTTCTTGCTGTTATTAAGACTGACTTTGTGCAGTTGTAAAACTCCTTGTTCTGTGACAGCATATATTGCTTCATTTCTTCTTTGATAATTCTCAGGCATTGACTTGTTTACTTGTAAAGTAATTGGTGGTCAGCTGGAGTTGTTAAACATCCCTGTAAAGCTTCTCTTGAATTGTTATAGGTGTTGGCCACATATGTTTTCTCTGTGCCTTGTATGCTGGGCAGTTGCTTCATTTAAAAATTGTTGATGTTGCCATGGATGTGTCCAGAGCTGGGATGATTGTGAAATAGATAATGTTGACATGTTGATATTTCATTGTTGTTCCATCACCTTGGAGCTGTGAGCAGGGTGTTCTTTGTGGCCAAGTACAAGCATCGTGTGGGGTGGGAATGGGTTATGGCAGTTATCTCTGCATGACGGGAGTATAAGTTAAAAAGCAAAGGGAGGTGCAGTGCTTCTTTAGCAGACTTCAACGCTGTGGTACTGTAATGATCCCTGCCCCATTGCCAGGCTGTGAACTTTTCTCTCAGTAAACTTTTTTTTTTTGTCTTGAGGCCTACAGGGTTTGTGGGTCAGTGCCCATATGGTGGGTTGCTGTGCCAAGCTTCTCGTTAAGATCCATCACTCACAGGTTGTTGCAGTGGAGTAATTTCATTTTTTAAAATGTTCTTTTCTTTGTCAGGTAAGCCACATTCATATCCTTCAAATCATCATCATCCTCATCATCATCTGAGCGGCCCTGGCATAGGAGTGAGACTCAACAGCGGGGGGTACCAGCCACCAAAAATGACCTCGATTCGTTACGTCACCAATGCTACACCTGACAGAGAAGCAGCTCGTGTGGATAAATTCAAGTCTCTGTTTGCAGAACCTTCATTAGATATGAGTATGAGTTTTTTTTTTTTTTTTAATGTCACACTTCAGAGAAATTTTAAGATAAGTCCTATTATACACCTAGGGGATATGGTGTTAATAAACTTATTTTCCTTGGATTATCACTGATGTTGTCATCATCACACCTGACTGCTTTTCATTCTCCAACTCCAGACACAGGCAGGTAGCCATTTCTACAGGTGAGTGACTGAGACATCCCCACTAGACTAAAACCACTGAACTTCATCATGAGAGGCTAGTGCGCTTGCCAGTTTGCCACTCAGGCACCCACAATTCAGAGTGATATGAAAATATTGTCAATAATTTATTAATAAGTGGAATTAATGAACATCTGAATCAAAGTGGGCACATAATAGTCTCTACTGAGGCCTAGATAAAAAGGTGGCCAAGTATAAATATTTTGTATACCTTTATATATGCTGCTTCCAATTCATCAGAGTTCATACAGGTTCTGTTGAGTACATGTATGTTGCTGTTATCAGGAGACTGGAGCACCTGTGGACTTGTCCAAAGTGCAGTAATGATAATCCTTTAATCTTTCAACATTTGTTAGTGCAAGATATTTCTGTTTTCACTAACCCTGACGCTAGCGTATCAGCTGTGATTGCCTTGTCAGATAGCGTCTTCACCCCACCCCGTTTTCAATGGTAAATATAGTTTCGTGATTCATACAACAGGCTGAAGAAAAAAAGAGGTCATGTGAAACTCTGAAGAGGACATCGTTAAGAGAGGCCAAATTATGAGGCATAAAATCCCTTGATGAGCTTAAAAAGCTCGCCAAAAACAGGAAAACTTGGTGAACTACCATGCGAGCCTTATGTGACATTTAGCGGCACAGGAAGGATGCAAGATGATACTGTATAGATATGAAAAAGAACTGGATCTCCATTACCTGAGACAAAGGACTTTGATTTTGATGTTTTCAGCCGCTGGCTGCATGTCTGCATGTGCAGCTGTAGGTGTTGATGTCTTTCCTCCCCAAATAAATTGAAGGTCCTGGTTTTGGATATTTCTTGTGTGCAAGTCATCTTTGATGCTGTGCCTTGTAAGGGGACCTTGTAGTCTATTACAGTTGTAACTTATCCTGTGTGTAATTGTCAAAGTGTTGTTGTGACAGCTGCCCAGGATGTACATGTATTTTGCCAGTTTGGAAGCATTTTTCTTTCTGGTTAACCATGAATGACCTGGGACAGAGAAAAATGTCCCAGTTCATAGACCCAGGATTTGGAAAAAAGCTGAAATAATACTACACATAAATGAAAGAAAAGTCGTCTGCAGTGAATCATGAGACTGTATCTACCAATGAAAACTGAAATTGTCTTTTGTTTTTGAAAGCTAAAATTATATGAATTAATTAACATTGTGTTTATGTGGACTTGTTGCTCATTGTAATGATAATGAGGCCATATCTGTGCTGAGATGTTAGGTGTAATTTGGCAGAAAACTTAAAAATAGAGTTTTGCATGAAAAAAAAAAGAAATTGCTTAGCCAGATTTTGTATAGGGAAATAGTATGTACAAAAAAAATGGTAGAAAATAGAAGCAAAATATTTACCTATTTTTATCCTGTTAGGTTAAAAAAGAACAAATATATCCATATTATAAGAACTTAATTTTGGAGAAGGCTGGCTAGTAAAGAGGATTAAACAGAGAAAACTTAAATATTTTGGACACATTAAACGTCATGATAATCTAGAGAAAACCATCTTGGAAGGGTACATAACGGGAAAAAGAAAAAGAAGGAAGACCAAGGTAAAGATGGTTGCAGACATCGTTGATGATCTGCACATGGATGCATCAGCAGAAGGCCATCTCGCTCACAACCGAGAGGCCTACAGGAGTGCTGTTAGGGAGGCAAAGTTCCGCAAGGGACATGCAAATGAAAGAATGAGGTTGATGGCTGTTAGTAATTTTTCATAGTTAACTTTCTTTTTTCTTTTGTGCAGATGAGCTTCGAAAACTTTGTTGGTCAGGGATTCCTAAAGCAGTCCGTCACACAGCATGGAAGATTTTATCTGTATGTTTGTATATTACATTATTATATGTGTTATTGATTGCTGTGTTTTATATTTCTTCTTTTCATTATGCTATTGATTTAAGTTTTTTTGTTTTATTTAAAATGTTCTTGGTTAATATTTTTTCCATTTTCCTTTGTGCTGTTGAATGCTGTTTTAGCTTTTTTTCCTTTGTGCTATTGATTATTTATATTTAATTTTTTTCTTTTTATGTATTTGTAGATTAGTTTCATTTTTATTTATCAGAAGTACCCAGTGTTGCCATGGCTGTTAGTCCAATCAGTCTGTGATTGTTAGTTCAGTCAGTCTGTGATTGTTAGTTCAATCAGTCTGTGATAGTTGGTTCAGTCTGTCTGCTTATCTGCTTGCCTGTCTGCCCATTTACCTGTCTGCCTCCCTACCTATCTGCTTATCTATCTACCTAAGTAGGCTTGACTGCCTGCCCACCTACAAGTTGGCCTGTCAAACCATCAACCTTCCTACCTCTCTACCTTCATTCCTACCTATCTACATGCTCGCTCGCTCACTCACTCAAATGATAAAAGTTTACTGTTGTCATGTATCCAAACAGGGTTACCTCCCTACTGCAGCAGACAGAAGACAAGAGACTTTAGAAAGAAAACGGAAAGAGTACTTTGGGTACATAGAACAGTATTATGACACAAGATATCAGGATCAACATGAGGAAACATACAGACAGGTATGATACTCCACTAAATCTTTCTAGAAATGGTTACTGATCCAAGACAGTCTTACTGTTTTCTGAGGTTTGAGATTAATTTGTTTCTTTACGTGACGTGGAAGTAATCAGCAGGGCCCTTTTGTTTATTTCTAATAATTTGTTACTGTCCTCCATCCTGCTGTGAGTTATAACTGAAACATTATGCAGTTACGTCAGCTATAGCTGTCAGTGTTCGTGTAAGGAAGCTTAGCATCTGTACTTTATGTCTTCCTTCCAAAGCTTGCCACATGTAACATGCATACATAAGGGGCTAACAGAAAGATGTTATTAATACTTCTTGTAGTAACCTGCAATAACAAATACATTTTGCAGTTAACAGTAGCATGCAAATAACAGTAAAAGAAAATGCCATCAGCTTTGGAATTCAAAAGTTTTATACAAATAAAAAAAAAAAAATGTCTTTCTCATCTTACTGATCCTGTTTGTGAATCTATCATCTGCAGATTCTAAAAGACATCCCACGCATGACATCACTAGCTCATTTGTTTCAGGAGAAGTCAGTGCAAGAAGTAAGTGAACCTGATATATATGAGCTTTACCTTCACAAAATATTCCATCTTCTGGCTAGCAACTTTCTTGTATGTTTTTTATAGTCAGGGTTTATGCAAAATATCCTTTCATAAACCCAGGTAAGTCAGATACATGTTTTGTGTATTTTATTATCTTTTCTACACAGGATATTAATAATAGTCCTTTCATCTGGAAAACTCAAGGGGCAGTGAAAGAGAGTGGGACAGAAAGTAAAATTAGAACAAATGACATAGGAAAAGAAAAGCAGCTGATCTTATTCAGAAAACCTAGGACCATAGTCCCTAGAGAAGATTGATAGCTGCTGCCTGCATCCATAGTCCATAGAGAAGTGATGATAGCTGCTGCCTGCATCCATAGTCCCTAGAGAAGTGATGATAGCTGCTGCCTGCATCCATAGTCCCTAGAGAAGTGATGATAGCTGCCTGCGCCCATAGTCCCTAGAGAAGTGTGATAGTTGCTGCCTGCATCCATAGTCCCTGGAGAAGTGATGATAGCTGCTGCCTACTTCCATAGTCCCTAGAGAAGTGATGATAGCTGCTGCCAGCATCCATAGTCCCTAGAGAAGTGTGATAGTTGCTGCCTACTTCCATAGTCCTTAGAGAAGTGTGATAGTTGCTGCCTACTTCCATAGTCCTTAGAGAAGTGTGATAGCTGCTGCCTAGTGCCATAGTCCCTAGAGAAGTGATGATAGCTGCCTGCATCCATAGTCCCTAGAGAAGTGATGATAGCTGCCTGCATCCATAGTCCCTAGAGAAGTGTGATAGCCGCTGCCTGCTGCCAGAGTCCCTAGAGTAGTGTGATGGCTGCCTGCATCCATAGTCCCTAGAGAAGTGATGATAGCTGCCTGCATCCATAGTCCCTAGAGAAGTGATGATAGCTGCCTGCATCCATAGTCCCTAGAGAAGTGATGATAGCTGCCTGCATCCATAGTCCCTAGAGAAGTGATGATAGCTGCCTGCATCCATAGTCCCTAGAGAAGTGATGATAGCTGCCTGCATCCATAGTCCCTAGAGAAGTGTGATAGCCGCTGCCTGCATCCATAGTCCCTAGAGAAGTGATGATAGCTGCCTGCATCCATAGTCCCTAGAGAAGTGTGATAGCCGCTGCCTGCTGCCAGAGTCCCTAGAGTAGTGTGATGGCTGCCAGAGTCCCTAGAGTAGTTTGGTGGCTGCCAGAGTCCCTAGAGTAGAGTGATGGCTGCCAGAGTCCCTAGAGTAGTGTGATGGCTGCCAGAGTCCCTAGAGTAGTGTGATGGCTGCCAGAGTCCCTAGAGTAGTTTGGTGGCTGCCAGAGTCCCTAGAGTAGTTTGGTGGCTGCCAGAGTCCCTAGAGTAGTTTGGTGGCTGCCAGAGTCCCTAGAGTAGTTTGGTGGCTGCCAGAGTCCCTAGAGTAGTTTGGTGGCTGCCAGAGTCCCTAGAGTAGTTTGGTGGCTGCCAGAGTCCCTAGAGTAGTTTGGTGGCTGCCAGAGTCCCTAGAGTAGTTTGGTGGCTGCCAGAGTCCCTAGAGTAGTTTGGTGGCTGCCAGAGTCCCTAGAGTAGTGTGATGGCTGCCAGAGTCCCTGGAGTAGTGTGATGGCTGCCAGAGTCCCTAGAGTAGTGTGATGGCTGCCAGAGTCCCTAGAACAAGCAAAGTTTGTTCTGCTGTTGGCGAGATTCTTCAGTTGCCGTGCGTGGAGTGGTGCTCCTCCCGGCCAATATGGGGTTGCCGCGCAGCATCACTGCGGAAAAAGTGGTAGAAATGATAAAGCAAAGCAAACAGTCAAATCACGACACCTCTGGTCTGGAGGTCGGCTACGTCCTGAGTGCAGTCATATCGGGTGAAATGCATGAACCGGCTTGTCCCAGAGGTTAAGACACTGCTGGCAAGACTCTTCGAATGCCGCGCGTGGAGTGAAGATCCTCCCGGTCAAGGAAGAAAATGCGGAAAAGAAATAAAGGTTGCTGTGCGGTGCCGATGTGAAAAGGTGGTGGAAAGGATAAAGTGAAATTTAATCGGTATGTCCAGTAGTATTGTTGCGAGAGCTACACATACCACGGCGCCTCTGCTCTAGAGGCCGGCCACATCCGAAATACACCTGCACTGGTGAAATATGCCTAAACCGATACACCAGGGGTGGAACTTGATGGCTAGACATGTCATGCCACCTCCGCTCTAGAGGTCGGTCATGCCTTATATACACCCATACTGGTGAATTATGCCTAAACCGGCTCACACCAGGGGTGAATCTTGAAGGCTACGCATGGCACAGTACCTCTGCTCTAGAGGTCGGTCACGTCCCAAACATGCCCATACTGGGATAATGCCTAAACCGGCTCAACCCAGGGTTGGAAGTCACTAGTAGTGAGGATTCGTCCTCCTGGACAAAAGCTCTATCCTGGTCACAACTAGGAAGGGTAGCGGCTGCAACCGCAAAATGCTAAAGTCGGAGACACTGGACCAGGGCAGTCTAGATAGGCAACCACCTCTCATCCGGTGTGGATGTTTGCGTATCCTAATCACGCTGAGGTTTTCCGGTGAGAAAGTCCAACTCTGGACTGGATGGGCAACCACCTCTCACCCGGCGGTGATACACGGGTATCTCAAAACACGTCGAGGTTTTCCAGTGAGAAGGTCCAACTCTGGCCTAGGTGGGCTACCGCCTCTCACCCAGCAGGGATGCACTGATATCCTAAACGCGTCGAGGTCTTCTGGTGAGAAAGTCCAACTCTAGACTAAACTGGTGCAACGAAAACCACAGTGTCACGCAATCCGCTTCAGAGACCCACCAAGAATACAGGCTAAAGACCCGCGATACTCTGAACCCCTTATGGTCCTTTCGGGGATCTTGTGTGGTCCTTGTGGGGACCACGGGACCTAACGAGGACCACAGGCGTAAATTCAGTACGATCACAGTGCGGTTTTGGTGGTAGAAGCGAACGAAGAAGAAGAAGAAGAAGAAGAAGAAGCAGAGTTTGTGTTGCAGTATACAGTCTGATTGTGTTTGCAACTTGTCTTCTAGTTTAGTCCTCATTGCCACTTTATGTCTGAAATGCTGCTTTTGTTTGCTTGTGCAAAGTGCCTTTTTTCAGTAACTGAAGAGAGGATATCAGATTCATGGAGGTAATCCGTCACCAGTTGTTTTTCGCATATTTTATCATTTTATATTATATTTTTTATGTTATATAAAATTATTACATATTATATTATTTTATATTACATATTATTTTATTTCTCTTGAGCACTAAAAAATGCAATACCGGTTTGCTGGGCTTGGTACAGCTTCAGCAGAACGTTTGCCAGATTGTTTCAAGATGACCCAGGTTGGCCAAGGAAAAAAAGGTGGATAGGTGCAGTGAAGGACACACTGAGGAAGCATAACATGACACCTACCCAGGTCTCTCACCTAGCTTTGGACCTGTGTCTGAAACTCCCTGTGACGCTAATGGCATAAACAGGCACATAATTTCTGTCGCCTGGTCTAAATTGTTGAGCGGATGAAGCTGACTGAAGAAGAAGAGAATGTAGGGATTTTAAAAAAAAAAAAAGTGCTTGGGAGTTCTCTGTTATATTCAAAATAATGAAAGTGCAATTCATGGCATGGAACTACAAGCTTCCTCCTATAGTTTTGAAGCCCTTGTAAGGGCGGAAAGATACGCAAAATCTGTTCTGGATTAAGCTTACGTAAATGCATTAGTCAATGATTTATTACATCTGTGTCGTAACAATCTGGCGCAGCCAGAGTAAATTACCACTGACAGCATGACCTGGTGCCCAAGTTCTTCCAGTAAACATGATAAATGGTAAATAACGCTGTGTAATAGAACACACTGTTGTGTGGTTAGACCTTGAAAAAAATCATAGACAAAGCAGTTTTATATGCGAGAGAAAGAAAAATGACAAGAGAATTACCTGGGACTTGAACCACGGACTCCGGTAGGACAAGCAGCCGTCTAGCCATGAAATAACAGTGCATTAATCAACTAGCTATCTTGCATCCCCATAGAAATTTGTAATTAAGGCTGAGAATTGTACAAACATGGTGTTAACATGGATTGTTGAACCGGTTTTGTTTTTTTTTGCAGTCAGTGCCAGTTTCATATCAATCTGAAGTTTACTGTCAGGTGGTGGTCACTTCCTTTTTCTTTTTTAGTTTCTTCATTGTTTTTATAATACATCTGCCTACAAGTGTGAAAACAAATCTCTTAACCTCAAGAGAGAAAAGGAGTGTTTTAAAAAAAAAAAATAGATATCAGGTTCTCTGTATCCACTGAACTACAAATCCTGTTAATTCCATTATGTTCCGCACTCAGTTATGTTTGTTCCACAGCCAAACATGTAAATATTTTTATTGTATTTGCAAAGTTTTTCAGGACTGTTGGTTTTGCTTGCCTTTAGTTGCCCAGCTGCCTACCTGCCACAGATTTTCCTCATCCTGCTTTGGCATTCATTCATTCATACATATGACTGGCATAAGTGATGATGCTTGTTCATTTTGTGAGATAGTTGGTGTGATTAAGATGATGATTTTATCAACGTCACCTTCCTAATGCACCTATCAATGTTGAGGGGACAGACTGATGTCTTGTTAGGACTGGGTAGTTTGCTTCATATAATTGGATATTTAAGGTTTCTTTAACTCTTCCCGTGTCGCAGAAAAAAATGAGGATGTTCCCGTTCGTGCCACACAAAAAGCGCTGGTCTTAATATGTATAGGGGTATAGTTGTAAAAGTGAATGTACAAAGTATTTCCACTTTAAAATTATACATATTATGCATGAAAATAGTTGTAAATGTAAGAAGATTCATAAATGAAGAGTTTTTTAGGAAAAAAGAAGTAGTGTGATGATTTTAACTGATAATTGTGTAGTGGTTACCATCGGCGATGCCTAGATGTACAATGTTTACCATCGGCGATTTCCAGATCTGCTTAAATTTTCGTCCGATCTCGTCGTGTGGTGGCATTCTCACTAAAATAATGTCTGAAATTAACCATCTAACTACTTCTCCAGTCCATTTAATAGGACTTAATATACTTGGGGTACATTCAGGAACAGTGGTCGGGTCATAGGACATGTCCTTATGCCTCCGAAATCACAATAAATACTGAAATTTCTCCTGTAAAACAACTATTTCACTCGGTTGTTAGCCACGCTTTTGATTGAACTATGAAAGGTCACCAGACATGCTCAGATAAATCGTGTACAATAAAAAGTTTTACAATAGTTTAATGCTGCAAAGAAACAAAATCACTACAGCGAACATGGCAGTCACAAGTTATCACGATATCGACGACGGCAGGGGAAGAGTTAATTTCCTCCTTCATTTTCCTGTATGGGCAGCCTCTTCCTCTGTTACCTACAGATCTTAGTGTGAATGTTTTTTTGTGATGTACTGACTGGTGGTAACCGTGGTGACGTGGCCAAACCATCTGCCTTTTTTGCTGCCAGATGAAGTTACTGGTGTTACTGCAGCCTTTGCCCTGACGGTGTCATTTCTTACTTGGTCTCTTCTTCTCACATTTAGTGTTCTCCTTAAACATCTCTTTTCTGTCATAATGATTTTCCTTTTATGTTTGGCTGTTGGCATCCAGGAAAATTGTGTTATACAATGCTCTTTTTGTTTCATTTGTGATGTATTTGTTCTTTTCAGTAAAGGTGCCATTGGGTGGTTTGTTTTTTTTGTTTGTTTTTAGTTTCTTATTATTTTTATATTAAGTCTGCTTTGAAATCTCAGACCAATAAAACAGACTATTTAGACAGGGGTGAATGGGAAGAATCATTGCATTTAAAAAAAATTGGCCCATATTTTCCCAACAGATTTTTGAGAGAATCTTATACATTTGGGCCATTCGTCACCCTGCTAGCGGCTACGTGCAAGGCATCAACGATCTGGTCACCCCATTCTTTGTCGTGTTTCTGTCGGAGTTCATTGAAAATGGTGAGTGGGGTTTTTCATTCTCCTGTCATGGCAGATGACTGGAGGTTTGTTTCACGATGAAGTGGTGTTTTAGGATTGATTTGGACATGTTTGCAGAATGAAAAATGATACCACAAGTCCAGGCATGAGAACCAGTTCCTAGGGATGAGGTTTCCCAGGGATACTTCAGGCTGTTCTTGGTGTCATAGAATTTGAATCAGGTCCTCTAATAATGAGCAGATTATTATCTCTGCAGCTCACACTTATCTTGACATAGTCTTTGTGAGACAGGGAACATAGATCTGTTTGGTTAAAAAACTCTGACCTACTTCTGTAGCCCAGAAACCTGTAACAATCAACACTTAAATGTTATTTTTGTAAAATGTAATGTCAGGTTGGTGGACGGATGGGGACATGGAGATTGCCGGCAGAGATGAGGAAAATCTGGTGTGAAACCAATGAATGCAGGACGTGACAAGCCTATGGGTCTTTACAATGTTGGCTATCAGAATGATGTAAACAAAACAAAGCCAGCAGACTATAGGTGGTGGGGAATGGATATCGTTGAGGCACTCATCGGATTCCTCATCCCAAAGGTGGAGTGTCTCTGTGGAACTGTCTCAAAGCCATCTGGCCAGCTAGCTTTGTATGCTGGATCTGATGTTGAGAAGGGGCTTAAGTTCAGCCACCAGAGGCTGAAAAACAAAGTTTTGGCCAGGCCAGCCTACACCACTGTGTTCCTGGCAGTCCAAGCAAGACCACAGTCTGCCCTAGCAAGGAAAGATGCTGAAGTCGGAGGTAACCGGCCAGAAGGCGCATCGCAAAAATCAGGGTACCATGCATCATCACCAATGTGTGTACGAAGAAGAAGAAGAAAAAGAACATCTCTGCAGCTTCTTGAACTGAAGAATTCAACCCAATCCTGCTGTCTCTTCTGTTTGTCAGAATCTTGCTGGTGCAGCTGAGACTGTGCAACCATACTGAAATGGTTCTTCGTATGAGGAGATCAGAGCTAGCACAGACTTATCTGTGGTGCAGAGATGATAACTCTTTAATATTTTTCCAAGTCTCTTTGGCTGTTTGTAGTATCTCTTAATCTCAAGGCAGAAGTGGCACATTCTAAGATAAAAGTATCAGGTGCTCTCTGTTCACTGAATTTGGAAATCTTGCCCTTCCAGTGCTGTCTTCTGCAGCTTATTATGTTTGATCTGCAGCCAGACATGAACATATTTCTTTCTGCATTTACGCGGTTTTTTTTTTTTTCAGTGCTAGTAGATTTGCTTTGTCTTTGTTTGCCCAGCTGCTTACCTAATTCAGACTCATCCTGCCAGAGATTTTATTCATCCAGCTTCAGCAACCATTTCATTCATTCATTCATTCATTCATTCATTCATGTGATACACTGATAGTCACTGATGATCATGCTTATTCATTTTGTGTGGCTTCTGAGGTTTTCCTTTAGTTTGGTTGGAGAATCAGAACTTTGACTTAAATGTAAGGTGCCAGGCACAGTCGCTTTATTAACACTTTTGAAACTGCACTGCGCTGCTGTCCTGGTTTTATATAGAACTCTAGTGAGAACAGGACACTGCATGCTGAGACTATCCATACCAGAAACTGAAAAGTGGCCCAACTATTTGCCTACAACAAAGAGCAACATCACGTACTCCAGAGTTGCCGTCTGCACAGCCCGCTCAGTCGAAGAACCTGGCCAGATGCCAGCTCCCTGCAAGAGAAGTTCTGCGGCATTGTTTAAAGCCACAGACGAACTGCCGCATTTGTGAGAAAGATTGGCATCACTGTCTTGAGTGAATGAAGAAGAAGAAGAAGATTATGTCAGCTCAGTCATTATTAACGATTGCACTTCAAAATGGAGCATGTTGCATTTTCCCAGATGGCTGTGGAGGTTTCCTTCTTACAAGTTTCAGTTACCTCCTGGTTGCTTGCTTCCTCTGCCAGCTACAACCAAGGACTTGTCACAGTTTTCCTGCTATGTGGTGTGTCTTTAGAAATCAAAATCTCACAGAACATTTTCCATTTTATTATGGTAATAAAAACAAATAATAAAAGATGAAATAGGGAGAGAAAGTATAACAGATTTGAAAAATAGAAAATAGAAAAGGAAGAGACTTGCACATTGCCACAAATGGTGCAAGGGGAAAAAAAAAAGTGAAAACTTGTAAACTCTGAAATCACTAGAAGTTAAAATCAATGAGAGAAAAATAAAATCAAAGAGAGAAAGTTAAAATTTGTCAAGATCTAATTTTTTTTTTTTCAAACTACATTCTAGTTGAGAAAGTAAAAAAATAACCAGATGACAACAACAAAAAAAAAAAATGGCAAACTACTTCAAGCAGTTTCACAACTCTTAGTCTATGCTTTGAAGTATTTGTTGGCTTTGCAGTTCAGTATTTAACAGTAAGTAAGTTTTTGAAGAACATGTTTCAAAAATGAGAAAGTTTTTTTTTAAAAACATATATAAATAAGTTAATGAAACAGTTACGTGAACTTTTGGTGCCGTCATATATCGGTAAGTGATGTTACTTTAGGCTCACAGGTCCACTGTCTTCTGCGCATTTTAGGAGAGTCAGAGGCAAGAGGAGTAAACCTTTGCAAACAGTTCTAGAGGGAGGGAGTCTAAGGTTGATGATGAGGTCCTTTTTTACCAATTTGCAATCTCTGTAGGTCTACAGCACCAGAAAGTTTGGGAAGTAATGGAAAAAAATAGAATTTCCAACACATGATACACTGCTGTATATAGACAGACAGGCAGCAGTGAGAATAAATGATAAGACTACAACTTGGTTTGACATAAAACAAGGGGTCCGTCAGGGGTGCATATTGTCGCCTTACTTATTTAACTTGTATACTGAAAATATAATGAAGAATGTTAGAGAAGATGTAGACAAAGAATATCATGATGCCATAAAAATTGGAGGTTATGAAATACCAGAGATAGATGTGCTGATGACACAGTATTACTGTCCACAGCACAAAAAGGAATGGAAAAACTAATTATGTCAGTCCGTAAGAATAGTGAATAGCAAAATCTCTATCTTAATGCGAATAAAACTGACAAAACAAACAAGGCAGCTGGAATATGTATCAGTGAGGAAAAATTGGAAGAGGTGGAGAGTTTTGAATATCTTGGTTCACTACTAACTAATAATGGCGATACAATGAGGGAAATTAAAAGGAGGAGATCTGTCGCTCTTCAGAAAGTAAAACAACTAAAGAATCTGTGGAGAGGAAGAGACAGAAGTACAAAAATAAGATTTTTAAGGGCATGCATCTTTCCCATCTCAACATATGCCTATGAGACCTGGACACTTAACAAAACAGCTGAGAAACACATAAATGCCTTTGAATGTAAATGCTACAGAAGAGTTCTTCAAATATCATGGACACAAAAAAGGACAAATATATCCATACTGCAAGAACTTAATATTGAAGAAGGGTTGGCTAGTAAAGTATGTCAGACAGAGAAAACTTGAATATTTTGGACACATTAAACACGAGATTTTAAAGAAAACAGTCTTGGAAGGGTACATAATGGGAAAAAGAGAGAAAACCAAGGCAAAGATAACTGCAAGACATCATTGATGATCTGCGAATAGATGCATTAGCAGCAGGGCATCTTGCTTACAACCAAGAGGCTTACAGGAGAGCTTTTAGGGAGGCAAAGTTCCACAAGGAACATGCAAATGACTGACTGACTGCAGCTCTTCTACATTTTCAGATCTATAGACCTTGTCCTTCCTTTGAATTTCCAGTCTTAGTGAAGAAAGGATTAATCCAAAAACATGGACGAGACTCATTCTCCACGTCAGTGGTTGAGTTGGAGTAGGACTGCACTCAGTTCATCGTTACAGGCTTCTGGGACAGAACAAGAGGGGGGAGACACTGTCCGTTTTGCCTGTCAGCGACTGTTAGCTGACCAAGACCCTGTCCCACCCCTCAGTTGGAACCCCCAGTAACAGACCTAGCCTGTCCTACAGGACAGGGATCACCATAGTCCCCATGGTGGTGGAGTCTGCTAAAGAAGTATTGCACATCCCCTGCTAGTTAGCTCCATCCAGAGATTGAAAAAATAGTCGCTGTAACCTGCTTCCACGCCGACACGATGCTGTTCCTAAACATCTTCACCACGTCGGCTGCAGAGAACACCAGCTCACAGATCTAGGGAGATTGAGGAAGATGACTGAATGAGTCATTATAAGTAGTAACATATCCTCACCAGAAATGGTTTTTTGAGAATGTTTTTTTTTTTTTTCCTTCTTATCCTAGATGTTGAAGTTGAAAACTGTGATTTGACAGAGCTGTCACAGGAAACACGTGATGTGATTGAGGCAGACAGCTTCTGGTGCATGTCCAAACTGCTTGATGGGATTCAAGACAACTACACATTTGCTCAGCCAGGGATACAGATGAAGGTCAATGCACTGAGAGAGCTTATTAAGAGAATAGATGGTAGGAGATATTTTCTTATCAGTCAATCAATCAATCAATCAAGTGGGGTAGGCGATCATTTCTCTCCACAATTCCCTGTCTTTAGACTTGATTATGAGATCCGCCAGTGACTTTCTTCCTAGCCACACTGACAGCTCATCCAGTAACTTCTCTCTGTGTCTTCCTCTGTCTCTTCTTCCCTCAATTTTTCCAGTTGCCACAGTGTGTTCCAGTTTCCTCTTCTCAGAAAATGTCCTACAAATCTTGCTTGTCTGTCTCTGATCTTTTGCTGTAATTTGCCTTTTAACTCCAGCCTCTCTTAAGACTTCTTCTAGTATTTTCTTCTAGTATTCCGTTTTTTTTTTCCAAGTATAGCACAAAGATAAATGAGAATTCGTTCCTTCTTCTTATGTCTTTGTATTTTTCCTCTTTGAGTAATAAAGGGTTGAAATCTGTTGTTCATAATGTAATTGTGATATTTAAAAGTAAGTGGCAGCAAATTGTCATGTTATTGATAGCTTGGAGCAAAGATAACAGCTTGAATGAATGGTCTTTATTTTCAGAGGGTGAAGAAAGGGAGTGCAGGCACGTCTTACATTCTGCCCTTCACCAATCCATCTTTCTTTCTTCCCACACGCTCAATTTAATATAGGTATACGAATTACATGAAAACAAAAATCTAAGAATGCAAAATGAAGCTATTACATTGACAAATATAGGATAATGATCTAACAAAAGGCAACTAATCTGACAAGATAGTGCACGTACACATGCACGCACACACACATAAACAAATGCAAATACATTTTCAGTGCAGTTTTTCTGAGATCATACTCTTGCACATTCATTAAGATAATTTCTAACATGATCTAACAAGTTACATTTAGAACCATGTTCTGTTAGAACAGATAATAGGTGTGGCAACCCAGAGCTGGTCAGGACCCTGTCCCTGTCTGCATTGCTGCATCTAGTAACAGGATCAACCTGGCTAACAGGTTGAGCATCATGGTTGAGGCAGACAAGAGGTTCCAGAGATTGACCATGGCGGTTGAGGCAGGCAAGAGGTTCCAAAGGTTGACCATGGTGGTTGAGGCAGGCAAGAGGTTCCAGAGGTTGAGCATGGCGGTTGAGGCAGACAAGAGGTTCCAGAGGTTGAGCATCATGGTTGAGGCAGACCAAGAGGTTCCTCTTCAGACAGGTCCCTCTTCCAGGGCATGAGACATATGATTCTGCTGAAGATGCCGTCCTGTTCCATGTCAGATCAGTTAAATATTTCCTTAATATGTATGACAAACAATTTGTGAATGTGTTAGAAAATTTTTTTTTAAAAAAGCCATTTGCTGTCCAAGATTATTGAAAGTTGTTATTAGCAAGACCACCCTTCAGTTTTTGTGAATGACAGATATAAAGCTGCCAGTTTTTGCCATGGAAAAGTGTGCACAGTTTATCACATTTGTCTTGCTGGGGTGATCATCTTGCAGTTGATGGGCTCCTTGCTGGCATCATAGAGTGCATGAGCTGAGAACTTCTAGTGAGAGTTCAGAACATCATGGACTTGTCCAGAGTGCAGTGGTGATAATCCTGGGATAATAAAATCAATACTTTGATTGTAGAATATGAATTTATTGTTACACGATTATAAGACAGTTGATGAAGTGAATATTTATCATCTTCTTTCCAGCATCATTGTTCAGTCACTTGGAGAATCAAGGCGTTGAGTTCCTGCAGTTTTCTTTCCGTTGGATGAACAACTTACTCATGCGAGAGATCCCGCTGAGATGTACCATTCGCCTGTGGGATACTTACCAGTCAGAGATCAATGGCTTCGCAGATTTCCATCTCTATGTCTGTACTGCCTTCCTCAAACGATTCTCAGAAAACGTTCTCAGAGAGCATGACTTTCAGGTAATTGTCAGGTGGTAGTTCTCAGATAGCATGACTTTCAGGTAATTGTCAGGTGGTAGTTTTCAGAGAGAATGACTTTCAGGTAATTATTTGGTGGTATTTTTTACTGTCTCATATTGGTCTTTATCATGGTGCAGCTTGCTTAGAAACCTAGTATTGTATTATGGGTGGAAATTCATCAGCCCACCATCTTGTGGATACTCCAGGTAACAAAGAAAGCCAAGACAATCTACTGTTGACATCAAGATTATCATCATCAAGGGCAAGTAGTCAGTATTTTATTATTCTGAACAAAAGCAAGGATATTTCTGCACATTTTCAAATCTTAAAAAGTCTCTATGTCAAGAGTTTGTTTTACAGAAGAGAATTTGTTCTGCCATAAAATTCTGTGTGTGTGTATATGAGTGAGAGAAGGTAGAGAGAGAGATGGAGATGTTAGGGAAAATTATAGGTGTGGGAGAAACAGGGTTGTGAAGTAGAAAGCAGTTTTTGGTGTAGTCATTGTCAGTGTTGGTAGAAATGTTATCATTTATGAAGGAGTCAGATATTAGGAAAATAATGGAGTCACAGTTAGTGTTGGTAGAAATGTTATCATTTATGAAGGAGTCAGATATTAGGAAAATAATGGAGTCACAGTCAGTGTTGCTAGAAATGCATCATTAATGAAAGAGCTGTAAATAATGGAGTCAAAGTTAGTGTTGATAGCAAAGTATCATTTGTGAAGGAATTAGATAATAGAAAAGTAGCAGAACAGTGTTGATAGCAAAGTATCATTTGTGATGGAATTAGATAATAGAAAAGTAGTAGAACAGTGTTGATAGCAAAGTATCATTTGTGATGGAATTAGATAATAGAAAAGTAGCAGAACAGTGTTGATAGCAAAGTATCATTTGTGATGGAATTAGATAATAGAAAAGTAGCAGAACAGTGTTGATAGCAAAGTATCATTTGTGATGGAATTAGATAATAGAAAAGTAGCAGAACAGTGTTGATAGCAAAGTATCATTTGTGATGGAATTAGATAATAGAAAAGTAGCAGAACAGTGTTGATAGCAAAGTATCATTTGTGAAGGAATTAGATAGAAAAGTAGCAGAACAGTGTTGATAGCAAAGTATCATTTGTGAAGGAGATTGGGGGTGGGTGGGGGGGGGGGGTCTTCTGTGGATGGCAGAAAAAATATAGGAGTTGTAATCAAAGTTCTGGCACACTGACTGGTTGTTTCTGTGACAGAGCACATCAGGCCAGTCACAGATAATAAAATCATCATTGTATAATCTGCTGAGCACTTTCAAAGTTCAAAATTCAGACTCCGGCTTCATTGCATTCGGGACAACCCCATATATGCTCCGCCGCATGCCGCATCATCCATTCAAGAGTTTGCTAATAGTTCCTGTCAAATGTTGGTTGTTTACAATAGGCTTTCTGCCACACAGTTTGGATTTCCTGCCAGCACCTTTAATTTGTCCTAGCTCCAGCAGCCTCCACACAGTTATATTGTTCTTCCATTCTCGCTCTTCATATTGCTGCAGTCTGTCCAGTGCAGCACTGCACTAGCAATCTCCCCCTTGTCCATTGACAGTCTGCCGTTTATTTTAGCCTGTCCAGCAAGTCTGTCTGCCACATCATTGCCATGTACTCCTACATGCCCTGGACAGTAAAGCTACGTTAGGCTTGTCACAGCTGACTGGCTTAACAGTTGAACCCATTCTTTGCGAAGCAGATTCTTCTCAATCTTACAGTGCAAACTGTAAATCTGTCACAATGACACCATTAACCACATCATGAGCAACTAACCATTCTGTTGTCACCTATACAGCCTCAGTTTCAATTCACATGCTTGAAGTGATGATTCCAAAGGCTCCCAAACCCTGTGCACCCTTTCAGATGTGTTTAAATAAAATAAAGTTTCTGTTATTCTTTGCAGCTACACTGTGATAGTAACTCTATCATAAATGATTCATTTGTATCAACACTGACAGTGGCTCCACTGTTTTGTATACAAAATAATGTAAAATGTGTCACATGCACTCTGGCCTTACTTTACAGGGAATCCTAATGTTGCTTCAGAATCTTCCCACAAGTCAGTGGCGAGACAAGGAAGTTAGTGAACTTCTAGCCGAGGCCTATAGACTCAAGTATCTGTTTGCTGATGCTCCGAGACACCTACTCTTGAAGTCCTGACCATAATGAAATAATTTACCGTTACAAGCGTGATATGCCAGTTTGCAGTTGTGGGGAAAAAATCTAAAGAACATTAAAAGCACCTGTTGACCCTTGAACTGGCTGCCTGAATTTGTGCATCAGCTCTCTTAGTGCTGTGTTTTAATTGAGATATTGTACCTTACTGGTATATTTTACTGGAGTCATAAGCTTAGTAGTCTCCTTTCAGTTATTTTTTTAATATAGAGTGATGTTCCCCTGAAACTAGACTCGTCTTTTCTGTGAAACTGGAGTGCTCGCTTCCGTTAGCTTAGGCAAGTTTATCAGTCAGTCAGTCACTCAGTCATTTGCATGTCCCTTGTGGAACTGTGCCTCCCTAACAGCTCTCCTGTGGGCCTCTCAGTTGTAAGCAAGATGCCCTGCTGCTGATGTTTGGTAGGTTTATATGAAGAACAAATTTTTGGGAGAAAAAAAAGGTTTATAAAATTTTTCATGTAGGAATGGGCACAAAGTAAAAAAGAAATATTGGTTGCATATCTTTTTCTTGATAATAAAGGGAATTTGTTTTTTTTTTTTGGTGTACATATATGTGTTTAGAGGATATTTTGACATATGAGGGCAGCTGCTGTTATTGTTGTTGTCATTATGATATTGTCACTTCATTTTTAAAATTGTTCTTATATATGAAACAGATATGAGGACATGAACTTTAATAAATGACATAAATTTGGACCTCCTCATTGTTTTTGTAGCTGTGTTGTGATTTGATGTTTAGATTTTTGATGATAGCAGCCCCATCAACTTACATGTTCAAGAACTTGAATGAGAGTGGTGATCTCATCTATGTTCTCAGTTATTGGTTTCTTTTCTTTGGTTAAAAGATTATTCAATATTTTCTTCAATTGTGTTGGGGGGGGGGGGGGGAACAAAAATGTTTAAAAGTTGAAAAATTTAAACCAAACAAAATAATACATTATTAAAATAGCATTTTACTTTATTGTGTGAAAGCCTCACTTTTTTTCTATTTGTAAACATTTGTATCTAAGCCAGTATTTCTCAACCTTTTTTTGGATCATGCCCCACCTCAACACTTCAAAGATTTTGATGCCCCCCCCCCCACTGGTCCATGTCATCCTTTTCTCTCTCTCTCTCTCTCCACCTCCCTCCTCCACAGAATAATGTCAACAAAGTTCTGAAAAATTATAATTGCTGCCCTCTTGTGGGGCATATTCCTCACTCTGGGAAACACTGATCTAAGCCCAAATTATGGTGCTTGTAATGTCATCAACTGAGAAGCCTTGCATTCTAGTATAATCTAGTATAACAGTAGAGTATTGATTCCTGTCATGTACCCCTGGAGTATGGAGAAAGCTATGGCAGTCCATCTGTGACATTCATTGCTACCATCATCTGTATCATCATTATCATCACTGAAGAGAAAAGCACACAAAAAAAGAAGTAACAGTTGCAAAAGTAATTAAAATCAATAAGAAAGTATGATAAAAATTATGTAGATACACTATGAGAAGGTAGAAATTAGAGAATCTTACAATCATTGGAAAACTTAAGGGAAAAATAAGAGAGAGAAAGGGACAGAAAAGTATTTGAATGAGCTGACCAGATGAAATAGTAAGGAAATGGCGATCAGCAAGATTATAAATGCAAGGACTGTACAAAATGGAGACAGCAGCCCAAAACCTGTTATCGTGGGACTGAATGAGTGAATGGGAATATTTCATCATTTTTAAGTTGATCATCTCAGGTCTCCCAAGGCTTGCAGAATTATTTGGTTTAATGTCTACAGAATGGTGGTGGAGTGCCACAGTGGTTAGTTTGCTCACCTCCGGTGTGGAAGTCGGTGGCTCAAGTCTTGTCCGAGGTGCCCTCGTCACTGAGCTGTAGAAATAGATACCTGGCTCCTTCTCCAGCTGACTGCATCTAAATTAATTTATTGTTTGGATTAATTAAATTAATCGTTGGATTAATCTGTGCTGTCAGGTCGAGGAAAACATAGGCAGCAACACCATATCTGTATGTGGCTCTTTGGCATGATAAGATTATGTTTGTTTTTCCTACAGCATATTTACCAGACTGTCTGGTTTGCCTTTTCTGAAACTGATTCTCTCAGCTTTAACGCACACTTTTCTGACCTCTGCACCTTACATTTCATTCGCACATGAATTCTTTCTCCTATTAGCTTGATATCTTCATGCATGAATAACTTTCTAATTCTGCTGTACTTTGAAAGCCAAAAAAAAAGGAACATAAACTGATAAGGAAGGTTTCTGAGATGGGTCTTCTTCTTCTTCGTTCACATTGTCTGTCTATATCTGCAGTCTTGTCTCTTGGATAAATTTCACTGTTTTTTTTGTAACTCATGTATGGAACCATAGAGCTTGTCTTCTTTAGTGGTTTCACTGGGCCAGTAATTATTTCTCAGTGTCTTGTAGTTGGTGCAGTTTTGAAGGATATATTCCACAGTTTGGGGCACCTGGGTGCGTGTACAAAGAGTAGTAGTACCAACTTTAAAATCTGTATACATGTGACCGATGGGTCATAAATGAATTATACTTTTTTTCTGCAGCAGTTTAGAAGGACTGTTGACAATTCACAGAAGCGGTTAGTAATCTTTTGTTGGCAAGGACCCCTTTCTGGCCTGAGAATGGGTGTAGACCCTTCATTAAGAATAAAGAAATAAACAGAACCCAGATAATGATAATCATCATCATCATCATGTGCCGTGCCGACTGGCGTTGGCTATTATGCTTCTCCAGAGTATCCGATCCTTCATGCAGGCCATCAGCTCAGTTGGTGATCTCCTCTCACACCATCCCGTCAGACTGTCCAGTATCATTTCTCTTGGTCTTCCTCTTGATTTTCTTCCTTCTATTTTTCCTGTTGTTATAATATTTTCAATTCCCCCTCTTCTCATTGCATGTCCTATGAAAGTACATTGTCTCTCTCTTATCTTTTTGACAAGGTTTTTTGTCTCTCCAGCTCTTCTCATACATTCTTCATTAGTTATTTTTGCTGTCCAGGGGATTTGCAACATTCTTCTAATAAACCACATTTCTGCTGCTTCCAATGATAATGATAAACATTTTTTAAATCAGTAAGTCCATTTGCTGGTTTATGGGCCCCCAAAGTCCTCCTGTGAATGCTTGGAAGCCATGGGTTCTAGCTTCAGGACCACTGGTTTAGACTTTGAATGATGGCTGCACGTTACGTTATTGGTCGTGTTGCTTACTCTAATTTGTTGGAACTTGTAGTATTTAATAATAGAAAGTTATATGTTGTAGTTTTTAAAAATAATATGCCAGTTTGGGGAGTGGAGGGAAATGATACATGCCACTAAAATGACATGTGAATATATTATGCATTAACTCTTTTTTTTTGTATTTGAAATATAATTTTCATTTAAATGTACATCACTTTTTAATATCTTTTCCCAGAAAATGGGATTGGTCTTTTTTCAGTTATCTTCAGTGTATGAAAAGAAATACTTGCCATTGCTAAACTTTTGAACAACTAGAACAGGTTGTATATATTTATAAAATAAAGGATGTTATTTGAACAATAAGCAAAAATCGTTTAATTTTGGTACACTTTTTAAAAAATGATTGTGTAGATATGATTATCATATGGGCTGTGATTTTTTTTTTTTTTCAATATTGTAAATGCTAATGGGAGAAAATATTGTATTGTGTCAGCTTTCTCAAGTCTTGTGGTTACTATAACTGATGCACAGTCCACGTGTAATTCACTTGTATTACATGTGGGTACTTTGTAATATGTCCTTTTATTTTGTGAAGAAGTAAAAGGCAAACAAAGCATAACTGTAGTAAGACAAATGATGGATATAAGGAGGGTTTTTTTTTATATATAGAGAAAGTGAATACTGGTATAGTGACTCCACACAGGCTGTACCTTTTCACAGTCACTCTGTTCTCTCTCCCCTTGCTCACTCTCCCTCTTCTCTCTCTCTTTTCTCTCACTCTCCTCTGTATTTCTCTCACTCAGGCAGAATGTCAGACGGGCCTACATGCCCAATTCTCAACTCTTTGGAAATAAAGATCAATCAATCAGCACACACACAAAATGTAGTATCTGACATCTTTAAACACTTGTCACTTCAAATGTCAGATGTCATTATAAAGTATGTTTCTTTTTTTTTTTCTGGGACACCTTGTAAGTCCATTAGTAAAAATGAGATTGATGTTGATGTGAAACCTCTCAGAATTTTGGCACTTTGCTCACTTTAAGTGAGCAGGTCACTGCTAGGGAAATGTTTGTTTATTCCTTAAGTTAATGTAGTCATTGAGTTTGACTACCAGATTACTGTGGCACATATGATTGTTCAAAAAAAAAAAGAATTCTCTTTCCTTTGAGCAGATGTAAAGTTTTGCAAGATTTATTTACATATCTCATCAGTCCAGCTGGCAGATGACTGCTGTCTAATGTTATTTTAAGATTTGAAATAATAAAAGATATGTTTCATATCGTTTAACATCTGTGTTTGTTACCGTTTTGATCTGGTGAGTCCAAGTTCAGCATGCTTTTGCCACATGGCATTTCTCTTGAAGTGGCTGGACCTATGTTGGTCTTTGACTAGTTCTTGGATAGTCACATTAAAGAGGTTTATCAGTTACCCACACCCAGTGGATACACTTGATAAATAGACTCCTCCCATTAGAGGCAGTCAAATGTTGATGGAATTCTTATATTGTATACAATGAGTGCTAATACTTTCTTCTGCAAAATTAATCATATTCAGTGAAAACTATGTGAAGTGAACAAATAGTGGTTAAGTGGAGGCTGATTACACACTGGCCAGAAGTTTTCACATGGCCAGGTTAAAGTATATGAGTAATATGTCTAAGTCCTATAGCATTTGCATGCCGTAGGGGTGTGAAGTGTTAGTGCCTTCACATATCTAGGCCACTACAGCACTTGAGGTAGGAATGTGAAGTGTTAGTGCCTTCACATTTCTAGGCCACTGCAGCACTTGAGATAGGGATACCAGTGACTTGACTAGCTACCTTTGTTTTCCATGGAAACCCCAGGTGCCATGTACCCATTTTTTTTTTAGGCTGGGTTGACCCCGGTGCTGGTCGGTCTGAAAAAATTCTGCCCGAGTGAAAAATTGAACCAGGGACCTTTTGATTGGTAGGCGAGTACACTCACCACTGCGGCAATGAGTAATATGGCACAGCAAAAATAGTTCAGTCTGGCACAGTTTTCAAAGCATGCCATGGCAGTACGCTGCTGTTTTCAGTGAAGTATGCACAAAATTGTATCATAGCAATTAATTGTACATATTTCCGGTTTCAGTTTCGTTTCATACGCTCTTAGCCTGTTCTGATTTATGAATGCTTAAGAAAAAAAGCAAGTATTACAGTCTGTAACAGTAGATTAATTTTATATATTTTTTGGTTTCTTGTTTTAGTATGCTCATAGTCTGTTCCAGTTCAGAATTTAAAAGAAAAAAAAAATGAATCCACAGTTTCATAATGGTCTACTCCACAGAGTCCACAGATTGTGGCTAAACTGTGTTATAACCTATTTTCTTTTGCAGTCTGAAATTTTTAGGAGTCAGAATGCACCTGTCCCATGTGTTCACATGTACACCCACCTTGTTTCTGTGGCCTTTTCTGTTTGTTTTCATAAACAGGGCATTTTTGTGTCCTGTCTCCACACAGTGGCTAGCAAAGTGATTAGGCCTGTCACGGTGAAAGGTGATGGTTTGAATCTGACCAGAGTCGTTCCAGTCATGTGGTTATAGACACGGGTGTCTGGAGCTTGTGGAGCTGAGGAAAGAGGTGGTTACGTCAAGCACTGACAGGTCGGTCAAGGTAATATGGACGCTAGCACCGTATCCCACCGTGTTTCTATAGCATGATAAAGCTGTTTACTTCCACATATGATAGATCTGTGGAAAAGAAGTGCCTTTCTAATGCTTGTTTCCTATTTTGTCATCTATATTGTCCTTGATAAAAGCTTTGTGCTGAAATATTGGGTTATTTTTGTGTCTTTTATTACTATTTCTCAAATTTTCTTTTTTTTTTTTTAAATTACATTTTTGTGTGTGTGTGTAAAACTGCATCATGCACCTTCATCTGCTTACCAAGGAGAATTACGCTGTGCTCAGAACAGAGATTAAATGAATGCATAGAGCAAGTGGGACAGAGATTACATGTATGCATAGAGCAAGTGGGACAGAGATTACATGTATGCATAGAGCAAGTGGGACAGAGATTACATGTATGCATAGAGCAAGTGGGACAGAGATTACATGTATGCATAGAGCAAGTGGGACAGAGATTACATGTATGCATAGAGCAAGTGGGACAGAGATTACATGTATGCATAGAGCAAGTGGGACAGAGATTACATGTATGCATAGAGCAAGTGGGACAGAGATTACATGTATGCATAGAGCAAGTGGGACAGAGATTACATGTATGCATAGAGCAAGTGGGACAGAGATTACATGTATGCATAGAGCAGATGGGACAGATTCCAAGTATGCATAGAACATATGAGGTGAAAATTACATGCATGCATGGAGCAAGTGGGGCAGACATTACATGTATGCATAGAGAAAGTGGGACAGATAACATGTATGCATAGAGCAAGTGGGACAGATAACATTTATGCATAGAGCAAGTGGGACAGATAACATGTATGCATAGAGCAAGTGGGACAGATAACATGTATGCATAGAGCAAGTGGGGGTCAGAAGACAACTTCACAAATATTCATCTCAGATACCATCTAAACGTGAAAGTTTTTGATTGTTGAAAAATGAAACCACAAAATCACACCTTCCTGTCAGTGGATGTAACTATCCACCACCAATGAATGATAGACATTACTTCAGACATTAACAATATTTTCATGAGAAAAATTCAAATTTCTGTCATGGATTATGAAATATTGAACAGTTTTTGAATGAAAAGGCTTCAAGGGCTGATAAACGAGTATGAGAAACGAGTGCAACAAATTGTTTTTTTCTTGTTTGTTTTCATGTTGAGTCAGATTTCATGATATATGATTTTTTACAACTTTTTTTTGTTGTTTTTTTAAAATGTTCCTGAAGAAGAAGTTTGTCAAAATGTCTTTTCTGTGTATTTTAAATCTCACTTCCTTTTCTCTTGTACCTAACTTTGGGCATCTGAGAGGCAAAGTGGTTAGTGTGCTGGTCTTTCATGGTGAAGATCAGGGTTTGAATCTGACTGGAGGCACCCCAGTCACCCAGCTTTAGAAATGGGTACCCGACTTCTTCTGGAGTTGGGGAAGGAAAAAGCGGCCAGGTGTGATACTGACCATATCACCCTCTAGTGTGCTGACAGGTCAATGAAAGTATGGGCACTAACACCATATCCTTACGTGCAGGACAGAGTTAGCGTATAATTAACATATCTTTGTAAAGCTGTATCATATAACATATATTGTTCAAAAAAAGAAATGAAACACTACTGTAGTAGTAATGGACACCAAATTTCAAACTTGTATCAAAATTTTATTTTACAGAATTAATGGTTCAATCTTGGCATGAAGAAACTTTAAGACTTTAACAATGAAATGATGTTCATTAAATTTGGTTTGGAGTCTTATTCTTTGTGACTGAGGCCTCCATTTCAGTAAAATGTGTGGCCAGAGAATGACATCTCCTTGACATGAGTCCGATTAGCCATTGGATCTGTTGTGGGATGGCTGCCCACTCTTCCTGCAGTGCAAGAGACGGCTGTCGGAGATTGGTTGGTGACATGTCTCGCTGGCGGACTTGTCTGTCGAGTTCATCCTATAAGTGTTCTATAGGGTTTATGTTTGATGACATGGATGGCCACGGAATGGTCTGGATGTTGTTGTCAGCGAGGAACTGGGTGGCAAGGTGTGCCACATGAGGTCGAGGGTTATCCTGATGAAAAAGCGATCCTGGTGCAGCCAGAAGTGGAAGGACGTGAGGATGAAAAATTTCATTGACGTATCAGGCATTCAGGCATCCTTCCGTTTACACCAGTTCATTTCTTCCCATAAAGTTGATTGTCCCCCATACCAGTACACCTCCACCACCATGTGGAGGAGCCTCATCCACGCAGTTCTGGGCTAGCACTCATGGAGTCTGGAGTAAACTCTTCTCTATGTATCATGTCACTGGAGCAGAAATAATGATTCATCACTAAAACAAACCCTTCTCCAATCATTCGCAATGGTCCATTGACAATGCTGGTTTGCCCACTGCAGTCGGTTCTGGTGATGCCAGTCCTTAAGAACAGGACCTCAGTAGGGTCTTCTAGCCCAAAGACCAGCGTCATGCAGCCGGTTCCTGATCATTTGATCTGAAATTTGACTGTTGAGGACGCAAATGCAAATCGATTCCTGAGGTAACGCTGCTGTATGAAGTGGTCTTTGGCAAGAGTTATGACTATGGGTCTTCCACTGCGTGGCCGGTCTTCAACTGAGCCAGTTTCTTGAAATCATCTCCAGAGGTGATTAATGGTGCTTCTAACCACATTAAATTGTCTGGCCACTCTACACTTTGTGACTGTCCAGTCTGTAAATGTCCAATGATGATGAGTCGTTGTTCTGTAGTGAGATGAGCCATACTTGCGCATTGAATTTTCAAATGAATTAATTCGAGGAGCATTAATCTTTTATAGGCATTCAATAACATGGTCAGTGAGTTTTGTATTCAGTAAGTTTCACGGGATTCTTGTGAACCTGTCATGAGTTATTGTCAAAAATGCTGTTTTGACTATTGTCACTTTTCTGTGCTCATGAATCATCTGAGTACAATTCAGGTCAGCACGTGAAGTTGATATCCAAGCGAATGTTTCAGGCAATTTGTCCTTGTCTGATCAGCAAACTTCAGTTTAAATTGCACATTGTATCTGTTGCATTTCTTTTTTTGAACAGTATATCTAACTTGTGCAAAGCTGTGCCATAAATCATAGCTCTCTCTCTCTGTCTCGCTGAACTTAAGTGCCCAGGGAACGTGGGGCTTCTGCAAGGGTTTTCCACAAATGCCTGTCCTTTGCCTTTTTTCCGCTCTTGCCCAGGTGAATCCTCTGTTGCTTAACATCCTCTCTGTTGTTCTTCTCCATGTTCTCTTTTGGTCTACCCTTACATCTCTTCCTCTGTGGTGTCCATCTTAGTGCTATTTTTGGTAGTGAGTTGTCAGTCATTCGGAGCACGTGTCCCGACCATCGCCAGCGTCTTTCCTCAATAATTGCTATCAGTGGCTTCATCTGCATTTTGGCCAACAAGATGTTATTTATAAATCATAGCTATCTTTAATTAAAGCTGTTTGATACACCCTCACCAACAACGTACAAAAGTCATAAGATCACATTCACTGTAGAAAAACTACAAAAATGAACCATAGTTAATCATTTCATTACTAAGGAAAGAAAGGCTGATCGGGTTAAACCTGTTATACTGTGTCCCCGTATGTTACTTTCAAAGGGAAAAAATGCCTGTTGTAAATAGTTCTGAATTTAGTGCGTGAATATATATTTATTATGACAAGTGAAATTGAGAATTATTTCCATTGGAATTTCAAATGATCAGTCAAAAGTCTTGGCTATAGCCAAAGCAGGATATGGCTGTTGCTTGACATGGCGTAGAACAGGTTCAAATGTGAGCTCAGAGTGTATACATGAGGTCAGCTAGGCAATGCCAGGGCTGAGACCTCAAGTGAGGACTTGGCAGTAGGAGATGGCAATTTCCGTGAACCGTTTTTACCTAAACATTGCCGTATTTTCTCACTTGATCAAGTGGTTGGCTAGGGTTTCATTTTTCCTACCAGTGGCCTTTGGTATTTCTTTGTCTGTTCCCTTGTACACTTCACATGCTCTTGAGCAACTTCAGTTATGTTCTTCCAAAGAAAGATGATACGGGTCAGATAAATTATATTTATCTCTTCCAGTGACCTCTTTGTTGTTCTTGATGAGGGCTTCATCACTAAAATATTGAGTTCTTGTTTTTCTCTCATTATTTGCCATTATATTCTCTGAGTATACTGGAATATGGGGGTGAGTAAAGGTAAAACATTGCAAACCATGAGCATATTTGTTTTAGTTCCCAGTGAGAAACACGTTTTCTCCAGCTGGACTATTATCTGTATTCCGTAGTGTTGCTATTTCTGTAAATTTAATCTGTTTCTCCTTCTTTGTTAATTGGTTACATTGTGTTGCAGTTATGAACCTTTTGGTCCAGCATGCCAGAAGCTGACGCATTTTCATGATCAGTTTAATCTTCCCAATGATCTTCCCTGTTCACTTGGCCAGACTTTTAATCTTCCCAATGATCTTCCCTGTTCACTTGGCCAGACTTTTTGAATCTTCCCAATGATCTTTCCTGTTCACTTGGTCAGACTTTTTAATTTTCCCTGTTCACTTGGTCAGACTTTTTAATCTTTCCTGTTCACTTGGTCAGACTTTTTAATCTTCCCTGTTCACTTGGTCAGACTTTTTAATCTTCCCTGTTCACTTAGTCCGACTTGGTCGGACTACTGTCTGTTTCCAAGGGCACTGGGAGATGGAATAGCATCATGGCTGGCTATAGTTTGCTAACCCTGATGCAAACGGTCAGATATGGGTCATTTACCGCTATCTCATTCAGCATGAATACTTCGTCTTTGTCTCCATTTGTTTCTTATTCTTTGTCAACATGGCGGACTTTTGTTTCAACCTCCTTGGGGATTCTTGGATAAATCACTCATAACGTCAGCAGATTTTCAGGTTTTGCTACATGGTTTGATTTTCAGGTTTTGCTATATGGTTTGATTTTCAGGTTTTGCTATATGGTTTGATTTTCAGGTTTTGCTATATGGTTTGATTTTCAGGTTTTGTTATATGGTTTTCTACCACATGTTCCATTGATATTCTTCCTGTCATGTAAGTTTGTGTTCTCAGGTTATGTAACTGCACGGTACAAATTAAGTAGATTAAGTCTGTGTTGTACCTTGTTTTTCAGACGGACACTTGAACTGCTTTCACGTGTTTCTCTGATGCTCTGGAGACCTTTAGGTGAAAGTTTGGATGAGTTTCACATTTTCCACTGTTCAAGATAATTTTAGATGTAAACTCGAGTGATTTTCATATGGTTTCATAAAAATCTTTAAATAGAAACTTGAATGACATTTACATTAGATGAAAAACTTATTTTGACTTTCATGTTTTTGTAATGTCTGGGGACCTTTAGATGAGAACCGGAATGATGGTTTCACTAATGTTTTGGGAGCTTTTAGGTAGAATCCTGATTGACTTTTATGTGTTTCATTGACGCTTCGGGGGAACTTTCATGTTTTGAGAACCATGGGTCATTTAGATTTTTGCTGTATTAATATTTTGGGAAACTGATTTTTAATAGACAGATTTGATTTGATATGTATGATGCCTTGACATATTTCTCCCTGGTGCATCTTTCCACTCGATGGTGTGTTGATAAAGAGTGGCTATTTTTTGTTAGTGCAATCATTAATTATGATGTATATGTACATTAATTTGCAGTAATATAACAAGTGTCTGCTATACATTTCCATTTTGTATGTACATAAATTAACAAATTAACAGGCATAAAATCCCTTGACGAGGTTGAAAGACTCCCTGAAGACAGGAAATATTGGCAAACTACTTTGCGAGAGCCCTATGTGACGTTTAACGGCACGGGAAGGATATAAGATAAGATATACATAAATACAAAAAAGTACGGGAAATAATAGTTACTTGTGACTGTTTCACCTTTTGTTAGGTATCTGAAAAATGCCACATTTTGAAGCAAATTCAGGATTAGTCTTGTGTATAAATTGTGGTCATCTTCTACATGAGATATACAGAAAAAAAAAAGGAAAATATGCATGCTATAGATGAGTGATATTGTGTGAAATAATTTTAAGTGAAAAATATTTTTGTACTGTCTTTGTCATTGTTCAGCAGATAAAAGAATGGGTGGCTTCTTGTATACTTGAGACAATAAATCTTATAATTGGACTTGTCTTTCTCGACTCACAGATCTGACTGTTGTGGTGTAACATTGTGTATGGAGAGTGGTCGTCTGCGGAATCTGTTATTGTTTATTAATGTTGCTGAGAATGAATTACAACATTCAATTCGCAAAGTGACTGGTTTTTTCTTGTGATTTGTTTGTATTTAAGCTCCTTTTTTTAAATTCTGTACCCATTTTATTTTTTTTTTTATCTGTCCCTCTCTGTGTGCATCTTACGCTTTATTTTACGACTCTACAAAGACATGAACAGAAAGGTAAGGTAAATTCCAGTTTCCTTGCCATTAAGGCATATAGGGGATACGGTGTTAGGCCTGTATTTTCCATGACCTTCAGCACATGAAAGTGTGATGTGGTCAGTATCACACCTGGCCGCATTTACCTTCCCAGATTCCTCCAGTACCCATTTTTACAGGATGGCCGAACCCCAGGGCCTTTTTGGTATGTACCAGAAAAAAATACCACTGCTGGGACTGAATCCGGTACCATCGGATTAATAAACCGAAATGAACAGAAAGCACTATTCAAATTTCAACATAGATCCAGTCATCTTTTGTTCACTTAAACAATTTCCTGACAGAATCTTTAGGCAACTAGGCTTTCTTAAAATACTCTCTGTCCTTAATGTCTTTTAAAGTATGGAATTAAACAAAAATATTTGGAATTTTCTCAAAGCAATGAAATAGTTTGACTGCGGCTTCATTTTACCAAGCTGCATGATGAAAGTTCTTGTTCTTTATTTATTTTTTTTTTTTAAACATGTTGACTTTGACCTCATTTATAAAATCTGCTATTGCTACCTGGAATATGGTGTCTCCATACAGCTTCTCTTTCACTGGGACTTTCTTCATACAACCTACAATCTTGTAGGAGATATTCCACTGTCATTTTTGATTCAGTGCAGGTTGGACTGTTTCCCGCTATATAAGTGGTTTTATGGGGGTGAAGACATAGCTGAAATCGGTGTCAATGACTTGTAGCTGACTGTTGATGTCAGTGTACCTGGCTAATGATCGCTGTTGTTCCCAAGGAAGTGGAATCTGAGCAAGAAGTACTGCAGCTTTTCCTGATTCTTTCTGGCCCCAGCTCAAGTGTGATAGAACAGCCACTGTAACTCGCTCCTCATCTGACACGATGCTTGTAACTCGCTCCCCATCTGACACGATGCTTGTAACTCGCTCCCCATCTGACACGATGCTTGTAACTTGCTCCTCATCTGACACGATGCTTGTAACTCGCTCCCCATCTAACACGATGCTCATGCTTAAACTGCCTTCACCACATTGGGTACGTGCTCTCAGTTCCAGTGAGACGGAAAAAAGACAGGTTAACTTTTTGATCTACAGAAGCACTTTACCATTTGTTGCACAAACTCTGTCTCTACTTCACTCACACAGGAGGTACGAAATACAAACCAATAATTTATAAAGACCTGTAGAAAACATTTATTTCGTATAAATAAAAAACACACTATAGCTAAGTAAACTGTCTTGTGCTGAAAAAAAAATCAACAGTTCACCCTTGATTGCTACACAGCACAAGTTAATGAAACCTCTAAAAATAATCAACCACAAGATTAGAATTGTATGCATTTTAATTACATCCAGTGATAACTGTAAAATTATGCTTACAATATAAACATTTGTTGGTTGTAAATAATAAAATCATTTGATTTTGCTTGTGTGTATAAAACTCTGCTTATAACAGATGAAAAAAAAAAAAAGAATTTTTCCCTTGTGATCAATGGCTCATGTGTGCTCTTACCATCAAATTCTAATTTTAATGGGCATTCTAAATTTGAGAATACATTTGGGACTGTGCATAAAGTTAAAAATAAAAAAAAAGTTAACAGAAGTTAATAAAACTACTTACAGAGGCCAGTGCACTTGTAAATGAGTTACAAACAAAATACAACTATACCACCATCCTACAATGACAACAATTTTCACTCGATAAAGATTGAAAGAATAATGAAAACATATCCAATGTATAACTCATGAAGTCAATTTGGGCGTCACATGGAGACAGGAAGAAAATGCAGACATAGATCTGTAAATGTGTTGTAATTGAAATCCAGACACTAAATTCCTCTTTCTGGTTTAAAAAAAAATAACTTTTTATCAAATGTAACTCTGAAAAAAATGCAGTAGTGTTACACAAGTTCTGTTTTTTTCAGATTTCTTTAAATTTTAGCACTCTTTTTTCTATAACTTTATAATTCAACATAACAAAGCACATGAGTTCAAAATTTTTCACATGAACAGCAAAGCCTTGGAGGGTATACTGTCTGTTGATATGTTCTTATTTCAGAAACTTAAGATTTTGCTGCCTTGGATGCACTGCATCTTTGGTCTGAATTTGCCTAATACAATTTTTTGGCAGAAAGATAGAGCTAAGGCACTTTCAATTAACAAAATAAAATCTTCTTCTTCTTCAGCTTTCCCAGCCATTAAGGTTCACTGCTGCAGATAAAATTTCCATCCGTTTCTCTCTATTCATAATCTCTCTCCAGTTGGCGACACCAATTTCTTTTATATCCTCTTCTATGTTGTCTTTCCACCTCTGTCTTGGTCTACCCTTTGGTCTTGTTTCCCTCATCTCTTGTGCATACATAATTTTCGTTTGTCTGTTCTCTTCCATTCTTTCTGCATGGTCCAACCAGGTGGTCTGTTCAGTTTCAAGACATTTATAATTCATTGGAATTTAAATAAGCTGTTCAGTTCAGTATCCTTTCTAGCTCTCCATTCTCTACTGTTGGTATTTTTTATGGGCCCAAAGATTCTTCTTAGGATCTTGTTCTCAAAGATCTGCAATTGTTGTTCACCTTTCTTTGTTGTACATGTTTCTGATCCATACATGATGGCTGGTCTTATATTATAGTTTTGTAGATTGTTATTTTGGTGTTTTGGGACAGGATTTTGGATTTTAAGGCAAAATATATTTAATTCCCTATTTGTACTTGACTTTTAACTTCCTCACGTATGTTGCTTCTGTTGAAGATTGTGCTGAGATATTTGTACGTTTCTGCTTTCCTAATGATTGATTATACCTCCAACATTTATATAATCTGGATCATTCTGCCTCTGGTCTCTTGACATCTTCATATACTGTCTTAAAAGCTTTCTTGAAGTCAGTGATGACTTGTACTTCTCTCCTTTTTCTCAGTACTTTTCTGCTCTTTGATGTAGACAAAATATTAATAAAATAAATACTGATGTAATAGATAACATAATAAAATAGAAGAGACAAATGCTAATGCCAACATTAACAATCTCACACAAGAAACAAATAACTTCATACATCAGTGGTTCTGAAAAAAAAAAAAAAATTTAGGGTCTGCAAATGGTCATATGGAAATCCAAGGAATAAGTTAAGCAGAATACAAGAAACATTTGTTGGCAGTCAGCGACTCACAGCTGACATGACTATGCTGTGGTTGGCAAGCAAAAGGTGATCAAGACCCTGTCCCACCTCTGCTAGTACCCCTAGTAACAGATAAATCCTGACTAACATGTGAAAAACAGAACACCACCGCCACCAGGTTGTGGAGGGAGTAAAATGAGGCTGAGAAAAATTAACACTGGCATCATGGGTCAGTGACATGAAAAAGCTTGGGAACCTCTGTCAGACAATAACTACCACTAACACCTTCCGTACATAAGGTACCAGACCTGAAATATCTAAGTAGAAAAAACAAAATGATTTACACTTAACCATTACATTGGTTAACACAAAACATTCTGCTATTAAAAGTCTCTGCGACAGAAGGCAAAAGTATACATGCAAATAAATGGATTTCAACAGCAGAATTAAACAGAACAGTCAAAACTTTTGTTTTACATTCAATATCTGTTTGTATAATTTATTCATAACTTTCTTAAAAAATGTTACAAATGAATATGCAATAAGCAGCAGTATATTTATAAAAGTAAATAAGTATAACAAATGTTTAAATGTTAAAATTACTTTTAAATTTATGGTGCATCTTTTCTGACATTTGTTCCCCACTAAAATCATGTGGTATATAATAAAATTTACATTTTCGCATTTTACATAAACTAAAAGACAATAAAATAAAATAACAATTTAGCAATTTTAATTTAATTTTAAAAAAAAAAAGTAAAAAACTTTTGAAAGTGAATGACCACTTCTGATCATTGGTTCCTTCATTAATTCTCAATAATGAGCTCCTAGGGACTGAATTTCAAGTTTAACGGGAGCAAGGGAGGACTTTTTTTTTTTTGTGGAAGGATGACAGGGGAGGATTCGGAGGCAGCCCGAGCTGGAAAAGTTGAGACCTGGAATCAGTTTTGCTACTTCCTTGTTTGTTTTTCTGGCTTTCAAAGTCATGGTTCGAATTTTCTCAGAAGTTTCACAATTCAGCTTCACCTACTTGGTTTATTAAGTCTTGTGATGCTGGCTGTCACTGCAGCCAGTTAGGTAAATCCAACATTGGTTGAGTCAGTTGTAAGAGGAGCTGTTCAGTGAAAAATGATGCTTGACAGACGACTCACATAAGCTGGTATCTTCTTGTTTCAAAAATGTCTTCTTTGATGAAAATATGCCAGAGTCTCACAAGCTGGCATGGATGTTGATTATATGATCTTACCTGAATGGTGTACTGGTTAGTGCAATAATTTCACATAAAGTTCCAAGTCTAGCCGTAGCTGTCATAGCTCCCTCCTAAACAGGAGAGAGAAGGCAGCCAGATATCTCTACTTGGGTCTCTAGTGTGCTGACATTTCATTCATTTATTTGCATGTCCCTTGCGGAACTTTGGCTCCCTAACAGCACTCCTGTTGGCCTCTCGGTTGTGAGCAAGATGGCCTTCTGCTGATGCATCCATTTGCAGATCATCAACGATGTCTTGCAGCCATCTTTGCCTTGATTGTCCTCTCTTTATTTTTCCCATTATGTACCCTTCCAAGACGGTCTTTTCTAGATTATCATGACGTTTAATGTATCCAAAATATTTAAGTTTTCTCTCTTTAATCTTCTTTACTAGCCAGCCTTCTTCAATACTAAGTTCTTGTAGCATGGATATATTTGTTCTTTTTTTTTGCGTCCATGATATTTGAAGAACTCTTCTGTAGCATTTACATTCAAAGGCATTTATGTGTTTCTCAGCTGTTTTGTTAAGTGTCCAGGTCTCACAGGCATATGTTGCTATGGGAAAAATGCACGCCCTTAAAAATATTATTTTTGTAGTTCTGTCCATTCCTCTGCGTGCCCAATTCTTAACCCTTCTGAAATAAAGATCAATCAATCAATCTCCACAGTGTGCTGACAGGTCGTGGAAAATATCAGAACTGTCATCGCATATCACGTGCTTCTGTGGCATCTTCTTCTTCAGGTAGATAAAGTTCTCTCCATTCCTCTCTATTCTTAATCTTCTCTCTCCAGTTCGTGACACCAGTTTCTTTTATATCCTCTTCTATGCTGTCTGTCCGCCTGTGTCTTGGTCTACTCCTTGGTCTTGTTTGCTTCTGTGGCATGATGGGGCTAAATCTTTTCTTGCAGCATAATCGCAACAGCATGATCACACGTGTTATAAAGTGAAATACGTATATAAAAAATATGTTCATGAGTTCCATGAAGAAGTGATGATTGGTTTCCTTGAACTAAGTGCCGGAAGACACAGTAACATACATAGAAATTTATCTTCAACATTATCAAAAATTTTTTTTTCAAAAACACAAAAAAAAAAAATAAATAATTTAGAAATTTGTTGTTAAATCTTTGATCCAGGATTTGACCACTTGTATGTACCCGTGTAGCTGAAACCATGTCGGGAGCAAAGCGCATCATTTTCTTTTGGTCCTCGACTGAAAGACGAAAAAGATAACACTTGCTTAAAACTGGTTTTACAGTTAATGTGAATAAAATAGATTATTAAAAACTTTAGCTAGCATCTGTTTTCATGAAATGACGAAACAATGTTTAAGATTAGAGAAAAAAATGTTAGGGAGAGTATGTGTATGGAAGAGAGAGAGAATTCTACTGAAATATTGTTACATCCTTCCTGTGCTGTTAAACATCACATTGGGCTCGCATGGTAGTTTGCCAAATTTTCCTGTTTTGGGTGAGTTTTTCACCCTCATCATTGGATTTTATGCCTATTAATTTGGCCTCTCTTAAGAATGTCCCCTTTAGGGTTTCACATGGTCGACCTTTTTTTCTTTGGTCTGTTGTGTTCCACTTGATAGCTTGTTTTGGGATTCTCTGATTGTTTCTTCTCATTATGTGATTCCATCTCCTTTTTCTGATCACTCATGAGACAAGTTGTTCTCTCATCTGCCTTATCTCTGCGTTGTTCTTAAATTTGTTCCACTTTTTACTGAGTATTTTCTTAGGCATTTGTTTTCAAAAGAAGCTAATTTGCTGTTTATTTCTTCAGTTGTTTCCAGCTTTCACAAGCATAAATGAGGGGGGCAGGGAGAATATTAAATTTTAAATGAATAATCTTAGCTTGGCTTTTGTGCCTATAACTTTTGAGTGCTATGTGTTCTCAAGATTCTTGAAGTATTACAACATGATAATAAACCGTGCCATTTTTAGTTCTTGTCAGAGTATAAAGCAAAAAAGTCAATGACTGTAAAAATCTAGCTGTATTCTCCATGTATATGTGTGCCTGACAGAGTATGAAAAAGCATATGTTTTTTTTTGTGTTCTATTGTAGAACACTTCAAAATAAGCCATTATTCTTAACTATCTTCCACTCTTTAGTTTTACAGTACATCATCATATCATAATCAAGAAGATCTGCAGGATCCCCCGTCCCCACACAACATTGCTATGACAGTCATGTGATTGATATCTGAAGATTAAAAAAAAAACGGTGGACTAACAGTAATCTGATGAAGCACTTTTGAGGCCAAGATGAGAATCATACAAAAGCTGGGCACCATATAACGCCAAGCTGCTGAATGCCTGAGACGGAGAGAAGTTATTGCCGCTTTGCAAGATGTCAGAGCTTACTGGATGATCACTGCTCTGTCAATCAGCATCCCATCATGTGGATGAAAGGATTATGTTACACTACCACTTTCATGGCTTCTAAAGCTGCAGAATTCTGCATGCTTGCATATCTCTGCAGTCTTTTTTTTTTCTCTTTTACATTTATTTTTTCCATGTGTTAGTTTTCTAATACCTAGAAGGCTCCATTGGAGTATGAAAGGAGCAATTCTATTAATTCACGAAGTAGTGACATCTGTCCACAGCTGCTATCTTTGATTCTTTACGTGTAAGTTGAATCCTTAAACAAACAGGGTAAGTTTACTGAGGCTGCTTGTTTCCGTTTTTCAAGCTGACCCAGAAGGCTGTTTTCCTTGGCAGATCCTACAGATATGAGCTACACATATCCTGTTAGTCTAACCAAAGAGTAGCAGCCTCTTTCTGGTACATGGAGGCCAATTCTTGACTGCTGACCTTAATAACTCAGCCGTCCACTCTTTGCCCCTACTTAATTTTCATGATTATTGAGAACTAAAAAAAAAAAAAAAAAATTATTAGAGACTGCTTTCTTTTGACAAAACTATGAGTGCTTCTAGAGCTTCGAGATTTTGAGTCTTACTGTCACTGCTCAGTCAGAAAAACATCACATGACATGGACACATTAGTGAAGTATTTTAATATATATATATATATATCTTGTCCTGTCTTGTGCTAACTCCCTGTAATTGCGAGCTGGTGTTCTTTGCAGCTGATGCTGTAGAGGTACTGAGGTACAACATCGTACGGGCATGGGAGCAGTTTATGGCAGCTACTTTTTCAGTCCCAGAGTACAGCTAAAAAACAGGGGATGTGCAATGCTTCTTTAGCAGACTCCATCATTACTGGGACTATGGCGATCCCTGCCCCAACAGCCAGGCTAGGCCTGTTACTGGGGGTACCACGGAGAGATGGGACAGGGTCTTGGTCGGCTATGGTTCACTAAACCTGACACTAGCATATTAGCTATGGGTTGCTGACTGCCTAATAAGACAATGTCTTTATACACACATACACATATATATAAATATGTACCCATAATGTCCATAGATAAATATGTGCATAAATACACAGACTAGATCGCAAGTTGAAATTATAATTATTACATATATGTATATTATATATAGCTTTGGTTGGTGACCTCAGACAGTGGCCTACCTTCTGGCCATTTAGTGAGAATGGTTCATAGAACAGAGCCTTAAATTACTGAGTGCTCAAATGATAATGGTGCCATCTTCTCTCTAGGTTGAGTGGGACACAACACCCCACACCCTTCACATCAGAAGTACTTGTTCTGACCACAGTTCTACCTTTACATGTACCAAAAATAAAAACCCAGAAAAAAACTTATGCCCTAGTTGTCCCGTTGTAGAAATGGGTACCTGGTTCCTTCTAGAGCTGAGAAAGGAAAGGCAGTCAGGCATGATGCTGACCACATCACCCTCTAGTATGCTGACCAAGTCACCCTCTAGTGTGCTGACCACGTCACCCTCTAGTGTGCTGACCACGTCACCATCTAGTATGCTGACCAAGTCACCCTCTAGTGTGCTGACCAAGTCACCCTCTAGTGTGCTGACCAAGTCACCCTCTAGTGTGCTGACCAAGTCACCCTCTAGTGTGCTGACCACGTCACCATCTAGTATGCTGACGTCACCCTCTAGTGTGCTGACCACGTCACCCTCTAGTGTGCTGACCACGTCACCATCTAGTATGCTGACCACGTCACCCTCTAGTGTGCTGACCAAGTCACCCTCTAGTGTGCTGACCAAGTCATCCTCTAGTATGCTGACCACGTCACCATCTAGTATGCTGACGTCACCATCTAGTATGCTGACCACGTCACCCTCTAGTGTGCTGACCACGTCACCCTCTAGTGTGCTGACCACGTCACCCTCTAGTGTGCTGACCACGTCACCCTCTAGTGACAATGTATCCCCTTGGCGTCACCATGACATAATAGGGCTACCTTTACCTTTTTATTCACAAAACGTCTCTAGTTTAAAAAAATTTTTAAAAAGCTACAGGTGAAGTGAAGAATGGAAGTATACAAGGACTTTTAAACCACTAGATGAAGGCCCAAGCTGTTATACAAACAAAGAACAATAACACTGCAGATGAAGATGCAAGCTGTTATACAAACTGAGAACAATAACACAGCACAAGAAAAACAATAATACACCACAAGAACAATAATACACCACAAGAAGAACAAATAAAAAACCCCAAGGTATTTTATGGATGAATGCAAAATATCTTGTTAACTTATGTTTTGTTTGGAAAACTACAGCATACATTGTTTAACACAGAACAAATCTGGGGGGAAACCAATACGCTGACTTTTTACAGAAGGGAAAAATAAACTGTGGAAAATAACAAAAAGACAACACATTTTTAAACAAATTGAAAATCTAAAAATTCATTTATTTCATGGATCTAATACAGAAAACAAAATTTTTCCCCTGCTGTGTACATCAATGCTGCTACGTTAAATTTTAATACCGAGCTTTTGATGTTCACTCTAAACATAAAAGTGTCACATTAAAAAAATAACATTAAAATGAGATGAACTGTTCATTATAAAACTGGTGTCATGCAATGGAAGACGTCATAATAAATACCCTAAATAATTTTTAAGAAAACAACAGCTCAATTTGCTAAAACTGTAAAAAAAAATCATCCATCAGCAGCCCTCTATGTGCTGATAGTATGATAGGCAGTGTGAGAAAAGACATGTCAATATTTATGTTTCTCAATATTTATCTGTCAATATTTATGTTTCTCAATATTTATGTTACTCCATATTTATCTGTCAAATAATGTCATGGAGCCTCCTCAGTATTGCAATCATATCGCTTAGAGGGCAGATGAAAGGAGGAAAAAAAATCCATATTCTGTAATATTAAAAGGCATGAAAAGTGATCAGCAGATGTGTTAGAATGGTCCATTTACAACATCTCGGACACGGTGCAATGAATAAAAGGTCAAAGCACTATCACCCAAGCAAATTATAAGTTAGAAATACATTAGTGCCAGACAATCTGGCAAGTGCAGAACAACATCATACGGGTTCTTCTGAACCAATTAAAAACATTCAAGAGTCCTAAAAAGCTGCATGAATATCTAGGATGGGAAGAACAATATCAATGAGGAAGTGTGGAATTTCTACAATCAAGTAAATACATCCTAAATATCTTCCACCAAAGTAAATAAGTATTTTCGTATCAATAAAATAAAATGTAATAATAAAAATGAAAAAAAGTTTATGGTGCAATTTTACAAACCTCAGCAAGATAAAATGAAAAAGGAAGAGAAAAAAATGTAAATAAAATGTCTACATTTTAAAAACTACTAAAAAAAAAAAAAACAACACCAAACCTTCCATCAGCTGTTTAAAAAAAAAACTACCACTATAACTTAACACCAAACCTTCCATCAGCTGTTTACAAAAAAAAAAAACTACCACTATAACTTAACACCAAACCTTCCATCAGCTGTTTAAAAAAAAAAAACTACCACTATAACTTAACACCAAACCTTCCATCAGCTGTTTAAAAAAAAAAAACTACCACTATAACTTAACACCAAACCTTCCATCAGCTGTTTACAAAAAAAAAAAACTACCACTATAACTTAACACCAAACCTTCCATCAGCTGTTTACAAAAAAAAAATCAAAGAAAAAAAAATAGAAGCAAAAATAATGACAACAATATGGCTTTATGCTGTAGTTAGGAGTTCATAATTTTAAACTGCTACAAATGCTAAAAACAGGAACTGTGTTATTTCACACTTTAAAACTCATGGCCGTGATTAAAAAAAAAAATTACAAAATATGTTTGTGTGTCATGTATTTTGTTTGGTAGGTTAGGAATTAACTTCCAGCATTTTCAGTTTGAGCCGAGCCATGCTGACATTACACCAGAACCACACAGATAAATATCTGCTATAAAGCTGCAAAATCACTGTGCCATTTCAAAAAGTTTATGCTAAATATGTGATCATAAACATCCCACAACAGTCATGGATTTGTAACCACAGACAAACATCTGTATAAAAGCTCAGGAAAACTGTATGTGATATCAGCAGAACTGGACAGTAATAAATAATTTATCGCAGAATGGAACCGCCTCAAACTATGTTAAAATAATACTCAAGTCACAATGAACTATGGGATTTAGTGCTGGATTCTGGGAAACAAAATTTGCCCATTACTCTCTAGCCAGATCATAATCCATAGTGGCATTGTACTATCCTATCTTGCATTATTTAAAAAATTATTTATATTACATTCATTAGAAAAAAAAAGGTCTATAAAAGTAGTTTCACCGTAATCATCTTGTTAGACCTCCTAAGGGAAGTCATTAACCTTATGTCCCTCTCCAGCTACCAACAAGAAAATTGTGTTTAAAATATGGCACATTCAAGAGAATTCAGTACATTTTAAACTCATGTTGTTTTGATGTTTGCTCCTATTGTCATTAGAAGAGTCAGAGGCAAAATAAAACCAGAAATCACTGAAGAACAGTGTGGCTTCGTCAAAGGAAAAGGCACAAGTAATGCCATATATATATATACTGAGAACACTGATGGAAAGATCAATAGAAGACGGACCTACACTTATGTTTTATAGACTACTGTGACGCATTTGATAAAGTGAGACACACAGAAATTATAAGAATGCTGGAAGACATCAACATAGATGGGAAAGATCTGAAACTTATCAAAAACATATATTAGCAGCAATCAGTAGCAATGAAGGTTGAGAACCAAATAGGAGCATTCCAAGACATAAAATTGGGAGTGAGACAAGGATGTGGTCTATCTCCTGATATCTTCTCCTTGTACAGAGAAAAAAATAATGAGGAATATAGAGAGCTTGCCAGGAATATCAGTTGGCGGGTACAATCTTAACGACTTAAGATATGCAGACAATACAGTTCTGATTGCTAAAAGTGAAGGGGAGCTACAGGCCCTCTGGACATTGTGGTTCGTGAAGGTAAAAATAAAGGTCTCAGACTGAACAAAAAAGAAGACTGAAGTGATGGTCATCTCAAAGAAAAGAATAGCACCAAAATGTAGCATTACCATCAATGGCACAAAACTGAAACAAGTTAATAGATTCACGTACTTAAGAATGATTATAACAGCTGATGAGAAATATCACAACAAAATAAAAAGAAGATGTGCTCAGGCCAAGACATCATTCCAGAAAATGAGAAACATCTTGTGCAACAGATCTATATCAATGGAAACAAGATTCAGAGTACTTAAATGTTACATCGAGCCAATTTTGTTTTATGGATGTGAAGCATGGTCCATGAATAAGAGAGTACATCAAGAAATGGAGGCCATGGAAATGTGGTTCATAAGAAGGATGCTGAAGGTACCATGGACAGCTAAGAAAACCAACAAAGAAGTCTTAATAGAGGCAAATTACAGCAAAGATCAGAGGCAGACAAGCGAGACTTGTAGGACACTCTGAGAAGAGAAAAATTGGAACACACTGTGGCAACTGGAAAAATTGAAGGAAGAAGAGAAAGAGGAAGACAGAGAGATAAGGTACTGGATGGGCTGTCAGTGTGGCTAGAAAGAAACTACCACTATAACTTAACACCAAACCTTCCATCAGCTGTTTAAAAAAAAAAAAACTACCACTATAACTTAACACCAAACCTTCCATCAGCTGTTTAAAAAAAAAAACTACCACTATAACTTAACACCAAACCTTCCATCAGCTGTTTACAAAAAAAAAAACTACCACTATAACTTAACACCAAACCTTCCATCAGCTGTTTACAAAAAAAAAATCAAAGAAAAAAAAATAGAAGCAAAAATAATGACAACAATATGGCTTTATGCTGTAGTTAGGAGTTCATAATTTTAAACTGCTACAAATGCTAAAAACAGGAACTGTGTTATTTCACACTTTAAAACTCATGGCCGTGATTAAAAAAAAAAATTACAAAATATGTTTGTGTGTCATGTATTTTGTTTGGTAGGTTAGGAATTAACTTCCAGCATTTTCAGTTTGAGCCGAGCCATGCTGACATTACACCAGAACCACACAGATAAATATCTGCTATAAAGCTGCAAAATCACTGTGCCATTTCAAAAAGTTTATGCTAAATATGTGATCATAAACATCCCACAACAGTCATGGATTTGTAACCACAGACAAACATCTGTATAAAAGCTCAGGAAAACTGTATGTGATATCAGCAGAACTGGACAGTAATAAATAATTTATCGCAGAATGGAACCGCCTCAAACTATGTTAAAATAATACTCAAGTCACAATGAACTATGGGATTTAGTGCTGGATTCTGGGAAACAAAATTTGCCCATTACTCTCTAGCCAGATCATAATCCATAGTGGCATTGTACTATCCTATCTTGCATTATTTAAAAAATTATTTATATTACATTCATTAGAAAAAAAAAGGTCTATAAAAGTAGTTTCACCGTAATCATCTTGTTAGACCTCCTAAGGGAAGTCATTAACCTTATGTCCCTCTCCAGCTACCAACAAGAAAATTGTGTTTAAAATATGGCACATTCAAGAGAATTCAGTACATTTTAAACTCATGTTGTTTTGATGTTTGCTCCTATTGTCATTAGAAGAGTCAGAGGCAAAATAAAACCAGAAATCACTGAAGAACAGTGTGGCTTCGTCAAAGGAAAAGGCACAAGTAATGCCATATATATATATACTGAGAACACTGATGGAAAGATCAATAGAAGACGGACCTACACTTATGTTTTATAGACTACTGTGACGCATTTGATAAAGTGAGACACACAGAAATTATAAGAATGCTGGAAGACATCAACATAGATGGGAAAGATCTGAAACTTATCAAAAACATATATTAGCAGCAATCAGTAGCAATGAAGGTTGAGAACCAAATAGGAGCATTCCAAGACATAAAATTGGGAGTGAGACAAGGATGTGGTCTATCTCCTGATATCTTCTCCTTGTACAGAGAAAAAAATAATGAGGAATATAGAGAGCTTGCCAGGAATATCAGTTGGCGGGTACAATCTTAACGACTTAAGATATGCAGACAATACAGTTCTGATTGCTAAAAGTGAAGGGGAGCTACAGGCCCTCTGGACATTGTGGTTCGTGAAGGTAAAAATAAAGGTCTCAGACTGAACAAAAAAGAAGACTGAAGTGATGGTCATCTCAAAGAAAAGAATAGCACCAAAATGTAGCATTACCATCAATGGCACAAAACTGAAACAAGTTAATAGATTCACGTACTTAAGAATGATTATAACAGCTGATGAGAAATATCACAACAAAATAAAAAGAAGATGTGCTCAGGCCAAGACATCATTCCAGAAAATGAGAAACATCTTGTGCAACAGATCTATATCAATGGAAACAAGATTCAGAGTACTTAAATGTTACATCGAGCCAATTTTGTTTTATGGATGTGAAGCATGGTCCATGAATAAGAGAGTACATCAAGAAATGGAGGCCATGGAAATGTGGTTCATAAGAAGGATGCTGAAGGTACCATGGACAGCTAAGAAAACCAACAAAGAAGTCTTAATAGAGGCAAATTACAGCAAAGATCAGAGGCAGACAAGCGAGACTTGTAGGACACTCTGAGAAGAGAAAAATTGGAACACACTGTGGCAACTGGAAAAATTGAAGGAAGAAGAGAAAGAGGAAGACAGAGAGATAAGGTACTGGATGGGCTGTCAGTGTGGCTAGAAAGAAAGTCACCGGCAGATCTCATAATCAAGTCTAAAGACAGGGAATTGTGGAGAGAAATGATCGCATACATCACGCGGTATGGCACTTGGTTGATTGTTTTGATGAATTTGCTCCTCTCCTGCAATACCCGTAGTGAAAGACAAATGATCTGCTTATTCCAAATCTACAGCAAGTAAGAAACCCAGCTGATCTGTATACCTTCCATGTATGCAGTAAAGTCATCGGCTTCCTTCATAGAAGTTGTTTTCTTTTTCTGTATCAGATCTTGAAATATCTCAAGTCACAAGCAATATCCTTGGGCTAATGAAAGCAAAATCCTTGGGCTAATGAAAGCAATATTCTTGGGCTAACAAAAGCAACATCCTTGGGCTAAAGAAAGCAATATGCTTGGGCTAATAAAAGCAACATCCTTGGGCTAATGAAAGCAATATGCTTGGGTTAATAAAAGCAACATCCCTGGCTAAAGAAAGCAATATCCTTGGGCTAATTAAACCAATGTCCTTGGGCTAATGAAAGCAATATCCTTGGGCTAAAGAAAGCAATATCCTTGGACTAAAGAAAGCAATATCCTTCGGCTAATTAAAGCAATGTCCTTGGGCTAGTCAAAATGTGCATATACAGATCCTATGATGCAGACAAGCTGCACATACTCCAGACTTTAGTCTGTGTTAACAGCATCCTTTCCTATCTTCTAAAACAACTTTACCAGACTTTAGTCTGTGTTAACAGCATCCTTTCCTATCCTCTAAAACAACTTTACCAGACTTTAGTCTGTGTTAACAGCATCCTTTCCTATCTTCTAAAACAACTTTACCAGACTTTAGTCTGTGTTAACAGCATCCTTTCCTATCCTCTAAAACAACTTTACCAGACTGGGTTCACTGCTTTCGTGGATGTAGAAACACACAGATTCTTTTGATTCTCCCACACATGAAGGTTTGCAATTGTAGGCTCACATACTTTCACTGGTTACCATGTCCCATCACTCTTGTTTCTAAGCACTTCACTTCTGCTGAACGTCACAATGCTCAGTTCCTGTAGTATGTCCCATCATTCTGTCTTTAAGAGCTTCATTTCTATTAAATGTCACAATGCTCAGTTCCTGTATCAAGTCCCATCACTCTGTTTCACTTCTGCTGAAAGAAGCAGAGTGCCCTGTTCCTGTACTCTAATTCTGAGTGCATTCTATTCTTCATTTCTTGCTTCAGTTTTATTTCTAAGCTCATTTTCTTCTCACTGCCTGCCAGTTCCAAGTGCTGAATCTTATCTCTCTGAACCTTAAGTGCCCAAGGCACATAGGGCTTCCGCAAGAATTTTCCACAAATGCCTGTCCTTTGGCTTTTTTCCCCCCATTCTTGCTCAACATCCTTTCTGTTGCTCTTCCTCATGTCTCCTTTGGTCTACCCTTACTTCTCTTCCCCTGTGGTGTCCATCTTAGTGCTACTTTTTGGTAGTGAGTCCTCAGTCATCTGGAGCACATGTCCCAACCATCGCCAGCACATTTCCTCAATAATTGCAAGTGCTGAATCTATTTGCCTTATAAACTATTTCTGATAGCTTTTGTAATCATGCTGCTAGCTTTGTTTAACAAATAATACACTCATGCTTCCTACACACTACATTCAGACCTCAGCTGTAGAACACATTAATTGTAATTTAACATCCCTTGAGATCAGCGTAAAGTTCGTATCCAAAACCAGGTAAACGTCTAAGAAAGAGCACAAAGAAACAAAAAACAGCCAGTTTTCTGTTTCTCATCGCTATGAAACTAATGAGGAATGCAACAGCAACATTTTATCTATAGAAATTTTTATGTTCAGACACGGAACAAAAATCTCATTTATAAATCATCAGATTACTCCTCTGCTATTCATTTCAGACATCCTTCCTGTTAACGTTTTGCAGAAATTTTACACACATTCAGTTCTTCATCTCAGGAAAATGAGCTGCAACAATAAAACACTATGTCTGTCTTGTTGATCTTGAATCAAAAGGCACGATCTGACATGTGATGTCTTGAAAAACAAGAACCAATCACAAGAGGTAACTTATAAAAGATATATAAATTTATATTAGAAATACACCAAATACTTAATCTCAATTCACATTTCACTAAATAGCGATGAAATCTGAATATTCACAGCTGACAAAAACAAAACAAAAAAAATTTGTTTAAATCCAACAATAAAAGTTAAAAATTTAAAAGATTGTTTTTTTCCCAAATCACCCAAACTTACATAAAATTCAGATCTCAGTCAGATTAGATTTAATCAGAGACCAAAATATATAAACAGTGAGATATATACACTCAAGGTATGATGGCCATTTGCCTTGCTGGATTCTGTGTTTCAATTTACAGTCATTCTCTTACTATTTTTTGCCTCTCACATATAAAGTGTTCCATCTACAATTTTTCAATGCCAATCATCCACGTCTCTAACACTGAACTGACTAGTTAGATCTCAATTTCATGCACTTTTCTATGCCATTAACCAAATCATAAAAACTACAAAATATTCAATCTCTATGCATGAGATCCATTCCTGAGCTGAAATAAGAGTCTTCCATGATGTTTATTGTAGGCTGGTATCTACGGTTTATAAGCAGCACTGGATGATTTCCACATATATGAGGCAGTGTAGGAGAAATCATTCTGATACATCAACTGATCCGACTCTGTGGGTCCTCGACTGCGGGGCAAGAAATGTGAGGGAACAAATATGTACATGGAGTCTTCCTGGGTGTGTTATAAGCAGTTCAAATTGACAAATTGTATACAAGCAAATGAAATAAAATGTATTTAAAAAAAAAAAAAAAAGCAGCGTCTTAAATGCTACATAAAAGAATTCAATAAAACACTGTATGGAGAGGATGTTTCAAAGAACGTCATTTAATGCCTCTACAACAAAAAGATGACTGAAAAAAAAAAAGCTTAACATAAACTAACAGTACTGAACAGTGTAGCCATTATTTGTGAAAGTCTGGTCTGTTTTTCACAGAATCTCACAGCTTGGACTGGGTGACAAAAACTGCATGATAAACTGTTAGAAGTTATCTCGGTAAGTCTCAGTAAGACTGGAAGCAGCAGGGCAGACCCCCACCTGCCACTCACTGACAGAACCAGGTATATAAATGAGTACAGGACATGCCGTGAAGATTGCCCTTCACAATGGATGGAAGACAAAATTAGGAAATCATGCACAATCTAGTCCCATAAAATATGGGAGTTCATCCATGGTATAGCAGACACAAAAAAAAGTAGCAAAGTATCTGATGTATCCTCTCAAGAAAAGAGTTTTAAGTATTAAAGACAACAAAAAAACAAAAAATGTCTTCACTTGCTATACTGGACCTTAAGATGGTCAAAATAAGATTTATGCCACATTTACTTGAATAGTATTCCTGAAGTCTTATCAGAAACTATTTGTGGCTATAATCTGACCAGAGTCAAGAAGTCAGCAGTTATTTTCAATGTTGGAGGAAAGATTATCATATGCCAAAGTTACCCACCAATAACTGAATTTTAATGATAGTGGTTAAAAGTGGAAACAAAATGAAGTAAGGAAGGAATCTGGGTAATCTTCAAGAAGTTCAAATCTGACCTCAACTTTCCCCCTTCTTTCTACAGGAATAGCTCTGTTATTTGGGCCACTGAATCAGGGAAAACTGACCAAACCAGAAGATGGACTGTTGTGCTACTTTAGCTTGGCATTGAATCAGGGAAGACTGACCAAACCACAAGATGGACTGTTGTGATACTTCAGCTTGCCATTGAACCAGGGAAGACTGATCAAACCAGAAGATGGACTGTTGTGATACTTCAGCTTGCCATTGAACCAGGGAAGACTGATCAAACCAGAAGATGGACTGTTGTGATACTTCAGCTTGCCATTGAACCAGGGAAGACTGACCAAACCAGAAGATGGACTGCTGTGATACTTCAGCTTGCCATTGAACCAGGGAAGACTGATCAAACCAGAAGATGGACTGTTGTGATACTTCAGCTTGCCACTGAAATCATCTCTCCATGGTGCTGGAGTCTGTCTGAGCTAAGATTTTACAATCATGGCAACATCTCACTGATCAACCTTGAAAAGACTGCATCTTTTACCTTACACCATTCATTAAAATATAGTCTGTCCATGTACTCAAATGGTCAAAGAAACAAATGAGAAGAAATGATAGAGTAACTGAAACTTGTCAAAATCATAAGAAAAATATATCAAAATTTCTTGGGCATATCAGGAAAAAACAGAAGTCAGAGAACTTTGTAATAACTGGAAAACATGAGGGAAAAAGAAAGAGCAATACTGAGAGTAAAATATCTGAGTTCATCTGACCAAATGGCAGAGATCTTGTACTTGTACTTGTATGAACTCCCTGTAACTGCAAGCTGTTGTTCTTAGCAGCCGATGCTGTAGAGATGTTGAGACACAGCATTGTATCAGCGCGGGAGCAGTTTATGGTGGCTATCTTTTCATTCCCAAAGTACAGCTAAAAAGCAGGGGGTGTGCAATGCTTCTTTAGCAGACTCCACCACCATGTGGGCTATGACGATCCCTGCCCCGCTAGTCAGGCTATGCCTGTTACTGGGGGTACCATGGAGAGATGGGACAGGGTCTTGGTCAGCTATGGGTCGCTAACCCTGACATATCAGCTATGGGTTGCTGACTGCCTCATCGGGCGTCTTCCAATGACAGAAATAGAAAAAGAAAGAAAAGCAACTGAACTGACAAGAAATATCCAGGACCACACAAGATGGAGAAGCATGATTGCCAACTCTGTTCAGCACAGGACATGAATGAATGAATTAATGAATGAATGAATATTCTATTTTTCTTCCTTATTAGATATATCATGTTCATTAAGTGATTAAGTGAATTATTCTAATACCTTTCTATTATAAATAAACTTCACTTCCTATCATACATACAGGCTCTTTATTACTTCCATTGTTCAACACATTTATGTCCCTATCTGTCTGGTTTAAATTTAAAGAGTTAGTACAGTTCACTGTTTCCAGCATGCTTTTCTAAGTTCCTGTGAAGGTACAGGTAATCCTGTCATGTCTTAGAGGCATATAGGGATAATGTTAGTGCCCATATTTTCCTTGACCTGTCAGCACACTAGAGGGTGATGTGGTCATATCATGCCTGGCCGCCTTTCCTTCCCCAACTCCAGAAGAAGTCGGGTACCCATTTCTACAGCTGGGTAACTGGGGTGACTCTGACCGGATTCAAACCCTGACCTTTGCCATGAGAGACTAGTGCACTAACCACTTTGCCACTCAGACACCTGAGTTCCTATAAAGGTAAAGGTAATCCTGTCATGCTTTAGGGGCACATGGGGATATGGTGTTAGTGCCCATATTTTCCTTGACCTGTCAGCACACTAGAGGGTGATGTGGTCATATCACGCCTGGCCGCCTTTCCTTCCCCAACTTCAGAACAAGTCGGGTACCCATTTCTACAGCTGCGTGACTTTTTAGGACCTATATATATTTTAATTTTGAAGGAGAGGAGCTTACAAAGCTTACTTACAGTGTAGTGGAGTAAAGAAGGAAAACTGGAACCAATGAACAAATAGCAAGGTACGTTAGCTAAGTTTAGGAAGTGCTTATTCAAGCAGTATTTTTGGCTTCATGAAGCAGTTACAAACCAACAACTCACAGACCTCAGGGAGCCATGACACAGAGGGACCTACCCCCTCTTAAAGTGTGAGAAGTCTGAAGGGATGAAATGCTTGCTGAGAAGGAGAGGTGTGTGGGGGGTGCTACTCCTCTGATGATCTGTGGAGCTGTTTTGTTCTTTGCACCAGAACGTGATTACACTACAGAACTCTCAACATCAAAACTCCCATGTATGGCTTCATATCATAAAAAGCAGTGTTGTGCTTTGTGAAACAACTGGCCCAGACAAAAAAAAAAAAAGTAAAAGGAAGTTGGGGGCAAATATTTATTCATTAAATAGTAAGAAACATGAGGTATATATAAATTTAACAACAAATAAACACTTGTGCCAGCTAACATATATCAACCAAAATGAAAAGCCTTAGTTTTATTTGCAAAATCTGCTGAAGTAGAGAAAGACATTACAACCTGGCAAAAAAAAAAAAAAAAGAATCTGAAAATGGAATGCCTTGTTTTGCTCCATGAGATTTAATGTTAATTTAATATCGCTTTTCTGAAAAAACGAAATATAAATGTAGCCTTCATTTTGTTCATATTCTTGGCTGAAATGGCGGTAATGAAAAACTGAGCGGTTGTGAGCTAACTATTCACATTAATAAAGAAAAATATGCCATCTTTTCTAGTTGTCAGTTTGAAAGTATAGTTTTCATCTATGGGGCATTCTGGTTGCATTTTTTTCTCTCTCAATCCTTGCGTAATTTTTGCAACATCAGTAGGAAAGATTTATCCTTTAAGTTTTTTTTTTCAATCAAAGTATCTGCAGTTTAGGTTATGGTTTCTTGGTGACTGTGTTTTGGAGATGTGACTTGCTCACAACCTAAATATCACAGCTAAGATTTGTCTGTTCAAACACTTTAACACATGAGTCTCAAGTGCTCATCTCTTTGTACAGAGCAATCCAAAAAAAATTATGAGCAGAGAAATTACCATGATCTGATATCAAAAGTAGGTTTAGGAATCAATATTGCCCTCAGAGTAATGAATTTCTTCAGGTAAAGATATCTGTTACCACATCAATAAAGGTATGTAAGCAATGCAGTATTAACGTCTACACTTTCCTTGACCTGTTGGAACAGCACAGGGCAATGTGGCCAGCATTATACCCAACAGCCTTTGCTTTCGCAACTCCAGAAGGAGCATGGAAAGCATTTCTACCACTGGTGACTTGGGCATTGACCTTCACCTTGATAATTGTGTGCAATTAACAGTTCACTATTTTTTCTTCTTATATCTCTCCGGAACTGCTGCTATCTGCAGCTGATGCTGAGATACAGCACTGCACTGGACCAGGAGCGGGATACGGCAGGTACTCTCTTAGTCCCAGACTGGAGCTAAAAAGCAGGAGGTGTATAATGCTTCTTTAGCAGACTCCACCACCATGGTGACTCTGGTGATCCCATTAGCCAAGCTAGGTTTGTTACTGGGGGGGTGTCAACAGAGAGGTAGGATACAGTCTTGGTCAACTATGATTTGCTAATCCTGATGCCAGGATATCAGCTACACTGACTGCCAAATCAGACAGTATCTTTGTCCCCCTCTTTGGCTCTATAATACCCCATGTCTTTATTAACTTTCACAAACTCTTATCTCAACACTATAAAAAGTCACTTATTTTTAAACACCATCTACGATACTGTCAATGGCACCCTACACCCACCCACCTCCTTCCCCCAAACCTTTGTTTGACTTATTTAAAGCAGCGGTATATGGGATTTCAAATCTCTAAGCAATAAACAAAAGGAAACTCATACATCCTGTTTATCTCAGGCACTAACAATATGCACTGAAAAAAATAAAAAAGCATAAAGCAAATGTAAGAATCTATCAAAACTGACAAATATCATTGTTAATCACACACACACAAAGAAAAAAAAATGGTATACTGACCTCCCATAAATGTATTCAATTGGCTTTGGCTTCTCCTTTTCAATATGATGTAGTAATGGAGTAAATATTCGCCATGCCTCATACAGCTCATCAGATCGAACAAAGTGAATCTGGGACCCCATGAACACATCAAGAATCAGGCGCTCGTAAGCATCTGGCATTTTCACATCCTGTAAACACCAGGGAAAAAAAATGGCTGCTAAATTTACTCACGAATTTTCTTGCTTGTGGACTTAATGAACTGTTATGTCGATATTTATATAACAAAGTATTTAATAACATCTCTCTCTCTCTCTCTCTGAACCTTAAGTGCCCAGGGCACATGGGGCTTCCGCAAGGGTTTTCCACAAATGCCTGTCCTTCGCCTTTTTTTCTGCTCTTGCCCAGGTGAGCCCTCTATTGCTCAACATCCTTTCTGTTGTTCTTCTCCATGTCTCTTTTGGTCTACCCTTACTTCTGTTCCCCATTTAATAACATAATAACTGATAACATTATGCTTTCAAAATAAATGATTTTGTAGAATTTACACTGTATCTACAGATCTTATTTTATATTTACTGATCATGCTTCAGATAACATACCCTATATCCACTGAAAATATTCTAATCTATATAACTTACCTTATTTGTACCGAAAATGTTAGAACTTACCCCAAATCTACTGAAATGTTCCACAGAACTTACCTTATATCTGCTGCCATATGTGAGGTCCAGTTCACTCTCCTCACAATTGATGCTCATCCCTGGTGTCTTGGCCATCATTTTCAAGTAAATGGCCTCACTTGGCTGCACCCGGATCACAAGCTCATTACGTTTCACCTCCCCAGAGGGGAAGATGTCCCCAGCCACATCTCTGAACTGCACCCTGACTTCTGCTTTCCGCTCATTCAGAGCTGCCAGGATTATGGGATCAAGTTAAAATAATGAATATCATATAATTTAGTAAAGATTACTAACAGATATCTTACACAATACAGCTATCGGTCATTAAAAGCTGAGTATAAGAGAAGCGTGATAATGACTCAAATTAACAATTTATCTGTTGTTTTGTCATTTCTTTTGCCCTTGATAAAGGCATTTTGTCAAAAAAGAATTGAATGGTTATTTTTTTTTACTTTTTATTTCTACAAGCTCATCTTGTTACTTTACACTGTTATTTGACAATGTAAAGAAGTGATGTAGAAAAACGATGTAAAGAAATGATGTAGAAAAACGATGTAAAGAAGTGATGTAGAAATGTAGAAATGACAAAGTAACAAGATGAGCTTCTTCCTTCTATCTTTTTTTTCAAAATGGGACCACAGACCTCTGTCTACTTCTCCTCCAGCTTGGGCATAAACACTTAAAATGACAAGAAAATATACATTTAATGACTGTGGGGCTAAAGGAACAAAGAAATACACTGGAGGTGGAGCTTAGGCTAAAGAGCACACACTCCATGCAAAAGCAGTTACATCACAAGAACTGGCTGGAGGGGGTTGGACTTAAGGTTGAAACTTTAATTAAACTGTGGACTTTGCCTTGGTTATACAGATCTTTCATGAATAAAATGCATCAGGGATGACAAAAAAAAAAACATTTTAGAAGTTTACACTACCCTACCCAACCATGCATGCACTTGCACACATACAAAATTCACTAATTCAACAAGAACTGTGGGTTTAGACATGGCAACTGGCCCTTCTAGTCAACCCAACTGCAGAGATGGGTAATATGGCATACTAGTCAATGGAGATCCAATATTTAGCCCCAAAAGCTGTGAATTTTGCACTGGTGACTGACACTTCTAGTCAACCCGACTGTAGATAGGTTCATCTAATACATGAATGTTTGGGAATGCAACAACTTCAAAGATGGAGGACATTTGCCTGCAGACTGAGGCATACCAAACTGTGTGTTTTACACATGTATTATTAAGATTGCTCTCAGAAAATGAAGCACTTCACCCTGTTTAGAATGAGTGAAAACAAAAATAAACCCACCGCAATATATTTAACTCTTAACATACCATGAGCTATTTAAACAACTTTTCAAAAAATTACAAATAAAATAATCACAGCTGCATGGTCTTGTTCTGCAGCTGTGAATTCAGTTTTAAATTCCTGTAAATGCTACAGAATAGGCATTATGTCATTTGCCAGTAAAATATCACAGCAATGATTTTTTTATTACAAAAAATGTTCATGTATCATGGTTATTTTGTAGGTTAAGAGTTAAAAAAAATTATCCTAGCACAATTTAGATGTGCTTGAAGCTGATACAGTCCTACTGTAATCTAACTAAGGAAATCTCAAGCAACTCTTCTAAAAGTTTAAACATACCTTTCCCACACCTGAGAATAAAAGGCACACCGTCCCAACGCTCATTTTTCACAAAAAGGACCACAGTAGCAAAAGTGGGAGTGACTGACCCTGAAACAAATACAAGAGGACACCAATAAAATAACAATTATATGAATGCAGTAAGCTCGTGTAAATTGTCTTATGGATTTATAACTGGATAATTTGTGGCCAAGTAATTTTCTCTTGTAGTTACATGGCTTCTCATCCTACTTTGATTGTGAGCTTAAAATCTCAGTCATTCATCTGCAATTTTTCTTCCACTTTATATATTACGATATAATATTCAAGGCTCCCCTTCCTTTACTTTCACAGAAACTTATAAAGATTACTTAAATGCCAAATATAAACTTATTCACACTCGGATTTATAAAGAAAATCTAAATAATAGTACTACATTTATTGATAAAACTCATGTAAAAATAAAGAAGAAAACACAAAACTTTCTAGTCCAGTCTTTTTTCCTTTCTTCAGATCACACTGGCACATGACAAATATCTTCCATTTGCCCTTCACTGAATCTTCCGCAATAATAATCCTGCATTCATTTATCTGTAATTCATCAACCTTCATTACTTTAGAATAATTTGAAAAAAAAAAAAAAAATAAAAAACAGTTAGTTATTGCTACATGGCAATCAACCAAAAGACAAGATCCTATACGCAGCTGGAACTATCTTACATCTTACTGTATAAACTAGGAAAAAAATAGGAACAGCTTTATTATTTTTTAAATAATTTTTTGTATTCATTAAATAATAAAGCTGTTCCTACTTTTTCCCTAGTTTACACATTTTGATATTACACCTTTACTGCGTGCTTTGTGTATAGTTGTATACTTACATACTATTTATCATGTCTTACATCTTACATCCTTCCTGTGCCGTTAAACATCACACAGGGTTCACATGGTAATTCGTCAAGTTTTTTTCACTGAGCTTTTCAACCTCATCAAAGGATTTTACGCATACTAATTTGGTCCCTCATAACAATGTTCTCTTCAGAGTTTCACGTGGTCAACCTCTTTTTATCTGGTCTGTTGTGTTCCACTTGATAGCTCATTTTGGGATTGTCTGATTCTTTCTTTTTATCACGTGACCGATATATGTCCATCTCCTTTTTCTGATCACCCATGAGACAGGTTGTCGTTCACTCATCTGTCTTATCTCTGAGTTGTTCTTTAATTCGTTTCACTTTATACAAAGTATTTTCCTTAGGCATTTGTTTTCAAAAGAATCTAATTTGTTGTCTATTTCTTTAGTTGTTTTCCAGGTTTCGCATGCATAATGAGGGTGGCTATTACATTTGAACTGAATAACCTTAGCTTGGTCTTTATGCTTATAACTTTTGAGTGCCATATGTTCTCAAGATTCTTGAAGGTCAATGCTACTTTTGCAAATTCTAATTCTAAATTCCTTTTTGGTGTTGCCATCCTGGTCTATGTAGCTGCCAAGGTATGCAAACTGGATTTACTTCTTCAACAGCTGTTCCTTCTCTGTATATTTTTCCTTCTTGATTAATGAAAAGTTTCATTATTTTTGTTTTTTTCCTTGTTAATTTCAAGCTGAAACTTGAAACACCATATTAATTATAGTAATTTACAACTGAACTTGGAACTCAGAAGGACAGAATGACTTCTCCACTAAGTTAGCACAAGTGATAAAGCAATATTCTTCTGTGTGTCTTATCTCAGAGCCAGGGATCTGATAATAAACACAGAGACAACTGAGGAATAAAGTTACTTTTACCTTTAGGCACTGTTGGATCATCCAAGTAACCTATCTTAGCATCCCCCTTCCCATTAGGGTTACCAACATACTGTCCTAACACAACATTGTTTGTTGTAGGAGGTGGGATGCTTTTCAATACTTTCACCTGAAAGCATAAATAATAGCAGGAAGGTTTCACTATCTATATTTAAAAAACAAAAAGAAAAGATTATATATACAGCAAGGGTTCTCAAACTTTTTCTGGCTACTGCCCCTTTGCTTTCTAGGCCATATCTCTACTTCTTCAATCTCCCTAGATTTATAGTCTATGGTCTAGGTCATCACTACTGCACTCTGGACATGTCCATAGGTGCTCAGATTCCCCCATCACCATATCCAGTGTCCTGTGGCTGATAATGCCTGTCCTGTGTTGATTGACAAATCCCCTTGTGAGTCCAGTTTGCTTCTCTTTTCTGGCCACGCCATTCTGTACTCCAGATTCTCTCAGCCTAAGCAGCGATGTGAAATCACTACTTTTGAAATCCTATACTCTGCCTTTCTCTCTGAGCGCACTAACAATATCAGCTGGACCCAGTGGCTGTCCATGTGTAAAGGTGGCAGTCAGTCAACCTATCAGGTCTCTCATTTCCCTGGATGTCCACATGCCCGGGGACATAGATGAAGGTGACTCTGTGAGTCACTGATTTCTGCAATGACTCAAGCCACTGCCTGTGCACAGAAACTACCTTGACCTTCCATACCATACTCAAAGAATCACTTAGTATGCAGATACAGACACAGTCCTGTGACTTCAACCACTTGAATGCTTTCATCACCGCTGTCACTTTCATCATCATGCTGGTTGTGGTCATGGCAAAGACACTTCTGGCATCCTGGATTGTTCTGCACACTGAACATGCTGTGAACGCTCATGAACTCCTTTGAAGTTGTACAATGGACCTATATGTGTAAATAATATCTATCTTACTGGAGTTTTAAATGATGAGGGCGCTGACTTCTGCATTCACAGCAAATGGATTCTGCTCCCTGCTGCTCTTGTCAAACCTTCTTCTTCTTCTTCTTCATTCATTTCTACCACCAAGACTGCCCTGCGATCCTACTGAATTTACGCCTGTGGTCCACGTTAAGTCCGAGAGGACCACATGGGGTTCAGAGTATCACAGTCAGCCGCGCAGATCCGCGCCAAGCTGCACAGCGCGGGCTGCTGTTGTTGCGCAGGCCAACCGTTCTTTTGCCGAAAAAGCACTCTCGAGTTCCGTGCGTGGGGAGACAGGCTTTCGCTCCCTTCCCGGACGGCGAGAGTTAATGTGTTTCAATGCAGAAGCAAGTGGTTTGTCCGTCGAGCGAAGCATGTAAACGGCTAGCCAGCCAGGTTCGTGCTAACGATGTAGTACGGTTTTGTCGTTATGTAACGTGTGTTATTTGTGGGTGGCCAGGCTTTCTTCTCTGCTCTAACAAGAGAGAGCCGCCCCCGCCGGTTAAAGGAAATGAAACGCCGCCGGGGTCGAAAGGGATCCGCTCTGAACAGAGCGCTGTCTCCCTTGCCCCGCGTCGGTCTGTCGGCAGATATCCGACAAAGGTTCGGTGAAGAAAGCTATCTGGTTGATCCTGCCAGTAGTCATATGCTTGTCTCAAAGATTAAGCCATGCATGTCTAAGTTCACACTGTCTCACGGTGAAACCGCGAATGGCTCATTAAATCAGTCGAGGTTCCTTAGATGACACGATCCTACTTGGATAACTGTGGCAATTCTAGAGCTAATACATGCTTACCAAGCTCCGACCCTCGTGGAAAGAGCGCTTTTATTAGTTCAAAACCAATTGTCGTTGCCCTTCGCGGGGCGCTGTGTAGCCAGCCAGGTTTGTGCTAACGATGTAGTATGGTTTTGTCGACTGATGGTCTCGAAATTGGCCCATCTCTCGCAAAGAGTATCGGGTCTGCAGTATGTAATGTGCGTATGTCGCGGGTGGCTGGGCTCTCTTCTCGTTCGCTAGAGCAGAGACAGCTGCCGGTTAAAGGAAGTGTAACGCCACTGGGGTCAAAAAGGATCCGCGCTGAGCAGAGCGCCGTCTCCCTTGCCTCGTGTCAGTCTGTCGGTAGATATCCGATTAAGGTTCGGTGAAGAAAGCTATCTGGTTGATCCTGCCAGTAGTCATATGCTTGTCTCAAAGATTAAGCCATGCATGTCTAAGTTCACACTGTCTCATGGTAAAACCGCGAATAGCTCATTAAATCAGTCGAGGTTCCTTAGATGACACGATCCTACTTGGATAACTGTGGCAATTCTAGAGCTAATACATCGTTACCAAGCTCCGACCCTCGTGGAAAGAGCGCTTTTATTAGTTCAAAACCTGCTGTTAGCGAGATTCTTCAGCTGCCGTGCGTGGAGCGGTGCTCCTCCCGGCCAATGAAGAAAGGTGCAAATGGGGCTGCTGCGCAGCATCACTGCGGAAAAGGTGGTAGAAAGGATAAAGCGAAGCAAACAGTCAAATCACGGCACCTCTGGTCTGGAGGTCGGCCACGTCCTGAGTGCAGTCATATCGGGTGAAATGCATGAACCAGCTTGTCCCAGAGGTTAAGACACTGCTGGCGAGACTCTTCAAATGCCGCGCGTGGAGTGAAGCTCCTCCCGGTCAAGGAAGTAAATGCGAAAAAGAAATAAAGGTTGCTGTGCAGTGCTGATGTGAAAAGGTGGTGGAAAGGATAAAGTGAAGTTTAATCGGTATGTCCAGTAGTATCGCTGCGAGAGCTATACATACCACGGCACCTCTGCTCTAGAGGCCGCCCACGTCCTAAATACACCTACACTGGTGAAATATGCCTAAACCGGCACACACCAGGGGTGGAACTTGATGGCTAGACATGTCATGCCACCTCCGCTCTAGAGGTCGGTCACGCCTAATATACACCCATACTGGTGAATTTTGCCTAAACTGGCTCACACCAGGGGTGAATCTTGAAGGCTATGCATGTCACAGTAAATCTGCTCTAGAGGTCGGTCACGTCCCAAACACACCCATACTGGGATAATATGCCTAAACTGGCTCAACCCAGGGGTGGAAGTCGCTAGTGGCGAGGATTCGTCCTCCTGGACAAAGCTCCATCCTGGTCACAACTAGGAAGGGTAGCGGCCATGACCGCAAAATGCTGAAGTCAGAGACACTGGACCAGGGCAGTCTAGATAGGCAACCACCTCTCACCCGGCGGGGATGTTTGCGTATCCTAATCACGCTGAGGTTTTCCGGTGAGAAAGTCCAACTCTGTACTGGATGGGCAACCACCTCTCACCCGGCGGTGATACACAGGTATCTCAAAACACGTCGAGGTTTTCCGGTGAGAAGGTCCAACTCTGGCCTGGGTGGGCTACCGCCTCTCACCTAGCGGGGATGCACTGATATCCTAAACACGTCGAGGTCTTCCGGTGAGAAAGTCCAACTTTAGATTAAACTGGTGCAACAAAAACCACGGTGTCACGCAATCCGCTTCAGAGACCCACCAAGAATACAGGCTAAAGCCCTGCGATACTCTGAAACCCTTGTGGTCCTCTCGTGGATCTCGTGTGTGAAAGGACCACACAGGAGACCACGGGACCTAACGAGGAATATTTCACCAGTATGGGTGCATATCGGGCTTGACCGATCTCTACAGCGGAGGTGGCATGACATGCCTAGCCAGCAAGTTTCACCCCTGTTGCATGCCGGTTTAGGCATATTTCACCAGCGTAGGTGTATTTCGGATGTGGCCGGCCTCTAGAGCAGAGGTGCCGTGCTATGTGTAGCACTCGCAGTGATACTACTTAAACTTCACTTGATCTTTTTCCTTCACCTTTTCACATCGACGTCACACACCAACCCTGATTGCTTTTCCGCATTTTCTTCCTTGGCCGGGAGGAGCTTCACTCCACGCATGGCATCCGAAGAGTCTCGCTAGCAGTGTCTTAACCTCTAGGTTAAGCCAGTTAAAAAATTTCACCCGACATGAGTACACTTAGGACGTGGCCGACCTCCAGACCAGAGGTGCTGTGATTTGACTGTTTGCTTCGCTTTATCCTTTCTACCACCTTTTCCACAGTGGTGCCGCGTGGCAACCCATTTGCACCTTTCTTCATTGGCCGGGAGGAGCACCGCTCCACGCACGGCAGCTGAAGAATCTCGCCAGCAGCATTGTCAAACCTGATTATGCAAGAGAAGGTACCTCTGGATGCTTGAGGCACAGGTACCAATTCCTTGCAGGGGCTGATGTTGTTAAGTTCACAGACTTGCTTGATAACGTCTTCTGCATGACCCATGCATGATTTGCCCCTCTTTAGCCTGTCACCCTTTTCTTTGAGGAGCTCTTGGTACAATGGGTGCTCCCTGTCTGCATTTATTCTGAGGTATGCATGCGCCCTCCAGATCTTGATCCTGTGACTCGTGGTGGGGAGATCAAGGAGGTATCACACTGCTATACAGGAACTGTCTCTAGTACACCCAAAGATAATTCGCATGGCTTCATTTTGCACCTTTTCAAGTTTTTCGATCTGGGCAGGGCTGACAGTGAGGATGGCAAGGAACAGTCCCAGGTACAGAAGTATTAGTAGCCTCTGCTCAATGTTGGCAGCTGCCATGAGCTTCATTCCTGATAGACCTTTACCAGCTTTTGCTATCACGTGGCCAATAAGCTCTTTAAAACACAGACTGTGATCAAACTTCACTCTCAAGTATGTTATCAAGTTGGTTCTGGTCACATCCTTGCCACCCGATCTCACAACAGGCATATCAGTTTTAACAATATGGCTGTTCAGCGAGAACCATGTCACTGATGCTTTTGTAGGGTTTACAAGGACATTCATAAAGCATCACATCAGGAGGAAAAATGATCAAGTTCACTCTACAGTCTCCTGTCTGTCTCTTCCCTGTCAATACGCTAGAATACCATCAGCAAATGACAGACCTCCCCTCCTAACAACCTGTTGTTCAGTGACTGTCACTGTATGCACGCTGACTGAGACTGGCAACAGCAGAGAGCCCTGAGGCAAACCTGGACATATTGCTATCAACTCCGAAGACCAACTGTCAAATCTGAAAACTACCTTTCTCTGCATCAGGGCTGCAGTTATCCATCTTTTAGACTAAGAAGAGTGCGCATTAGGTAGCTGAATGGTATTCTGTTGTACACATCTTCTAAGCCTACTGCAGCTACACAAGTCTCTTTGTTGCTCCTATACCCTCCAAGTGTGGGTGGGAACATGTGATGTCCTTCCAAGTCACTAGTTTACATGCAACAATTTTCTCCAGTAGCTTGCCAACAAGTGTTCTGCATCAGATGATGATTCTGTAGGCACTGATCTGGGAATGGTCTTTGTTTAACTTTGGCAGCAGTAGCAGGTAGCCATTCCTGTTTGATCTGGCCACTCTGAATGCTGGCATTGAATTCTCTGGCCAGTTCCTCCGTGCAAATCTGATAGGTCGCCTATGTCATCATACTAGATCCTGACTGAGGATGGGACAGTGCTGCATGATCTTTTCAGCACCGTGCGAATGACTTCAGCTGTGATGGTATGTTCCTTGTCCAGCACCACCTTCTTGCACAGCTCTGAAATTATCATCTTAACCCTTAGTCTTGCAGCTTCATCATGGCACTGCAGACTCCCTGCTTTCTTCAGCTCCACTCAAAGACTGGAAAAATAGCCATCATAACCCATTCCCAAGCTAACACTAGGAAAATAACCATCATAATCCAATCCCAAGCTAACACTAGAAAAACAGCCATCATAACCCATTGCCAAGCTCTCTCTCTCTCTCTGAACCTTAAGTGCCCAGGGCACATGGGGCTTCGGCAAGGGTGTTCCACAAATGCCTGTCCTTCGCCTTTTTTTCTGCTCTTGCCCAGGTGAGCCCTCTATTGCTCAACATCCTTTCTGTTGTTCTTCTCCATGTCTCTTTTGGTCTACCTTTACTTCTGTTCCCCTGTGGTGTCCATCTTAGTGCTATTTTTGGTAGTGAGTTGTCAGTCATTCTGAGCACATGTCCCAACCATCACCTGCGTCTTTCTTCAATAATTACTGTCGGTGGCTTCATCTGCATTTCTGCCAATAAGATGTTATTTCTTAATTGCCAAGCTAACACTAGAAAAATAGCCATCATAATCCATTGCCAAGCTAACACTAGAAAAATAGCCATCATAACCCATTGCCAAGCTAACACTAGAAAAATAGCCATCATAACCCACTGCCAAACTAACACTAGAAAAATAGCCATCATAACCCATTGCCAAGCTAACACCAGAAAAATAGCCATCATAACCCACTGCCAAGCTAACACAAAGCTGCGTCTCAACATCTTCCCTGCATCCAGCTAAAAAGAACATCAACTCACAGTTCCAGGGAGACTGAAGAAGAATAAGAAAAAAAAGAAGATGCAGATTTGTTTTCTCACTGTACAAGAACAATCTTATTTGTTAGTATCTTCTTCATAAGAAGACATGTTAGTTTTACAACTGATTCTATCATCCGTTCTCTAATATGTCTCCTGGGCAAATAGTCCACATTAAGAAGTGGAGCTAAAGCAAGTATTAAAAATTGATTTCTCTATAAATATATGAAACTGCAAGAAAGATAACCATATATTCCAATGCTGCAATATTAATACCTTTTCATTCCTGATATCTTCAGCGTGAGTTGATGGTGGCTTTTCCATAGCCACTAATGTCAAGATTTGTAACAAATGGTTCTGCATAACATCCCTGCAAAACAGACAATTTAAAATGAACAGAGCCTGAAGAACAACGCAAAATAATGGAAATATTGTTTATATGAAATCTGCATCAGAACCCCATAAAAACTTGCAGTTTCTTTGAGCCTCAAAAAAAAGTGCACATGCTAAAACAGGGCTGCGGAATCAAAAGAAATCTTGTGTGGTGTACAGACAGTTAGCAATTCTACAAGTCCAGAACAACAGAAATACATCATTTATGAATTAGTCAGTCAAGAACTGGGAGTTCCACAACAGAAAAAAAAACAGACACAGAGTCAGGACTTAGACACTGAGTCAAATGTTCGGTGTATTGAATCCATAGTCCTGCATTCAAGCACAGAGTGTGTTGTAATGATATGAAATTTACAATCGGGGTATTCCAACATCATTTAGCTTCATTCTATTAATGGCTGAAAAATGACAACAGACTTTGTGAATATCTAAATAAGACTGGTACCAAATACAGACTGGAATTATATCATATCTATTAAAAAAAAAAAAAATGAGATTTTGACACAGGCACTGTAAAGAATTTTTTTTTAAAAAAAGTTCTTTTTACCTTAAAATGCCAAATTCATCAAAGTAACCTCCCCTGCCTTGAGTGCCAAATGGTTCTTTGAATGATATGACGACGCTTGCAATATTGTCACGATTCCATATTGGACTGAAGATTCTGTTTCCAAATCTACAGGATAAATATTATCATGAATGAATAGTGTCAATGCAAAAAAGCCATTATTTATCAAAATATTTTATATTATCAGAATGTATTAATTCAATCAAAAAAGTTGGTCATAATGTTAAAAAGACATCATTTCTTTTCTCAAGCTTACATCACAATAATTATTTTATACATCTATAATCCATATTAAAAATTTTACATGTTTTCATTTGATTATATTGACAGAGGTCTATATTGTCATTTGGTTATATAGATCTACATTATCATTTGATTTTATAGATGTATGGCTACATTATTTGACTATACAGATGCAGGTCTACATTATCATTTGATTATATAAATAGAAGCCCATTACCAAAAGTATCTTCTCATGGCACTGGATAGGTTCATACCCTGCTCCGCAAACACTTTGATCAAATGACCCAAAACCATGTAGCACAGACATTCCTGGAGAGGAGCAAGGAAGGAAGGATGCCTGGAAAAGAGCAAGGAAGGAAGGATGCCTGGAGAGGAGCAAGGAAGGAAGGAAGCCTGGAGATGAGCAAGGAAGGAAGGAAGCCTGGAGATGAGCAAGGAAGGAAGGAAGCCTGGAGATGAGCAAGGAAGGAAGGAAGCCTGAAGATGAGCAAGGAAGGAAGGAAGGAAGCCTGGAGAGGAGCAAGGAAGGAAGGAAGCCTGGAGAGGAGCAAGGAAGGAAGGAAGGAAGCCTGGAGAGGAGCAAGGAAGGAAGGAAGCCTGGAGAGAAGCAAGGAAGGAAGGAAGCCTGGAGATGAGCAAGGAAGGAAGGAAGCCTGGAGAGGAGCAAGGAAGCCTGGGGAGGAGCAAGGAAGGAAGGAAGGAAGCCTGGAGAGGAGCAAGGAAGGAAGGAAGCCTGGAGAGGAGCAAGGAAGGAAGGAAGGAAGCCTGGAGAGGAGCAAGGAAGGAAGAAAGCCTGGAGAGGAGCAAGGAAGGAAGGAAGGAAGCCTGGAGAGGAGCAAGGAAGGAAGGAAGCCTGGAGAGAAGCAAGGAAGGAAGGAAGCCTGGAGATGAGCAAGGAAGGAAGGAAGCCTGGAGAGGAGCAAGGAAGCCTGGGGAGGAGCAAGGAAGGAAGGAAGGAAGCCTGGAGAGGAGCAAGGAAGGAAGGAAGCCTGGAGAGGAGCAAGGAAGGAAGGAAGCCTGGAGAGGAGCAAGGAAGGAAGGAAGGAAGCCTGGAGAGGAGCAAGGAAGGAAGGAAGCCTGGAGAGGAGCAAGGAAGGAAGGAAGGCTGGAGAGGAGCAAGGAAGGAAGGAAGCCTAGAGAGGAGCAAGTAAGGAAGGAAGGAAGCCTGGAGATGAGCAAGGAAGGAAGGAAGCCTGGAGAGGAGTAAGGAAGGAAGGAAGCCTGGAGAGGAGCAAGGAAGGAAGGAAGTTGGAGAGGAGCAAGGAAGGAAGGAAGCCTGGAGAGGAGCAAGGAAGGAAGGAAGGGGGAAACAAAACAAAAAAAAAAAAAAAAAAACCCTCCACACTAATTTATCAAACTTACCTTAGAACCATAAGGTTCTGAACCATCTCCTTCCCCAAGTAGTGATCAATTCTGTACAACTCCTCCTCTTTGAACAATGCCCCTAAGTGGCGAGAGAGCCGGTTAGAGCTTTCAAGATCTTTTCCAAAAGGTTTCTCAACAACTATCCTGGTCCACTTGTCCCTGGACAAGATTTCAAAAAGATGTTTGATACCTTTCATGTCCGTTACTGTTCTGTTTAGCTGACTGGCCACTAGAGAAACATGTTCCTTTCATATCATACATATACCTAGGAATACAGTGTTAACGTCCATGTTTCCTAGGGCTCTGCAAGAAGAGACTCAGAATGGAGTAATAATAACTGTATGCTGATAAACACCAACAAAACAAAATCTACACTCATCACTACAAGACAGAAGCTGCAGAATGCAACAAAAACTACACTATGGCTTTGTGCTGGGAGTACAGAAATAGAAAACAATCATGAATATAAAACTCTCGAACTTAACACTGATCAATATTTAACTTGGAATTCTCACATACACAATCTAACAAACTTGATAGCACGGAAAGTTTGCCAACTAACCAAAATTAAACACTTTATCGACCAGGGCTCAAGAAATACATACTACATATCACACATACAAACACACTTAGATTACTGCTCCACAGTTTGGGATGGATGCTCAGTCTCAAACACAAAAAGGCTCCACTCACTTCACAAACGAGCATTAAATCTGATTTGTGACAAACACCCAGTAGTCTGTGGACCAGCACAAAGAACTAGAAATTCTACCCCTCAAATACAGAATTATTTTTAACAAACTCAAATGTGTTCATAGAATTTTGTAGCGCAATGCCCCGCCTTACTTGTGGTCACTGCTTACGTCCAGCATTAAACATAGCCAATGTTTAAGAAACTGTCTTCTTCCTAAACCCAGGTTAGATCTGTACAAGAAAAGCCTTGCATATTCTGCGGTACAGCTCTGGAACTCCCTCCCCTATCATCTAAAATCCATTAGTAATGCTTCATCCTTTAACTCAAGCCTTTTTCAGTATTTACTGGCTTTTTCAGTATTTACTGCCTCTATAGAATATCTAATAGCCTCTCATACCATGACTCGCCAGCCACCAAATTTTGTTCTAAAAGAACATAGTTCTAAACATAATTTGTTAGATCTTGTAAGAAATTATCTTAGTAAATATGTGAGAGTGGAATGTCAGAAGAACTCCACTGAAAATCTATTTGTGTGTGTGTGTGTACATGTGTGTGTGTGCTATTTTGTTAGATCAGTTGCTTCTTATGTAGTTCATTATCCTATATTTGTGAATGTAATATTTTTATCTTGCATTCTTAGATATTTTTTTCATGTAATTTGTATACTTATATTTCACATAGTTTCATCTTGCATTCTTGTATGTGTGTGTGCACACACATATATACATATATATATCATGTAATTTTGTATACCTTATTAAATCAAGTGTGTGAGAAGAATGAAAGATGGAGTGATAAAAGGTAGAATGTAAGATGGGCCTTTGCACCCAATTCTTCACCCTTTTAAAATAAAGATCATTCATTCCAAGGGATTTTTCTGTCACAATCTCTGACAGAATCCTGCAGATCTGTTGAGGAACTTTAGGGTTCCAAGGAACCTGGGTTGAGAAACCCTGCAATTGAAGAAGTTGGAGATTCAGAAAGAGCCAGGTACCAATTTCCACAACTGAGTAACTGAGGCACCCCAAGCAGGACTTGAACCACTGACCTCACCCCATGAAACAAACACTAACTACTATGCCACTCAACATCTCTCTGTTCTGATTCCTGAACCAAGCGAATCTTGTACACTTTATTTTGTTTTGTATCTGCATGCCTTTTTTCAGAATTCACACCGTCTTTGCAAATCACATAAGCTTCTACTTGATTTTCATTGCAGCAATTAGAAGCCATGCTCAAATGTGTCTCAAAATACTGACAATTTAAGCATCTCACCCTTTTGCCATGCAGGTGGCCTTGATATTCAGGGTGACTGTCTCAAACACTGATGGTGGAAGAGCCATGTAGAACAATCTGTTGGAGCTGCCCTTTTGCTCAACAGCTTTGTTCAGTTTGTGGAAATCCTCAGCTTTGTCATAACTGCCCGCAATGTAGTCATTCAATTTGAAAAACTCTTTCACTTTCTCTTCCTCTGCTGATGTTACCTACAAGGATTACATGACAATACTGTTCCATGTTTTGCAACAGTTAAGCCATTCTATGCACATGATTCATTAAGGGAAAAAAATTGTTAAAAGTTAGTGGGCATTAACTGCAACAGTTAATCTATTGAAGAATCCTTCTGGAAGTGCATCATTAAGTTCCTGGCAGCTGATGCTGTGCTGGTCTTATAACATAGTCATTGAGTCAGAGTACAGTGCCTTGCATTACTTTCCAGGGTAAAGTGGCTTGCATTACTTTCCAGGTTACAATGGTTTGCATTACTTTCCAGGGTACAGTGGCTTGCATTACTTACCAGGGTTACAGTGGTTTGCATTACTTCCTAGGGTAAAGTGGCTTACATTACTTACCAGGGTAAAGTGCCTTGCATTACTTTCCAGGGTTACAGTGGCTTGCAGTACTTCCCAGGGTTACAGTGGCTTGCAGTACTTCCCAGGGTTACAGTGGCTTGCAGTACTTCCCAGGGTTTCAGTGGCTTGCAGTACTTCCCAGGGTTACAGTGGCTTGCAGTACTTCCCAGGGTTTCAGTGGCTTGCAGTACTTCCCAGGGTTACAGTGGCTTGCAGTACTTCCCAGGGTTACAGTGGCTTGCAGTACTTCCCAGGGTTTCAGTGGCTTGCAGTACTTCCCAGGGTTACAGTGGCTTGCAGTACTTCACGGGGTACATCTAAGAAACTGGTTTTATTTCAGGCACCTCTAGCCTGGCTTCGGAAATATTTTTCATGGGATTCAAGTCTTTCGTTTTTTTCTTTTTATCATAACTGTGATACCCACTTGACCAAGCTGGTTACATTTACTGACTGCCATATACAGTTCACTTAGTTAAGCCATGACATGAAAAATGAAGCAATGAAACTGTCCATTCATTTATGTAAACCTGTCTCAACAATCTACTATCTCTTTATAAAGGCATGTATCAGTTTATACCATCTGCCTGTGGTGTTAGATCAAATTTTTATAAAGATTATTATCACGTTTTTTTTGGTTTTTTTTACCCAAGCCTTATACTTTTTTTTTTAAGGCACAATCCAAGTTGCCACATTTACAACTTGCATGAGTTTTGTTTTTTTTTTCTGGTCCTTTAAAACTCCACTGGGGGCTTTATCAAAATCCTTAAATGATGGGACTGACCTTTGCATTACATTTCTATTTCCTCTTCATTCAATACAGTTGGATATTCAGCAGCCCAGTGTGCCTAACCCTGCAGGGAAACATTCTGTCTTTGGACAGCCAGTTTCCCTAACATTGGTGCATTTGGTACCCATTTCTATAGCTTGGTCAACCAGATGAGCTTGCTGCAAGTCATAAACTTGCAATCTTTCAAGTGAAAGAAAAACCCACCTCAGGTTAGTATGCTCATGTTCTCATTCCTATATTTTTCAGAGTAATGTCCCTTGCATAAATTACTGCTCTCAGATATACCCACACACCATAAAGAAACACCATACACAAAAAAATAAAAAAGAAACAAAAAAAAAACATACACCACAATGAGAATTCACACAAAAAATAATCACCATAAAAAAGCAATAAACAGCAAACAAACAACATCAATAGGTATAACAGAAAAAAACAATATGGAAACACCACACAAACCTTCATGTGTGGCAAACAGCTTTTCTTAACATCCTCCATGGTCAACTGACTTCTTGCATAGCCAATAAAGAATGTTTTTGGAGGTAACAGTCCATCTTTAAACAACCACCTAAGGATATAAAATTACTCTGAAAACATACTGAGACACACTAAAAAGAAATTTGCTATCACCAGTGTTTTGTAGTTGTTGAGCACAATCTATATAGGATAACTAACTGATTACCTGGCGTTGCTCGGGAATTTATTAATTATTAATACTGTGGAGTGGATTTGAGACTGCCATGTTTCTCCCATGGACAACTTTATGTTGCTTGCTCAAGGGTGGGTTCACCCAAGAAATTATTTATTCTTGCTCCTGGAGGTAAAACTAAAAATGTTTATAATCAAGTTTTGAATTAAGTTAATATTATAGTGAATTTGTAAAAGATTTTACTCTATAATGTGCAGACTGCCCCTGTGACTTGCTGATTGTGATTGAGAATGCAATTCTCACTGGAAATTGCAATCTCTTAAAGTTAAAAGGGAGATCCATTGGAATGAGTAGTATTCGTGGGATAAAACTGCTTCACCCTCTCCTTGTCCTATTAAGATAATCACTTTAACTACATTGCCCAGCATCCTCTTTACACACGGCCTTCTGCCATGGCAAAGTTTTGGCAGGTCGAGGTTCCATAGTAAAATAATTGGAGATCCCATCCTAAATTTCACTGGCCCCCCTCCATGCTGATGGTGGATTAACCTGGACATAAACAGCATTGGGAGTGTCACTATCCATCTCAGCAACCCTGAAAACTGTTGACTTGACACTAATATCTGTTGTTTTTTTATTACATTTACATCCCACCCCCACCCCTCTTTCACCCCTCCCTATGCAGATGGGAGCTGAACTTGGACATAAACAGCATCAGAAGTGTAACTGTTCATCACAGCAACCCCTAAAACTATGGAATCAACACTAATATTGGTCGTTTTCAATTACATTTACATGTCACCCCCACTCCTCTCTCACCCCTCCCCGTGCCAATGGGGGATAAACTTGGATGCAAACAGCATCAGAAGTGTCACTACCCATCTCAGCGACCCCAAAAACTATGGACTCAACACTAATATCAGTCATTTTCCATTACATTTACATGTCACGCCCATCCAATCCCCACCTCTCCCTCTCCCTCTTAAGTATTTAAGTATAAGTACAGTATACAAAGTATAAAGTAAAGTCTTTTACAAATTCACTAACATTAATTTAACTCAAAACTTGATTGTAAACAACATTTTTAGTTTCACCTCCAGGCGCTAGAATAAATAAATTTTTGAGCAAGCAACATAAAGTTGTCCTTGGGAGAAATATGGCGATCTCAAATCTGTCTCTCTCCCTCTCTTCATATTAATAAAATTTTTGTTTGGTAGATAGTCATTTATATGTGTATGTAGTTAGTCATTTATATGTGTATTTAGTTAGTTATTTAAATGTGAATGTAGTCACTTTATTGTTTATTACACTTATTATATGAGCAGCATATTTGTAGAATGTCTGGAACAGTGAAAGTTGTATGATAAAAGGGTAGTGTCAGATGGGCCTGTGTGCCTAATTCTTAACCCTTTTGAAATAAAGATCAATTAATCAATCTCTCTGTCTCTATCTCTCTCTCCCTCCCTCCCTATCTCTCTCCCCTCTGTCTCCTTCTCTCTCTCTCTGTTATTTGATCTGTATTGACAATGTATTTTTGTTTATGTATTATGTCTGTGTGTGTGTGTGTGTGCTATTTTATTAGGTTAATTACTTCTCTTTTACTTTGAATGTAATAGTTTAATCTTACACAATTCTGATATGTTTTTTTCCTAATGTAATTTGTATACTTGTATTAAATCGAATGTGTGGGAAGAATGAAAGATGGAGTGATGAAGGGCAGAATGTAAGATGGCCATGCATGCCCAATTCTTTACCCTTTAAAAATAAAGATCATTCATTTATTTATTCACTCTCTCCCTCCCTCTCTCTCTCCTTAATTTGAAAAAATAAGAAAAAGGCACACTGTCACTAAGCAATGCTGAGTTGCCTGATGTTTTCGTTACCACTGCAAACAGTTCAGGAGCTTGTGTTGGATCAGAAATCTCCGAAGATATAACATCATCCAATTTGTGTGTGGAAAGGCTCACAACCTGAGGCAGGCATTACACATAAATATAACAGGAGTTACATCCCTTCCTTCACAGGCATAGTTTTACTATCTGTCATTTTCATTTATTTGTAAATGTCACCCCTGACCCCTAGGGAAGATAGGGTTGTCTTACCCCCACAGTAGTTTTTTCAGATTGTAAGTCATATGTGTACAAAGTTTGGTTGAAATTGCTCCAGGCATTCCAGTGACGCTGGAACATACACACACACATAAATCCATATATATATATATATTCCCTCTGTTTTGAGACTACAGAGTTTATTCTAGTTTCCAAAAATGCTGAAATATATCTCTATGTATAATGTATATATTATTTAATATCTCTCTCTGAACCTTAAGTGCCCAGGGCACATGGGGTTTCTGCATGGGTTTTCCACAAATGCCCATCCATCACCTTTTCTCTTTTTTTTCATTCTTGCCTAGGTGAGCCCTCTATTACTCAAAATCCTCTCTGTTGTTCTTCTCCATGTTTCCTTTAGTCTACCCTTACTCCTGTTCCACTGTGGTGTCCATCTCAGTGCTGTTTTGGTAATGAGTCATCAGTCATCCAGAACATGTATCCCAACCATCACCAGTATCTTTCCTCAATACTTTATGGCAGCGGTTTCATCTTAACTTCTGCCAACAAGGTGTCATTTCTTATGGTGTTTGGCCAAAAGTCTTTGTAAACATTTAGTCTGGAAAGAATTCAGCTTGTTTTCTACAGTTTTGGTGATTTTCCAGCATTCACTTCCACAGAGAAGTACACTTAGGACATTACTCTTAAATATCTTGATTTTTGTTTTCATCTTCAGCTTCTTAAATTTCCATATAGTCTGTATCATTGCAAAAGCCTGGTTTGCTCTGGTAAGTCTGCTGTTGATGTCCTCTGTGCTGTCTCAATCTTCTACTGCTCTACTACCAAGGTATACAAATTCTCTGACCTCCTCCACTAACTTGCTATCTACTCTCAATACCTTGCTGTTGTTCACATTTTGTTTTATTAACTCTGTCTTTCCTACGTTGATCCTTAATTATATTTTGCTAGAATTCTGGATTAGCTTGTTTATTTTATCTTGTATATCTTTGTGTTTGCCTAATAGTAGACAAATGTCGTCCACAAAGTCAAGGTTCTCAGGTACTGTGTCAAGGGGCCATTGTAGTTCTCTGTGTTTATATGATGTTGCTTCCTTCATTAACCAGTCTCTCTCTGAACCTTAAGTGCCCAGGGCACATGGGGCTTCCGCAAGGGTTTTCCACAAATGCCTGTCCTTCGCCTTTTTTTCTGCTCTTGCCCAGGTGAGCCCTCTATTGCTCAACATCCTTTCTGTTGTTCTTCTCCATGTCTCTTTTGGTCTACCCTCACTTCTGCTCCCCTGTGGTGTCCATCTTAGTGCTATTTTCAGTAGTGAGTTGTCAGTCATTCGGAGCACATGTCCCAACCATCGCCAGCGTCTTTCCTCAATAATTGTTGTCAGTGGTTTCATCTGCATTTCTGCTAATAAGATGTTATTTCTTATGGTGTTTGGCCAAAATATTTTTCTAATTCTTCGTAAACATTTAGTCTGGAAAGAATTCAACTTGTTTTCTATGGTTTTGGTGATTTTCCAGCATTCACATCCATAGAGTAGTACACTTAGAACATTACTCTTAAATATCCTGATTTTCATATTTATGATTAACCAGTCTACTACTATGATAAATGATGCTGGTGATAGTACACATCCTTGATTCACTCCTGTTTGTACTACAAAGCTGTTGGAGATGTATTCTCCACAAATCACCATATGCTCGCCTTTAATAACACATAAAAAATTGTACAAGCTGACACGCTGTCATGAAAAGTTGTGAGCAAAATTTATTCAGGCAACTGGTGGAAAATAACTCAAGCATGGTTGATGACTCACTCCCAAAAATAGCACTAAGATGGACACCACAGGGGAATAGAAGTAAGGGTAGACCAAAGAAGACATGGAGAAGAACAAAGAGGATGTTAAGCAATAGAGAGCTCATCTGGGCAAGAGTGGAAAAAATAGGCAAGGGACAGGCATTTGTAGAAAACCCTTGTGAAGTCCCATGCGCTTTGGGAACATAAGGTTCAGAGAGAGAGAGATGAAAAAGAGTTATGAACTGCATTTTTAGTTTTTTTTAAAAAATTATTTCCACTCTTCTGTGTGCTTACTGATGTGTCACAGCACTGAGACACAGAGAATGCAAATTTAATCCTTACCTACAGAAACTTACAACAGTTGGTGCTAAATTTATATATATTTTTTTACCTTATGTAATAGCTAGGTCAATTTTGTCACTACCAACATGACCTGGTCTTCATTTTAAATGGTTCCAGCCATCCAATTAAAAGAAAGAAAAAAAAAAAAAGTCATGCATAGCATTTTACCAGTTTCTCCACTTACTCGCTCACCCGGGTGAGTGAATAAGTGCTAATCTGAGATTGGGTGGCAAAGGGCACTTTCCCGGAACAGTTGCAAGGAAAAATGCACTGCTCCCCCCCCCACCATTACCATACACAACTGCAAACATAGAAAAAACTTAAACTTTACAATATTACCATGATTTGGGCCCTATTTCAGTCTCCTACATTAGATCACTGACTTGCCCATGCTTTTTCACACAATCATGACATAATCATGATAATGATTTCATTCCTTCTTTTAAAGTGTACTTACCACAAAGTAGGATAAATCTTTTTCTTTGCTAGGTCTCCCTGTTGGGGAAAAAAAAAAAATTAATGAAATTAAAGAGAACTCAATCACTGAAAAAAAAAAAAAGGAATTATCATGGAAACTGTGCTTCACTGTCTTCATGTTATGTAAATCTAAAATGAAATCACCTTCCACAAACTTAAATTCTACTGCAAACATATTACATTTTTTCAAAAACATTATTATCCTTACCATTTTCAAAATCAATGTACACTAGCTGTCAGTAGGATCTCGCCAGACCAATATCATTCTCCTTGCTCATAGTTACCAGGTGGGCATAAGATCAACTTCATTTTCATATCAACATACATATGGCAATGGCTTACAGTCCAAAAAATATGCAATCTAAACATCTTTAAGCAATGACTAGTCAAGTCAAAATAGCTGCTGTAAAAATGTTAACCACATGAAAAATTTAGGTATATTAAGCACTGTTATATTTCTGATACATTTTTCACCTTTTTTTTTTTGCCTGAAACAAATGAGGAAATGTAACTGCATGCTTCATTTTCTTACAGACTGTAGTTTTCATTGCAGATAGTTTATAGATCTGGAACAATCAGAAAGTACAAGAATGTCACCAGATGATACTGAACCAGAAAATAAGACAAGCTACTATGACATTACTCTGGACACTTCTGAACACACAAAAGAATGTTTTGTTGTTTTTTTTTTTGTGTGGGGGGGGGGGGGGGGGGGGGGTTCTTTCGTATTGCTGTTTGAAGAGTCAGAACCAACAAAGAAGTTCGTTATCTGCACAAATCACCTCTGAAATCTTGCAGATTATGATGACTGGACCACATAAGTAAGGCCAAGGTGTCACGAAGGCACAGTAAGGATAGGGTGTCAGTGTCTGTATTTTCCTTGACCTGTTAGCACACTAGAGGGTGATGTCATCAGCACTACACCTGGTTGCCTTTCCTTCCTCTGGCATCAAATCAGCACTACACCTGGTTGTCTTTCCTTTCTCTGGCATCAGATCAGCACCACACCTGGTTGACTTTCCTTTCTCTGGCATCAAATCAGCACTACACCTGGTTGCCTTTCCTTCCTCTGGCATCAGATCAGCACCACACCTGGTTGACTTTCCTTTCTCTGGCATCAAATCAGCACTACACCTGGTTGCCTTTCCTTCCTCTGGCATCAGATCAGCATTACACCTGGTTGCCTTTCCTTTCTCTGGCATCAGATCAGCACTACACCTGGTTGACTTTCCTTTCTCTGGCATCAAATCAGCATTACACCTGGTTGCCTTTCCTTTCTCTGGCATCAGATCAGCACTGCACCTGGTTGCCTTTCCTTTCTCTGGCATCAGATCAGCACTGCACTTGGTTGCCTTTCCTTTCTCTGGCATCAGATCAGCACTGCATCTGGTTGCCTTTCCTTCCTCTGGCATCAGATCAGCACTGCACCTGGTTGCCTTTCCTTCCTCTGGTATCAGATCAGCACTACACCTAGTTACCTTTCCTTTCTCTGCCATCAGATCAGCACTGCAACTGGTTGACTTTCCTTCCTCTGGCATCAGTAGAAGCCAAGCACTCATTTCCACATTTTAGGGTGACTAGCACGCCTCCAGATGGATTTGAACCCTCAACCTTCACCATGAGAGACTAGTGCACTAACCACTTTGTCACTCAAACACCCTACTGGGCCATGTAGAAGTCTTCAGACCAAACTTGCATATATACAAAATGTGCACAAATTATTGGTCGATTTTGTAAACTCACATTTTCACCAACACTGAACAGAAATATATTACCACTGCTTGAAAGAGGAATATTTGCAGTTTCATACTAACTGTAAATGCATTCAATGTGCACTCCATATGTGGCATGGCAGATGTCCAGGTGGTACTCCCATTTTCACCAAACCCCCTTGAGCATGTATGATGTTCTCAATGGTGGTGTTGATGCACCTCACAATTCCAGCAGTGTTTTTCAAAATGGAAAGATGTAAACACTGTCTCCGATTAAATCCCAGCTGCGCAGTATCAGGTCTGGTGACTGAAGTGACCGTGCGAAGATGCTGTCTGAGGCCGCTGTATGACAAATCCATTGACCTGGCAGGTGCTAATTTAGGTACTCCCGGACCTGCAAATGCCACTGTGGCGGAGCCCCATCTTGTTGGTATATGAACTCCTGTTCCTTCTCATCCAGTTCTCCAGCATGTCCATGTACATCATTCCTGTGACATTGTCCTCTGTGAAGAATAGACTTCTGCAAACAGCACAAAACACCTTCACTCTGGGACTGTCACACTCCATCTTGATCCTAACATGGGGATTCTAGCATCCCCATATCCAGATATTATGCCTACTGATCTTTCTGGATAAGTGAAAAGCTGCTTTAATCACTAAAAGTGATCCATTCTGACAAACCCTCATCTACCATCGACAACATCACAAAGGACATGCTAAAGAGGGTTTGGCAAGAATGTGATATCTGCTGTGCCACATCAAATATATTTAAGTTCAGTATTAAACTGCAATTATTCCTCTTTAAAATGGTGGTAATATCACATATTTCTGTTCTGTGTTGATGAAAATATGTTGTTACGAAATCAACCAATAATTTGTGCACACCCTGTACATAGGGTGTAAAAGACAATCTCAAGGAGCAGACCAATGCAAAGATGAGAAGGTAACGTGAAAGAAATCTAAGATAACCTGAAGTGAACAACTGCAAGACAGAAAGCTGGAAACAGAGATAAATGGAGACAGACTGTATCTGCAGCAATGAGCCATGAAACTTTCAAATGCTAGATAAAGAGTTGGAGAGTGTTTTTTTCTAATCAGACACTTATGGGTGGAAAAAAAAAATTGCTGCCTAACCATCTGATGGGCTGACTAAAAACCCACAGGAGAGATTGAGGCTGCAGGGTGATATCTTTTCTACAATGCAACTGCCAACCTTTGCAGTCTTTCAATTTCCAAACACATGTAGCATGTCCTCATATTAACAGAAATGATAGTTTGCACAACATAGACAGAGCATTTTCTCCGCAAAACTTTCCCTAGCAAAACGGAAAATACTTCCATATGCTTCAAAACCAGCTGCTAAAACCCATGCTGTTCAGAGTACATATATGCGTACACCTTGTTTGTTCGACGTAAAGTTAACAATCGGAAGAGGAACTTTAATGTTCTATTTCTGTGTAAGGTGGTTGAGTTGTATTTGTTTTTTAAAGCAATTATTTATAATAGTTGTAAAAAATGTACTCACGGATGCTCCTAAAATGACAAATACGTGAGATGCTCCGTGTATTTCATGCTCGACTTCGTCTCGAATTCTTGCAAGCACGTCGTCCACCGACACCGGACCTGCCATTGCTGTTGAAAGGTTTGCAGGAAGTGTTTGACCCGGATATGACCGCAAATCACTTTGGAGTGTGTCCGTATATATATAAATACTGTATCTACCGCGGATTCGTCTGTACACCACTGTACATTTGGTTCCGTTGCTGTTTAGCGCGTGCTCAAACTTGTTTCATGTCTGAAACGGGAAAGAAAATACACGTGAAAACAATAACTTTAGTCCAAGCTAGCAACAATGACTGTTAATCTGTGACCTATAATCTAAATTTTATCACGTATGCGCATGTCAACTACAGCATTACTGACCGCAAAACTAGGTAAGGACCACACAGTCCAAGACTGTAAAAAATCGGTAACGCCAATATTACACCTACCAAACTTACCAGAAGAAAAATGCAGCAAATTACAGGGCATAATTTTTATTTAATAAAAACATCTACATAGTTTCTGAAGCAAAAGAATTGCTTCAGATCAATTAATTTATCGGTACTCATCTCCATAAAAACACTGATGGAAATCTTGATGTCAATGGCCGAACACGTCTGGGCACGCCCCATGTGTAAGTGACGCCGCTCTCCAGGACCAGCAACAGAGCTAGGTCCCATTCTTACAGTTTAATTAATCAGTATAATTCAAATAAAATTTGAATTAAGGAGAAACTACACACGGGGCGTGTTTTCTTATACATTATACGAGCTTGCAATATCTATTTGATACAAACTGAAAAAAAAATGAAAGAGCAAACCGGTCGGCTTCATACACATTTAGGTTTAGTTTTATACATGCTTATACCCAAACTATTCGCACGTGACTGCATCTACAGTACCGCTTGACCTCTGTCTCTGATCCACCCCTATTAGCATACAATCGTGAACCAGATCTTAAGGACATTCTCGTCCATAGCCACCTGAAGCGGAACCTTGCCTATGTTGGCACTAGAAAATGTAACCACCTCGCTGTGTTACCTCCCCTGTAGTCTGGGAAGCGAAAACGATCGTCTTTCCCAACAGTATCCTCACTCTCCATGAGGGATTCATATGCGAGTCCCGTGATGTGATATATGTCATTGTATGCAAAAGATGCAGGATAACTTGTATTGCTGGAACTGACCACAGATTAGGGGATCGCATGTAGAAACATCAGCACGATATCACACAGCATGTATAAAATTGGAAAAAAGTAGGAGCAGCTTTATTACTTAACGATTACAAAGTTGTGACGTTTCGGCGTGAGCCTTAATCATACAAAAACATACAGGACGAAGAAATAGGGAGAGGAGATAAAGTATAGATTTACATGAATACTGTAAAAAAAAAAAAAAAAAGGTACTTAGCTGTAAATAAGGTGTGGCTTGTCTGGCGGTGTGTGTCAGGAATGGATCTGGTAGGACGTGGAAATTGTTTAAATAGAGGAAAAAGCCTGTTACTCCATCTGACAGAGTTAAGTTAGTACTGCCTTTCCACCCACACGGTCAGATGGTTAAGAAAATCCTTTATCGTCATCTGCCGATAATCCAACTCGACTCCGACACTCGTAACATTTTCTCTGAAGCACCCCTATTGGCATACAAACGTGAGCCAAACCTTAAGGACATCCTCGTCCACAGCCACTTGAAGCAGAGCCTTAAGTATGTTGGCACCAGAAAATGTAACCGCCCCCGCTGCGTTACCTGCCCTGTAGTTTGGGAAACGAAAACAATCACCTTTCCCAAAACTATCCTCACTCTTCATGAGGGATTCACATGCGAGTCCCGAAATGTGATATATGTCATCGTGTGCAAAAGATGCAGGATAACATATATCGGTGAGACTGGCCTCAGATTAGGGGACCGCATGCAAAAACATCTATACGACATCACCCAGCATGCTTCGAAACCAGTCCCAAATCATTTCAATGGCCCCAACCACAGAGGCAAATCTGATTTTCTGGTAACAGCCATTAAACAATGTCACGCAGATGACACAAGCCGCCTGGCACTTGAGAACCGGTGCATTCAAAATTATGGGACGCTGGAACCACATGGGTTAAACTCGCTGTTTAGTTACACGTAACATCATCTTCTTCAATCACTATAGTACCTCTCCACTAAATCCACCCCTTTTTACTTTTCAAACTTCCTCACAGCATCACCCCGCTATTTTCTCAGCAACCCCTCTTCTCTGCAACATCTCTTCCCCAATCACCTGTTTCAAATTCTCCTAGCTAGGCCAGTAGTGCGTCACTCTCTCTCCCCTCCCCGGTTCCCCATTAACCACTCCCAGTTACAACCCACCGACCACATGTCACAGGTCTCTATTTAAACAATTTCCACGTCCTACCAGATCCATTCCTGACACACACCGCCAGACAAGCCACACCTTATTTACAGCTAAGTACCTTTTTTTTTTTTTTACAGTATTCATGTAAATCTATACTTTATCTCCTCTCCCTATTTCTTCGTCCTGTATGTTTTTGTATGATTAAGGCTCACGCCGAAACGTCACAACTTTGTAATCGTTAAGTAATAAAGCTGCTCCTACTTTTTTCCAATTTTATACATTCTAGTATCACAGCTTTACTGCAGTGTTTAGTGTATAGTTGTATACTTATACACCAATTATTGTGATATCACACAGCATGCTTCGAAACCAGTCCATAATCATTTCAATGGCCCCAACCACAGAGGCAAATCTGATTTTCTGGTTACAGCCATCAAACAATATCACGCAGACGGCAAGCCGCCTAGCGCTTGAGAACCGCTACATTCAGGAATATGGGACAATGGAACCACATGGTTTGAACTTGTTATTCAGCTACACCTAACATTCTCCTCTTCCACAATCATAATCCCTCCCCATTAAGTTCCATTCCCTTCTCACTTGTTACACATAGTTCAGAACCTCACAGCATCACATTACAACTCCACTATCCCAGCTATATTCATCTATTTCACCTTCTCCCTGCTAGGTTACCATTGTATCACTCTCTCTCCCCTACACGGTTTCCCCACCCACCACCTTCAGTTACGACCCACCTATCACACATCCCAAGTCTCCAATTAAACATTCTTTACACTCCACCATGCGCATTTCTGACACACAGCGTCGGACAAGCCACAGTTTCTTACAAGTTACAGCTAAGTGCTCTTTTTTTTAACATAGCATTCATGTGAATCTATACTTTATCTCCTCTCTCTATTTCGTCGTCCTGTGTGTTTTTGTATGATTAAGGCTCACGCCGAAACGTAAAAACTGTGTACTCGTTAAGTAATTAAGCTGTTCCTACTTTTACCCTAGTTTATACATTTTGGTACCACAGCTTTACTGCACTGGCTTCGTGAATAGTATATGCTTATACACTAATTATTGTGCGCTTGACATAGGAGACATTATGTGTGTGTGTGTAAAAAAAAGGGGGGGGGGGGTAGAATTGTAGATTTCGACACACGCGATGACACACCATTTCTGCACAACGTGAAAGAGCTGTGGATACAATTTGGTGATGCTAAGGGCACTGCGGTAATTGTCAAACAACGCAGAACTAATGTCAACAGTTGCTGTGCACTGAGTGAAATTCTAGAGCACCTGTGGATTTGTCAGAAGTGCATTAAAGACTATTCTAACTAACGAATGAACCAATCTCCAAATAACTAAATAAACAGCAACGGATGATGCTCATAATGAGAAGTATAGAACTAGAAGGTATTTATCAAAGACAAAGTATGGCCAAGATACGTATATGAAAAAAAAAGACGGAGTTTATTAATACTCAGTTTTGCAGCTGAAGATCATGTCATGGTCATTTTCTTTTTTAAAGAGTTCAATTTAGGCCAAGGACCAGATAATTAAATATACGCCAGATTACGGGGCAATCAGAACGGGGACGGAAATGGCTAAAAGGTCAGAGGTTGGCTCTTGAAGCTTTCACGGAAGTGAAGCGATTCATTCGTGTAACAGAAACGCCACTGGACAGAGCGAAGGCGTCGTTGTGTGATTTGTCGAGTGTAGGATCTTTTTTTTTTTTTTGTAAACAGGATCTCAAATTATTTATGTGGGAACAAAATGGGATGACAAGGTCGTAGAAATGAAATGAAGAAGACTTACGAAGGAAAAGGGTAGGTCTGTGTGTGGATGTGCAGTTACAGTACAAGCAGTCCCCGCGTTAGGAACGCCCGACTTATGTTTTCACTAAATGTTTATTAAATTGTTTTCCCATGGTCTTGCTATTTTCCAGTGTGCATTTGTGTGTGTGTTTTGTTTGTTTGTTTAGGTCTTCTTTCCATGGTGGGTTATCCATTAGGTTGAACACGCCTTAAACTCAGAAGTCCACATGGGAAGAGGGCTGTGTCCATTCCAGTGGTTCTCAGACTGCGACACGTTTGGCAATACAAATAATGTCACAGAAAACATGCGTTTTTAATACTGTAAATCTCATGTAACTAACTTTAAATTTATGGTATTACATATTTTACACGGTATTGATTATATTCAAATTCTATTACAATCAATATTTTCACAGTAAGATATGGCAAATGAAATCTTTGAGGAGGATTTTAAATTTTATTATACAAATAATTTTTTTTTCAATGTAAAATGTGAGACTGCTTGGAGACACACATATTCTTTATTCATAGAGAAATACTCAGTAACCACACTCTCAACTTCATCTTCCGGTGGAAGTTTTTATACAATTAAAACTATAAGAAGGTAAAACTGTGCTGTTATTTGACTGAACATTTTTTTCTATCAGAAGTTTACGGTACATTTCTGATTCTTGTAGCACACAAATATTCGGCTGAACACCGTTTGAGAATCACTGCCACAATCGAATGTCGATGCTGGAACATACTTCTCCCTGTCTATCCAGATGAGCTTACTGATATTTTGCATAAGGAACGACAGAAATAAGATTTTCAAGGGCATACGTCTTTCTCACAGCAACATATGCCTGTGAGACCTGGACACTTAACAAAACAGCTGAGAAACACATACATGCCTTTGGATGTAAATGCTACAGAAGATTTCTTCAAATATCATGGACACACAAAAGAATAAATGTATCCATACTACAAGAACTTAATATTGAAGAAAGTTGGCTAGTAAAGGGGGTTAAGCAGAGAATACTTAAATATTTTGAACACATTAAACGTCATGATAATTTAGAGAAGACCTCTTGGAAGGGTACATAATGGGAAAAAGAATGAGAGGAACGCCAAGGCGAAGATGGCTGTGAGACATCGTCGATAATCTGCAGATGGATGCATCAGCAACATGGCATCTTGCATACAACTGAAAAGCCTACATGAGAGTCCACGGGACATGCAAATGATTTGATAGCTCTTGTATACTTACTTGACTGGCCAAATGCAACTTGCAGTAAGCTCTATATCCTGTATTATTCAGGCTTTTAATGTGGGTTCTTAAAAAAAGCGCAACCGGATTTTGTATCGACGTAGCTTGACAATAACCCCAAGCAGAGACAACATACGAGAAAGGTTTCGTTCCCAGAAAATACACTAAAGCGCTTTTGTACGTGTTTATTTTCTCATATCATGGCTCCACATGATGAGTCTTTCGAGTCCTTGATTTGACTGATTTTGTTGGTATCGTGAAATTATATTTTTTTTGCTGTTTGAATTGGGCCGAATATTTTTTTTTTCATTATTTTCTCTGAACTCAAATGTGTATAATAAAATGATTAGAACATTTTCGTTTTTGCTTGAGCCACAGTACACTAGGGGCAGTCCGCTAGGATTCTCAACCGATATATTGGAATGGATTACTTTGTTGCGAAACCTTGTGCTGTGTTAAACTGACAACATACTCTATAAAATCAAGACTACCCAACTTTGTCTATTATGCAAATGTGCACTTGACGATAATTGAATGGTCAAAATTGTATAAATCTACTTTTCCTGCATGCATTTTCTCCCTTCGTGAGCTAACTGCCAATTTTTATAATATGAACCATTTATTAAGAACTGTTTTATTAAGAACAGAAGATACAAATTTTTTATTTACTCATTTCACGTGGCATCCGTCTTGCTCTGAACGAAGTGGTTTAGCACGCGTATACATAACCGGTGTGTGACTGGCTCCAGCAGCAGGCGCACGTTTCAGCGGGTGTTAGACCGGAAAGCGGAGATAGAATGCCCAGAATGCCAGTCTCTGACTACAGATCCGTCTTGTTCAACTATTTCTCAGTCCTTATAATTAAAAGAGTATATATTTAAAATAAATATTTCTTTACACGCCTGCCTCCCCAGCTTGTTTTTCACATGTTTTCTGTTCTGATTACATCCATTTTGCTGTGATCAAGTAGAATGGTTTCTTTATTATGTTTTCATAAATTTTTTTTTTCTTCTTTGATCTCTCTCAGTCAGTCAGTCATTTGCATGTCCTTTGCGGAACTTCGCCTCCCTAACAGCTCTCCTGTAGGCCTCTTGGCTTTAAGCAAGATGCCCTGCTGCTGATGCATCCATTTGCAGGTTATCAACGATGTCTTGCAGCCATCTACGCCTTGGTCTTCCCCTTTATCTTGTCCCCATTATGTACCCTTCTAAGACGATCTTCTCTAAATTCTCATGACGTTTAATGTGTCCAAAAGATTTAAGTTTTCTCTGTTTAATCCTCTTTACTAGCCAGCCTTCTTCAATATTAAGTTCTTGTAGTATGGATATATTAGTTATTTTTTTGTGTCCATGATGTTTGAAGAATTCTTCTGTAGCACTTACATTCAAAGGCATTTATGTGTTTCTCAGCTGTTTTGTTAAGTGTCCAGGTCTCACAGGCATATATTGCGATGGGAAAAATGCATGCCCTTAAAAATCTTCTTTGTGTAGTTCTGTCTATTCCTCTCCACAGATTCTTTAGTTATTTTACTTTTTGAAGAGCGATAGATGTCCTCCTTTTAATTTCCCTCATTGTATCTCCATTATTAGTTAGTAGTGATCCAATATATTCAAAACTCTCCACTTCTTCCAATTTTTCCTCATTGATACATATTTCAGCTGCCTTATTTGTTTTGTCAGTTGTCATCAATTTAGTTTTCTTCGTATTATGATAGAGGTTTTGCTCTTCACTTTTCTTACGGACTGACATAATTAGTTTTTCCATTCCTTTTTGTGTTGTGGACAGTAATACTGTGTCATAAGCATATCTAATCTCTGGTATTTCATAACCTCCTATTGTTATGGCATCGTAATATTGTTTGTCTACATGTTCTTTAACATTCTTAGTTATATTTTCAGTATACAAGTTAAATAAGTAAGGCGACAATATTCAGCCCTGACGGGCCCCTTGTTTTATGTCAAACCAAGTTGTTGTTTCACCATTTATTCTCAAGGCTGCTTGTTGGTCTAGATACAACAGTGCTATTGTATGAAATGTGCTGGAAATCCCATTTTTTCCCATTATTTCCCAAAGTTTATGGTGCCATACACAATCAAATGCCTTTGAATAGTCTATAAAAGATAAACATAGATTCACATTAAATTCTCTGCATTTCTATATTATTAATCTTATATTGAATATATTATGTCTTGATCCTCTTCCTTGCCTAAAACCAGCTTGGATCATATTGACTTCTTCTTCTATTTTCTTACGAAGTCTACCAATTACGATTTTTAACAGAATTTTACTGGCATGACTAATCAGGGCAACAGTTCTGTAGTTTGTGCATATTTTAAAGTTACCCTTTTTCGGCAGCGGTAGGAATACAGTTCTTTTCCATTCTTTTGGCCAAATAACTGAATGTCATATCTTTTTTTACATAGTGCATGACAGATTATTGCACATTAATTTCCTTCTGTTTTAATAAGTTCAGCTGTTATCTCATCACATCCTGGTGATCTATCATTTTTCAGACTCTTTATTGCCCATAAAACTTCTTCAATTGTCGGTTCGAGTTCTTTCTCCTCCAATAATAATTCACACTGTTGATTTCTGCTTTCACAGGCAGTTGTTTCATACATTCCTCTGCAATATTCCTTCCATCTTTCTAGAATTTCCTCCGTCTCTGTCAAGGTATTCCCTATCTTGTCACAAATTACATTTAGCTTAAGTGTGACATTTCTCGTCAATGTTTTCATTTTTAAAAACATTTCACTATCTCTTCCACACTTCTGACCTCTTTCTATTCTTTCACAACAATCTTATATGTACTGTTTTTCTTTGTCTTTTCTTATGTTTCTTCGTACTTCTTTTGTTAAAGATTTATATTCCTCTTTGTTGTTGTTTGTCATTTTCCATTGCGTCTTCATTTATCTACGTTGTTTTATCAGTTCTAATGTGCCTGCTGTAAACCATCCAATCTTCTGTGTTTTCTTTACTGGAACCACGTCTTTAGCTGTTGTTATTAAGTTATCTCTGGCCCGCATAGCTAGTTCATCTGGTAGCATCTCCTCCTGTACAGCCATCAGGATTTCGAAACGGTTCTTCACTTCTATATCGTATTGTTCTGGTATTTTTATAAGATCAAAGCGGAGTGGTCTTGATCCCCTGTCTTTTTTATCTTTATCTTCATGTCTGCTATTAATAACTCAAGGTCTGTGTCACAATAAGCACCTGGTAAAGTTTTTGCTGACGTTATACCTTCTTTGCACTAAAATGTAATCTGTTTGATTCTTGGTTTTCCCATCAGGTGATATCCATGTGTAAATTCTTCTTGGATGTTGTTTAAAAAAAATGTATTAGCGATCATTAGCTCATTTACCATTTAAAACGCCATTAGATTGTCACCTGCCTCATTTCTATGTCCTATGCTAAATTTCCTCACAACATATCCTTCGTCTTCTACTCTTTCTGTACCAAACTTTGCATTAAAATCTCCCATTATTAATACAATATCATTTTTCCGTACCTGGTCTATCGTCGTTTGCAGTGTGTTATAAAAGCCTTCTACTTCCTCTTCTTCTGCTGCTGATGTAGATGCATATATCTGGATAACTGTTACATTTCTACGAGTGCCCTTAAGTCTGATAGTGGACTGTAACATAGTAATGCTTTTGATGTTAATCTGTCCAAGTAAAATGCCACTCCATTCTTTCCCTAATTTTCCGCCAGAGTATATAAAGATATTATCATTCTCGCTTTTGAAATGTCCTGATCCTTTCCATCGATGTTCGCAGATTCCCAAAATGTCTGATCTCTCTAGAAGCACTAATTTATTTTATTTTATTTCTTTCGTCTTTGATCTCTCTAGAAGCGATACCTTATGTTGTAGCATGGTTGTTTATAATGTTTTCATGTTAATTTATTATAGCATGGTTGTTTATGTTTTCATGGTAATTTTTTTCATCTTTGTGTAGGGAAGTTCTCAGCAGGGTATATACATGTAGTTTGATATTGAAAGAAAAAAAAACACATGCATACACAAAAACTGACTCCTAATTTACTCCAGTATCGAACACAAAAACATTCACTGTCCTACTTCTCTCCATCTTCACAGGTTCTACAAATCAGCCCAAACAACTCACACTGCAGATAATCTTCATTCCCTTCAATAGTCACAAAATCAAAATGTGTATGACGCAGACCTTCCGTGTTAAACTAATACTCCCAACTTAAAAACACACACGCTCGTACGCACACACGCCCGCATATCCACACTCACAAATCTGTCGCCATCTTTGTTCAGACTAAAACTTATTGTAGGCGTCTTCCCACCCATCTGAGTCTCAAGTTGGTTAATAGTATTTTGCTTAACAATATTCAGCACTTGTTATCACTGACCTTCTCGAGAATTTGATAAATACCTTATATCACAGGTCTGGCATCAGCTTGTCCCACCAACATAAAATTCTCATGACCACCCTTTTTCTTTCTCTCCCTCTCTCTCTCTCTCTCTCTCTAACCTATGACGTCATACTTCCCACCAGTCGGTCGCAGTCACTTGACGCGTTCCTCTTACACTTGATCTCTCCGGAAGCGCCAACTTGCGTTATTTTCGAAGTGCAGGCATTGTGTAGAATATGAATTAGATTACAGTGGACTGGCATAAAGTCCCTAACTGAACCAAATAAATAAGCATTCCTGTAGACTCCGCCAAACGTCGAGCCAGAAACGAAAGAGAAAAACAACTTGTTAACAATGACATGTTGTGCATTGTGCTGAACAGACTTAAGCGGACGCTGCATACTGAGACTCCATCTACACTAGAAGCTGAAAATTTACCCAACAGACCCAATGTTCCTGCGGCAAAGAAGCAACGGACTCCACATCACATCCTCCAGAGTTGCCAGCTATACAACCAACTCTGGCCAGACCTGAGCCCCTACAGGAGAAACTAGCTTAATGGTGATGCTGAAAACCTGAGACGAGCTGCCCGCATTTGTCAGAGACATTCGCATCGATGTCTGAGCGAACGACAAAGTAGTAGTAGTAGTAGTAGTAGTAGTAGTTAGTAGTAGTAGTAGTAGTAGTAGTAGAAAAAGAAGAAGAGGCTTACGCCAGGAGCCTAGTAGGGCGGGGGACCGGCCTCAAAGAAAAAAAAATAACTGCCAGATTATTGTTTTATGATTTTTATATTAGAAGATAAAAGAATATAAGTTGGACGGGGAGGGCCCTTACTGGGTTTAGCCCTGGGGCCCAGGGTGGTGGTTAATCCGCCACTGATCTGGAACAGCAGACAGAAGTGGGATAGGGTGTTGTGCAACTCTGGTTCACTGATTTTGACCACCATCAGGAAGGGGGGGGGGGAACATCATCTTCGAAAGTGATTGATTATGAGAAAACGATAAATTTATTATATTTTTTCTTATAAACATAAAAGTTCTGTAGATAATAATAATAACAACAACAGTAACAATGAAATATGATACATCACCATGATCGTAGCTACCACCGGCAACCAGCATCTCGTGCATACTGTGTAATTCACACATTAGCGCGCCTATTATAATCCAAACATTTTCACGTGTTATCATAACACAAACATATTATTCGCATGTATACACGTTTGACGAAAACATGGACAGAAATCGCTTCTCATTATTGTCTAGGTGCTGGAATATTAACATTACACGTCATGATAATTTAGAGAAGACCGCATTGGAAGGGCACATAATGGGAAAAATAAAGACAGGAAGACCAAGGCGAAGATGGCTGCATGACATCGTTGATAATCTGCAAATGGACGCATCAACAGCAGGACATCTTGCTTACAACCGAAAGACCTACATGAGAGCTGTTAGGGAGGCAAAGCTCCGCAAGGGACATGCAAATGATTGATTGGCTGGAATATTTTCGACGGAAATACAGTCACGTTCTTTTTTTCCAGACATATTGCCTCGTTCTGATAATATGGCCTCATTCTGGTCATATCGAGATAAAAGCATATAAGTTTGAAATATTAAAAAAAAAATACGCTACTATATTTCCAAGTCCGCACACAATAGATCGAAACACCACATGTTAAACAAGGTAGACATGGTCTTGACTGATATGTGCATATAGAATGGTAAAAGATTGAGAGGACAACACACAGTGCAGACCTATAATAGCATCAGCCTGACCAAGTTATCCTCTTCTACGTTGACGCTGCCTGGGTGGGCAGAGTGGTTAGGCATTCTGTTTACTAATTCCGTGGTACCGGGTTCAGTCCCCAGAGGTGGGATTTTTTTCTGGTGCACGCCGACAAAAGGCCTCCGGGGTGGATCCAGCCTATAAAAATGGTACCAGAGAAGTCTGGGAAGGTAGAAAGGCCAGGCGTGATACTGACCACATCAGACTTTCATGTGAGGAAGGTCATGGAAAACACGGCCCTAATACCGTATATGCCTTATCGTCTCGAAAATCGAACTTTTACCTTTACCTTTCACGTTGACGTTGGTTATGCTAAATCTGTAGCTCTTGCGATAGAGTGGAGTTTTCAGCTATCTCTAGTGGATCCATGTAATGTTTCTGGTCCAGCATCATTGGCCAGTTTAATGGTATAGATCTGCACAGTATCCCGTATATGATTCAAAGATATCGAAGGTGGCTCCTTTATCCTGGCTCACAAGAAGAAAAGACAACATTAGGAGCACAACTTTACTCTTGGTTTTGTAAATTCATCATCCTGTGACGTCTTCTAGCTGTAAGGTTGCGTGCAATAGTCCTCCAGTTTGTTACGTCCCTTGTTTTCTCAATGGTTTCGGCAAAGCACTATTGCAAATCAGCACTATTTTAGCTAAACAAAAAGGAAGAAGTCATCATTTTCCGTCTCCGAACAGGACACAACCTACTCTGAAGTCATATGTATAAAAAGTTTAAGGATGGTTCTACTACTCTTTGTACACGTGCCCAAAACTGTGGAACATATCCTCCAAAACTGCACCAACTACGAGACACTGAGAAGCAATTACTGGCCGAGTGAAACCAACAAAGAAAGTAAGCTCTATGAGCTCTACGGTTCCATACATGAACTACAAAAGAAAAAAAACACACACACAGTGAAATTTATCCAAGATACAGGACTGCAGATATAGACAGAAAATGCGTATGAAGAAGAAGGAGTACTGTTTTAAAGTGAAAACTCAAAACACGTCGAGGTTTTCCGGTGAGAAAGCCCAACTCTAGATTAAACTGGTGCAACGAAAACCAGCATCTCGTGACAGATAATGTTGGTTATGGTCACCATTCTATGATGGTAGGCAGATGATCTCAATGTAGGGACAATGGCTACGATCACTGACTAGTACAGTCACTGTCCGGAAGGAAAGCAATGGTAAACTATCTTCTGGAAACATACCAAGAAACCCAAGAAAGAAAAAGAGGAAGACCAAGACGAAGATGGCTGCAAGACATCGTTGACGATCTGGAAATGGATGCAACAGCAGCAGGCCATCTTGCTCACAACCGAGAGGCCTACAGGAGTGCTGTTTGGGAGGCAAAGTTCCGCAAGGGACATGCAAATGAATGAATGAATGAACGAAAATCACGGTGTCACGCATTCCCGCTTCTGAGACCCACCGAGAATACAGGCTCAGGCCCTGCGATACTCTGAACCTCTTGTGGTCCTCTCGTGGATCTCGTGTGGTCCTTTCGGGGACCACGGGACCTATCGAGTATCACAGGAGTAAATTCAGGAGGATCACGGGGCGGTCTTGGTGGTAGAAGCGAACGAAGAAGAAGAAGAAGAAAGTGAAAACGTAAAAGGGAAAACACGAGACCAAGAGAAAAGAAAATAACGGGTTGATGACGTGACAAGGCGATTAAAAAAAAAAAAAAGGCAACGTGGTTGCCTGGAGAAACTAATGACAGCATATAACAGAGAAATATAATTACCAACATCTACTGCAAGGCTATTCATGACTGAATGAAAGCAAAGGACTAAAAAAAAAAAAGCTGTAGCTCGTTAGATAAATCTGAATCGTGAAGAGAGCATTACTAACATGAAATCTGTGAAATGAAATTCGTGTGGAAAGTGAATGCGTCTGCAGGTTTATGTAAACAACCAGCAAACAGGGCAGAGAACGTGGATGAAATTAAGTCTATTAAAAATACGAGTTCTGACTCTAGTCACTGAAGGTTGGCAGCATTTTAAACATGTTTTAAAATACTGTGTTTTAAAAACAGGTTTTCTTTTTTTAATAAATGATTTTTTAGATAACATTCACTAAAATGGGTCCTCTCATTTGTATAACTTTTGCTTTTAAAATTTAAAACTGGGACAGGACCTTACGACATGCTGAGCGTGCTTTGTTTGTTAAGTCCACAAGTAACTGTATTAAATATACTTACCCTAACGAGTGGCTTGGCTTTCCCCCTTTTAACTATCTCGTTCTAACAGATCTTCAAGAAAGTTTAATTTATAGTCTTCTGTAATCTTCCAGAAGTGAAAAAAAACCCCCAAAAAAACACATATATACACAAATTCAGTAAACTAAAAAAAACAAGCATAATAAACTACAACTCACCAACATAAAGCGCCTTAATGATGAGATTTAGTTCTGTTTTACTGTATCACGTTTAGAAATATAACTCTTCGCATTAGTTGCCTCCCCTGCTCTCAAACCCCAACCTGAAATATAGGCAGTGATTCAGCTAAACTGCTGAAATCAGTAACGTATCCGCTTCGTTTACTGAACAAACAGAGCTGGGTATTCTTTCTAAACGCACTGTTACTTTGCAATTTTTGTCATGCTGAGAACTCTTTGGTGACACAGGAAGGCTAGTCCATAGTGATATCATCATCATCATCATGTAAGGTTTGGGTTTGACTTTCGCTTTTCCAAGCTCTTCAGTACATTCAGCTGTGGGGAAATGGCTACCCCACGCGTCAACTTTGCGGGACAAAAGCCTCTAAAGGAGGGGGATATCAGCTTACAGGGCGGGGCACACTAGATTTCACCCCGCGCATAGCTGTGAGTGGGTGTCTGAGTGGCGAAGTGGTTAGTGCACTGGTCTCTCATGGCGAAGGTCGGGGTTTCGAATCCGGCCGGCGGCACCCCAGTCACCCAGCTGTAGAAATGGGTACCCGACTTCTGGAGTTGGGGAAGGAAAGGCAGTCAGGCGTGATACTGACCATATCACCCTCTAGTGTGCTGACAGGTCAAGGAAAATATGGGCACTAACACCATATCCCTATGTGCTTCTAAGGCATGACAGGATTACCTTTAGCTTTTTTTTTTTTTTTACTTTTTTATAGCTGTGAGTGGATGAAGGTAAAGGTCACCCTGTTATGTGTTGGAGGAACCCAGGGGATATGGCGTTGCTTTTCATATTTTCCTTGACCTGTTGGCACACTTCTAGAGTGGCGTGGCCAGGCATCATGTCTCGCTGTCTTTCCTTCCCCCAGCTTCACAAGAAGCCGAGCACTAATTTCTACTCCTATGTGACTGGGGCGCCACTAGCCGGATTCGAATCACCTACCTTCACGAGAGACCAATGCACTAACTACTGTACTTCGCCACTCACAAACCCATATCACGTTAAGTCCACTATATTTCTCATATAAGGGACTTTGGCCTAATTTAGAGCGGGTGAAGATCTGAGCGTAACAACTCCAGGAAAACTGCTTCCTTGGTCTATTTTTCCACTTTCCTTAATAACTAGTGTGTATCTACCGAGTTCTGACTCAGCCTACAGGTTTCAGTTCAGTTATTTGCATGTCCCTTGCGGAACTTTGCCTCCCTAACAGCTCTCCTGTAGGCCTCTCGGTTGTAAGCAAGATTCCCTGATGCTGATGCATCCAATCGCAGAGCATCAACGATGTTTTGCAGCCATCTTTGCCTTGGTCTTCCTCTCTTTCTACTTCCCATTATGCACCATTCCAAGTCTGTCTTCTCTAAATTCTCATGACGTTTCTTATATCTTATATCTCATATCCTTCCCGTGCCGTTAAACGTCACATAGGGCTCGCAAAGTAGTTCGCCAATTTTTCCAGTCCTCGGCGAGTCTTTCAACCTCATCCAAGGATTTTATGGCTGTTAATTTGGCCTCTCTTAATGTCCTCTTCAACGTTTCCCGCGGTCTGCCTCTTTTTCTTTAGCCTGTTGTGTTCCACTTGATAGCTTGTTTTGGGATTCACTGATCATTTCTTCTCACCAAGTGACCAACATATGTCCATCTCCTTTCCTGATCACCCATGAGACTGGTTGTTGTTCAGTCATTTGTCTTATCTCTGCATTGTTCTTGAATTCGTTCCACTTGATGCTGAGTATTTTCCTTATGTATTCGTTTTCAAAAGAGTCTAATTTCTTTTCTATTTCTTTAGTTGTTTTCCAGCTTTCGCATGCATAAATGAGGGTGGATATTAATGACGTTTACTGTGTCCAAAATATGTAAGTTTTCTCTGTTTAATCCTCTTTACTGGCCAACCTTCTTCAATATTAAGTTTTTGTAGTATGGATATATTTGTTCTTTTTTTGTAGCTTTCAGCATTTTTTTTTGGAATTGCTATAGACTTTATAAGGAAAAGATGCTGTACTGGTAAAACAGGCATTGATTGGGTACATGGGACCCAAATAGAAGATCTTGATTTTGCAGATGACATCAGTGACAATGTGAAATCGATGCAGGAAAAAAAAAACAGATTCCCTGTCTTCTTTGGCTAGCAAAATAGGTCTTGAAATTAACAAAGACAAAACAAAAATAATGAAATTTCTCATTAATCAAGAAGGAAAAATATACATAGAAGGAACAGCTGTTGATGAAGTAAACCAATCTGCATACCTCGGCAGCTACATAGACCAGGATGGTGATACCGGAAAGGAAATTAGAATTCGAATTGCAAAAGCAGCACTGTCCTTAAAAAATCTTGAGAACATATGGGATTCAAAAGTTATAAGCACAAAAACCAAATTAAGATTATTCAATTCAAATGTGATATCCACCCTCGTTTATGCATGCGAAAGCTGGAAATCAACTAAAGAAACAAACAATAAATTAGATTCTTTTGAAAACAAATGCCTAAGGAAAATAGTTGGTATAAAGTGGAATGAATTTAAGAACAACACAGAGATAAGATAGATGAGCAAACAACAACCTGTCTCATGGCTGATCAGAAAAAGAAGATGGATATATGTAGGCTACGTGTTGAGAAGAAACAACTAGAGAATACCGAAACAAGCTATCAAGTGGAGCACAACAGGCCGAAGAAAAAGAGGTCGACCACATGAAACTCTAAAGAGGACACTGTTAAGAGAAGCCAGTTTAGTGGGCATAACATTCCTTGATGAAGTTGAAAAACTCGTGGAAAACAGGAAAATTTGGCAAACAACTATGCGAGCCCTATGTGACGTTTAACGGCAAAGGAAGGATGTAAGAAGTAAGACTGTGTCCTATTTCAAGATTTATAGCAATTTCAGATACTGTGACATGTCTGTCTTGTTTAATGTCGTCGTCAACAGACATAGCTGACAGGCAGACATAAACGCTGGTCACATGCTCATATTTCAACACTGTTTTATTGTCGAGAATACAATGAATAACAGATCAATTCTTGTCATACAAGCATTTATACATAATGTTCATTTAGAATTGGAACATGCAGGTGGGCATCATATATACAAGAGTATCATCGTCATATTTTACAAGAACAACACAAAATATACAAAAGTGGTTAAATAAATGCCTAAATGTCAGTCTTAGGGAAGGAACTAGAAGCTTTCAAGAAACACACTGAATAGCATAGACATGACTTGACATCAAATACACTTTATTTACAGTTTCAGTTATATCTTTTTTCCCTACTGGTTTTTGTGCTCTTTTTCAATGTAAAATCTACAACTGATAATGTGATACATGAACTGAAGGAATTTTATTTCATACATGAACTGAAGGAATTTTATTTTCACAAAAGTGTTTAATTTTTTACATGAATTATATGTTAACTCAGAGAAGAAGAAGATGATGTGGAAACATTCATCCTAAACATGTAACAGTTCTGAGGACATGGAAAGCTGTATCGTTGTTCTATTCTTCCTTGCCAAACACTTTCCTGTATAAAACTAAAAACTAAACTAATGGAGAAAGGAATATCCCTTTCTCCGGCATATTTTGATGGTTTATGTTACAGGGAAAAGTTTAGTGAAACAGTATAAAATATAAACACTAAACTCTCAGTATAAAATGTGAACACTAAACTCCTCGAATTCACATTAGTGCAAACATGACTTAGTTACAAAAAATGTGCTTAAAATTCGGCATAAAAACAGACTAGTCCATGAACTTCATTTATATGCAATGAATGCACAATAAAACTGAATATAAAAATCTGCAAGCAATTACATAGCTAGTCAAAGAAACATTCTGTCTATACAGCTGTGATCTGCTATGAAATCAGTGAAGACAGCAAGCCTAAACTGTTCTTGTTTCTACATGCTAGCTACAACTCTTAATTTGTGGCTACTCTTACAGCATTTAGACTGAGCTATAGAGAAAACACACACCCCACTATGGCACTTAAGTAAATCTTAGACATAAATGCTAAGCCTGATTTTTTTCCCCTCTTTTTTGAAATGCTACCACATAACCATATGCTGAATCTGCAAGCTGCTTATTTCAACTCAATGATCAATACTACTTTGTTCCTGACTGTCCTCCTCTCCCAAGCTCTATACATCAACAGAAACATTCAAACATAATTAGAATTTTAAAAAACAATAGTACAAGAAAGAAGAAAAACAACCCTGTTTAGTACAAGTTCCTTGTACACTTCAACAAAAAGGCAGCTGGCACTTTCACATAGGGAGCATCCCTGCTGAGAACCCTGACACTTCTGTGCACTCCAGAACGGGCTAACAGCATTAGCTCTGTTATGAACTCTTCTAATAAAGGTAGTGAAACTTAAAGCACAAGTAAAAACTTTCACACTGGAAGAAAATCACAGTACATCAGTACAAAGGAAATTAGTGAACAAACAGCACCCGACTTAACAGATTTAGTTAAAAATATTTTACTGTCCCAATTTTTAAACAAATAAAACCATCTGTACTAACATAATACACATTCTTTTGTTTCCTCAACTTCGACTTTTTAAAAAAATAAACACAACACCACAACCAAACAAACATGAACTATCAAACAAAGAGGTTGTCTAACAAGACAGAAAATCATCATCATCTGTTTCTCCATCCACACTTCACACATATACCCACTACAGCGACTACATAAAATTAAGTGAGAAAACTGTGAAATTTCTTTGAATAATATCATTAAATTTACACAAGAGATTTTATATGTAATATCTCATCTCAAACAATACCAAAAAACAAGCACATAAATGAACTCATCTACAAGGGGTAAAAAAAAAATCAATAACTATGATGCAGTTACATACAAATAAATAAATAAATAATAATCATCATTATTGTCGTCCTCATCTTATTTTCACTTTCTTGGGAGCATTGGCCATCGATAATGGCTCTGCAGTCATCCCTGTTCTTGGATTTGTTCTCTACTTCCCTCCATGTCTACCCCTTGTCTCTGAGCACTGTCATAATTTCCCTTCTCCAAGTAGTTTTAGGTCTTTTTCAATTTCTATTTCCCTGAGGATACATTATCAGTACCTGTCTTGTTATGGTGGTGTTGGCTTCTTCAGCGTCTGGCCAATCCACCTCCATTTCCTAGACATGATTTCTAAGTTCACAAGTTCTTGTTCTGCTCTTTCCCAGACCATTGTATTCCTGATATTATTCTGCCATTTAATGTCTAAAATTCTCCTCAAGCAGTATGAATGTTTTTATTCTCCACTGTGCCTTGTTAGTCACCACTCATGTCTCTGAAGCATACAGTAAGCTAGTCTTTATGTTTGTATAAATTTAAGAGAATAAGTTGATTACTGTTTTGATGCTCTTTGATGCCCATTTTTTGTCATTTTGATAAATGCCATCCTGCCCTTGATTATTCTAAATTTAACTTTATGTCTTACAGAACAACTCACATAACCCAGAAATTAAAATGTGAAACCTTTATGCAGCATCTAATTAATGTTTGTCTTGTCATTAAAATTGTTCTTACAATTTTCCTGATTATATAATGTTTTTTTTTTTTGGCACAAATCATTTGTCTCTAACAACACACTTGACACAGAACTGAAAACACTCCAAACCAGATCATTTCAGAAATCTTGGAACACAAGACAAATGTTAAATCAACAATACCACAGGCAAAGCAATTTTAACTACAGACGAAAGCACAATCACACTGACATACATCTTAACAAAGCTAACAACACTAAAGGAAATTATACACCAAAAGAGAAAGAAAAATGATCTGAGACATTTTGATATGTATATGACAAATGGCCAAATTTTTCCAAAAAAAAAAAAAACCAACATAAAACTCTCTTATTAATATACAATAACTTGAAATCAAACACTTTATTCTCTGTACAATAACAGAGCCATATTAAAAAAAAAAAGTGATTCATTAAAAACACATACAAAAGATCAATACTTAAAGCACAAGAAAAAAGTTGTGTTCAATGTTAGTTAAATACAATTTCCTATTATAGAAAATGTGTGATCAAGATGGAGACTTACTTATGACATACCAGAACATGTAACTGACAATAAGCAAAAAATATTTGCTAACCATGTAAAAAAAAGAAAGGTAAAGGTAATCCTGTCATGCCTTAGAGGCACATAGGGATATGGTGTTAGTGCCCATATTTTCCACTTCCGACTTTAGCTAAGCTTGAGTATGATATCCCCAACAAGTCCAACTCTGGCCTGGGTGGGCTACCACCTCTCACCCAGCAGGGATGCACTGATATCCTAAACACGTCGAGGTCTTCTGTTGAGAAAGTCCAACTCTAGACTAAACTGGTGCAACGAAAACCACGGTGTCACGCAATCCGCTTCAGAGACCCACCAAGAATACAGGCTAAAGCCCTGCGATACTCTGAACCCCTTGTGGTCCTCTTGTAGATCTCATGTGGTCCTTTTGGGGACCACACAGGAGACCACGGGACCTAACGAGGACCACAGGCGTAAATTCAGTAGCATCACAGTGCGGTTTTGGTGGTAGAAGCGAACGAAGAAGAAGAAGAAGATCCCCAACAAGAAAAGAGTCATAGCAATTAACAGAAGTAGGAAGTAACAACTGATCTGATCACAGTAACCTGGTTTAGTGCAACCCCTGTATCACATTCCAGCAAACAGCTGCTCCTAGTTTCAAGCGTAAAGCTGCAACATTACTTCTGCTGTGAACTCTACCATAATTACTGCATATAAGGTAAGGAGTGAATATAATGCAAAATACCTGAATGCAGATCGTGTGTAGGATGCGGCAAACACACATTAGCATATGGTTTGGCAGTGCAAAGCTACATTATTCACCACAAGAAAAAAATTTTATTTTAGCATTAATTAAAGTTAGCTTTCACACAAAAATAAGGAAGGAACTGAAGCTAAATTACAGAAAGTATTATGGGGGAAAAAGTGGGAAAAAATGAGAAAGGAATACTGAAAGATAATTAAATTTGAGACAAGAAGGAAGAAGGAAAAAAAGTGTTCAGCTGAAAATATACTCAAGTCTTTACCATGAACAAATGCATGGTGACAGATTTATTTCAGTTATGACAGCAAATTTTACATCAAAACAACCTCTCACATACTGCCTTAAAATTATTTCTAATCACTCAAACTCTGGCTAAACTCACTAATAATTCAGAACATAAAACTCAAATCAGCTGGAACAACTGAATCAGTCAGTTATAACTTACTTAACCCAACTAATCACTAAAGTTAAGCAACGCTGATTTATGCAGGCTTTTCTAAACTAAAAAAGAATGCATATACACTTCTGTGAAAAAAAAGGTAGCACTAACATCATTCTCTCAATACAATTAAAATTAAAAAAACAAAACAATCCAATGTTTATTACCAGGGTTCCCACACAACATGGTTAAGTACAAAGAAATGGGTAATAATGTGAAACCAGTCACATTACCCTTTATGATAATACTAATGCCAGGTATACTGAAGTTCACAAGATACTGAAGATATCTGATGTATATGCATTTCTTTGTAAGTGTAAAAGCTTAATTTGTAACACTCATGGGAGATAATCAAGACAGAAAAATTGAGGTACTTTTCAGGCATAAAAAGAAATAATTGTAGAGGAAGCACAAAACTAACAAAAATCTGTAATTTTAACAATCTTACATGATACTGACACATAAATGTTCAGAACTCTCCCACAGCTGAAAATTCAGACACACAAATATGGAATTTTATCAATAATACAGTTGTGAATTACATGTTTATAAACCACAGAGAAGTGCAGATTTTATAACAGTGCAGTAGAGATAAAGAGCAAGTATCATACTTCAAAGTTATCCATTGAAATAGTGGTTAAATACATCCAAAGACTCATTTCTTGTTGCTCTTAAGAAACTGCACTCCTGCCCACTATAAATCCAGTTTGCAAGTGTATATTTCAGAGTCTGGCATCACATACACATGGTGACGAAAGTTTTCAAACACATACGATATAGTTCTAGGAACATTATTTACCTATAACTAATTTCTTTATTAAAATAACTCACATTAACTATAGTGTAAAGCTATCATATTTCCCCTCCATATAAAATGGTGTCACCATTTAACCTAGCATGTGTATGACTTTTCAGTAGTAAAGAGTAATGTTAATAAGCCTTTGCTGAAATGGTAAAGAAAGAGTTGGTTGAAAAGTCCAAAAGCTGTCCTTTTTGAGCCAGTCTGGGTTTTTTGTCAACTCTTGTGAAGATTTAATAAAGCTGGCAGGATCTGAAGCTATCAGAAAAGTTGAAGAAGTTACACCAGAAAGTTAAACATGTCAGTAACTATTTTCATACATCTGTGAATTCTGCTGACAAACTTGAAGTGGTTCAAAAAAGGTACAGAAGAGAAGTGAAAGAAAACCCCCCAACAATTGATACAAGATGTTGAAACCCGGTTTAAGTTGACCTTTCTAATGTTGCAGCGGCTTGACGAGGTGATCGAAATGATCACCATGACTGACTAGATAGAAAGGAGATGTGCTTGACAAACTCTGAAAATACTGTTATAAAGAATACAATAGCAGAACTGGAACCTTATGAAGGAATTACCAAGGAAATGAGCACTAAAATTTTCACTACCTTGTCTAAAGTGTGCCACTTACTGCATAATTATTGTATCCACTTGTTCAACAACTCATGCAAATCCTTTAGCAGCAGACCTTTTAAACAAACTAAGATGATGCTTTCCACCTGAAGAAAACTTTCCAGCACAGCAAGTACTTACACTGATACCATGTTCAAGAAATTTGCATTTAGCAGCAGTGATGCTGTGAAACATATAGATGATAAAATCATCAAGATGATGCAGGCAACCAAGATATGTCAGATCATCCAACAACTGAACAGATTCAAGAGACCACTGAACAGGCTCAAGTAGTGCCGCCACAAAGCTTGTGGGCTCACTTCAACAGGAAGATTTCTGACTACCTAAACACATCCTCTCAACCTTTTGTGTGTCCCAGTTGGATATTTATCCATATAATGATGAAAAACCAACCTGATGTGATGACAATCCAATAAAATGGCAGAGAAAAAAAAAAACCACTGGTACATTTGTATACAGAATCACGTTCAAGAATTCAAATCAGTTTTATCATGCACCAAGCTAACATAACTTATTTTACATTTGGTGCCACACACTAGGCACTAGTCATGTCTCAGAATTGGTCAACTATGGTAACATGAATAATCATTATGACTATTTTGCCAAGTTTGCTAAAAAATTATTTCTTTGAATTTCAGAAGATGAATATCATTTGGCTCAATACAACTCCCTAAACAATGGGACTGGTGCGTTGACATGGGATCTAGGCAGCAGTTTGATGGGAAGAAAACAAAAAACAATTATTAGAAATTAGACAAGAAAGAAGCAAGATGGCAGTGGATAGTGGTATGACAAGTTATTGCTAGAAAATATGTCATCTGTTTAGCATTTAACATGTCTACACTAATATTTCCAGTTAACATCCTAGAATGGATGTATCACTTAAAGAATGCTGTGGATTTTTCCACTGCAAGACTGACATTAATGTAAAGTTGACAATCTATCAGAATTCACTTTGGCAAGGATGTGTCAAAAAGTCAGATTATGAAAGAAACAAAATGGTGGCAAAGAATGAACAGTAAGTTATGCATTGTGAAAAGTCACAATGACTTTTCACAAAAGGATTACTGCAATATATTATCATCTGTGGATTATTAAAATGGATGATGTCATACTCATGAAACTGAGAATTTTCTTATAAATTTTATCTGTAACAGAAAATGTGTTTTCAGCATGGACCTCTGTTGACCACCTGAATGTCAACAGTGCTGTTTGCTAGTGCGGTCCAAGGTTTTATGGCCGACATGTCACACAAATGTCAGGAATATTTATCTTCAACAAAGAGGATGATTTGGACGGCCTCCAGCACCACTGTCCTGGAATGCTTGTCGTTACTGTCAGCGGCGTAAATGCCGTAAGAATATCGCATGCTTATATGTATAACATTTTAGCCGGACATGTAGGACTTGGAGTAAATGGCGTGGCCACTCTCAGCTGGTATGAAACCAAGATGAAGTGGTCTGTCACGCTGAAACAAGCAGCCCACATTACCCACTACAGCTCTCTACACAGCAAGACTTTCAAGCTCAAGGAGGGTAAGCTAACCAATTACCATCCAACACTTGGATATGGAACGCGTCAAGGGAATGCTACGCTAGCTGCTCCCGACAACAAAGACATATATGGCCAAACACCTTGTCATGTTCTTGATGAGGAGGTCGAAGTCTCCAGAGTAGAAAAAGCCTGCGATAAATGGAGCTTTCTATGCAGGCCCAAAGTGGAAGTGCCACACTGTACATTTATAACCAACCCTAGCAGCACCAAGGAGCTAAAAGTCACAGAAAAACATCATGCCCGACATGCGGTGAGGACTCTCACTGGGATAACAAATGCCCCCCACCCCCAAAATGAAACCAGCGCCAAGAGACAATGAAGTTGAAGGAAGACCCTGACAGTCATGAGCCAGCTCCAGAGACTGCCGACAATGGCTTTAAGGTTGTTGAAAACAGAAAGAAGAGACAGCACTTGATAACCACCACAGACTTGACGAAAACAAACACATGCAGAAGAGATGGAGAATGTCCCCCTCCCAGTAGAGGACATGGGCCCACAAACAGTCCATGGAGGTACCTTTCTCCTGGGCCCAACAGGCAACAGAAAGCCACTCGGATGATGAGGACCCTCCCTTAATAACTGATGAACAAGAACTATTGTGAAACAAACTGTCAACAAGATTTTCATCCATGAGGGATCATTCTGTGTGCTTTTCCCAACCAAGGAACATAAGTTATAGTGTTTATTTCTCATTATGAGGACTCACAACCGCAAGTTTCAACGGCACAGACAGAAAACAAAAACAACAAAACATATGCAGAAATTTTTCTTCCATTGTTAAAACAGATCAAGACAGTCCTTTAGCTTTTAGAAATGGGTAAGGAAATTAGAATTTTAAGCATTAATATTACAGGCATACATACAAAACTACACCACATTGTCTCTTTGATACAGACACACAAACCAGATTTCATTCTCATATAGGAAACAAACATACAGACACACACAAAGCACAAATCACTACACAGTTAGGTTCTTAGATTCTCATGTTTTAGCTTCGCCATACAAAATTCAGGGTCGGGAGAATCAATACAACAGACATCAGACAGATGGGAGATTGTTAGAACAAGGATAGCAAAGGGAGAATAGCCATAGTAGAGGCAATGAACAACATACACGCTTCACCTAACCACATTCAACAGCCAATGCTCTATGAGGACTTGGACTCTACTCACTCGTACGTATAGAGGACACAACATTATACTAGAAGGAGATTTCAACTGTGTTCTGTCAGACGCAGACATCATAGGAGGCCAAGTTAGGGTTCAGATTGTTGGAACATGCAGAGATAATAAAAACCAACTAGAGTTTTTACAAGACATAATAGATACGCATAGTTGAGTTGACACATATAGGCACACACAAAAACAACGCCCATAACAGATCTACCAGACCAGACAGAATTTATGCATCACATAACACGAATCGAGCATCTCACAGACAGAGGCCTAGCCACAACAGTAAACTCGACACACAAATGGACCTTTCAAACGATCACTGCATGGGAAACTTAATTCACTTTTCCAAAACCAACATTTTGTAGAACATATAGTTTACCCGCACTTTCACAGACGACATCACACAGCAACACTGGGAAACACTGAAGAGCACAATAAGAGACAGAGCACAGACACTCTCAACCCAGATACACAGAGACAGACTGAGACAGGAGAAAATAATTGAAAAAGCATTCAGACTAACAAAGACGACAGACAGACAAAAAAAAACAAACTCACCACATCTACTCACACTGCAAGAGGAACTAGATAAACAAAGACAACTCAGATTTCAAGGTGCACTACTGAGGACTAGACTCAACACTATCACATCAAGCAGTACTCAGGGATAGAACAAAACAACACAGCAGAAAAGTAGGTGAGATAACAGATCTAGACAGTAACAAGCAAACAGATATACAAAACAGATCAGGCTTTCAGAGAATATTACAAAAACCTATACACCGATGAGAAAACAGAAACATACATACAAGAGAAATACATGCAGTTTGCTAAAAAAAAACTATTCGACATGGACAGACATGCGCTTGTTACATCACTAACATTAGAAAACCTAACACAAGCATTACAATAAATGCAAAAAGAAAAGCCGTATGTGCAATTAAAACAAGATTTGCTACAAAGTTTTGGTACGGCATTCGACGAGCATATAACGCTAAAGAAACTTTTCTGTATGAAACGAGGTGGGAACATTCAAATATTAATGGAATGTTTTATTAGGTTAGCATCAAAATGCTTTCCAGAGTCGAGTTTCCATTGTGACGTAACTCAGAGACAAATTCTGAATTGTTTTGTGGATGAGCCGGTGATAAGACCATAAAGTTGAAGTTACTGAGAAAAGTGTCAGCATTGTTTGATGATACAGTAAAGCCAGCAGTGAAGGAGGAGGAGGAGATGCAGAAAAGACTGGTGATGTGTTCGAGTTATGAGGCGAATACTATACATCTCATGTCAAAACAGCGTGGAATGAGTGAAAATGTAGGCAGAATTCCTGAAACATCAGCTGGTGTTTTACTTGTGGCCGCGGAAATCATGTGGCTAAAAAGTGTTGGTTTTGGAAAGTCAAACAGACATAAGGGTCTTTATGATAGATCAAATCCACAGTAAACTCAGCAGATTTCACATCTAGACAGTGGCGGCGATAGTGTGTCTGTACGTCAAGACAGTTTTTGCATGCGTCTTGATAATGCACCCAGCCATCAACAGTCTATCGCCAGGTCATCGGATAAAACAGGCAATAAATGACCAGCAGCAGGTGCAAGTAATGCGTGACAGAAAAACAAGAACAATACAATCTAGGTCATATTGAATCTAGACAAAAAAATGACACTGCAGCACTGAGTTCAATTTATGCGTAACAGGAAAAGATCTAGCTCAACAGACTAAAGTGTGAAGAACAATTAAGTTCAGGGCAGTGGGATAAATAATGTTGAACAATTCTGTGTTAATTGGTTTTTTGTGCGCATTTACAGGTGATTTCAGCCAACCATCTGCAGGGATACGTTTTCTTGACAGGGAGACATTAAGAGTCAAATCAGGATAGCTACTATAGAGACAAATCTCGTGGTAAAAGTGTGGTAGCGTAACGGATTATTGGGTTCACTCAATCTGTAGAGAGGATAAAGACATTAGTGAAGAAATGTGACAGTATTGATTATTTTTGCTTTAACTCATATTATTTGGTTTAGTCTTTTTTTTTTGGTCTTTTCTTTTTACAGGAGTAGTTAATTATTTATGTGAGTTTCATTGTTGAAGATGTTCATGCTGATTCCAAATCTGATGTGGCCACTACTCATTTACAAAGTAAGTACCAGCACAATAGAGGCAGTCGAAAGAAAGATAAATCCATAAGAAAGTGGCTGGGTTTAATTAATTTAAACCAGGATTAAATGATGTAGCACTGTACTACAAGAAGAGCAAACTGCAGCTACCAATCAAATCTGTGGTAGAAGAATACAAGGTAGGAAAGACAAGGCTTGCAATGATGCTACAAGAATTTTACAGATCCAGTAGTACAAGAAGTGCAGCTAAAACTTAAAACTGGACGAAAGCGGAAAGTAAGTGAGGAAGTGACCATAGCCAGGGAAACACAGGAGCTGAAAGAAGTAATAGGATACACCCAGACCAACAAAAGGGGATTTGGTCATGGTGAAATCAAATGGTGGTCAAAGGCCTCCTGTAAGGAAAGAAAGGATATGATCATCAGCGAAGTAAGGAATTCAGAGGATGATAAGCGGGTCCAGAAGGCAGTCCAACAGGCACAGCAAGGTCGGTGGACAACAAGGGAGGAAGTCCTGCAGAGATCACTAACATGGAATAACATCAGGAAAATGACACCCTTGAGACTCAGCTTCATCATCAGAGCTACTTATGACCTTCTGCCTACAGGCTCCAACCTACACAAATGGGGTTTATCAGAAGACACAAAGTGCCCTCTCAACAACGAAAGACAAACATTGGAACATGCGCCGTCAGCATGCAGAGTATCATTAGGTCAAGGACGCTACACCTGGCGGCACAACAGTGTGCTGCAGGAACTAGTAGCCATTGTAGACAGGGCAAAAGATAAAGCAAATAACAGCAAAAGAGTTTAGATCCCACCTAAATACTTCATAGGTGCTGGTACGACATTGAATATTGAAATCAGGGACAATCCTTACCATCACTGCTAGATAGTGGAAATGACTGGGATGTGATAGCAGACCTATCAGGAAGAAGAGAATACCTGACTGCCATTAAGAACACAGGAATGCGTCTGGACATTGTAGTGTACTCCATAGAAAAACAAACTAATAATGATTGAGCTTACGATTCTGTACGAAACAAGAATAGAGGAGCAACATCTGTTCAAATGTGAGAAATACAATGACCTGGTCAAGCAACTGAGGCAGGGGGCAGAAGTCAGGGCAAAAGTGATAGAAGTGGGAGCGAGAGGATTTGTAGCAACATCACCATACGACCTATTTAAGCAACTGGGCATAAAGGGACAAGGGCACTGAAAAGCCTTTCAGAAACAGCAGAAAAGGCTTCATGCTGGCTGTGGAGTATGCAAAACAAGCATTGAGAACAAATAATTTTGCTTGTCGCTGCCAATACCAGTTCTCCGTGGCTAAATCGCTAAAGACACATTTCAAAAGTGGAGTGCCAACTCAATCCCGGGACAAAAAAAAAAGCAACAACTCACAAAACCTCTGGGAGTCATGACCCAGAGGGGCCCACCCCCTTAGAGTGTCAGGAGTTTAATAGGGCTGAAACACTTGTCTGAGGGGGGTACTTCCTCTGATGATCTGAAGGAGTTGTGTTGTTGTTCCACTCTCTATAGCAGAGAGTTTCCTGCATTGTAGTTAGTTTAGTGTAAGTGATGATTTTGTATTATGTGATTTTCTAGTTAGACTGTATTATGTTGATTGTGTGAACGATCACTCAAGGTTCAAGGGTGTGTACGACCTTGGGCAGAGCGTCATCGCTCACGTATCAGGGTGTGTTAAGATCTATATATATCGAGGAAAGTGTTGGCAGACAAAGCAGTTAGCTAGAGGCAAATGGTGAAGCAAGGTCTTGTTCATACTGTGCTTATGATTGTGATGGAATATTTATCTAGAACCAACCTCATACTGTGATCATGTCTTGTGTAGTATGCTGTGATGCGGAATTATGTTATTCACATATTGATATGGAGATTCTGTATGATTCATGGTGATTATCGTTATACTGGAGGGGCACATGTCTGATTCAATAATATGCCCGCTGCTGGTGTCATAAGGAGTCATGTCACAAGGCAGCGGCAGCTGCAGAAAGAAGCGTATTGGCAGATTGGAATTTGAGGAGACATGGGAGGTGGGGCACAGCAGTGACAACTATGTGATTCAGTGCATTAGCACATGTGGATTTTGTGGAGAATAGGGAAATGGGTCATAGCAGTGGTAGCTGCATGAAGAAGGCATTAGCATATAATTTGTGAACTGAAAGAAATTATATTTTCATTTCGATCAAAATTATAACGGTTCTTGTCTACAGCAAGTAAGAATGAACTGCAACATTTCTCGGAACTTGCACACACATTGCTGAGTCTCGGTCATGCACAATCAGAATATCCTAAAATTGTCCCGCTTGCAGTTTAAGATCTTTTAAATGAATCTGTTAGATGTTTTCGTATTTTGGAAGAAAATGAACAGTTGTTTACTATGGCGTATAACCCTTTTCAATTTAATGTAGACTTAATCAGGAAAATTGGGATAATTCAAGAGAACGATATGGTTGCTCACGCAGATAAGGTAAAGAGAAGTATATGGTGCAGTTTTACAAAGTGGTAGGGAGAGAGTAAAATGAGAAAAAAATGAATAGTATGAGAGTAAGATGAGAATGTATAAATGAAAAACATACAATAATCCAATATTTCGGTGTGAGCCTTTTTCGAGGATTACATATACAAACAATACAACATATAATTAGGAAACAACACAAGAAAGTGTGTCCCTTTAACTAGGCCTAGAGAACACAGGGGGCCACAAGGGAAACCAGAAGAAGCCAATAGGAATTAGGAGGTGGGGAAAAGGAGAGATAGAAGGACAACAGACACCTGTATTGCAGTGGGGAAGAAGAACTGCACCATACACCTCTATTTACCTTTATTATTTGAACCAGTTTCACTGCTGTCGCCATCCCTTTGCTCTCAGAACTTGAAATGATAAATTTCCAGACCTCCTTCGTGCTGAAATATTTGTTCGAAAAGGAGAAATTCATAGCCTTTTGGGGAGCAGAAGATACAAAAAGGTTCCAAATTCTTCAAAGTGTTTCAAATGTCTGGCTATGTTCAGGACGGCCTATCTGTGCAAAAAAGCTGTTTCACTCATGAAATACCTCAAGAATAAAGCACGATCATGCTTAACAGATTCACATCTGGAATACTGTTTACATGTAGCTACAAGCGACTTCTTGGACATCTCTGCAATTCTGAGCAACATTCATGCTCAAGGATCTCATTAACCTGGTGAGTGTTTTTAATTTTATTATTATTACTAATATTTTAATTATACATTATGGTGGTGTTGCGGGCATGGTGCAATTGGCGTGACGCAGGCCAGTCACAATGATTGCACTCATGGTTCACTCACAAAGAACCACCTTACACCTAAGTATTAATGAGATGATCAGAGTTATACGAGGAGATGCGGCACAGTTTTGGCAATTAGTTCTCGCTCAAGAATAGCACAAACAAGCTTACAGGGGGGAAGAAGCATGGAGGATGTTAATGATACTATATCTGAATCTTTAAATTTTCATGTATCCTGATATAACTATTTCCCGTGTGGTACCTGGGATCTGCAAAGAATAGGACCACTGTACTCTTACCACGCATGATCATAAAAGATAACTAAGGAGGGTTTGGCATAGGGCCAGCAACCCTATCTGGTAAAAGAATTATCAGACTGCTACAGAAACAGAAGCAAGGGAAAAAACAAATGCAGGTGGAAGGAGAAATGCTTATCAGGAAACTGAGCCCATGAAGGTTGTGGATGAAAGCCAGCCACTTAAGTCCCCAGCCCGACTGCAGACCTCCTGGAACCTAAACACAATATGCAAATAGGCAGCTGGAATGTAAGAACACTTATAGCAGTATTCTCTTGGCTATGGGATATAAGCAGTATTGGTACTCAGGAAACAATTAATAGAGTGAGTACACTTGTTTGAAAGGTATTTTGGTTGAGACCATAAGTGGGGGTCTTGAGATAAGCGTGCAGCATGGAGAAAACTGAGTGGGTATGGATAGTATAAATACCACACGCGATTAGACAAAAGAGGAAACCTCATTTGTTTTTGTTGCAGAAAAGAACCTTTCTTGTTTGGATGTAGATGGAGTCTCGGTTAGGTAGAGTTTTCAGTAGTAGCAGTTTTTTGGTAGTTGAGATGTAGGATTTAGTTTTTTGAGATAGCTGAGGTTGTTTCGGTTGGAAATGTAAGTATGGTTTTTATTGTATAAGTACACTGTAAGGTTTTCTCCCGTATGGCGTAGAGTTTTCTCACGCCGGGAATTGTCATTGTAACTTCTTTCCAGCCTGATGGGCTACGTTTCCATCTTCATGATTTCACCCCTCATTTTTCCCATCAATAAACTTGTGTAGTCTGAATATAAAAACTACACTACTGGCTTTGTTGGAAATCTCACTGTTTGACAAGTTTTGTTATGTTGGGAGACTGCCAAGTTCAGTTAAGTTGTTGTATCAGTATTATTCTGTGGAGTTGAAAGCCTGGGAGTCTTGTTGGATTTTCTTAGTGTGTAACAGAGAAAATTAGGTTGTCTTATAGCATGAACAAAAGAAGTAATTTCTAAAATGAAAACTTCCACAAGAAGATTAATCACCCAGTAAATACGGATTCAGCTGAGTACTGCATTTATAATATGCTTCAGCTCCAAAATACAACTTTACACTTAACCAGACTGGAAAACTAGAACAAACCATCAAGGAAATGCACAGATACAAACTAGATATACTAGGAATACAAGAAGCAAGATGGACAGGACAAGGCAGAAGGAAATTAACAACACAGCACACAGAAGATACAATAATATGGTCAGGTAAAGAAGATCATCATGAAGGAGGAGTAGCATTGATTATAACAAAAGAAGCATCAAGAGCATTGCTGAAATGGACCCCAATAAATGAGAGATTATTATATGCACGGTTCAACTCAACATTCACGAAGCTGTCTATTATAGTTTTTTATGCACCAACAGAAGCAGCTGAAGAGGAATTAAAAGAAGATTTTTACAACAGCCTCCAAGCCACAGTAGAAACAATACCCAAGCATGATATGCTACTCATCTTGGGTGACACCAATGCAAAAGTAGGTGAGGGAAATGAAGATAGAAGAATAATCATGGGAAGAGAAGGAATCTGAGAAATAAATGAAAATGGAGAAAGACTGTGCAGTTTCTGTGAAGAAAGCATGATGACCATCAGAGGGACAATTTTCCAACATAAAAACATCCATAAAGTGACTTGGAGGTCCCCAGATAAAACCACAGAAAACCAAATTGATCACATACTAATAAACAACAAGTGGAAACGGTCACTACAAGATGTGCGAGCAAGGAAAGGAGCAGATGTGGGAAGTGATCACAACCTTCTGGTAGCAAAAATAAAACTAAAATTAAAGAAAGCCAAAATTGGAGAACACAGAAAGATACGTTTTGATACAAGAAAACTGAAAGACCAGCAAACAAGGAATGAATTCTAAATACTACTTAAGAACTGCTTCACAAGACGAAGCAGAAATGTCCATACTAGAGTTCAATAAAACACTACAGGAAACAGCAAAAGAGCTGCTGGGATATCGGATACGGAGAAAAGAGGAATGGATAAGCAAGACAACATGGGAAAAGACAGAACAAAGAAAGGAAATCAAGAAAAAATACTGAACACCAAATCACAAAGGCTAAAATAACAAGTTTTAAGTAATTATGTACAAAAAGACAAAGAAGTGAAGGAATCATGTCGTCAAGATAAACATCAATACTATGACAACTTAGCAGAAGCAGCAGAGAAAGCAGCACATGCAAATGACATGAAAACCGTATACAAAATCACAAAACAGATGACAGGTAACTTCAGCACAAGATGTTATGAGTGCAGTAAGGACACATAAGGGACAACTGGTCAGTGGAGAAGGAAAAAAACTAAAAGATGGAGGGAACACTTTAACACCCTACTAAACAGAACACAAGCAGCACAAACAATAGACATAACTGAAGCAAAAATGGAACTAAACATCAATACAGGACCAATAACAATAAGTGAAGTAAAGGAGGCAATAAAGAAGCTAAAATTAGACAGGGCACCAGGTGAAGATGACGTGACTGCTGAGATGTTGAAAGCAGAAGAAACAGAAACACCAGAACAACTTTGCTGGATACTACAACAAATTTGAGATCTAGAAAAAGCTCCAGAGGAGTGGAAAACTGGCCTTATAGTAAAACTTCCAAAGAAGGGTGACCTCTGAGATTGCGGGAAATGGAGAGGCATTACCCTACAGCCACTCACCAGTAAAGTATTTTGCAGAATAAACAACAGAATTGTACCAGCACTTGAGCGAAAACTTCGGAAAGAGCAGGCAGGATTTAGGAAAGGAAGATCATGCATAGACCACATATTTGTACTTTGACAAATATTAGAACAGGCAAATGAGTGGCATAGCACAACATATGCATTGTTTATAGATATTGAGAAAGCCTTTGACAGTGTCAACAGAGATGCACTGTGGAGAATCCTAAGATGGCATGGCCTCCCCTATAAGATGTAATCAAAGCTCTATACGAGGGTTTTCAGTGCAAAGTGATCTGTCAAGAACATACCTCCAGCAGCTTTAAGGTACAAACAGGAGTGAAGCAGGGATGTGTACTATCACCAACATTATTTATCTTGGCAGTAGACTGGTTAATGAAGGAGGCAACATCAGATAAATGCAAAGGATTACAATGTACCCTTGACACAGTGCTGGAGGACCTTGACTTTGCAGACGACATTTGTCTACTATTGTAAGAAGTAGATAACAAAGCAAGCAGTTGCCTGGTTTTATTGGCAACCCCACTGGCCAGAGACGGGCTTTTACGGAAATGCAGTCCTGCAAGTCCGACGCTGATCAAGAAAGAAGAAAAGATAGAAGTTAACGAGGTCGGGATTCCATATGCAGAGCAGGTTAGAGGCCTGCGACTGCTGGGAGCCGTGTGATTGTTCAGGCGTGAGTGAGGGAAGTCATTCATTAGATAGGAACAGATATGTGTAGTTTAATTGTGTGTGTTTCACAATCAAAGCTGAATCCATAGTGTTCAAGGAAACGTTTTGATAATTTGATGATGCATATCGGCATGATATTTAACATCAAGTACACAAGATTCATTTTGATTCTTGCTACTTTGTAAATCGACATTTGTGTAAATACAAGAGATCATGATTTCATGAAGGATTGTTATTTTGTGTTCCTATTCATTGGTGTAAAGTGTCAATATGTAAGGTGTGAACATATAGTATAATCACCCTTCAAGCACTTGGTATAACAACGATGTAAAAAAATGAAAGATTGAACATCTCCCCCTTCAATCCAATATCATATTTTCCTACACTATTAAGCAGCCACAAAGATATGCAAGACAAAATAAACAAGCTAATTCAGAATGCATACAACATAGGACTAAAGATCAACGTAGGAAAGACAAAGTTAATGAAGCAAAATATGAACAACAGAAATGTACTCAGATAGCAAGTTAGTGGAGGAGTTTAACGAATTTGTATATCGTGGCAGTAGAGTAGTAGAAAATGGAGACAACACAGAGGATATCAGCAGCAGACTTACTAGAGCAAACCAGGCTTTTGCAATGCTGCAGACTATATGGAAATCTAAAAAACTAAGCATGAATACGAAAATCAAGCTATTTAAGAGTAATGTTCTAAATGTACTACTCTATGGAAGTGAATGCTGGAAAATCACCAAAACCATAGAAAACAAGTTGAATTCTTTCCAGACTAAATGTTTATGAAGAATTAGAAAAATATTTTGGCCAAACACATAAATAACATCTTGTTGGCAGAAATGCAGATGAAGCCACTGACAGCAATTATTGAGGAAAGACGCTTGCGATGGTTGGGACATGTGCTCCGAATGACTGACAACTCACTACCAAAAACAGCACTAAGATGGAACAACAGGGGAACAGAAGTAAGGGTAGACCAAAAGAGACAAGGAGAAGAACAACAGAGAGGATGTTGAGCAATAGAAGGCTCACCTGGGCAGGAGCAGAAAAAAAGGCAAAGGACAGGCATTTGTGGAAAACCTTTGCTGAAGCCCCATGTGGCCTGGGCACTTAAGGTTCAGAGAGAGAGAGAGAGATATAACTATATTCTTATATTGTTGTGGGTTGCCATGAAAGGCAACTTTTATGATGAGTAAGGAAGTACATAGAACTCATTCACTTGCGGAACTTTGCCTCCCTTATAGCACTCCTGTAGGCCTCTTGGTTGTGAGCAAGGTGGCCTGCTGCTGATGCATCCACAATGTCTTGCAGCCATCTTCACCTTGGTCTTCCTCTCTCTCTTTTTCCCATTATGTACCCTTCCAAGATGGTCTTCTCTAGATTATCATGACGTTTAATGTGTCCAAAATATTTCAGTTTTCTCTCTTTAATTCTCTTTACTAGCCAGCCTTCTTCAATATTAAGTTCTTTTAGTATGGATATATTTGTTCTTTTTTGAGTCCATGGTATTTGAAGAACTCTTTTGTAGCATTTACATTCAAGGGCATTTATGTGTTTCTCAGCTGTTTTGTTAAGTGTCCAGGTCTCACAGGCATATGTTGCGATGGGAAAGATGCATGCCCTTAAAATCTTATTTTTGTGGTTTTGTCTGTTCTTCTCCACAGATTCTTTAGTTGTTTTACTTTCTGAAGAGCGATGGATGTCCTTTTAATTTCCCTCATTGTATCTCCATTATTAGTTAGCATTGATCCAAGATATTCAAAACTCTCCACTTCTTCCAGTTTTGCCTCATTGATATATATATCAGCTGCCTTGTTTGTTTTGTCAGTTGTCATCAATTTAGTTTTCTTCACATTAAGATAGAGGCTTTGCTCTTTGCTGTTCTTACGGACTGACATGATTAGTTTTTCCATTCCTTTTTGTGTTGTGGACAGTAATACTGTGTCATCAGCATATCTAATCTCTGGTATTTCATAACCTCCAATTGTTATGGCATTGCAATATTCTTTGTCTACATCTTCTTTAACATTCCTCATTATATTTTCAGTATACAAGTTAAATAAGTAAGGCGACAATATGCACCCCTGACGGACCTGACGTAGAACTACATATCATATAATGTATGAGCATGCTTGTGCATGATCTGAGTTGGCAGAGTTATTGAGTATATATATACTATTAGTAATAAATAGTTTGTGTTGGATTTTAATATACATGGCATTGGAGTTATAACTGTATAAAAGAGATGAATGACAGGATAGTATTTACACAAGGCATTTATCATACACTATACGATCACAGGGTAGTGGACCCAGGCAAGAGGAGCTCCCATGAAGCAAAAGATCCTGGTTTGGAAGTTAATTGGGGCAACAGCAGGGAAGTGGGAAGCCACTCATGCTGTAGGCTAAAGATATGCCATGCTCCCAAACACGAATAATAAAGGGTTGGGCCTTGAATAAAAAGGAGAAAAGTTGGTTGTCACATACCCATATCCATAATGATAACTTGTAAAACCCCTGGGACAAACGTCTACATTAACAAAGTTTTAAAGTTGGGGGCAAAGTGTAAAGTAATACAAGATATAACCCAATAAAGAAGAATTAAATTTCTTACACACACTGCCATGGTAACTTCATGGGTTTAGCTTCTTCTTGTTTAAGCCACCTTGCAAATACTATATACTTACATTTTCTTTGTTAGTTTCTGTTTGTCTAGGTCAACCTTACTTGAGGAGGCTAAGATAAACATCGATGGAGTCCTGAGACAATCTGGAATAGGGGATGCTGTCTAACATAAGCTTACAGATCACCCCGGCACTGGGATAAACGCAGGTGAACGTTATTCACGAGAGCTGGATGGTGCTTTGTTTTCAAAGGCTTCATGGAGCTGGACCAGATAGTGAAGAACTGATTTTGCATAAAAGGTTATCTCCAGCAACAAAGGGGCAGCCCGAATGTTATGTACGAACATTGTTTTAGTGACTCAGCATCATTAGAAATACCTACAGATCACCAGGTCACTGAAAACAGCATTTTGGCGCGGGATTCACGGGTCATGTTCTGATACAGCGGACTGTTTCGACATGATGTTACCGAGAAAGGAGGAACAGTGTACTTGCAGAACTGTGGCAGAGTTTACGTAAGCAACATAAAATCACCACGGCACTGGGAAAGGCACAGGTGAAATTATTGCAAAACCAGGAGAGGAGGGCAGCTTGTTTTGATAAAATGTGAAGAGATATGGTTGGAATGGCATGAACGGTGGTAGAGACAGGATGTTACATGCAGTGTTTCAAACTGAGACGTGCTGGTGTAGAAAACAGAAATGGAGGCGAAGGTAAAGGATGAGCCAAATGATTCTGTGGAAGGATCATCATCATCAGGTGCCGTGCCGACTGGCGTTGGCTATTATGCTTCTACAGAGTACACGATCCTTCATGCAGGCCATCAGATCAGTTGATCTCCTCTCACACCATCCCGTCAGACTGTCTAGTATCATTTCTCTTGGTCTTCTTCCTTCTATTTTTCTGTTGTTATAATATTTTCAATGCCCCCTCTTCTCATTGCATGTCCTATGAAAGTACAATGCCTCTCTCTTATCTTTTTGACAAGATTTTTTTTTTGTCTCTCCAGCTCTTCTCATACATTCTTCATTAGTTATTTTTGCTGCTCAGGGAATTCCAACATTCTTCTAATAAACCACATTTCTGCTGCTTCCATATAACAAGATAGGTTCAATATAGCATTTTAGGACTCCTTTTCTAACATTCATTGATAAGGATGTGTTGGATAATATGTTTCTCATTCTCTGAAATGCAGTCTTTGCTTAGCCTATTCTGTTGCTAATATCTGTTCTGCATTTCCCATCTGAAGTTACTACTGCTCCAAGGTATTTGAATTTCTGCACCTGCTTTAGAACAGTTCCATTTAATTTTATACTGCATGTTGGTGGATTCTGTTTTTTTAGATATAACCATAGTCTGTCTTTTTGATGTTCAAAGTAAGGCCTTTCTGTTCACTTTCTTTGGCGACTTTATCTAAGAGATATGCATATGTCAGTAATAGTGTTAGAAGCTACAATTAATTTTTTTTTGTTGCCGTATGACGACAAATGTTATTTACACATGTAGAGCTGTAAGATTACTTTTTTTTTTTCCCAAGGAAGGGGAGAATGTAAGGAGTACATGAGGAGTGATGATGAAAGACTGGTGGAGTATGACGTTAGGGATGAGAGAGACAGAGGGAAAGTGTGTGTGTGTTTTATATGGTGGCCACCAGAAATATGTGCCAGTTGCAAGCTGTCGATTCCGTGAATAAGTCTGGCTGAACTCAGAGGCCTACACCATAACACTGATTAAGGTGACAGTAGAAATTATAAATGACAAATGTGTTCGGTAAACATGAGTGAAATAAACTGATTTGACTCACATATGCGCAATTTAGCTCTTCGGTGGCAACTTCATGTGCTGTTTTTCAGTTGAAATCTATTCCCTTACATTAGGACCAATCTTACAAAAAGTTTTTACTGAAGCCTTTGACAAAAAAGAATTACCAAACAGTCTCAACCAGTCATACATAACACCCATAAAGAAAAACAATGCAGACACAACCCAAGTAACGAACTACATACTTATCTCATTACTTAACGTAGACTACAAAATCCTAGCAAAATCCCTAACTATGAAGGAGACTCTAGTCAAAGGAATCTTTATTCCTGGGATGGGAGAGAGAAAGTTATTGGCCTACGCTGATGACACAATCTTCTTCCCCTCCACTATCTCCTCTATCGGGAATATATTAGACATTTACAGAGTTCGGACAAGGCAGCGGGGCCAAAATAAACATTCACAAATCACACATAACGGGTTTAGGCAAATGGGTCAACAAAATAAGACTTCCCATTCACATTAATACAAGTCAACAAAATCAAAATATATGGAATTTTGTTTACAGCAATGCTGTCAAATTACAGCAAAACAAGATGACGAAATATAATTAAAAAAAAAAAACAGACTTGAAATACACAAATATAAAAACACCACCATATTCGACAGAAGTGTCACAGTCAACACCTGTGTCATCCCACAACTGATATACACCGCAAACATCTTTCCCCTGCCTAAACAGTCACTTAAAGAAATAAACTCAATGATTAGCGACTTTTATTTTCCGACACACAGTACACAGCATCCAACAAAAAAAACTTTGATGCAAGACAAGAAACGGGGAGGCATCTCCCTACAAGACAAGACATGGGGAGGCACCTCCCTACAAGACAAGAAAAGGGGAGGCACCTCCCTACAAGACATAAAAACAAAGATCCAGGAACTCAGGATTAAATATGTGGGACAGATCGTCCAACAGCCACAAAAACACATACTAGCCCACTACTACATTGGGCTAAGACTAACCAAACTTAGCAAATTAAACAATGCAAATCATCACTTTGGTACTATACTGCTCTTCTATAGGAACCAGACTGAGTTCACTATACTTGATCAGTTCTAGAAACTGATTGTATACTCCGTGTTTTGGACTGAGGATATTGTTGGGTAAGTGGAGTACCCGTAGATAATCTTCTTGGGAGAGGGAGATAACTAGCATTTTTTTTGGACAAAGACAGATAATTGTCATCAGAGAATTGTGAACGTTTGGATTTAAAAGGCTTATGGCCAATAGTGACCCGTAGGCTTATTGTCAGATTATCTCCCTTCGTCTCGCCGTGCACGGATATTACATGAATCATGCTGAGTGCGTGAGAGAAAGCTTGAGATTTCGTGGCAGACTGAGTTAGAATGTCATGAGAGAAAGTAGTGTTATTGGGTACTATAGTTTAGTCATGCTAAGAATGTTGATTAATTCATAAGGCGGCAATCATTTGGGAACGAAGTGTAGCCACCGGGAATTATTGTCGTTTAGAGTTTTGAGAGATATTACATGCTGCTCATCTGTGCACATCATCGTTCATCATTATCTTGTTCCATGTGTACAGAAGGAATTTGTCTTGTGCTGCTGATGTGCCGTGGAGTAAAAGTGTTCCTGGGGGTATTATCTATTCCGATGTGAAAAGTGAAATGGAACTTTAGTAACAGAAATATTTAATAAGACATGCAAAGGCATTCATACAGCCTTACAAAAGACTTAAGATATAGAGATAAACAGATACAGATACGTACAAAGATCTATGCATGTTTTATCTTTTCTACTTTACAGAACATACAGGAATCTAACAACAGGTGCAAACTAAAACTGTGTAGAAATCGCATTACATCATTTCCTGTAATCTAACAGCTTATCTTGAAACTCATAAACTTCCATCTGGAACTATGCAATGTTATGTATGCATAAATTGAAACTTTCAACATGTGTAGGAAATCATGCTCCCAACCAAAGGGAGGACAAAAACAAGTAGCAGGGAAAGGCAAGAAGAAGTCTTCTAGGAAAGAACAGCTAGCTGCTGCTAAGAAGGAAAAGGCTGTAACTTCTGAAATCTGAAAATAAGGTAAATCATATTGGTTCCATCTAGAGATATAAGATGCTTCTCATAATCAGTTTCACAAGGAGTGCTTTTGCTTCCATATGTGATTTGTATCAGACATCATATCATGGTCACAAAACCAGGAATAAACTCAAAAGGCACTGCAGATACAATGCACGGTACAGAAGTGATGAAAATAAATGTGGCATGATGGAAGTTGAATCAAGTTGTGTGCTCTGGAAATATTCCATGGATAGGTACAATTTATGCTGCTGTCACAATGAGACTCAAAGACACTAAATGAACTGACCTGACTGAAACCGTATAGCCCTGAAGTTGAAAATGACACAGTGAAGTGTATCAATCAAGTGGGTTAAAAGATGGGTTCTGCTCTTCAGAACCTGATAAAAAAAATGTGAAATGTTAGATGTGCAACACTGAAAGTAATATGAGAATTTAATTTCAGTCTTAGTGCAAATGCTGATGTATTTCAATTTATAGGCTTTAAGTCTTGAAACAACAACTGTCTGAGCTTGCGCTAGAGAAGCAACAGTAAGGTCAGCCAGAACTGCACGGCAGAGAATCAAATAGGTAGTCTGTCAAATGGTGGTGTACAACTCTGAGCTAAGCCTTTATAATCGCATAATCAACATATGCTAACATACAACCCTAGTTAGCTTGAGATGTTGATCACTGATTAAGTTCTACCTGCAAAGCTAACTGAGGAAGTATATTCATTCAGTTAAAAAAAAATTCCACTTAATGCTTATTTAAAATGTTTACAGGACATTTTTTTCATTTAGACTTACATTACATTAACTATTTGAACAAACACTGATTTATATAATGGTCACAAGAAATACATTTCATATAGGAAATGCTTATTCAGCACTAAATACGGTCAACTACAAATTCATAAACCGAAATGTTGCAAAACCAGTTCCTGTATCAATCAAATATGTGAAATTCACACAATGGAGACTCGTGAAGAATGTTTATCACCAAAGTGGTTTGGTAGTGACACAGATAAAACTCGGTTACTTGTGAGACCATGACTCAAAGCTTCCGCTGCTACAATGCTCAGCGTCCTCTTGTTCAGCCACCTGCCTGAATAAGAAAGAAACTGACAGCAGAGCTTCTAGACTTTTTACTACTTACAACAAAGGCGAGTTCTGACCTTTGATAGTAAATGTTTTCTCTCTTTGAGAAACTTCAGACTACATGTGGGACCTGGACCTGATGGTCAGTGCCCACTTCAAATAGATGCCGATGAGCGGAATGTTTTCACTGCCTTACCCTCAAAACAATAATGGAGGCTCTGTCACTGGTATCCAAATTGGCTATGATGATATAAAATTAATATTTTTTGGTGACCAAAAATCTTTATTTTTAAATATTTTTAATACTGTAAACATTTATCAAAAGAAAGTGAATATCACTTTTCATGCAAAAAATTATGCTTCATATGATTCTGAAATTATATGTGAAAAATTGTAACGAACAAAGGGTAACAGCCACCATTTTGGCTTGCTTATGATCAGTTTAGAGTACCAGCATCTACTTTATATGCTGTTAAAAAAAAAGAAATGCAACAGATACAATGTTGCGATTTAAACTGAAGTTTGCTGATCAGACAAGGGCAAACTGCCTGAAACTTTCACCTGGACATCAACTTCAAGTGCTGACCTGAATTGTACCCAGCAGATGATTCATGAGCACAGAAAAGTGACACTAGTCAAAACAAAATTTTTGACAATAACTCATGAAAGCTTCACAAGAATCCAGTGAAACTTACTCAACACAAAACTCACTGACTATGTTATTGAATGCCTATAAAAGAATGACACTCCTCAATCAATTCATCTGAAAATTCAATGCGCAAGTATGGTTCATCTCAGTACAGAACAATGACTCATCATCATTGGACATTTACAGACTGGACAGTCACAAAGTGTAGTGGCCAGACAATTTATGTGGTTAGAAGCACCATTAGTCGTCTTTGGAGACAATTTCAAGAAAATGGCTCAGTAGCAGACCGGCCACATAGTGGAAGACCCATAGTCACAACTCCTGCTGGAGACAGCTTCATATGGCTGCGTCACCTCAGGCAAGATGTGGCATCAACCAATATCCAACAGTTGTCTCTTGTACTGTGGGAAGAGTGAGCAGCCAACAACAGATCCAACGGCTAATTAGTTCCTTGTCAAGGAGATGTCGTTCTCTGATACAAGCCAGAGGAGGCCATACACCTTACTGAAACAGAGGCCTCAGTCACAAAGAATAAAAGTCCAAACCAAATTTAATGAACATCATTAATGTAATCTGTAATGTCTTTCAGTGTCAAGTTACTGCTAAATTATACCCATATTTATGGCAAAATTAGTGTGCTCTTTGCTATAAAATAGCTGTATGTTACTTATTCTCTAAGTAATTTCTGCATTCAAATCAGATTTACATTAGATTTGTATTATGGATATTTTATTTCATTTCATAACTTTCAGTTATGACATTCATTCATTCATTTGCATGTCCCTTGCGGAACTTTGCCTCCCAAACAGCACTCCTGTAGGCCTCTCGGTTGTGAGCAAGATGGCCTGCTGCTGTTGCATCCATTTCCAGATCGTCAACGATGTCTTGCAGCCATTTTCGTCTTGGTCTTGCTCTTTTTCTTTTTCCCATTATGTATCCTTCCAATACGGTCTTCTCTAAATTATCATGTCAGTTATGACAAGGATGATGGAATGCCATGCTCCCATGCTAACTGAGTTATCAGACCAGTAAAAGTAGTAACAAGTGTTGAAAATCAGAGATGTAAGATTTACTTATGTTTTCTGAAAGGAAGAATTCTGCCAGAGGAGACATGAGGTGGGTAAGGAGAAATGAGGTTCTCATGATGCAGTGGAGAGACAACAAGACTGCAACACTGATGTCAATTCACAAAACTGACGGACAGAGTTTAGTTAGAAGAAGAAATAATGTATAATGTAAATGGGGAGTTTAAAGAGCTATTTGTTACACATGCAGATCTTGCCAGAGATTATAATCAATACATCGGTGGGGTGGACAAAAGTGATCTTTTGATAAACCAGTGCTATGGGGAAGACAAATGTTAATGTTTTTTTTTCATTTTTTTAGACACTCCAAGGGTAAAGACATAAATTTTCATTCTGTGTTGGAGGAGCAAGAACCTAGACATAATACACTCAACACTCACGGAAAAAACATAAGTGTGCAGCACTATGTTAAGGAACATGTTCTTGGGTAAGTTGGCACACAGTTGCATGTGAGTATTGTTCACTTATACGAGCAGTTACAATTATATCACAATGTTTGACCTGTCACCAACCGAGCACATTTGGGATGAACTGGACTGCAGGTTGCGAAGACGACACAATTGTTCTGGAAACCGCCAAGAATTACCCCAAGCATTGCATGGAGAATGGAATAACATGCCTCAACATTTGATACAGCGTGTCACTGGTTTGATGAGAAGGAGATGTCAAGCAGTGATAACTGCCCAAGGAGAACACACTCTATATTGAAACCCTGGTTTTCTTTTCTTGGGGTGGTGAGCCACATTAGGTGAGTTTTTTTTTTTTTTCACTTTTTTGTGACATGTGACCGGCCTGAAAGTTGTCATTTTATCTGTTACTGGATAATCAAACAATGTGTGCCAAATTTTATTTCAATCATCACCTGAGCAAGTTCATGGTGCTTTTTAAAGCACTGTACACTTACTTTTTTCCCGTGAGTATACGTTTGGTCCAGACATTTTCAACAAGGCTTTGAGTATTCTTGAGGACAAATGTGTGGCCACGATCAATACAACATTACTGCAACCTGGCCTGCCTGCACCCAGTATGAGACGGACAGGAACGACTTCACGCAGATTACATACGAGAAAAGAACTACAATGTCAAAGAGCTGAGTGCATATGCCTCAGACAAGAAGCCACTTCTAAATCAAAATGAGAAAAGAACATACCAAATTATCATGGATCAGGTAGCAAAACAAGGTGGTATCATTTTTCTTGATGCTTCTGGGGGCATAGGGAAAATATTTTTAACTGATTTAATTCTAGCTTAAATCAGGGCCCAGGGAGAAGTTGCTCTTGCTATCGCTTCTTCAGGAATTGCAGCGACATTAATGGAAGAAGGGAGGACAGGCCGCACTTAAGTTAATGGAAGGAGGTAGTACAGCCCACACTTAAGTTAATGGAAGAGGAAGGACAGCCCACACTTAAGTTAATGGAAGGAGGGAGGACAGCCCGCACTTTAGTTAATGGAAGGAGGTAGTACAGCCCACACTTAAGTTAATGGAAGGAGGGAGTAAAGCCCACACTTAAGTTAATGAAAGGAGGGAGGACAGCCCCTACTTAAGTTAATTGAAGGAGGGTCTGCCAACTGGAACCACCACCACAGGAACTCTTGACTTGCACATCAGGAGATAAGTCGAGAGTCAAAGCATTTTCTTAGTAATATCAGAAAATACAACTCATGTTTCCAAATGACATCGTTCGGTGCCACATCAGTTGTTGAACAGCCCAGATTTCCATCGACATTCACTGTGCAAGGGCAGATTTACCATAAGGTGGGATCATTGCTTCTGCTGCAGATTAACCACCAAAATTTCTACAACTATATTTTACTGGTATGGGGAATGATCAATTTCAACAGGAGTCCATTGGTTCAGATTGAAGGAGGCTTGAATGCGCAATGATACGTCAATGAAATTCTTCAACCCCACGTCCTTCCATTTTTGGCGCGCTAAGGTCTATGTTTCAACAGGACAATGCCAGACCCCATTCTGCATGGTTCACTACACAGTTCCTGACCTCCAACAACATTCTCACCCTTCCTTGGCCATCCCTGTCTCCAGACATGAATCCGAATGAACACCTATGGGATGAGCTGCAAAGACGTGTTTGTGGCCGAAACGTTTCTCCAGCCAATCGCTGTGATCCGTGGCAGGCACTCCAGGAAGAGTGGGCACCAATCCCACAGACGCACAGGAGATGCCAGTCGCTGATTGATGCAAGTGGAGGCCACACACCATGCTAATTTGAGAACCCCTGGGACTAACAAATTCTTGTCACACAAAGACAAGAAACTGTTAAGTGAGCGTTTAAACCCTTAGGTATTATTGTGTGCATTTAAAAAATTGTATTCACTCAATTTAAAAACCTACAGAATATCAAAGTTATGGCTAAAATTGGGTCATCCATAGTTATGCATTTCTTTTTTTTTGGACAGTATATTCACCTGAGAGATGCTGTGGCAAATGACGGAAACAATGAAAACCTCAGTGCCTTGGTGATACTACCCAGCTACGTTTACAGGCAGTCCCAGACACATGCATGAATACACACAAGATGCTATGAGGTATGTGAGGACGTATGAGAGACTACCTGCAATCCGACTTGGACAGAGATCAAGGAGATGCTTAACAATGGTCAATTACCCAGTGAATGCCATGACTTGATTGTGAGAGTATTTAAACAGAAGCAGTTGAAACTGATGTTATAATAAGGCAGCTGTCAACACTTTGCAACCGTACAGAAACATCTTCCACTCTCAGAAACCAGCTAATAAATATGGCAAATGTCAATGTTAGTGGCAGAACAATTCGCAGGCATTTAAGAGAATCATTTTCAGGACAACCAGCAGTAAGAATACCTCTTACTCCAGCTCACTGGATACCACCTCTCTCTTTACATGTGTGTTGTGATCGGATGTGTTTATTTTAGCTCCTACATGTGGATTTTTACCAGTGTCATTTTATAAGACTGTGACATGAAATGGATACCACTGGATTTCACTTGTGTTTGTGCTTGTGGTGAAATATGTGAAATTTTAAAAATCCATATAGTTTGTTAAATATTTATCAAAATGTTAGAATAGTATATATAACATAAATAAGCTCTTTGTCCAATACTGGCCTAGCCTGTGACCACGTGGCTCACTGTAACTAGGTCATCGTGTGGCCCGGTGTGACTACAATGGCTGGCATAATGTATTGCATCATAAACTGACAATGTTATCTTGCAGTCGAGACGATTTAGAAGAAGCTAGCCAGACAAGACGACGGGATGGACTGCGGCCGGCGGTGGTAAAGAATTACTTCCTGAACAAAAGAAAGGCGGTAAACACCAAGCTCCATGGCTGCGACAAAGTCCCTGGCCTGACAATAATACAGACCAACGAGGGACAATGCTTGGTCGTTCTTGTCAGCAACACGCTGGATTATGAGTGCGTGAAACAAGCGTTCAGGGAGTACTACCACGGCCACATAGAAAAGAGGGCAGATAAAAAATGGTGCAAATGTGGAGGACTTTATAAAAACACCACTTGTAACTATCCACCTGTACCATACCAGAAATAAAATATTGGTTCAAGGCGGTGCTCATGATGTCGACTCTTGGCTGACAGATGACTTCAGTCGTATTCAAGATGAAGCTTTAAAACCTTTCCTGCGACTGTCAGGTACAGTGAAGCCATCTCTGTTATCTGTTGCCATGACACGATACTGTCGCCACTGATATCAATCAAGGCGCTACCACCACCAACGACATGCAAGAACAATTCGCCAGCAGCTACGAAGAACAAGACAACATTACAACCAATGTCGAAACAGTTACTACAACCTCCGACAGACACGATGATACTACCGCCACCACTGTCATTCTGATCAACTGTCCCTGTGCTGATCTTACGGACAAAGCCCTGTCAGATCAGTCAAGCACCTCAGCTGAACCCACTGACGTTCAAACAATGCCTGAACACTCCATCAGCAACAGTTTTGCTGATGTGGAAAACCGAGACGACAGTGAAGCTCCAGTGCTTGAGTTCTCTGCATCTAGTGTGGCTGATTCACCACATGTATCTCAGCAGCCTAGAGTTGTCGAGGAAAAATTAGCTACATTATGTACCCAGAACATACTTCAGGTAGTCAAAGACCTCGTCATAAACCTTATTACTGACATGGCAGTGGAGATTAAGCACTCACTCAAGCTGGAGAATGATAGTCTCAAGAGCTGAACTTACGTCACTGAGAGACGAAAATGCTAAAATGAGACTCATGATATCTGAATGGCAGAATGAGCCACGCAGCCACAGCAAGGAAGTGGTGACAGGTATTCAAGAAGTGATTGCCGACACAGATAATATAACTGTAAATTCACGCACAAGTGCACCAGATAACACAGAACACACGCCACAGCAAAGAGCTGCACAAGAGAAACACACCAGCACCACAACACCTATAAAGGTAGCACTTGAAAATTTAGCTTACCCTATTGATGTGCAGATAAGTAATAGGTTTCAAGCTTTACAAGATAGCCCCACTGTATATAACCATAAAGCAACAAGAACCCAAACAGAAATCTCAAACAAGACATCCACTCCTCAGTCACGGTCTCATAAACATCAACAAGAACAAGACACACAACAACACAGTAACAACATCAAAGAATATACAACACACTTGATAATTGGAGATTCCTTACTTAAAGGAATCTATGGTGAGCGCATGTCGGTTACCTCTAAAGACACTGTCTCAGTCATGCCAGTGCCTGGAGCTGGTATTATAAAACTGACGCAGACACTGAGACGACTTGACGTCGATCTGAGAGCGACGAGAACGACTGTACATGTTGGCATTAATGACAGCATGAACGGCCGGAGTCTTCGGCCCTCTGATATACAGGACTTGATATCCACCATCAAGAAAAAAATACCCTAACACTTCCATCAACATTTCATCCATCATTCCACGTTGTTCTGGTCCTGGACGTCGCATGGTGGATATAAACAAGAAAATACTAAAAACATTCTGTCTACAGAACACAGCAGTTTTTATAAACAACACGCCATGTTTTACTTCAGCCACAGGTGCTCCCAAAAAAGCCTTTACAGGGACCACATCCACATTAACAAGACTGGCAGCAGCATCCTTGCCAAAAATATCAAATATCCAGCAAGAACTGAGCAGAGCATAACAAAACACTCAAATAGCCAGAAACAGTTTAGACAGCCACCCACATCTCGTAGCTCCAGAAACACACACTCTACACCAACTACAAGACTCCAAGGACCCTCAGAAGCATCACCCTCTGCCTCTCTACCATTGCCCACTCCATCCACTGGCCCACTATAGGATTCCATGTTCCCGTCCCTGCCTACACAGCAAGCTCAACAAATTATACCAACACTTAGTACAGCGAACAACATGGAGACTCCTGCACAATCATCACTTAGGAATACCACAACAACTGTACAGGACACAAACACAAGAACCTCAAATCATTATCCATGGAACTTTCAGCTACAATATCTAATGCAGTTTAGTCCTGCAGCTCTGAGCCACGTGTATATGATGTCCCTACTACACAGTCAACACGCAACACCCACATACAGACACTAGATAGCTTGAAACTTCCAGCACTTTTTAACTTCTGTAGATAAATTTAACTGAACAAAAACAAAAAACCACAGAAGTTCTTACAGCAGAACAGACACTTCTTAATGCTAGCTTACAGTTAATATTGTCATCAAGTCTTTTACAATTTACATAACGTTCACTGCATTGTTGATTTTTGTACTTTTTTCCATTATTTGTCAGTATATTATAAACTTAGATTCATTATCTCTACTAGCTTAAACGTATACCTATAATTGTATGACTGAAGTCTGACTGTTGCACGAATAAGTCTGTCTGACTAGTTATTTTATTTTTACTGAAATATATTTCTAACATTGTTATAAAGTGACTCAGAAAATGGAGGAGTGGCAGCGACACGATGGCCTATGTGTTGGCCACTTAAATGTTTATCATTTGTTAGGAAAACTCCCTGAGGTTACACATATACTTCAACATTTTCATATTTTTTGTTTCTCTGAAAGCAGATTACATAAAAACATCAGACAATGATATACGAATAGATGGTTTTAATTTGATCAGGCGTGACCCAACTAGGAAGCTAGAGACATTTCTAACACAATTAAATTTTGTAGAAGAGAAGACCTAGAAACATCAGAGGTGGAACGTATTATGCTAGAAATCAAAATATCAAATCTCAGTCCAATTCTAATTAGTTTTATATACCGAAATCCAAATGCTTCAGCCGAGTGGCATGATCACTTTGCGACCATGATGGATGATGCTGTAACTTATAAATTCAAGGACATAATCATTCTAGGCGACTTCAATATAGATCTTAATCAGCCAAATCCTACATGGAAGAACATTTTAACATCTTACAACTTCTCCCAAATTGTTAACAAACCTACTAGAGTAACTGAATCATCATCAACACTAATAGATCATATTTATGTAGCTGATCCAGGAAACATTACTGAATGTGTCGCTGAGTGATCACTACCCGGTCTGCTGTATGTGGTCACATAAGGGGTATAAAATACCAAAACACAAACATACCAGCATCAAATATAGGAACTTTAAAAACTTTAACTTGGAATTATTTTTAACTGATCTAAAAGCTTCGCCTCTTACGTACGTTTTCAAGTTCACAAATCCAGATGAGGCTATCGAATACTGGATCAAGATATTTCGAAATATTTTTGACAAGCATGTCCCCATCAAAGAAATGAGAGTAAAACATGTAACAAAATCCCTGTGGATAACTCCCGATATATTGCAACTCATGAGGAAAAGGGATGAAGCTCACAAAAGCAGAAATTTCAGTAGCTATCGTTCACTTAGAAATAAGGTGCAGTATTTAATTAGGCAGGAAAAGAAAAATTACTTCAGAAATTTAGTGAAAGACAAAACTGATAGTAAATCAATCTGGAAAGCGATTAATACTCTTGTAAATAAAAGGAAGCAAACTGACCCACAAACACTTAATGGTGAACATACTTGCACTAACTTCAGTGAACATTTTAGGGAAGAAATTAGTATTCTAAAATCTTCATTACCGACCCCCTAATTGTAACCTGAGCATGTTGAAAACTTTCAGCGACAGTAAATGTGTAAAGCTAAAACAAATTAATATTCCTTTCCTCACAGTCGGTGAGGTTTATAACTACATCCTGTCCTTAAAGAACACTAACTCAGCAGGATGTGATGACATTAGTAACAAGATACTACGCTACGCTGCACCAGTTATCACAGACACACTAACATACTTATACAACTTGTGTATTGACAAACAATATTTCCCTGACACTTTTTTAAACTTGCCAAAGTTTTTCCTCTTTTTAAATCTGGACAGACTAGTGACCTCTCAAACTATATCCATTCTGTCATCACTATCTAAACCTCTTGAAAAGCATATACAAAAGTTAACACTGCTCCACATGTAAGAAAACAATCTACTAATAGACAGTCAGTCAGGTTTTAGACCAAATTACACCTGCCACACAGCATTAACTAAAATGACAGAAAGCTGGCTGTCTAATATAAATGATGACAAATTGTGTGGTGCTGTCTTTGTTGATTTTAAGAAAGCCTTCGATATGATTGATCATGAAATTCTTGCAAAAAAGCTGGAAGGCTATAGATTACACCCTGACCTAACAAAATGTATTACATCTTTTCTCTCAGGTAGAAAACAAGTAGTTTGCTTTAGAAACAAAATATCTGTATCGTCTGTGGTTGATACCGGTATTCCTCAAGGCTCCATTCTTGGTCCTCTTCTCTTTGTTATCTATATTAACGACCTACCACTACATTTAAAGCACTCTTCATGTGATCTTTTCGTTGACGACTGTACTGTTTACAATAGTGACTATGACATCAATAAACTACAGACAACGCTCCAAAATGATATAAAAAGTTTGATTAAATGGAGTAATAAAAATGGTATGTTGATAAACACCAACAAAACAAAATCCATGCTCATCACTACAAGACAGAAACTGCAGAATGCAACAAAAACTTCACTACAGCTTTGTGCTGGGACTAAGGCAATAGAAAATGTTCATGAACATAAAACCCTAGGACTCATCATTGATCAGCATTTAACTTGGAATTCTCACGTACATAACCTAACAAACTTGATTGCACAGAAAGTTTACCAATCAGCCAAAATTAAACACTTTATCGACAAAGACACAAGAAAAATATACTACATATCACATATACAAACACACTTAGATTACTGTTCCACAATCTGGGATGGATGCTCAGTCTCAAACACAAAAAGGCTCCACTCACTTCACAAGCGAGCATTAAATCTTATTTGTGACAAACACCCAGTACAGACTGTAGATCAACACAAACAACTCAAAATTCTACCCCTCAAAAACAGAATCATTTTTAACAAAGTTAAGTCTGTTCACAGAATTCTGTCGCACAATGCTCCGCCTTACTTGTGGTCACTGTTTACGTATAACACTAAACATAGCCAGCGTTTAAAAAACTGTCTTCTTCCTAAACCCAGGATTGATCTGTACAAGAAAAGCCTTGCATACTCTGCAGTACAGCTCTGGAACACCCTCCCTTACCATTTAAAATCCATTGGTAATACTTCATCCTTTAACTCAAACCTGTTTCATTATTTACTTGCTTGTAATTATATGCCTCCATAAAATAACCAGCACTCTCTCAACACGTGGCTCGTCAACCATCAAGTACTAAAATGACATAGAAAAGCAACTTGTTAGATATTGTTAGAAATTATTTTAATGTTTGTTAAAAAACATATGTTAGAAGAACTGTATTTACAATGTATTTTTGTTTATGTATATGTCTGTGTGTGTGTATGTGTGCGTGAGTGTTATTTTATTAGGTTAATTACTACTTCTCTTTTACTTTGAATGTAGTAGTTAAATCTTACACTCTTTTGATATGTTTTTTCCTAATTTAATTTGTATATTTGTACTAAATCAAGTGTGTGGGAAGAATGAAAGACGGAGTGGTGAAGGGCAGAATGTAAGACGGGCGTGCGTGCCCAATTCTTTACCCTTTAAAAATAAAGATTATTCATTCATTCATTCATTCATTCTTTCTCTGTCTCCTATTGTGAGGACGTGTTTTTTCCCCAGCTCCGAAATCTCGGATGTTCTCTGTGGCTCTACAAGGAAATGTGTAGTGAAACTTATATCAGTGTTTTCATTTTGTGATCATGATTACAATGAAATATGCATAAATTGTGTTTTTTCTTGGATAATTCCAGAAATATCGTTAAGTTGTATTCATCACTTATTAATCACCTATTTTCACTGTTTTTTTCACATGTGGTGAAGCATGACCTGGACTAGCTAATCTGTTGACTAAACAAGCGAGTGTCAGATAATGGACGCTGCAAATTATTGTTCCCCTGTTGTAAGTACCTATACGTAAGATGATAGTGTGTGAGGAAGAGGAACTAGGTGAGATTACAAGGCCGTGTAGTCGCTGTGATGGACTACAGTCCACGGTGACTAAAAACTAACACTTAATAAAAAGAAGGCCCTGGAGGCTAAACTCCAAGGGTGCATTAGCCAGCCAGGTGTGACAATAAAGAAGTCTAATGAGGGACAATGTGTTACCATCTCTTTTCACAATATTTTTCAATACAAGAGTATAAAGCAAGCCATGGATGAACGGTATCACACCCAAAATGAAAAACAGACAGATAAAGATGGTGCAAATGTAGAAAATATAATAAAAGCACAAGCCCTTACCACTCATTTATATCACACCAAAACAAAGTGTTGGTACAGGATACAGCGGAGGCTGTTAATTCCTGGTTGTCTGATGAGTTTAGTCTTTTGCAAGAATCAGTCACCAGGACAGAAATATTAGCTAAGGTGTATCATGCTCAAGACACTCTTCTAGCAGTACTTGACTGCCAGGACAACACACTTGATACACCAGAAGCTTGTCTAGAGAACATGGCTGGAGACCAGCTGAACAATCCTGACACCGAACATGTGGGAGTAGTCGTGTCAGAGTCGACATTTACACAAACTGATGACCACTCAGGGCAGCAAGTAACTCCCCTTGTGCTGAAATCACAAGATCCTGGTTTACCTACTACTACCATGTGCATCACAAACCGCAGTTGTCCAGAGTCACTTGATGATCGAAGTTCTCTGGAAACTTCAACTTCAAAAGGGCCATCAGTTCCTTTTAGCCAGGAAGTAATAAATGCTGTCAAGGAGTTGGTAAAGACCCTCATCAAAGACATGGCTGCTGAAATAAAATAGTCTCTCAGCAGCAAAAATGACAGTCTCAGGAAAGAAATCACGACTCTCAGAGAGGAAAATCATAGCATGAAATGTCTTATTGATTTGATGCAGTCAGAAACTCTCAGCCAAAATAACATTCAAGAAAAAAAGCGTCCAGAAAGTTTCTACAGTTGAAAGTGACCCAAATCAGGGGACAAAATCACAAGCTGAGCCACTGTCACCGAGCTCATCAAATAAATCCAGACAGGAACTTGAGCTTACGCCCAGACAGCACAGTAAAGAATCATAAGAACTGAAAGAAGTCAACACAATGTACCCTATCGATGTACACATTAGCAACAGGTTTTAAGTTTTGCAGGACAATTCAGCAACAGTCAACAGGTGCCTACATCACTAAAAACAGACATGGTTCACAAGCATTCCTCTCAGCAGCCTCCAAATTGAAATCACCACCAGCACCATCCCAGTCACCAGCACAACTTCCACTTCAAAGAAAACACTAATCATCTGGTGACTGGAGACTCCTTAATGAATGTAATATATGCTGACCGGTTGTCCATCTCAGTGGAGGACATAGCCTCAGTGATTCCGGTACCATGGGCTGATATCATGAAAATAATAGGAACACTGAGAAGCTTAACGCTGACCCAAAGATTATGAGGACAACAGTTCATAATGGCATCAATGACAGCATGAATAGTTTGACCCTCAGATCCTACGATCTTCATGTCCTGATATCGGCAATTAAAAAAAAAATTCCAAACACGTCAATCTTTATATCCTCAATCATACCTGCCTACTCCGGTGCTGGGTGTCGCTTGGCATACAACAACAGAATTCTCAGCACACTGTGCCAACAAAACAACTTTAGTTTCATCGACAACTCCCCGTTCTTCTCTTCAGAGTCTGGAGCTCCCAAGAAAAGACTATCGTGACCAGATCCACACCAACAAGATCATCTTCTTTCCAACAGACAACAGGTAGTTTGCCTCAAAAACTCTTAAGTCAAATTCATCTGTGGTTGATAATGGCGTTCCATAGGGATCTATTCATGCTCTCTTCTGTTTACCATCTACATCAGTGATCTTCCACTTCATTTAAAAAAATCATCTTGTGACCCCTCTGCTGATGACTGCACAGTTTACGCTAGTGACAATGACTATCAACCTTGAGTCAGCTCTTCAAATTGAAATAAACAGTCTTAACTGGAGCAACAACAGAATTCTAGTAAACACCAGCAAAACAAAGTCCATGCTCATTACAACAAGACAGAAAATAACAATTCCACCAACAACACTACAGCTCCATGCTGGAACTTCACAGATAGAGAATGTTAGTGAACATAAAACTCTAGACCTCATGACTGACCACCACCTCAGCTGGAATCATCATGTAGACAATCTAACCAAACTCACTGAACAAAAATTTTACCAATTTACTAAATTTAAACATTTTCTTGACATAGACACCAGAAAAATATACTACATATCACACATACAAACACCCTTAGACTACTGTTCCACAGTCTGGGATGGTTGTTCCAAATCAAACATGAAAAGACTTTACTCACTTTAAAAAAACGAGCAGTAAAGCTTATAGATGACAAACATGCAGCATGTATTACAAATAAGGACAAACATCTTGATATTCTACCCCTCAAGAAGAGATTTCTTTTCAACAAGGCCAAGTTAATTCATAAAATTCTATCGCACAATGCTCCATTCTATCTGTGGTCGTCGTTCAAATCCAACCCAAAACACACTCAACACTTAAGCAATTGTATTCTCCCAAAACCAAGGCTTGACATGCTTAAAAAAAGCTGCTCTTACTCAGCTGCCCACCATTGGAATGCTCTACCAATTCACGTAAAATTTGTAAGTAATATTTGTTCTTATAACTTTAAACTTTGTCAATATCTGTTTGATACAGACTATATGCCTCCCTAAGCATAATCTAAAGTAGTTTAAAGTAGGGGTTGAGTGTTGTGGGTTGAGTGTTGTAATTTTTTTTTTTTAATACTGCTTTTCTATAAATTTGTTAGTTTTGATTGAATATAAGAAAGCAAGTTTATTTCATGATGTTGCATAAATCAGAGTGTAGAGTGTATGGACATGAGATAAGTTAATTATTTATTTATGTAATCATTTAATGTGTCTTCATGATTATTATGCTCATTAACAAATGCTGAATGACTGACTGAGTGAAAGCTGTATGATGAAGGGCAGAATGTCAGACGGGCCTGTGTGCCCAATTATTAACCTTTTGAAAATAAAGTATGTTCGTTCATTCACTGCAGAGCTAGAGTTGCCTGGTGCTCATAGCACATCCGTTGGATGAGGTGCCAGGGGGTGAAAATCTTTTCATGGATGGATCCTGCTTCAGTATCTCTTTCAATGATGGCAGAATCCGTGTTTGGAGAAGGCCAGGGCAACGGTTCCACGACGCCTCTATCCAAGAGGTGGATCATTACAGAGAGGGATCAATCATGGTCTGGGGTAGCATCAGCAGACACGGCAGGACTCCCCTCCATGTCATTCATGGCACCCTAACCACTAAGTGATACCCGAATGAAATTCTGCAACCCACTGTCCAGCCTACCTTGCAAGCAATGGGTGCAGGGGCAATCCTACAAGACGATAACGCAAGACCACATTGGGGTCGTATCATAGAAGATTTTATTCAACAGCAAAGGATCATTAGAATCGATTAGCCAGCTTGACCACCCGATCTGTCGCCACTGAGCACATTTGGGATGTCCTAGGCAGACAGGTTTCGACACATCATTACCTTTTGATATCACCCAGCTGACCCTTTTCCTTCAACAAGAGTGGCAGGCCATATAGCAGTATTCGTGTAAAAACTGCTGGCTTCATAGTAAGGGCATTATTATGGGTTTTTCTTTTTCAATTTTCTCCTGTTGAGATCCTTCGAGAAGGTCACGTAGTCTGCAGAACCCGTGACAGGAAATTGTGGGGGCAAGACTGAGTGCGTGGAGTCAGTTTTTGGTTTGAACGTGTAACTGTGTGGACGTTTTTTTATCTGTGTGATGTATTCATGGAACATATGAATGTTATAGTTGTACTGCAGTTGTACGTATGAATGGACTGGCCACATGGCAGGGATAACCAGCCGGCAGTCGGATTTAATGCTATTGTTATCAACATTATCATCCTTCCATCAATAAACGTTCTAAGTCACCGTTGCCCAAGATTTACTTGACTATCTGTACTAGCTGTTGTCAACGTGAGGTTTTGAAGAGCCTGGATGAGAAGTATGTCTAGAACAGTGTGTAACTAATCCAGCAAGTGAGAGTGAGAGCTGGAATTCTGTGTATAACTAGTCCAGTAACCTCAACTCTTGAAGATCAAGATGAAAGTCTAACCTGTTATTCACGTGCGTAACATGATCACTACGATACGGCCTAAGTAAAGCCCTATTAATACACTGTACACACCAACAGTACAGACAGAGAGAACAAGACCACCAAAGATCTCTCTTACAGCCATTCCACAGAATGTCCTAACAACCCTGGTTAACTTGAGACAATGGTGCGTCAAACGTCTGGCAGCAAACAGTGGCCACGTGTGATATTAATATGTTTGTTTTTTGAAGAACACTCTTGTGAATTTTTGAATGAGGGGTGAGTGATTTTGCCAGCTTGCTGTATGTGTACTCCTATTCCGATTTGCAAATGAAATGATTGAATTTGTTCAGTTTTAAACGCTGTTTTCTTTGGTACTAATGGGTTGTTTGTTTGTCAGTTGATTTTGTTTTTGTAAGAATAGAAAAAAACCGGCCCTTAACTTTTGTTCAGTAGTATAAAAATCGACAAAAACTGGGTTGCACCATTTTCGCCACTGCTGTCAAAAATGTTTCAGTACACATTAATGTGCTATATTGAACCTGTCTTGTTATATGGAAGTGAATCATGGACAATAGGCAAGTCTGCACAAAAATCATTGGAAGCAGCAGAAATGTGGTTTATTCGAAAAATATTGCGAATCCCCTGGACAGCAAAAATAACTAATGAAGAATGTATGAGAAGAGCTGGAGAGACAAAAAAACCTTGTCAGAAAGATAAGAGAGAGACAATGTACTTTCATAGGACATGCAATGAGAAGAGGGGGCATTGAAAATATTATAACAACGGGAAAAATAGAAGGAAGAAGATCAAGAGGAAGACCAAGAGAAACGATACTGGACAGTCTGATGGGATGGTGTGAGAGGAGATCACCAACTGAACTGATGGCCTGCATGAAGGATCGGGTACTCTGGAGAAGCATAATAGCCAACGCCAGTCGGCATGGCACCTGATGATGATGATGACACATTAATGTGGAGTGGTGCAACTTTTAATTGAAATCGATTAAATATGTGTGCAAGTATGTTAAGAAAAGTAGTGATATGGCTGTTTTCAGCATAACCAATGACAGAACAAATGATAAGTGATGTGGTATCAGGAAGGTACATTAGCAGCAATGAGGCAGTTTGGCAAATCCTAAGATTTCCGATTCACAAAAGGCATCCTACTGTTAGTCACCTCAGTGTCCGTTTATAAAACGGTCAGAGAGTTTATTTCACAACAGAGGGCGCCCCTACAGTGGTTGATAAGCTACCAAACACGACCATAACAGCATTCTTTCAACTGTGTCAGCAGGATCCTTTCACAAGGACTTTGTTGTATCCTGAGATACCTCGATATTACATATGGAAGTGCACTGAGGAAAGTTTTCTTTAGAAGAAAAGTTGGTCAGCCCATCCCTGACGGATGGTAAGACAACACAAGATGGAAGATGTCAAAGTGTCAATCTGGACATCATCAACTTTTATCTTCAAAGAATTCAGTTTACAAGTAGAAAGAATTAATATCTAGGTTTTACAAATGATAAAAAAAAAATCAGTTTAGTCAAAGTAAAAAGACACTGAGCAAATACAGAATGTGAAGCAGAGAGACTGCACAGGATCAATTACATATTATAAACATTGGATCAATGTCATATCATAAATGTTTCATAAAGAAATTCTCAGACATTGGCAAGCCACAGACTGTGCTTATAAGAAAGAATATATGTTCAAATGGTCACAATCATATCAAACACTGGAACAAAAGTTACATAATTTAAAAATGTTAGCATATTCAGACACAAACAAAACCATGATATTGCATTGTGATGCATCAGATATTGTTATTAGTGCCTTTATCAACTAGCTAACTGGTGAAAGAGACCATGATATTGCATTGTGATGCATCAGATATTGTTATTAGTGCCTTTATCAACTAGCTAACTGGTGAAAGAGAGAATCTAGGTCAATCTGAGAAAAAAAAATACTTAACAGAGACTTATTTTCTACTGCACAAGGTGAGCAAGTGAAAGTAAAATGGCTACTGCCATGAAAGGAGTGTTATGCCATATATTTTAAGAAGTCGGGTGAGTGTCGGTAGAGGACTGATAATGAATAACATCATGAATGATGTCGCAAATGTGGGTTCTTCCAGCAGAGAGGATGTTGAGTTGGGGTCCATGTTAAGCTTGTCTTCTGTTAGACTCTCGGGTGAATATCATGACATTATCAGGAGTGTTTTAGACATTAACGGTCTCAGCAGCAAACTATTGTGTTTAGTGGACAGGTTAGTTAGTTCAGAGATAGCCCGCATGTGAATAATCCATATTTGAGTTCAAAGTCTGGTGCATGTCAGCATGACCTATTTAAGCATCTATGTTGCAGAGATATCAGCTTAATGTTTGAACTGTAAATTACTGGTAATTTGGTGACCCGTTTATGGTTTGATGTGAGCCTGAGCTATGTGAATTATAGATTTATGTGGATAGAGATTCTGAACCTGGTTGAACCTATGACTGATACTGTCTAACAATGACACCCCTTTTAGAGCTAAATGAATGACGATGATAGCAAGAACATTACATTCAGGAACTAGGTGACAGTGCAGTCAATGTACATGGTGTGATGTATAAGTGAGGGACTATGTACATATCAGAACTGCAGTCATTTTATTGGAAAGTACACATGTATGTCAAGGTCTGGACTGTAGTGAACCAGAGCGGAAAATTAAACAATTGTAACCATGTTACCAGTAGCCCGTTTCACTGAACTTGCTGTGAGTTGTCAAATGTGACTGCCCATAGTTCAGTCTGGGGAGCCAAATACCAACAGGGATTCTCTGGGGGTGGGGGGCGCCGATTCACTAACAAACCTGTGACGAAATCCCTCAATATTTCCTGGGGCAATACTCTACCACTACCACCAGAAGTGGTACACTACTACATTTGTATTACAGAAATCACTTTTTTCCCTTCTCTTAAATATCATAATAGGAACTGCCATAGACTTTATAATGAAAATAAGCTGTACAAGTAAAACCGGCATTGGTTGGGTACATGGGACCCAAACAGAAGATCTTGATTTTGCAGATGACATAACTCTTATCAGTGACAACGTGAAATCAATGCAGCAAAAAACAGATTCCCTGTCTTCTTTGGCTAGCAAAACAGGTCTTGAAATTAACAAAGACAAAACAAAAATAATGAAACTTCTCATTAATCAAGAAGGAAAAATATACGTAGAAGGAACAGCTGTTGATGAAGTAAACCAATTTGCATACCTTGGCAGCTACATAGACCAGGATGGTGACACCAGGAAGGAAGTTAGAATTCGAATTGCAAAAGCAGCATTGTCTTCAAAAATCTTGAGAACATATGGCATTCAAAAGTTACAAGCACAAAAACCAAGTTAAGATTATTCACTTCAAATGTGATATCCACTCTCATTTATGCAAGCGAAAGCTGGAAATCAGCTAAAGAAATATAGATAAGAAGTTGCTATTTTTTGAAAAAACATGTCTCAGGAAAATAGTATAAAGTGGAATGAATTCAAGAACAACGCAGAGATAAGACAGATGGGCAAACAACAACCTGCCTCATGGGGTGATCAGAAAAAGAAGATGGAAATATCTCATGTGATGAGAAGAAGTAATCAGAGAATACCAAAACAAGCTATCAAGTGGAGCACAATAGGCCGAAGAAAAAGAGGTCGACCACGTGAAACTCTAAAGAGGACATTGTTAAGAGAAGCCAGTTTAGTGGGCATAACATCCCTTGATGAAGTTGAAAGACTTGCCAAGAATAGGAAAACTTGGCAAATAACTATGCGAGCCCTATGTGGCATTTAACGGCATGGTAAGGATGTAAGATGTAAGAGTAATAAGTATCATAAAGAGGTCAAAATGTACTATAAAGAGATCAAAATGTACTATAAAGAGATCAAAATGTACTAAGTCTACAATTAAAAAGAAAACTTGATACAACGGTGTGATTCTGATGCCAGACTCTGATCTACGAATATTTTTGATACACCTAACAGTAACAGTTTCACCAGTACTGATGAAAAGCAAAAAAAGAAAGAAAATCATTTATCCGTCTCAGAAATGAATAATCTTTCAAGCAACATCTAGAAAAAAAAACATCAGAATCAGTCAATCATCAATCAATGGAGGTTCATTTGTTACATAAATAGCTTTTCTTACCATGAACTCTTGACTAGAATAATAAAAGTATGAAAAATATATGAATACTGTTTCAAACAAATTAGTATACACATAAAGGTGACACTACCTTATAACACATATTTATGACTGCAGTTTTTGCTGCCAATGGATATACAAGAATGCTTAGTATCATAAAGCTTAGTTTTTAAATTATTACCCAGTTTCTTAAAATAAAAAAAAATTGCAACATCTATTTTTAAATTCAAATCATTCCTTGATTCTTGCCATTACTGATGATGTTAATATTTTCAATAAAATTATTTTAAAGAATGGTCAGCCATGCAGAGATGCTTCATGATCCACCGATATCCCAACAGTATGTCTGATATCCCAATAGTACGATTTACCATAGGATGATTTTAAGGAAATATTTTTCAGGAGAGAAAAAAAAAGATCTTACACACACACAAAATTTTAAATCACAACCTTCATATGTTAGTAAAATATTCCTACAAAAGAAACTTCCATCTGTCCACTTCTTTAAAAAAAAAACTCAGTTTATTCTGTTACTAAAATACCCCCATTATTTTCTTTGGAGGCTGTCAAATTTAACATGGAATGTAAAAATGTTATACCAGGTAAATGTTTTCACAATATCATACTGTAATCAAGGGTTAATTTATCTATTCAAAGCATTTTATCACAAAAAGAAGAATCAAGGAGGAAAAAAAAATTTGTATAACAGACTACAGTGATACCTGACCTCTTAGGATCTCTGTTACAGATAAAAGTAGACAAGTTCTGGCAACTACCATATTTGGTTTAAAAAAAAATAAATTATCAATGAGACAGACAAGATAGTAGAGATGAGTTAATAAAAATAAGAGAGTCGAGATGAGTTAATAAAAATGACTACTATGTTTTTAACAGCTGAGAGTCACCTGTCTTTACAGGTTACCATTACAGAGTAAAAACTGCCACCTCTAATGGTCTTAAAATGTCACACACAAACGAATGTCCTCGCAGCTTTGGTAACCAGACAACAGAGCATATCCTAAAGACCTGTCCAACCCACTCAAACCTCAGGGCACAGATCTGGCCTAATGGAGAGGATCTGAAAGAAATGCTCATAAAAACAGAAGACTCTGTCAGGGCTGCAGATAGAGCAGGACCGACCCAAGAAGCAGCAGCAATGAACCAATGAGGGAAGATTTACATACTCATATTCTCTGCCTGACTTTTGCATTTTATAGTGACTACAAAGACTTCTATTGCTGTTGAAATACAGAAAAAAATGCAGTGACTATGGACTCAAATCAGGAAAAAAGAAAATTTTTTTTGTTGAAATTTTACAAAATCAAGTTGGCTCAACACTGGATATACTTTTATAGCTAAACTTCTGCTTACATGCAATACGGGTGTAATTATACAAAAAGTAAGCCGTTTCTAACTGACAACTAAAATTATTAAAAAAAAACAAAAAATATTCAGTTGTATAAAATCTGTGCTTATTACTTGTTAGAGAAATGATGAAGAGAGGAAAAGCACACACAAATTAATAAAATCTTTTTTCTTTCATGGTTTAAAAGTTCTAAAAAAAAAAAATCAGTTATTTTCAACATTATATACAATTAATAAAATTTCAATTACATTTCATGTAACCATGATACTTTTAAGACAAAAAAAAAAATTTAGCTGCAAAACGAACAAAAGTGAGATCTGAACTATAATCTCACTATGTAAAATTATATGGAACAAATTATTTACATACCTTGTTGCTTTCTTTAAAAAAAAAACATTTAAGATGAAACAAGTAAAAACCAGCTATCTGAACAACATTTAACTGTAATGTGATATCACCAACTGGACCATGTGGACAAAGATTTGGCCAAGCACAAGCAAGACAAATGTTCATGTATTCTCACCCCTTGAAATAAAACCACATTTCTAAGAAATGTACTGAAAAGAATTATTCAGCATTTTCAGCTTAAAATGACCTAGGACAAATGTCAAAGAAAACAAACATGCCAGTAATGTCAAAAATGACAGGAAAAATAAAAATTACAAAGAGAAAGAAATTCATAAATTAGCTTGTAACGTCTTCTCCATTTGTGGAGTATTAAACCCTGGACAACTAAACTTTTCACTACAAATGTTGCTAACATGTCAAAAATACAGTAGATCACTATTAAAGAAAATAATTTTTTAAAAAAACAAACCCTTAAACGCTCTCATTTGTGCTAGCAGTAAACAGAAAAAGGGCAACACAAAAAGTGTTCTGTCATGTGAACAAGCTCAGGTAAGGAAATTAGTATACCACAGAAACAGGTTACAACATCATCTATTTCCCTTACCCATCAGCAGTAAACTAAATTAAAAAAAAAAAACAAAACCTGTACAATGTAATTTTTTTCTCTAGGACCTGAAATTTCACAAAAGAGAAATACATCCCATTATCTGAAATCCTGCTAAAATGAAACCTCAGCTCTAACAAACGTACAATGAGAGCTGACCGGAGGATCTAACAGTTACCCTCAGATTCATGTTCTATTTTTAAAAAATGCATGGTATTTGATGAATTCAAGGGTCTGAGTGTTACTATTTGACCACAAAATGCTGCATCACTCCTCTCCACTGCTCCCCCCTTCCCCACAGAGTAATGAGAATTTATGACTGGAATGAAATGCGGTACTCATATTCTGAAGACTAAAAAAAAACCGTCTCATAATGAAGTCAACATCATCTACTTGGTGCCATTTTTCTTTGTCAAACTCTGTCCAAAAATAACTACTTACAGTATTCCTGAGCCAAATTCTGGGCAGACTTAAACCTGCTTGCGGTGCGTCAGATTTTTCTCATTACATGATCACGTTTTGATGACACTTTGTAAATCATCAGGCAAGGTTGACACAATATCTTCCAGCTGCTTCTGTAGTCGAGAGACACTTTCTTTGCCAACAATGCCATGATTGTGACTAGCAAAAGCCTGAAGTAACACATTTATGTCAAGGGTGAGTCACATGACAACCATGCTATTTATTACATCTTTTAAATACTCATCATTAAATAACAAAATTAGAGCCCACTGCAAAATAACAGTGCAGATCATCACAGAACTACAAATTGTTGCTCTCTGTGGTTAGTGACAGAATCCTAAAGCACAAGTGTGTCATGTCACATGTAGACTGCTTCGGGTTTTTGAAGATCTGAGGCAGACCACATAAACTTTCCAGCGCAATCTACCATGAGTATCACAGCAAGCCCTACCAAACAATATGCCTGTTAATTAGATAGATCTGACAGCTGTGCCTCCTCTTACATCTTACATCCTTCCTGTGCTGTTAAACGTCACATAAGGCTCGCATAGTTGTTTGCCAAGTTTTCCTTTTCTCTGCGAGTCTTTCAACCTCATCAAGGGATTTTATGCCCATTAAATTGGCTTCTCTTAACAATGTCCTCTTTAGAGTTTTACGCAGTCAATCTCTTTTTCTTCGGCCTGTTGTGCTCCACTTGATAGCTTGTTTTGGTATTCTGATTGTTTCTTCTCATCACATGGCCTACATATGTCCATTATTTTGTTTCTTCTCATCACATGGCCTACATACGTCCATTATTTTGTTTCTTCTCATCACATGGCCTACATACGTCCATTATTTTGTTTCTTCTCATCACATGACCTACATATGTCCATTATCTTTTTCTGATCACCCATGAGACAGGTTGTTGTTTGCTCATCTTTTTATCTCTGCGTTGTTCTTGAACAACCTCCTCTACAGCACAATTATCTTTTCCCCTCTAAGAATTAATAGCTACATCAGGAAACTAATCTCTACAACTTCATACAGGAACTAAAAAAAAAAAAAAACTATCCCAGTGAGAAGAAATGCATATACAGACTATAAATGGCAAAAAAAAAAAAAAAAAGAATGTAAGTTAACAGGCACATAAACATCCTTAAACCTGGCATAATGAGCTCAGATGATCATGTTGTATTCGCTCATGTAACATGTCCTTTCCAGAATGTTGTCCCTCTTACAGCCTCCCTGAATGCAATAGTCTTGCGCAAGTTGACTCTCATCTTGCAGTGGCACATTCAGACTTTCTGTGATGTTCTGAGTACAACTGCGGCGAGGTCGTCCCTTTCTATTCTGCAGGCACTATGACTTCTGCTATCAACCTCTCTAAACTATTGCGTCTCTTTATGTGGCAGAGGTATCTCAGTTTAATTTTTACGGTGTTAACGAGCCAGTTTTGTGCAACACCTAATCCTATCAATATCTATATTTCATTTTCGTTCCATCCACATTCTAAGTGCCCTTCTGTAACATTTCATTTCAAATGCTGTTATTCTCTTTTCTAGTGATTTGTCAAGTGTCCATGTTTCACACCCATATGCTGCCACTGAGACTACGTTAAGCTCTTAGAAAACACAACTGTTTTCCTGTTAGTACCTTGCCACACTCTTCATTTGTGTTAGTTTCTGTGATGCAACTGCAATTATTCTTTTGATTTCCACTGCACAGTCACTATTGGTGGTGAGCACTGAACCTAGATATTCAAATTTATTTGGTGGTTAGCACTGAACCTAGATAAATTTATTCACGTTGTATTAGGCTTGGCTTATTAAAACTGGTCAAAGCCTTATCTAATCTTAAATGTTTCAGCTTATGAGGACAATAATGATGTGATCCCTGTACTCCTGCTGTCTGCTGTCAACCCTTTGTTATACCTGCTATTCTAAGACTACTGATTCTGCATCACTTTCCATTCCTTTTCTTACAAGTTCACAAACTGTTTTCACTTTCTGCTGTCAACCCTGTGTTATTTGCATTTCTCAAATTACTCACTGCATCTCCATTTCCAATCTTCTAAAATTTTTAATGTCTTAGTTGTTCAAGATCTTGTATTTATAATATGCATTTCATGTTCCTACAGACATGTTTAAAAAATGAAAAGATTCCTTTCTAAAACTATCTACTTTAAAAAAAACTCACAAGTTTTTCCTTGATTTTCAAGACGAGGTCAACAATCTCCACTTCCTCTTTGTCAACAATCCACTCAGACAAATTCTAAAATTGAAAAGAGAAAAACTCAAATTTTGTTTAAAATGACAAGAACTGTTCAATACATCTAGCAACTGTCATACGAGATGGAAATTCATATGGAAGGCTGGGAGATGATGTCTATGCTGTTTACACTTTTCTAGCTGATTACACAGACCTTGTGCTGCCTGAAAAATTACAGCTTCTTATTTAATTTTCCCTGTTTAAAGAAACAGCAAATAAAAAGCAATGAAGCCATGCTGATATTTTTTTTTTCCCTTTCACTCTAAAAGAAACTTTACATACGTTGTCAATGGAATTTAGTCAAATCTATCTTACCTTCTTTACCCCTATCTGTATCTGGGGCACAGGCCATCAACAAGGGCTCTCCATTTTTTCCCATCCTCAGCTGTTTCTTCTATACATCTCTGGGTGCAGTCCATCTTTTTTTGGTTTCTTTTTCTGTTAGATGTTTCTAGGTCTTCCTTCTTCTTTCTTGGGGATTCCAGGTGACAGTCTGTGACTGGCTTACACAGTGTATGTATCTCCGTCTTATTTCTGTCACTGTGGGTTGGTTCGTTTTCTTCCACAGCTCTTCATTACTGACTGTATCTGGCTATCTAATCTGAAGGATCTTCAGGCAAGTGTTATAGGTCTGCAGTCTCACGATAAATCTGGCTGATGCTGTTCATGTTTCTGATCCATGCAACAGGACTGATGTAACGTCTGTATTAAATTCTAAGTTTTGTTGTTATGGATATTCCCTTGAGCTGATACTTCTCAAATTTAGTCAAAGATATAGAACTATTCTGACTCTTCTAGTCTTATTTTCCCTCATGAAATGTTCCACCGTGAATCTGATTCAGTATCTATTCTGGCAGCCAGCCATCTTAAAATTCTCCTTTTATCTGGTTTTCAATCATTTTTTTGTTTGCCAAATCCATTCTGAAAACAAATTTCAAATCATCGTGAAGTGAAATACACCTTAATCACCAAATTCTAAAATACATCTAAACACTTCCAGAAAACTGATCTTACATTTCATTACTACAAGACTGGACTTACAGCATTACTGAGGGCTTCCAAATGCAACAGCTGCAGTTTCTGGTTAACTTCCTTCTGTCTTTGGTAGTACCAGCCCTCAAAATTGGGAGAACGGAAGAATCGCCTGAAAAAAGGGGAAAAAGAAAATTCCAAAACATTTAACTGTAACAAACTGAAGTCAGTTTGAATACTGCAAGTCAATTTTAAAAAAATTTTTTAAAAGTATAAGAGACAAACTGTTTAAAGATGACTTCCCATCTGAAATAGGCAAAATAAAAAAATAGGGTGGAAAGTTTGCTTAATGCTTATAATTTTTATATAAAAAAAAAATCCTGAGGTTTATTAAAAAAAAACAAAAAAAAACCTACTGTTAAAGAAGTAAACCAGTTTGCATATCTCAGCAGCTACACAGACCAGGATGGTGACACCAGAAAGGAAGTTAGAATTTGAATTGCAAAAGCAGCATTGACCTTCAAGAATCTTGAGAACATATGGCATTCAAAAGTTATAAGCACAAAAACCAAGATAAGATTATTCAATTCAAGTGTAATATCCTCTGTCATTTATGCATGTGAAAGCTGAAAACAACTAAAGAAATAGACAATAAATTAGACTCTTTTGAAAACAAATGCCTCAGGAAAATACTCTGTATAAAGTGGAACGAATTAAAGAACAATGTGGAGATAAGACAGATAAGCAAACAACAACCTGTCTCATGGGTGATCAGAAAAAGAAGATGGACATATGTCGGTCATGTGCTGAGAAGAAACGACCAGAGAATCCTAAATAGAGCACAAAAGGACCAAAAAAAAAAGAGGTCGACCAGTGAAAGAGGACATTGTTAAAAGAGGTCAATTTAGTGGAAATAACATCCCTTGAGGTTGAAAAGCTCGCCGAAAACAGGAAATCTTGGCAAACTACCATGCGAACCCTATGTGACATTTAACGGCACAGGAAGGATGTAAGATGTTACCAAAGGGAATCTTGATATTTAAAAAAAAATTATTCTGACCAAGTTTATCATTCTACAAACTCCATGTCTGTCTATATGCAGTAACTGGTAAACTGTATTAAACATGTGCTAGATAAAATATGCCTTGGTTTAAGAAGCCATCCTGTGTATAATAAAATGTATACTTATTCACTAGAAGTAACATATCCTCTCTTCCTAAGAAACGTTGAACATGATAATGAAAGTGAAACACGAAATGTTACAACTTTATGCCCATATTCTTATACATCTCATACCAGAACAAAGGTTCAAAATCAGACTCCCAACATCACTGCATTCAGGACAGCCCCATATATGCTCTGCTGCTGCATCTGTCCACGGGTATGTTTGCCAATAGTTCCCATCAAGTGCTGGTTCTTTACAATGTGTTTTCTGCCACTCAACTCAGTTTTCCTATTAGTGCCCTTAATTTGTCCAAGCTCCAGCAACTGCTTCACAAATACACTGATCTTCCATTACAACTCTTCATTTTCCCTTCTTTCCAATATGGTCTTAGCAATGTTGCACTTGTCTGTTGTAGCCTGCCATTTGTTTTAGCCTGTTCAGCAAGTCTATCTGCCACTTCATTGTCTTGTACTCCCGCATGCCCTGGACAATATAGCCATGATAGCAATGTCACTGTTCTCTACAACAGAACAATTCTGGAATGAGTGTCCAATTTTGCTAACGCTTCATCACTTCAAATAGGTAAATTTCTTAACACAAATTTCATAGTTTAAAAAAATGATGAGGGATAAACTAACCTGTAAAGGGATTCCCAATCTCCTTTAATCCCCGATGTCAACTGTGGTCCAGAATGCTCCACGGTCTCCAAAAATTTGTCCATATCAAATGGTCGAAGTTTAGGCGGACCCTGTGGGGATCAGAAATCAGATTTATCAATAGCTCAAGTGTCAGATACATAATGAGAAAAATTCTTCAAATCTTATAATCAAGACCAGAAAATTGGTATATCTCAAACTTATGCAACATAACTGAGAAGGCTATGTTTGTATGCAGTCTGTTTATAAACAAAACAAACATGAAAACATTACTGAATATAGAACACTTTCAAATATAAATGCAAGTTCAACATTATCCAATAGCAATGTTATGACTTAAAAAAAAAATCTGTTTAAAAATCCATCAGATATATAAATACCCAGTTTGAGTATACAGTTCATATGATCTAAATCCTGCCTTATTATGAAAATGTAAGAAAAAAAACAACAACAATAAAAAAAACTTGTAGCCAAACTCTCACTCTAACATACCTTGTTTACTTGTAATTTCTGTTCATTTCCACACACCTTGAGAGGGGTGACTGGTAATATCTTTTAACAAAAAAGGAGGTCTAATGTAAATGGTACCTTACCTTATGAGGTGAGATATTCCGCTGCAGGGGCATCAAGCTTGCCACATATCGTTCCTAAGAGCAAAAGGAAAGAAAGAAAAAAGAAAGCATCAAAGTTGATGCTTGGGCAAGAGTGGGAAATAAAAGGCAAAGGACATGTGTTTGTGGACAACCCTTGCAGAAGCCCCATGTGCCTTGGGCACAAGTTCAGAGAGAGATACAAAATGACTTGCGTGACTATAATAAAAAATGTTAATATATTGTCATGCTAGGAACTTCTGGCCTAAGGACATTTTAACTGTTATCGCATCACTAATATCATTAAATTAGTATTTTTAAAAATTTGCTCATTATCACAAAAAGTCATTTTCAAAACCATGAATGTTTACTACAGGCATTTATATATAAAGTCTATTTGTATAGACTTCTTCTTCATTCGCACTGTCTGTCTATATCTGCAGTCCTGTCTCTTAGATAAATTTCACTGTTTTTTTAATTCATGTATGGAACCACAGAGCTTATCTTCTTTAGTGGTTTCACTGGGCCAGTAATTATTTCTCAGTGACTCGTAGTTGATGCAGTTCTGGAGGATATGTTCCACAGTTTGGGGCACCTGGGCACATGTACACAGACTAGTAGTACCAACCTTAAACTTTGTATACATATGACTTCGGAGTCTGCTGTGTCCTGTTCAGAGACGGAAGATGGTGACTTGTTCCTTTCTGTTTAGCATGTGATAGTCATCATGTGGTGGTGTTTGTGGCTTCCTGTAGGTTTTTATCATGCTTTTCTTCTGATTATAAGTGATTGGTATGTCTAGTTGCTCCATTTCAGTGCCCTCTTTGGCCAGCTTTCTCATTGCCTGGTATCCCACAGTGGGAGGGAATCCATTGCAAAGTGACTCCATGTTGTAAGCCAATTTTTGACAAGGCATCCTTAAGGTCTGGTATTTGTTGCACTGAAGAGCCTCCATTACTGATCTTGCATCTGTGAGAATTACTACAGGACATGTATCAATTCTGGAGTCTGATAGTTTTTCAACTGTAGCAATAATTGCCCTAACTTCTGCATCAAAGTTGTTGCAGTATTTACCAGTGGGTATGGAAATCTTGTCAATGGTGGTGTTTGGATATTCAATATATGCTCCTGCCCCTCCATTCTTTATGGCATTATGTGCAGATCCATCTGTATACACACGTATCCAGGTGTCACATGGATATTTGTCATCTAGAACACTAAGTGTGGCTGTTGATCTCACAAGACTGCTCTGCATCTCACCATTCTGCACACCTTTCACTTCAGTCTGAATAGATATTTGTGTATATTTGTATAGTGAAAACTAGTTTTACTGCTTCTTTCTCTTCTGAGTTCGAGTTCTGAGAGCAAAAAAGTTAAATATATGATGCATTGTAATCATAGCATTCATTATGTACATCCTATGAGTGTTTGTGGCTTAACTCTTGCATTAATATATAACACATATAAGAGAAAGGCCGCGGCCTAGTTTGACGAGTGGCTGGGCACTTGGTCTACTAATCCAGTGGTACTAGGCTCAAGTTCCAGATTGGAGATTTTTTCTGATACATACCAAAAAAAAAAAAAAAAAGGGAAGGCCCCAGAGTTCACCCAGTCTCTAAACTCTGGGTACCAAAGAAATCTGGGAAGTTAAATGCGCCAAGATGTGATACTGACAACACACTTTCATGTGCCGAAAGTCTTGGAAATATGCCCTAATGGAAATAGGGATGTTTTTTTTAACCTGTAAGAGAAAGAAGCAATAATATAATAATTATAAATTACACTTGTCTAAGAAATTAAAAGCTCAGCTATCTGCTTACTAGAGGAATCATAAAGCTCTGAGTGAGTTCCAACAGATGTCTTCTCAAAATAGCATTCTGGGCTTCAACTGGCCTCTTTAGTGCAGCACCCTTGAAACAGATTTATAACCATGAATAAATCAAAATGTAATAGATACAAACATAAAAAAGCAAAATTCACATATAAACATAGATAATGTATTTTCCGGGGCCGGCTAACGTAGTGGTTAGAGCACTCGTCTAGCAACCAAATGGTCGAGGGTTCGAATCCCCAGCTGAGCGGGATTTTTTTTTCCAACCAATACGGCCCCGAGGTCGACCCAGCCTCGTAAAATGGGTACCAGAGAAAATCTGGGAAGTAAAGGCAGCGAGGAAAGGAACTGGTCACCCTACCTCATACGCTGATGACCCAGCATAATGAGGTCTCTAACGCTTCACCCCCTACGGCATTTGCTATGGGACTATCTTTACTTTAATGTATTTTCCTGTAACTGCTAATTAAAATTCTTTCATGCCAAAACCATAGCTAAAATTCTGATTAACACAACTTTGGCCTTTGTGAACTCCCAGGACAGGTCCAAGAACCTAGCTTCTGAACAGACTCCACCAACATGGAGAACCATCAATAATGAGAGGCTGCTTTTTTTAAAAGCGTTATATAGAGATAGGCCATGATTTTGTCAGACAGTCTGCCAGCCCTCCAACACATTTCACTATCAAAGTAAAAAGCAAAATCTCTGCTCTTCTACAAGTTGGATGTCCTGTTAGAACATAAAGACACCACCAACATCAGTGACAGTCTCTTGCACAACTCACATGTATAATTCAATGGTTGCTAAACAAGCAACTGCTCACCTTCATCAGCCTCTTGAGTATCATCTTGTCCTTTGTAAGAAATGACTTATAACGTGTGTATACACCTGAGTGACAGAATTTTAAAAAAAAATGATTACTTCTCTTAAAAAAAAAAAAAAATAACAGAGTAAATTAAAGGAGAAGTAGACTAGGTCTGAATATTGCCAGTATAAAGTGATAAGTTATAAGCTACATGTCACAAATAAACATGTAGGTAAACTACATCCACAGTTATTTTGGGGCAGACACAGAATATCATCATCATCACCACCATCATCATCTTTCACTCCCTTGAGAGCATAGGCCACAGATAAAAGTTCTCCAGTCATCCTTGTTCTTGGAATTATTCTGCTTCCTTCCATGTGTATCCCTTGTCTCTGAGCGTTGTCATAATTTCTCTTCTCCAAGTAGAGCAGTAGACACATATGGTTGGTAGATAACATTATAACAGAGGCAAGAAGGACAGAGCACCAAAGCTCAGGATGAAAAAGGCTGGGACTAAAATGTAGCAATATGTGGACATGAACTTAATGTTAAGGTGCAGTAACAACTGGAAATAAAACATGAAATATATGTCACCATTTCCTTTACACTGAAGGTTATATGAGATGGAGCATCTATGGACATTCACTGATGAAAATAGTGGATAAGAGGTGGGGGGAAGAAAAAACTGAAGACATTATGAAACAGCTTATGCTGTACATTAAACCAGAAATAATCTACATATTTAAGTCATCTTTTTCATTTTTTTTTTAACAACTGTTCACACACCACTGGTCCACAACATTTAAACTTTCTTCAGTTCCATGCATGACACATAGAAAAGTAAACTTTAAAATTGTTGTTATTCACGGACTTAAAAAACAAAGTTTCAAATGTTAAAACAAAAACATCAACATGTGATAAATGAATTCATTCCTACATTTATGATGTCTACATTTAATCTACAAATGCTTTTTTATTTTTTCTCTATGTTCCAAGTCACACTTCATGATTATGATTGAGTTTAATGTATTTACTTTATGGGACAGAACAATGGGCAAAATACTTCATCATTCATGTTCTAATACATTAATAAAAACAAAATTCTAGAATTCACACAACATCAAAAGTTTTAACCAAATCTGTATATTAGGACAAACATTTCTCAATTTTTTTTTTTTTTTAAACCTGAGGCTACTTTTTTTTTATCTTATTTGGAAATGAAGGAAAAAAAAAATGTTACTTTAACATTGCAGTATATTTCTCACTGTACCCAAATTATGGCAACTACACTGCACATAAGGCGGAGGGAGCCTTTTTTTTTTATAATGGCTATAAATGATGCTTACTTCAGTTTGCACAATATAAACATTTCTCTATATTTCAAGTATTTTTAGTTTCTAACATAATGTAACAGAAAAGACTGGTATTTGCAAACAATTTAAAATATCTAATTTGTTCACATAAAGGTTTAAAAATAATTCAAAGCATTTGTCACACTTTTTAATATGGGAAAAAAAAAACAAACAGCAGGGTCAAACATTTAAAGTTGAAAGTGTTCTAAGTACAAGTGCGCTAAGTTTAAAACTACCAATACAAATTTAGAGGTTTATCTAGACAATCTTCAGAACTACCCTAAGTTCAGTTTATCTAGACTATCTTCAGAACTACCCCAGTTTATCTAGACAATCTTCAGAACTGCCCATAAGTTCACAGTTTATCTAGACAATCTTCAGAACTGCCCATAAGTTCACAGTTTATCTAGACTATCTTCAGAACTACCCCAGTTTATCTAGACAATCTTCAGAACTGCCCGTAAGTTCACAGTTTATCTAGACAACCTATAAAATCAGTGCCTGAGCATTTACTTTTTAATGTAGAAAATCTATAGAACTAATTCCTGTACATTTACAGTTTGCTTAGACTATAAACTAATAAAAGTTTACAGTTTATTTAGACAGTCCATAAACTACAAGTTTACACTTTGTTTAGACAATCTATAAACTACTACTAGTTTACCAGTTTACAATTTATCTAGACAGACTACAATACTTTTGCAAGAGAGTTTACTGTTTATCTAGACCAGTGGTTCCTAGTAGTGGACCACTTGTTAGTGGTTGGTAGCCAGGTTATTGATTTGGTGTTAAGTGATTTTCCTCTTATCCCCCTAAGGGAGGCTGGTGGTCTGCAACTTGTATGTAGTTGGAAAAGTGGTCCTGGGTGTAAAAACAAAATTCAAAATCACTATCTAGACAACCTATAATACTGCCTGCGAGTTTACAGTTTATCTGTAACTATTAATCAGAGACCAGCATCCTCATAATCCCATAGGTGCTCCACCTTCCATTCCAACACCCACTGAAGTGTGCACCTGTTACAGTTTATCACTTACAGTTTATCTAGACAACCTATAAAACTACTGCCTGCTTGTTTACATTTTATCTAGATGACCTATAAAACTACTGCATGCGAGTTTAATGTATCTGGACAACCTATAAAACTTGTGCACGAGACTTCAGACTACTGCAAGATAAATTTTTTTTAAAAATACAAGATGTAAATAAAAGTTCACCACAAAATGGGTCAAAAATGGATGGGGACAAACCTGGGTTTGAATCCAGTGTCTTCAGAGCTGCTGCCTTCTTTACCTTGTTTGCTAGCTTAGGTGAGCTACCTTCAAGAATACCATTATAAAATGACTCATTCTTTGCCGTTCAAATGGTACGGTAAAAACTTGTAGGAAAATGGACGCAGCAAAACTTAACCCTCTTGCATATAATGTAACCATAAAGAACAAAAAGAAGCTTTCATTCCAAAAAAAAGTAATTTAGCCAAATTTATGTGAATTTTTTTTAAAATGGCAACTTAAATGAAAATGAATTTATACATTATGTGGAGAAAAAAAAACCCCATCAAATGTAGAAACCCACAAATTTGTTACAACAACTAATAAAGAAAAAAAAGCTGAAAAAAAAAAACCTGAAGAGGTTTGGAGGAAAAAAAAAAGTCACACAAGTCCCATGAAAGACACAAGTCCTTTGATCAATATTTTGCAGTAAACAAAATAAGCAAAATTTTATACATGGACATGACATATAAGCTGTATTAATATAAAATATATCTTACTGGTTATATTATAATCAAATCAGCAGCAAAGCTAGCTCAGAAAAACTAAACCTAGCCATTCAAAGAACAAAATAATTTTTTAAAAATGAACAGTATCTACAGCACAGTGAAAAGTTTTAACACTTACAGCTTAGTGAAAAATTTCAGTGTCTATACAGAATACTGAAGTTTCAGCGTTTATAGCATAGTGCAAAATTTCAAAGTGCTGACAATACTCAAAACTTCTGATTTTGTATAATAAAAGATAAATTGAAAACTCACCTCAAAAGCAATATCGTTTGTGCACTTCTTATGTAATACGTTTAAATTACTGTTCTTAAAAGTGAGGAAGGGAAACAAAAGGCATTTGATAAAGCTTAAAAAAAAAAAAAAAAGCATTCCTTGCAGAACAAAATAACATTTACCAATAGATCCCATTTCACCAATCCGAATGATGTGTGGCCAGTGCTGCAACGTTTTGGCAAAAAATGGGTTTGTCACACCTAGGATTACAGGTGGCCTGAAAGTAAGATTATCTTACATAAAATGAAATGTCCAGTGCTGTGGCCAAGTCAAAATGTGACCTACAATTCAACAGCAATGATAAAAAAAAAGAGGTAAAATTCCCATTTCCATGCCATTAACTCTTCCCGTGCCACAGTAAGAAAAGCGGATGTTCAGTTACGTGCCAGAGTAAAAGCGCGGGTCTTGATATGTTAGGGGGTATAGTTGTAAAATGGAATGGAAAACAGTATTTACATGTACTTCTGTGTACTTATTATGTTTCAAAGTATAACTAAATGTATGAAAATTTCATAAATGCAGAGTTTTTTTAGGAAAAAAGAAGTAACGTGATGTTTTTAGATACTGACTGTGCCCAGCTCACCATCGGCGAGGTCTAGACACGCACTACTTACTATCTGAGATGTCTAGATCTACTTGTCAATCTCATATTCTATGTTGCATTCTCGATAAATTAATGTTTGAAATAACCTCCTAACTACTTCTTCAGTCGTCTAAATATGTTTAGATCTACTTGGGATACATTCAAGAGCAGTGGGGTGGTCACAGGCCATGTCCATACCCCTATACACATCAAAAATTGAAAATTTTCCATGTTTCTTGTCCATTTTCTCGCTTGGCATCGCTCGTAACTAGGCACTCTTTGACCATTTTGAAAAGTGTCACCGGAATCACGGACGAAATATGTACAATCTAAATGTTACACCGGTTGTTTTATTGAAACAAACCAATGATCGCTAGATCGACCATTGGTAAGCATCGGGAAACCAGAAGGGTTGATACAGCGACCAAAGGCATGGGAAGAGTTAAGGTATACTGAGGATACGATGTTAGGCCCATTATTTCCATGACAGCTGGCACATGAAAGTGTGATGTGATCATGTCTAGCCACATTTACCTTCCCAGATTTCTCTGGTATCCATTTTTTGAGGCTAGGCGGACTCTGGGGCCTTTTTCAGTGCCCAGAAAAAAAATTCTACTGTTGGGACTCGAACCCGGTACCATCAGATTAGTAAACTGTGCGAATTCAGCAACAAAGAAAGAAATTAAATGTATATAATTCAAGAAATATTCTAAACACGGGACAGTGCCATGAAAATTATTTACCTTAGTGCATCTGCTGTGGACTCAAACCTCATTAAAGGTGAAAAAAAATTTTTTTTTTTATCTCTTAACGCTTTTATAAGCCAGTAAAGCACTTGCAGTAACAAGTGTTCAGTGTTGACCTCTATGCCTCAACCTTCAGGCAAACATACTTTTCTTTTTCAGACACAGTTTCCCCAATTTATGACTGGACTGACTGTAGTTAAGCTCCCAACTCACTGTCTTTGCTAACCAGTCAGGACCTTGCTATTTTTGCTTTTTTTTTTTTTAAACCAAATTCAAGTCTTAAAAAAGAAAAAAATAACCCAAAGATGCTTTCATTTAAAACACAAAGAAATATAGGAAGACATGTTTCAGATTTTGAATTTCTGATGCTCTTTTGGGGGGAGGGGGGGGGGTGTCTCCAGGCACTCCTATGGATCATAGGTCTGTAAGCTGATTATTATTTCTTGTTCTTGGACTTTAACCACCATCTATTATGTGACACAGAATCTTGGAACATCTTAGCAATTCTGTCACACAAGACTGGTGTTATAAGTGATAAATTAGGCTACTTATGCTTTTATCATTGCAATAAAGGATTCCCCCTAAGCTATTGATCCTTTAAAAAAAAAAAAAAAAAGGTGCAATTTCCATTAAAATAAAATTGAAATTAAACATTCAAATTCATTCAACACAATAATATATAAGATACTACAGTAAGACTGTGTTCATCTGTATTGTTGAATTCCTAAAGACAAAAGAAAATTAACAAATCCCCCCCCCCAATGCAAATCTCCACACTATTATCAAGTGCAAAATAAAGCTATGTCTAAGAAACATTTAATGACTCATGGAAGAAGACATATCAAGACATGTGAAAATACCAAATTAGAAGAACAAAATGTGGTGCATCTCACTGTACAGCTAACTATCTAAATGAACTTACGGTGCCTGTGTTCGTGTTGTATATTCCTTGAATTCACTGTCATGAATTGTGAAGTATGGTCGGAAATCGCTGCAGAATTTGAGTGGAGCAATCATGCTGGGAAAGACAAGTATCCCAAAAAATATAAACAAATAATTCTATATTACTACACTAAGAAAATTTATTATATCTAGGGGTGGGTTGGAAGTGTGTGTGAAGAGAAGAAGATATCCATCATAAGAATTCAGGAAAAGATAGACATTACGTGATTTGTTATATTAAAAAAAAAAATACAGATAACCGATTCATAAATCTAACAGGAAACAAAAGAATAACCGATTCATAAATCTAACAGGAAACATCTATCATTTTATCTTCCACAAAGTTCTAAACATGACACAGAATTAGGTATTTTGATTTTGGATTTTTCCAATCCCTGGGATGTTTATCTCCTTACAGTCTATCAGTAATGAGATGTCTAGTTATAGCAAAGGTCATAAGAATGACATACACTGCCATCAGACCTCATTTTTTTTATTGCCAATATTTCATTCTTCTTCTTCAGTCTTCTGGGCCATTAAGGCTCACTGCTGCAGATAATAAAGTTCACCTCCATTCCCCTCAATTTCAATAGAACTTTCAGCAGAATAGATATTTCAACAGAACTTGTAAGTTTGTTTTTTTTCTAAAATCTATGCTCTGCCATTGTGCACACACTGTAATTTAATTTTTTTTAAAAAGTGAACAACAGAAATGTACTCAGAGTAGATAGCAAGTTAGTGGAGGAGGTCAACGAATTTGTATACCTTGGCAGTAGAGTAGTAGAAAATGGAGACAGCACAGAGGACATCAACAGCAGACTTACTAGAGCAAACCAGGCTTTTGCAGTGCTGCAGACTATATGGAAATAAAAAAAACTAAGCATAAATATGAAAATCAGAATATTTAAGAGTAATGTTCTAAGTGTACTACTCTATGGAAGTGAATGCTGGAAAATCACCAAAACCATAGAAAACAAATTGAATTCTTTCTATACTAAATGTTTACGAAGAATTAGAAAAATATTTTGGCCAAACACCATAAGAAATAACATCTTATTGGCAGAAATGCAGATGAAGCCACTGACAATTATTGAGGAAAGACGCTGGCGATGGTTGGGACATGTGCTCCGAATGACTGACAACTCACTACCAAAAATAGCACTAAGATGGACACCACAGGGGAACAGAAGTAAGGGTAGACCAAAAGAGACATGGAGAAGAACAACAGAAAGGATGTTGAGCAATAGAGGGCTCACCTGGACAAGAGCATAAAAAAAGGCGAAGGACAGGCATTTGTGGAAAACCCTTGCGGAAGCCCCATGTGCCCTGGGCACTTAAGGTTCAGAGAGAGAGAGAGAGAAAAAAAAATGGCAACACATCTGGGAATTGATTTTTCAGCACTTTGTCTCTCTTGCCACATTCTTCCTCATTTTCTTTATTTTAAATCTTTTAAATTTATTTCCCAAAATGTTGTCCATATAACTAATCACATAAAGAGAAAAACCACTTTTTATCACATGCTGACTCCAAATTCAATATATCCTCTATGCTAATAATAACCATCTTTTACAGTCTGCAACTCTGCCTGAACTTTTCATCTGCAAGTCTTTTTCTGTTTAAGCCCAACCAAAAATCCACTGCAAGTTTATTCCACAACGCAACTTTTCATTTTAATCTAGATTATCATGATAATCTAGAGAAAACCATCTTGGAAGGGTACATAACGGGAAAAAGAAAGAGAGGAAGACCAAGGTGAAGATGGCTGCAAGACATCGTTGATGATCTGCAAATAGATGCAGCAGAGAAAGAATAAATTTGAGAAAACTGAACCAAACTATCAGCAAATAATGTTAAGGCTAAAACAATAAGCTTGTCTGAAATCAGCAAGTTTATTTTAAACTAACACAAAAATGCCAGGGAATAACATTTGTGAATCTGATTAATACTGACTTTCTAGAAGATAATCCCACCTTGCTGTGCTGGGCAAGCTTGAGTTATGTCACTGAAGTTATGCCACCAGAAGAACCTCCTCCGCTATTCTGGTCAAGAAGGTAGATCTAACAAAAGGTGTCTGAGACACATGACCTATGATCTCACCTCTGGGTAAAGTGACAAACTATTACTACTTCAGCTTTCTGAGTCATTAATGCTCATTACTGCAGATGGATGCATCAGCAGCGGGCCATTTTGCTCACAACCGAGAGGCCTACAGGAGTGCTGTTAGGGAGGCAAAGTACCGCAAGGGACACGCAAATGAATGAATGAATGAACTGCAGATAAAGTTCACCTCCATTCCTCTCTATTCCCAGTCTTCTCTCTCAAGTTGGTGACACCAATTTCTTTTATACCCTCTTCTATGTTGTCTTTCCATCTCTGTCTTGGTCTACCCCTCTGTCTTGTTTCCCTTACCTCTTGTGCATACATCATTTTCATTTGTCTGTTCTCTTCTATTCTTTCTACATGGCCCAGCCAGCGTAGTCTGTTCAGTTTCAAGACATTTATAATTCATTGGGATTTAAATAAGCAGTTCAGTTCAATGTAAAGTGATAAACTATCCCATTTTATATTTTTAAAAAAAAAAAAGGTAACCCTGTCATGACTTAGAGGCACACAGGGATATTGTGTTAGTGCCCATATTTTCCTTGACCTGTCGGCACACTAGAAAGTGATATGGTCAGTATCATGCCTAGTCGCCTTCCTTCCCCAGCTCCAAAAGAATTCAGGTACCTATTTCTACAGCTAGGCAACTGGGAGTGCCTCTGGCCAGATATGAACCCCCAACTTTTGCCATGAGAGACTAGTGAACTAACCACTTCACCACTCAGATGCCCATATACTGAACAATCTTCATTTTAAGGACTTGTCCCTGGACTCAAAATACTTTGAAAGGATGTCTAAATGTACCCGATTTTAGAACATGTGCCTCATACTGTTCCACAATGAATGTTCAGAAATGCCCAGAATTTAAAAAATTATCTTAGTGGATATGTTGCCATTTTAAGGAAAATTCACTCTGTGGAGAAGTACAAGTAAGCCTGACTGACATTTTTGTAAATAAAGTTATCAACATAGAGCTCCACATTCCTTTCCTCCATTCTTAGACTATATTGCATTCGAACTTAGCATGAAAGGGAGGCGGAAAGAAAGAGAGAAAGGGAGGCGGAAAGAAAGAGAGAAAGTGAGAGAGCAAAAGAAAAAGAGAAAGAATGAGAGAGAGAAAGAAAAAAAGACAGAAAAACATTCTCATGTATACAATTAAAATATGTACATCGATGTTTGAAATAAACTATAACCATGACACATTACATAAAATGAAGGAATCATTACCTCTCCTATAAGCACAAGTTCCCATAAAAGCTGCACATGAGGTAATATACTAAGGAATGCACTGAAAAAAAAAACAACAAAGCACTGGAACATTTTACCAATCCACAAATTACATCACATTTTAACAGAAGAGCTATGACATTACTACTTAAAACTTGTGCAATTCTCAACACCAACAATACTGCTTTTTTCCTCTGTCCTTGATACTACTTTGAGCCACTGAGGCTCACAACCGCGGGCAAGACACTTCGTTCCTCTCTGTTCTTGATCTTTTCCTGCAACTTGTCTATTCCAAGAGCGTGTTATCTTCTAGGTCTTACCTCTCGGTCTGTCCATTTTCATCACTTCTGTATAAGCCATTTTTGCTTGTTTATCCTCCCTCATTTTCTCTAAATGCCCGAGCCACATCAGTTGTTTGTTTCCCCCCTACGCATTTGTTAAAAATGAATCACTTTGCTGCTCTTGCGATTGGTCGCTAAAAAAAAAAATACTTATCCAAGAAGATACAATTCAAAATCTGAACAATATTTATATTCTTTCAGTAATCTGTCATTCTAAACTAACTCAATGAAACCTTGTTTATACTGAATTTTTAACTCGGCGCCACCGACTTCAGCAACCCCGAGACTTTTTATTGGCTAGACACGCCGAAGCTGCGTCTATCATTTGCTAACCAAGTGCGCATACCTTGAAGGGCAGCTCCCTCCCAACAAATGCTCATCAGTTTAATAGTGTTAATACTGTTTACTCACACGTGGAAAACAATAAAGGCAGGAACAATGCGTCTACTGCTGGAACACGCACGCAATCTTGAGTCGATGTCAAAACAACCTCGGATAAGAAAATGTGCCTCTGGCAGGTCACGTGATCAGGGAAGAACGAAAACTATAATTTCTCGTGAAAAGTTATAAACCTAGATCAGGACAAATTACAGTCAATGTCAGCGGTTTCTTAAAGCACGTATGCAAATACACATATTATATGCTTCTGTTGCCAACAATACAACTGATATATAATACAGAGTACAAATGATAGCGACCAATTACAAAAAAAAAACCCCATCTTCGAGGTCTTTTGAAAGGAGTTTCCCCTCTCATGCCAGTGCATCCGGGAGATGCGTTAGTGTTCAGTTTTCCTTCACCTGTTGGCAAATGTGAGGGTGATGCAGTCAGCATCACACGTAGCCGCTTTTAATTCTTCAGCTTCATGGTGGACGAAAGGTTTGCGTCCGGTAGCTCACTATCACCATTATTCATGATACGAGTAAAACCCCATCGCAGGTAACTTTTGTTCTCGGCGTCGATATTATGGGAAAAGCTACATCCGCTTCTAATGGAGAGAGTATACTAGAGCTGGGCAAGAACCGAATTAGATTCTTTCGGTAAAAGCAAATACCCGGTTCCTACAAACATATATCGCATACCGAGCAGTGTTGCCGCTTAGAAAACAGACACCAATCCAGTCGTCAGTAATTACTGTTATAACGGTACAACCGCTTGCTGACGAGCAGAACGGCATCTGATGAAAAAAGACTTCTTTTGCAAGTCGCGACATCAAAACAATACCGCCATCGCGCCGTGTTCCTCCGCAGCTGTCCCTCCTTTCCCGATAAACATTAGAGCCTTTTCCCATTCAGTGTTAATATTTGAACCATTTTAAGCACAGTAGTCACATATTTCTGCACTAATGTATGCAGTTCATTAAACGTGCTGATTTTATTCGTTAACGTTGATGAGCATATTAGTGTACCCTCATGCGTGTACAACTGCTGTATGTTTTTTTTTCTTGAAGTACTGTTTCTAGATTTAATTCATTTGTTGTTGTGCGGTGTGTTTTACTGTGAACGTTATGTGTAAAATAACGACTCCCAGATCCAACAGCAATAATATGGAAAACCATGGGGGACATTGTCATTTGTCTTATATGCAGATCATCGCTTACATCTACCAAGGGCAGTAACCACAGGAACCAGTTCCATTAGTAGTTACTAAACAGGTACCCGAAAGAGTCGGTTAAAAAAAAAAGAGCCATGCCTTGCTCTATATTCTCGATTAGCTCCCCCGCTCTATACTCTCAATTAGCTCCCCCACTCTATACTCTCGATTAGCTCCCCTGCTCTATACCCTCGATTAGTTCCCCTGCTCTATACTCTCAATTAGCTCCTCCACTCTATACCCTCGATTAGTTCCCCTGTTCTATACTCTCGATTAGCTCCTCCACTCTATACCCTCGATTAGTTCCCCTGCTCTATACTCTCGATTAGCTCCTCCACTCTATACCCTCAATTAGTTCCCCTGCTCTATACCCTCGATTAGCTCCTCCACTCTATACCCTCAATTAGTTCCCCTGCTCTATACCCTTGATTAGTTCCCCTGCTCTATACTCTCGATTAGCTCCCCAGCTCTATACTCTCGATTAGCTCCCCCACTCTATACTCTCGATTAGCTCCCCAGCTCTATACTCTCGATTAGCTCCCCAGCTCTATAATCTCGATTAGCTCCCCAGCTCTATACTCTCGATTAGCTTGTTTCTCAAAACGCTGGGCTTTGTCTATCCAGCGATCAGGTTTACTCCCCCATTTGGCTTCCACTACACTGATGACTAGAGAAAGTCAGACCAATAACTTTTCTCCAGACTTTAATACAAAACTTTATTACAGCTAACGACCAAGTCATACAACTTATGTGTTGTCAGATCTGCAGATTACTGGTTCTCGAACTGCTGAATGGGGTTCATAAGACTTCACTATGGGGCAGGTCTATTTTTTGAGCTTATGAATACAGTAACATAAATGAACTTTCATTCCTATGTGAATCAATGCTCAGAGTGATATTTTGGCAAAATCTAAACACAATCATGGAATCTCCATGAAAAAGGGGGGGGGGGGGGGTCCTACAACACCTGGTTGAGGAGTCCTGAAGCAGATCGACTACACTAGAGATGGATAGAAGAAACGGCCCAGGATAGAAATAAGTGAAGAGCCCTCTTTTTATGGCATATGCTCCAGACAGAAGTAAAGAAGGCGAGGGAATATTTTTAAACTGTAAAGTAACTTTCTTCATGTTTCTTTTTACTGAAATCTCTCATTAACATTTATTCTGGTAAAGCATGGAAATTAATTCAAGCATGAAAGAGTTAATTTGAATTGAAGGCTGAAAGCTGTCAATTACAAAAAACGAAACATCTACACGGCTACTTTATATCATAAGATGTACAGTCCCTAGACAAGTTTTTTTATTTTTCTTTTCTGTGATGGGATTAGCTGTTGTAGAAAACAGGCTTGTTAGCACCAAAAAAATTTGAAAGCTTAGATACTTTTGGTACAGGGGTTTAGAGAGGTTGAAACTAGAAGGCACAGTACCTGGGAAACGAGAAAAGGGACAGTCTTGGTGAATGTGGACTCAGGACATCGTGGAAAGTTTGAAAATGTCCTGAGAGGCCGGTCAACTTGTGCAAGACCACACTACATTCAGGGAGGCAGTGAGAGGGATAAGGTTCTGGAAAGGACATGAAGTGAAGTGAAGCGAAGCCTTACCTATAAATGTCGACTTCATGTAACGATGGCAGGATTGTATGAGCTGGAATTGTGTGCTGCAGAAGTAGAGATAATCAAAAGTGATGGAATGCCATAACATAATATACTTTTTACATCAAGTATATATTCTAACAAAAAAATGCCACCAAGCTAAAAAAAAACAAAAAACAGCAGGTTGCAAATATTCCTGTTACGTTAGGTGGTTTAAAGATTTGTAACTCAAAAGCACAAATTTACAAATAGGAATTACTCAGGCTTGCACACGGCAAAGTGATTGAGCACTGTGTTGTAAGGTTATCCTCGAAAAAGAAAATCACTTTGATATGAGAGAATGAAAAGTAGTTAAAGAATGATCATGACTCAAAGCAGATACTCCAAGGGGGTGAGTAACTGCTTAGTTGTGAGAGGTCGACACTTTCCACTCAGCAATCTTGCATATATGTACAATGTCCTCTTGTTGTCAGGTTAGTCTCATCCTATTAGTCCATGATTCGAGTCACAGTCACTCTCTTACTATTTTTTCTTCTCTTGTGTCTTAAGTGCTTTGTATTTTTCAAGGCTAACCATGCAATACTATCCCTCCAGCACTTTACAACTACACATAGGAAACAAATGCTGCATTATTAAACTAGACCAATAATCCTTTAGGAGAACAAAAAGTTTCCCCAACCAACATTTGTACCCAATGAATTCAGTATTGATTAGTAAATCCTTGCGACATAAACCTGTTATAATTATTTCCTTTCTTGTATGTGTTTACAACATGTGTGAGTAAAACAGAAAGCATTTTACAAATCTACTCTCAATTTACTTCCTGTAAATATATGACAGCTTTCCAATATTGCAGAATATAAGGACACTTGTGGGTGTTTGCAGCAAAGTCTGACATGGTTGTTACATAAAGTTATATATGTTTGCATTCCTACAGTCCAGTTACACAATGCAGTCACTATCACTAAACACTCTTTGTATCATTTGATATCATTCTATTCTCTATTTTTCTTGAAAGATAGCAGCCCTTGCTCATTATTCTCATTTTGCTCTATGAGAACTTACTAAAACTGGTTTAGTAGGTTGACCTATTACAGTGTGTCTGTGTGTGTGTCAAAAAAGTTGTGCATGTTTTCAGAGTTTCTCTTAATAGCAAATTACTGTTAGATGATTAACAAGGAAAAATGAGAAGTTTCATTTTTAATAGAACAAACCTGGAACTCAGAGTAGAACTTTTTATGCTTTAAAAAATCTAAACTTTTATTTTTACCTCTTTCCTGCATGCTGTCAGTATTTTCACCAATGATTACTATTTTGTTAAATTTGATTATCCCATGCTTCCAAATATTGGCAAAACTAGATATAATATTTTCAACTCCATGACAAAATACAAATACAGAATATGCAGAAGAAGATTTGTTCACATAAAGCACAAATATGAAATGGCTTTAATTATATTTTTAAAAGCAAATAAATAAACTTGTGATTATGTCACACTACTAGAATTAAACAAGATATATGGTAAACATGAAACATATCAAGAAATGAAAGGGGAAAAAAAAACAAAACAAAACAAAGGTCATATGGAAGATATGCAAAAGTACTACAACAACAAAAACATAAAGCTGGATTTCATTCAAAATTGCTTGCCCTCTTACTCTGACTGTTGGCTATCTATAACTATATTCATTCATTCATTCATTTGCATGTCCCTTGCGGAACTTTGCCTCCCAAACAGCACTCCTGTAGGCCTCTCGGTTGTGAGCAAGATGGCCTGCTGCTGTTGCATCCATTTCCAGATCGTCAACGATGTCTTGCAGCCAGGTTATAACTATAACCATATTCATATTCCATATGATACTGTTTCCAGGTAATCTAACCATTTTATAAAGTGTGACATAAAATTATGACAAGTCTGCGTTTACTTTAAATTCAAATAAATTCGCATTTAAAAAAGTCATATTTCTAGTACTGAAAGAAAGTTTAGTTTTATTAGTAATTGTTAGTTTTTATATGCCGATTTTTTAAAAACCAACTGCTGTTAATGCCATTAGACAGTCAAATTATTGCTTCAAAATATGTAAAGCTTGCAAGAAAACTTTTAAAAAAAAATATGAGTAAGCCTGAGTTTAATCCTTAATGAATACAAGTGTACAGTTAACAGAAGCATGCTAATCACAACCCTCTTTTATATATCCTTACCATTTGCCCAGATTTGGGCTGTGTGGAGCCTATAAGCTTGTCAGACCTACAAGGCACTCGCACCTGATTCACCATGGAGTAAATGAGTAACCAAAAAAAAAAATAAATAAATAAATAAAATAAAATAAAAATAATACAGAAATTAAAATGGTAAACAAACTGAAAATAACACCTCCTCCTCAAAGCATGGTACCAGTCACAAGCAGCTGTGGGTTTGCCAGTGTTTCTCTGCAGATTTTAACCTTCCTCTATCCTGCAATAAGATGTCTTTAAAAATAACTTGGTCTGGTGTTCCTAATCCTGCGCCAAAGCTTTGTTGGATAAGTGGAGCGTGTCAAATCACATTTAATTATTAATTTGATGGTTTATTAAGCTCTTTTACCACTTCATTAACTGACCCATCTTTTATAAATTCCTCAGAGCACTCAGAATATGAGAAAGGTAGAAAAGTAATATCTAAATAACAGCAAAACTGTACAGAGTGTTCTCCCCCCCCCCAAAAAAAAAGAAAAACACACGCATACTCAAACTCCTACAAAAACAAAACAAAATTAAAACAGAGGAGATGTTAATAAAATAAAAATATTCCTCTGTGATAATCCAGAATATGAAAAGTATTTACCCTTAGATAAATTATAATTTAAAAAAAAAAATCGTGTAAGTCAATCTAATAACGAAATGCAGAGAAAATGATCCACACAATGTTCCACTGCATGCATGTGGCCCATGATCCACACAATTTTCCACTGCATGCATGTGCCCCCCCCCTACTCCCCAAAGGAGAATAAGACAAACACTAAACTTTCTTCTTCTTCTTCTTCGTTCGCATTGTCTGTCTATATCTGCGTCCTGTCTCTTGGATAAATTTCACTGTTTTTTGTAACTCATGTATGGAACCGCAGAGCTTATCTTCTTTAGTGGTTTCACTGGGCCAGTAATTATTTCTCAGTGTCTCGTAGTTGATGCAGTTCTGGAGGATATGTTCCACGGTTTGGGGCACCTGGGCACATGTACATAGATTAGTAGTACCAACCTTAAACTTTGTATACATATGACTTCGGAGTCGGCTGTGTCCTGTTCGGAGACGGAAGATGGTGACTTGTTCCTTTCTGTTTAGCATGTGATAGTCATCATGTGGTGGTGTTTGTGGCTTCCTGTAGGTTTTTATCATGCTTTTCTTCTGATTATAGGTGACTGGTATGTCTGGTTGCTCCATTTCAGTGCCCTCTTTGGCCAGATGGTCAGCTTTCTCATTGCCTGGTATCCCACAGTGGGAGGGAATCCATTGCAAAGTGACTCCATGCTGTAAGCCAATTTTTGACAAGGCATCCTTAAGGTCTGGTAGTTTGTTGCACTGAAGAGCCTCCAGTACTGATCTTGCATCTGTGAGAATTACTACAGGACATGTATCAATTCTGGAGTCTGATAGTTTTTCAACTGCAGCAATAATTGCCCTAACTTCTGTATCAAAGTTGTTGCAGTATTTACCAGTGGGTATGGAAATCTTGTCAATGGTGTTGTTTGGATATTCAATATATGCTCCTGCCCCTCCATTCTTTATGGCATTATGTGCAGATCCATCTGTATACACACGTATCCAGGTGTCACATGGATATTTGTCATCTAGAGCACTAAGTGTGGCTGTTGATCTTACAAGACTGCTCTGCATCTCACCATTCTGCACACCTTTCACTTCAGTCTGAATAGTTATTTGTGTATAATCTGCTTCTTTCCATGGTGTATGCTCTGGTACAGATGATAATGGAGTGACTACAGTTGGAAGGTCAGGTATCAGCTTACGCATACGCTTGGCCTGATGAATGAAGCTGCTTCTTTTAAGCCGTCCTAATGCCAAGTTATTGAATCTCTCCTTCAGGGGATGGCTTACAGAGCTAAGGAATTTTTCTCCCATGGTCATGACCTTTGTGTCTCTACGTTCCTTTAGCGCTTGAACACCAACTATTTTCTGCATTTCTACTATTGGTGTGGACCTCATGGCACCTGTGATAATCCGTAGTGACTGATTTTGAACCTTGTCTAGATTATGCAGCGTAGTGTTTGATGCTGTGCACCAAGATGTTGAGCCATATTCTAAATGTGGTAGAATACTTTGCTGATATACATTCTTGAGGATTCTTTCACTAGCTCCCCATGTAGTCCCACTCAATTTTCTTAATATGGCTAGTTTTCTTCTGGCTTTTGCTTCTGCACTGTTGATGTGTTGCTTCCAAGTCAGTTTTGAGTCAAGAGTCACTCCTAAGTAAGTGGGTTGGTTGTCCATCCTTAAGGGTATTTCATTTACAAAGATCTTACCTGCTTTCTGTTTAGATGAGAGGGTGAACAGAGTGGTGCTTGATTTCTCTGTGTTGATACTTACACACCATTTGTTTGTCCATGATGTCAAGATGTCTGCTGCTCTTTGGAGTCTCTGTGTAGCAACTGTCGCATATTCATCTGTACACCACATGACCAGATCATCTGCATACAGTGCTGCTTTGATTCCATAGGGAAGTTCCTTGACCAGGTCATTAATGAATACAAGGAATAGTGTAGGCGAAAGGACTCCTCCTTGTGGTACACCGTGTCGCAGAAGTACTTTCTGGCTTTTGTGTCCATCCATTACTACTCTAGCTCTTCTATTGTGTAAATAGGACTTTATCCAGTTGTACAGTCTTCCATTCACATTGCAGTTTCTTAGTTTCCACAACAGACCTTTTTTCCATACTTTATCAAAGGCTTTCTTCAGGTCTATCCACGCTGCTAGTACAAGGTTTTTCTCTTGGAATGCATCCTCAATCTCTTGAGAGAGATAGGTCACTTGATCTTCCGTACTGTAGTACTGCCTAAATCCTGCTTGTTGTGGAACGAGAAGGTTTTCACTTTCTAGGTACCATTTTAGCCTCAGGTCAATGATGCGTTCCATCGTTTTGCATAGGCAGCTAGTGAGACTGATTGGCCTGTAGCTGGAGGCAGTATCACTGTTTTTCCCTGGTTTTAGCAGTGGTACCATGCTTGCTTCCTTCCAGATTTGAGGTAACTTACCTGTGCTCCAGCACATATTGAAAATATCCAACAGCTTTCCCATTGCTGCCATTCCCAGGTTCTTGATCATTTCATTGGACACTCCATCTGGTCCTGGTGATTTCCTTGGTTTCAGTTTACTAACTGCTAGGTCTAACTCACTGCGTGTGATTGGTGCATCCATGACCTCCACTTTTCTGACTTGTTCCTCCTCTTTCTGTGGCTCGATGCGCACTGTACGCTCCTTCTCTGGATGGATATCAATGTTGCAGTCCTGTGCAAACATGCGAGCAAAGTGATCTGCTACCTGCTTACCTGTAAGAGTTTTCCCATCCTCTATTAGTGTAATCTTTGTACTTCTTCCAGTACTCTCATCATTTAACTGTTTGATTAGTTTCCACAGTTTCCTTCCATCCTTTTCAAAGTTTAGGGACTCTGTTTTCTCTCTCCAACTTTCCCGTCTGGCTTGCAGCTTTGCTCTCTGAAATTTGGCCTTAGAATGTTGGTAATTATTGTGGTGTTCTTGGCATGGTCTATTTTCTGCTTGCTTTCGAGCTGCTTCCACGTCATCATGGAGTTTTCCCAGCTCACTAGACCAGTATGGTTTATAGTCCCTGCGAGCTCCTCTGGGAATGGTTTCACGAGCGGCCTGAAGGATACAAGCATTGAATTCCTTCACTATGCTGTTAATATCCTTACCTTCTATGGACAGCTGTCCCACCAGGATACCTGTACGATGTCTGTACATTGTACACTAAACTTTAATAATGATGATTTTTTTTTTCAAAATTGTAAAATCAAAATTTGCTTTTAATTTCAACTTTTAATTCTGCATGTAACAAAATAACAAGTAAAATCATCCCACAGTTAGTAAAATCTGCTATAAGAGTGTTTATATAAACAAAATAATTTATGTTCTTTAGCTTTAACCTGTATGTTTATAATATGCCTGATTATAGTGTCAATAACTTTTGTGCAAGTTCCTTAAAAAAAAAAAAAAAAAGGTAAAGGTAATCCTGTCATGCCTTAGAGGCACATAGGGATATGGTGTTAGTGCCCATATTTTCCTTGACCTGTCAGCACACTAGAGGGTGATATAGTATCACGCCTGGCCACCTTTCCTTCCCCAACTCCAGAAGAAGTCGGGTACCCATTTCTACAGCTGGGTGACTGGGGGTGCCTCCGGCCGGATTCGAACCCCCGACCTTCGCCATGAGAGACCAGTGCACTAACCACTTTGCCACTCAGACACCCAGGGCCCTTAAGAGACCATCAAATCATTTCACCTTGAGTAAAAATTACAGATAACTAATGTAACATCTTGCTGAAAGATATTTTTCTCAGATTTCCAGCCCCTCTTTAATCCTGACACTTACATGAGTGATACCAGGTATAATATCCCCTCTCTATTCTCTCCCTACCCATAAAAATTCATGATTACCATACATTACTTCCATAATTATACAGCAGAAAATACAACAAACCATGTGACACAAGAAAGGAGAGGCAAAAGATCTGATCAGAAATCCTACAGACTGAACAAAACAGAGGAGATTGCCAGCCCCTAATGGCAAGGAACACAATAAATGATGAATGCACTAACAGACCTGAGAGTTAAAAAAAAAAAAAAAAAACACATCTTCCATTTCTGTCAAAAGATGAAACTTAAAGACCTTCATGTTTGTCTTGAAAGTCTGGCTGCTCCATCGTACAAAAGAAATCCTAAAGTAGCAATCATTTATTACTTTGCACCACACAGCTCTCGGGTCATGGTACCATGCTACTGAGCTTCATTTATGCCCCAAATCAGAATGCTCTGTTCAGATGCACCAACTAAACTGATACAAAATCAAATGACAACTTATGAATATATCTGCATAATTTCCCTCCAGCTACTTACATTCCATGACCACTTTTATCTCTTTTTTTTTTCATAAACAAGATAGACATAAATAATATTTAAAATTTGATTAAAGAAGGATATTCACAGAATTTACTGTTTACATTTCTGTTTGTAACTCTTAAAAATTTTATTAGAAGAGGATTTGTTAGTGTGCGTATACATAATATGTAATACATTGCTGAAAAAGCTGGTTCTGAATATTAAAATATTACTTTTACATCTTCAGTAAAAGTAGCACAGCTACAGAAAATACATAATAAGCTTAAGAGTAATTTCAAACTGACATACATATCCAAGAGAGAAAACAAAACCAAACAAACTAGACACCTACCACAGAACATCCAAACAAACAAAAAAAACCAACAGCAATAACAAGCAAAACACAGCCAAACAAACATGAACATTGTAGTGCACAAAAAAAAATTAAAAATTTAAAAATCTCAAATTCTGTAGAATCATGCATTTACTGATATAAGGAAGATATTATCAACATTTATATGAATGGTCCAGTTAATTTACTGGAAAGATTTAACTTTGCATTATACAGTTTATAATAATATTCAGGTTCTTCTCATTTTAATATCCAGATTTTATTAACAAAAACATGAAATATAAAGGAAATGTAAGGATAAGGGGGAAGGGGGGAATGTAAAATGTTTTCAGAGATGGATTTTTTAATACAGAGTATAGCATCTGTAGCTACAGATGAACGTATGAAGGGAAGTCGCCAAGTTAACTCGCAAATGCCTGTTACAAAAAAACTAAATGTGACAGTAATTTGAAAACTTTCAATTTTTGAACCTACATTATTCCCCTATTTCTCAACGTAATCACCACCAACACTGATTTCATTGGTGGATGCCGTCCTTGGTCTTCCTGGACAGTGATCATCCTCTAGACTGTCCCTTCCATGTTTTAATTGAGCTGCCAATTTCTTCACTGTGCTGTAAGAAGGGGGACTCTCCTAGAGTATCTACCATATCCTCATGGATCTCCTTCGATGATAAGCCCTTGATACAGAGGTAGCGAATGACTGCTGGATGAAAAATTTTATCCATTTTCTCAACTTCTGCCACCCCTTACCACTTCAGTAGCCCGTAAAAAAAAAAATTGGTTACAGTCAATTTCTTGAAACTTGGTGTTTAATCTTACATTAACCTGATCTACAAATGCACCTAATATCAACTGTGTGTTTCAAGTATTTGTATCTTATGCCGAGAACTTATCAATCAACCCTCGCAGCAGAGAATATGATGAACCACTGTAAATGGCTTCCTAAAGCTTTCTTCAAAGCAACAATAAAAAATAATCCGGCTAGTAGTAGTGGCTGCAGAAAAGACTGATACTGTTTACGGAGATATTTTTTTCTTGTTGCCAAAACAGGCAGAAGTAACATTTGCTAGGTAAAGGACTGAGGTATCACCTTTCGAACAAACTCAAGATTGGCCCAACTGACATGTGCATATGTGGCACTGGTAACATGATGAGTTATCGTATTCTGCAGGAGTGCCCAATATATGAAATGAGGTGAAAAAGATGTGGTCATATCAGTTCAAAAGAAGCTTTATGAGGCTGTAAACCACCCTTAGCTGACCACAGATTACCTCAGAAGTACATCAGTTAATGTCTGAGAATTATCGAAGAAGATACTGTGAAAAGGAATTTTCCACACATTTAAAAAAAAAAAAAAAAAGGTAGCCCAGTTTAACGTACCATTATACAGATCTCTTCAAAAATTACATTTAGAGATTCTGGAAAAGTTAAAATCTTGCATGGGTTACACATCCCATTAAAGAGAGAAAATATGTAAACAACTGGTCAGAACACTGGACCATGTAAAAGGACAAAAACTGCTTTATAAATAATAAATAATTATTCAACTTAGTGTTAATCAGGTATTATTTTTTTTAAAATTATGTTGTTCCAATTTGTTTTTACCCAATTAACATGCATAACTAAACACTAAATTACACACACAAGCAAAAGTGACCAGAAAGTACTTAAGTAATTTGTGGACCACCTGTAACCAGAACAAAACAAAACCTCCAATATGAAAAACAAGCTGAGAAGTGAAGAAAGGAAGATAACATACCTGCAGGACAGTACCCATTATGGGTAAGTTGAGAGTTTCTCCTGGCACAGGTACTGGCCACTGGTCAATATCATGACAAGCTGAGGAAAGACCAACATGGCAATGGCTGATAAATTTTCTGGTTGAAACTTATATATATTTTCTTGTCGAAACTTATATAAATTTTCTTGTAGAAACTTATTATGAAAACAAACTGTTAGTCTGAAGGAGGGAGGAAATGGCATGCTTATCTCATATTTTTTTTTTGGTGCCGCCTGCCGCTGCTATTGCTGAAAGTGAGTCACAGGTGAAATCTTATTTTCCCTTCATTAGCTTTTAAAATATGGTCAGACATAATGCTGACCACATCATCCTGTTGTATGCTGACAGGTCAAGGAAAATAGACCCCTGTGTATACTTTACTCCTTGACGTTCAAGAAAAAAAATAACATAAATGCAACCAAAAAAAGAAAAATAAAGAATTTTGCATATAACATTCCCCGACTATGAAATTCTAGAACGAAATTTCAATTATTCACAACAATAAAATAAAACTGTTACAAAATGCATCTGACAATAACAAAACAACACTGTCACCCAATGTAGCCACAAAAATGCTAAGAAATGATAACATTCATATTTCATCAAGAACAATACAGGACATACCTGCTTCTAGACTAGGTTCCCCGTTGTCGAAGTATTCAGGAGCTATAATACTGATGACCTGATTGAATAAGGCTACACAAGGCAGTTTCGTGATAAGCACCACTGACTGAAGAAAATAAAATATACAAGACAAGGAATGATGCAATCACCCACACCATATATCATCAGAAACATGTAACTAGCATAAAAATAATGTGGCACGGATGCTAATTAGACGACACCTGAAATTTCATCATTGTCAATCCTCATCATGACCAGAGATAAATAAGTTAAAAACTCTTCAACTGACTTACTTTTGGATATTTTTATCTTCTCTAATGTCTTTTTCTTTAGTCACGGATTTCTACAAGTTAGGTATGTACACTTTAAAACTGCCACTCTCTCTCCATACATTTAAAGCTGTCATTCTTTTTTCTTGTAATGTAACGGAGCCCTACCATGCCCTAGATGCACCCATGGGCCTGTTTTCCTATAGAGGTGTATGGTTTCATTTTATAAAAACAGAATGTGAGGAAAGTGGACAGAAACAAGAATGGCAGAAAGTAAGATGAGCATGTATAAAAGAAGAATATACAACCATCCATAATTTCCTCAAATGCCTTTTTCAAGAATCACATACAAAAACACGATAATAAAAACACAAAACAGATGAAAAAACAGATGAAAAAATAGATGAAACACTTTTCCTCAGCTTCAAAAGGAGTCAAGTAACCAATTCTACAGCTAACTACCAATCTCACCAATGAAAGACAAGTGCACTAACATACCCATCCTTTTAACAGTTCATTTCTTTCTTGGTCATCTTTTATTTTTCATGAGTATCATGTATCCAATCCAGCTTTATCTCCCTTTTTTGATCAGATGCATTTCATTTATTTTTGTTATGTTAATGGATTTTCATGTTTCTTTTCTCTCACTTTGCTCCAAATATTCCTCTTAATACTCTACCACCAAAACTTATGAGGATGCTTGCTATCTTCTTTTTACTTTTCCACGTATATAATGCTCACTGCAGAACTATTCTAACTTTATTCACTCATTCGTTATGTGTCACATTAATATGCTCTAACAATCATGCAAGCCAGTATTTTTTTTTAATGGTGCTTGATATTTCTTTTCAGATTATTTGCTTTTCTTATCTTTAGCCACCTGCTGAGTCCATTTCAGAAAATTTTCTATGCCTCCCTTTCCTTCTTTTTTTTTTTTTTTCTTTTGTAGCGACTGTCATGATTACATTTGTCCTTTCATGAACTGCATGCAGAATTTTGAGTCATTTTCTTTATGACTGTAATAAGTTTTCAATGTTAACCAGCTTCTCTAAGAACTGACTTTACTCATATGTATTAACCAATTTTTTTCATATCTGCGGGTATGCGTGTATATGGAAATATAATTTAATACTTAAATCATGTTCTCAAAGCATCCCAAACCACACAGATTTCTTTTCACACAAACTCTTAACACATTAAAGAACACATCAAATTTGTTTCCCATAACATTTTGCAGCTCACTTTTTGAAAATATCCTCTCCGTATAGATCTGTCTTTTGTCTGTCTGAAGTAAACAAAGCCATAGTAGTGAGCCTCATCACACTGCAAAACAAGATATCAAATAGTGTTGCCTGAAATCAATTAATGCACAATTTATACAAAATTCAAACAAGCAAACAAAATGTTGAATGAAAAGAAAAAAAAATTATTCTCTTTATTTATAATGCATAAATGCTGTCTTCAAAAAGTGTGATTCTGATATTGCTGTAGGCTGGGCATACAGGTGGTGGTCACATTATGATGACTCAGCATAACTACAAGCTCTCAAGCCACATAAAACTTTACATGGCTTAAGAGCGCAATGTCAAATTTATAGCATGTTCCACTACAGTGTAAGAAAAACTTCCTTTAGTCGCCTCTTCTGACTTCGCCAGAAGGAGGTAGTGGATCTTTTTATTCTCTCTGGAATGTTGTGATGATTCCAAGAATCACACAGGAACATAAACTACATGGTAGATCATGCACCGAGTATGAAATATAAAAATCTATCCATTATTAACATGAAGCAAAACTGCATCTGAACAAAGCTGGTGGAAAAGAAATGGCAACTAAGTATCAAGGCAAATCATCAAGTGAAGCCTGTTTATAAATGAACAGGATCAGGTAAAGCAATTAATTTACATTAATCTTAAATAAGTGGTTCCCAACTTTTTTTTTTAAGACCTCTAAACCAGTAAATGCACAGCAATGTATTACTGCTGTTTCACTAATCAGTGATCACACTAGGAATTTTTTAAACCAGCACAATCATCATTCATTTCACATGAAGTACTTTCCGAAATACCAGTTTTTTTCAATACAACATTCGGTACCTTATACTCTTTTTGTAATATAAAATTAAACACATAGTTTACAAAATTACTGGGAATTAAATTTTTTTCTCACCTTATTTACAGCGAGAGTTAATCTTTTTAAAAGGTGCTCACATGCTAAACCAAAGTCAAAACTGGGATTCTTCACCGTGCAATTTGAGCACTGTCAGTCTGCTGGCCTGATTATCCTCCAACCAATTTCACTGGTTGTAGTTTACTGGGGGTTTTTTTTTACAATATAAACTGGTTACGGTAACTGATAATCTCCAAAAGTTTTGGTTTTTCTCTTCTTTAATCACTAATTTACTGGCAGCTGCTCGTAAACACAATCAGTGACTAATGTATTAAGAATGATGACATACAATATTACATTGAGAAACTACAATACTACAAAAGGCAAGGGGAAAAACACTGAGACAAGAAACAACCATGTTAGAGATACCTGTAGAGCTACTGGACAATCCTTATTGTATTGACTATGAGCTCTCATTAACGGTTTCCTGCCAGGACACTGTCGTATCCTGAAGTGAAACTGTGTATCTCCCATACACCCTTTAAATGGTAAAAAAAAAAAAAACAGTTTATAATCATTTTTTTAACATTAAAAGAAAACTAAGTGGTCACATTTACCACTTGATATTCCAGAAATATCAATGAATCCCCCAATAATAAGAATCATATGATCTAAGTTTTAAAAAAAAAACCAAAACAATGTATGTTTTGTAATCATGATGTCTTCTCCATCGATCATTCTCAGGTGTCAATTTATATACTTCTAAAGCAATCAGTGGTCAGTTGGGGCTGACGTACATCCCTATATAGCTTCTAATTATGTTGTAATAACGATAACAACAGTAAGTAGCTAAGAACCAAATCACTCTGCATGTTAGTACAAAACTGTAAAAATAGTTTTCTGATACTCTTATACAATATAATTCTGACAAAGCCCCTGGTAAATATGTTATATTCCATTATTACTAAATGACTTCATCTAAAAAAAAAAAAAAAAGATTTTACTATTCTCACCTGAATTTGAATCAGGAAATGAAAGGTAGCAAATGCTCATTTTCTGCAGAAAGGAAAGATGAAGAAGTCTGCATCAGAAATATTTAAGATAAAATCTAACATATATGATCTGCAATCCGAATTAAACTAGCATTAATTTATGCTTTATACGCTGGGTTCATTTTACATTACAATATGTGCACCACTTAACTGATATTGTTACAGGGGTGACAATCCTACAGATATTTTAGATTTTCTCAATACCTCAAAAAATGTTGCTTGTATGCCACTTTTGGCACCCAGTGGCATGCAAACAATTTTTTTTTTTTTTTGGGTACTGAGAAAATCTAAAAATTCCATTCTTCAAAACACAGTAACATTCTTAAAAAGAAAAAAAAAGGTTTCAAATCCTTCCTAATATGTCACCTTTTCCTCAATGATTATATTAAACATGCACACTACAGACTATTAGTCCCATGGAAACAACCATTTCTGAAATACAGAGTGTATTAAAAAACATTTTTAAAAAAAAAAGTTTGTTTAAATGCTTGTAATCCATAAATAATTTGAAGCAGCATGTTCTTATTTAGCATATTAAGTAACATATTCATAATGTTCACATGCAGTATGTCTGTAGAAAACAAAGTTATGTTAACTATAAGCATTTAAAGAGTCTGGGTGTTTCTGGGACAACCTGTATAAAGTATATTATATTCAATACAGAAAAGACTTTAATGGCCAATGTCAAAGTAATTCTTCCTCCCTGCCTGTGGCAGAAGTCCTTAATTATCCATCTGTCTTACTTTGAACTAAACTAGCATTTTTAGAAACTTCTTTTACAGCCATATTTTTTTTACCATGCTAACTTAGCACAAATAATTACAGTAAATTAGGGTAAACATTAGTGAATCAAATTATTCTACTATCAAAATACAGAAAATAATGAGATAATAAGGTAGTTTCTAGCATTTTTATTTCACAAGCAATCAGCGCAAGCATTTTCCATTCACTTCTGATGGTCTTCTACTATACCTAATTCTGTTTTTATCTAAACATTTTTTGTTGGATGCCTTTGCAATGTTTACTACATTTTTCTTACTTCCCCTGCATGTTTAAGTAATTTATAATCCTCATTCAATCTAAGATTAATAACAGAGAAATGCAGAGAGTTTAATGTGAATCTATATTTATCCTACTCAAAGGCATTTGATTGTGTACAGCACCAGAAACTCTGGCAAATAATGGAAAAAATGGGATTTCCAACACATTTGACACAACTAACATCACTGCTGTATCTAGACCAACAAGCGGCAGCAAGAATAAATGGTGAAACAACAACTTGGTTTGACATAAAACAAGGGGTCCGTCAGGGGTGCATATTGTCAACCTACTTATTTAGCTTGTATACTGAAAATATAATGAGGAATGTTAGAGAAGATGTAGACAAAGAATATTACGATGGGCATACAAATAGGAGGTTATGAAATACCAGAGATTAGATATGCTGATGACACAGTGTTACTGTCCACAACACAAAGAGGAATGGAAAAACTAATTATGTTAGTCCGTAAGAACAGCGAAGAGCAGAACCTCTATCTTAATGCGAAGAAAACTAAATTGATGACAACTGACAAAACAAACAAGGCAGCTGAAATATATATCAATGAAGAAAAATTGGAAGAAGTGGAGAGTTTTGAATATCTTGGATCACTACTAACTAATAATGGAGATACAATGAGGGAAATTAAAAGGAGGACATCTATCGCTCTTCAGAAAGTAAAATAAATAAAGAATCTGTGGAGAGGAGCAGACAGAACTACAAAAATAAGATTTTTAAGGGCATGCATCTTTCCCATCACAACACATGCCTGTGAGACCTGGACACTTAACAAAACAACTGAGAAACACATAAATGCCTTTGAATGTAAATGCTACAGAAGAGTTCTCCAAATATCGTGGACACAAAAAAGAACAAATATATCTATACTACAAGAGCTTAATATTGAAGAAGGGTTGGCTAGTAAAGAGAGAAAACTTAAATATTTTGGACACATTAAACGTCATGATAATTTAGAGAAGACTGTATTGGAAGGATACATAAAGGGGAAAAAGAAAAAGAGGAAGACCAAAACAAAGATGGCTGCAAGACATCATTGACAATCTGCAAATGGATGCCACAGCAGCAGGCCATCTTGCTCACAACCAAGAGGCCTACAGGAGTGCTGTTTGGGAGGCAAAGTTCCGCAAGGGACATGCAAATGAATGAATGAATGATAATCCTCATTTTTAAAATGACTGATTCTTGAAAAGACATCACTGATGATCTGCAAATGGATGCATCAGCAGCAGGTCATCTTGCTTACAACTGAGAGGCCTACAGGAGAGCTGTTAGGGAAGCAAAGTTCGGCAAGAGACATGCAAATGACTGACTGACTGATTCTCAAAAAGATTATTTTTCATTTGTTCTGTTTGAAAGATATGAACAAAGACACTTTAGATGAGTCTATTAACAAGATATAATCAATGTAAAATCACACTGGACCTTAATGAATGACATCTAAAAAGATGCACAAAACTTAATTTAAAAAAAAAAAAAAAAGATAATTAACATTAAGGAATGAAGACAAACGAATCACCTTTATCACAGACATTAAGAAGACATTTTTTTTTAAAGCCTCCTACAATACATAAAGTGCAAAAGGATACTGAAGTATTTCATAAATGAAGTCTTTTCCTTTAAGGGCTAGCATCTAGGGCTAGGTGTCCATTCTCTGCTTTTGTTAATTAAGATCTTATATCTTATATCCTTCCCGTGCCGTTAGACGTCACATAGGGCTCGCAAAGTAGTTCGCCAATTTTTCCTGTCTTCAGCGAGTCTTTCAACCTCAACAAAGGATTTTATGCCTGTTAACTTGGCCTCTCTTAATAATGTCCTCTTCAGAGTTTCACGCAGTCTGCCCCTTTTTCTTCGGCCTGTTGTGTTCCACTTGATAGCTTGTTTTGGGATTCTCTGATCATTTCTTCTCATCAAGTGACCAACATATGTCCATCTCCTTTTCCTGATCACCCGTGAGACTGGTTGTTGTTCAGTCATCTGTCTTATCTCTGCATTGTTCTTGAATTCATTCCACTTGATGCCGAGTATTTTCCTTAGGCATTTGTTTTCAAAAGAGTCTAATTTCTTTTCTATTTCTTTAGTTGTTTTCCAGCTTTCGCATGCATAAATGAGGGTGGATATTACATTTGAATTGAATAGTCTTAACTTGGTTTTTGTGCTTATAACTTTTGAATTCCATATGTTCTCAAGATTCTTGAAGATTGATGCTGCTTTTGCAATTCTGATCCTAACTTCCTTTCTAGTGTCACCATCCTGGTCTATGTAGCTGCCAAGGTATGCAAATTGATTGACTTCTTCAATATCTGTCCCTTCTATGTGTATTTTTCCATTTTGATTGATGGGAATTTTCATTATTTTTGTTTTGTCCTTGTTAATTTCAAGTCCTATTTTGCTAGCCAGTGAAGATAGGCTATCTGTTTTTTCTTGCATGGAATTCACATTATTACTGATAAGAGTTATGTCATCAGCAAAATCAAGATCTTCTAGTTGGGTCCCATGTACCCAGTCAATACCTGTGTTACCTGTGCAGCATTTTGTCATTATGAAGTCTATTGTAATCCCAAAAAGTAAAGGAGACAGTATACATCCTTGTTTCACGCCTGTTTCAATCTGGAACCATTCACTCATCCCTTCTTCTGTCTTGACTGCACAACCATATCCATTGTATAAGTCCTTAATGATGTTGACAATTTTAGATGGTATTCCATATAGACATAAAATTCTCCATAATGAATCTCTGTGTATGCTATCAAATGCCTTCTTAAAATCTATGAAATTCAGTATTAATGGTTTCTGCTTTTCAATATGTTCTTCAAGTATTATTCTGAGAGTAAAGATCTGGTCGAGACAGCTTCTCCCTTTTCGAAATCCTGCTTGTTCTTCTCTCATTGCAGTATCCACTATATCTTTGAGTCTATTCAAAATGACCTTGCAAAATACTTTTGACACAACTGATATTAAGGTTACTCCTCTCCAGTTGTTACAGTCACTAAGGTTGCCCTTTTTTGGTATTTTAACAATGATTCCCTTCTTCCAATTAGAAGGGACCTTTTCTTCTTTCCAAATCTTGTTAAACATTCTCTGTAGTTGTCTCATGTTGTCACTATTGATAGCTTTTAGCATCTCGGCTGTTATTTCATCTTCACCTGCAGCTTTGTTGTTAGCCATTAAATTAAGATCAGACATCACTAAATCAACTGAGGAACAAATCAAAGCTTGGGGCTAGGAAACTGCTCTCTAACCACTACTACTCTAATGCACACTGTCAATACACATAAAGCATATAAGAATGCCTAAGGCAGTCAATAGATATGAAAAGAAATCTACTATTAACTTTTCTTACCTCTTTATCTGTTAACTTTACATGCCCAGGATAAATAAGCTGGAAAAAAAAAAAATATATATATATATATAAGAATATTTAAAATTTTGTTGCTATAATCAAATTTTTCTTTACATTTCATTGCACTCTGTCCTTCCCCCATATTCAAAACTTTAGTCAAAAAGTTTTGGTTCCTAATTGCTACAGTACGGGATAACTGTGATATAAGTTTCTTTGCATGTTTCTATCTGCTTGTTTTATCCTTTTCTGCTGTCACTGATGAAGGTGAATCTGCCAAAATATTGGACTGTTTACTTTTTCATACCCATTTCATTGCTCCTACTCCTTACTGCTAACTTTTCTTCCTTCCTTTCTTCCTCTCTGTTTTCATAAAACAGCACCATACACCTCCTCTAACTGCTATAGTAAAACTTTCAACCTAATTTTTTTTCATGTAAGTATTTAACTAGCTTTTTAAAAAAAATTTTCATTAAATTTATCTGACTAATTTTAGGTTCACCCAAGATTACTGTTACAGATCATCATCAGGTGCTGTGCTGACTGACGTTGGCTATTATGCTTCTCCAGAGTACACGATCCTTCATGCAGGCCATTAGCTCAGTTGGTGATCTCCTCTCGCACCATCTCATCAGACTATCCAGTATCATTTCTCTTGGTCTTCCCCTGGCTCTTCTTCCCTCTAGTTTTCCTGTTGTTATATTTTCAATCCCCCTCTTCTCATACGCTAAGTTTACTAATCCAGTGGTACCTGGTTCAGTCCCAGCAGCGGGATTTTTTTTTCTGGTACACACCAAAATGGCCCTGGGGTTCACCCAGCCTCTAAAAATGAGTACCAGAGAAATCTGGGAAGGTAAAGCGGCCAGGGGTGATACTGAACACATCACACTTTCATGTGCTGAAGGTCATGGAAAATACAGTCGCAACAACCTATTCCCCAATATGCCTTAACGGCATGGAAATGGGAATTTTACCTTTATCTCTTCTCACTGCATGTTCTATGAAAGTACATTGTCTCTCTCTTATTTTTTTGACAAGATTTTTTTCTATCTCCAACTTTTCTCAAACATTCTCCATTAGTTGTCGATAATGACAGCTAAATCCCACTCTGAGTCCCTTGTCTACTGTCAGACTTGACTTAAATGGTACTCTTCTATTGACTCTCAACATCATTTAGTCATTTTGTGACCATCTTTCCTGGTAGGAGACCAAAAAAAAAAGCTGAGCTTTATCTTTTATCTATTTTGTTTTTATCTGTTGTGTTGTTTCTGTATGTGATCCTTGAAAAAGCTTTTGCCGAAATATTGGAATGCTGTATGTTCTTCATTTGTATTTGCTCATCCTGGTTTCTGCCATTCTTGCTTTTGTCCACTTTCCTCATTTTCTCTGACTTTTTGTAAAACTGAACTATACTTTCATTACTAGAACCAGTTTTACTGCAGTCATCATTTCTCTTATCTCTCACATTCACCTAAAGCCGCTTCCACTTATAATTCCTCAGCTCTGTGTTTAACAGACGTGAAACTTTTCTATTGTTGTTATTCCTAACTAGGCATCATGTCGTCTATGATAGTGATTCCATGTCATTGATTACTTTTCTTTCAATACATAATGACTTTAACCGCTTTCCTAGATCACTTGAAATATGGTGCACTTATGTGTATATCACTAGTCATTACTTTCCTTCTTTCATAAACTCACTTATGCCTGACTCGAAAACGCGTATTTCAAAGAAGCAGATTTCTTTCTCTTTCGCGCAGTAAAAGGCTTTCGCCATTTCACTCTCTTCTTCAAATGTTTGATCTTCGCTATTAATTAAATTCTAACCTCCATAGCTTGCCCTAGTTCCAAATCAAATGTAACAACGCATGCACAATGAATCCAGTTCGAAAACTGATCCCAGGGTAGAAGGGCCACTGATTTGTTCCCTGCGTCATCGTCGTTCAAATATGGATTATTAGAACTGCCCAAAATTTTGGAGTCCATCTTTCTTTCTGTGACGGCCTTCAACCTTGAACTCTCTAAACTTGTATAAGTAAGAATTAAATCCTCTTTCAATTTATAACGACATGTTACTTATTGTTATCAAATAAAATTTATTTAAAATATTTCAGGCGATAAAAAATTACAAATTATTTGCTATAATGTAATTGTATTGCAAGTTTTCTTAGAGGTGGAGATTATAAGAAATATACAAGATGGCTGTCTATTAGAGGAAGAAAAATAATGTAGGGGCAATGTAAAATGGTGAGTAAACGAAGTGATAATTTTGCTGCCAAGATTAATGTTGGGAAATATTTTATGTTTCAAGTGTTTTCGACACTAAAATGGTTATAACGATAATTTCTGCAGTAATGATGGGCCAGGACAGGTTCGCCTATCACCGTATAATAGCAAACGGTGTCTACCTGGGGCTGCAACACTACTTTGTAAGTAGTTATGGAACGTCAAAGGCTAGAAATGTAAATCATGATAGAAAAATCCGGAGGCAATTACAGGCAGTGTTCTTTCTCTCTTACCATATTCATGTACTTCTAGCACTTGCTAGATCTGCAGACCTGTAAATCTCGTCCCTCAAATGAAGATGATAGTCAGTCAAGATAAGGTTAAATGCAATATTGGTAAGCCACTTTCTCCAAATCACTTGCCCACGAAAAGCATTCATTTCATAAGTTTTGAGAGAAGGCCGAAAGGGATTTAGCTACAGGTCGCTTTTGACCATGGGAGCAGTATTTTAGTTTCACTGGTCAGCTGTCTCCAAACTTAAGATGGGGAGTCCCGAATAATAATCATAATAATAAATAATAATAATAACCAATGTGCCCTTTAAGGTTTTGCAGTTAGTGCACAGAAATGTGAACCCATGTTGCAAAGATGTTGCTAGAAATAATTTTGTGTGAAAATGTGCATTGTAACATCAAGTAACAAGGTATAAATTTAAATTTCTCTAAAAAAAAAAAACTAACTAAAATCCAAAGAAATCAGGAAAGCAAACTCATGTAGCACTATCATATTTTTCTTAAAATCTACCATAGCACAGAGTAACATGGCACAGATTAACATGGCACAGAATAACATAGCACAGAGTAACAATGGTACCATTAGAAAACTGAAAAATAAAGGAACACCTTTATTTCTTTTTTTTTGTGTGTGTGCATGATATACAATTTCATGTGCTGTATTATTTCTTTATGTGCACTGCCACGCAGTTTAGAGGGAACATTGATAGTAACATAAGATTAGTTTTACAGACTGTGGCAAATAAACTATTACTGGACACCCTGAAGGAAACTTAATTCATATGCTGCTAATTATTATTTTTATTATTATTATGTCATATGCTGGATAGCATTGGTGATCATGTATCCATCTTGTGCCATCCTTGGTGGTTCCAGTTAATACAGTTGCTTTTCTTTTCCTGTGCCACTTGATCAGTCCACTGAGATATTTTTCTCTTGGCTTTCCTCTCTTCCTTTTTCCCTTGAATTTTTCAGTCATTACTAGGTTCTCCATCTTCTGTCGTCTCTTGACATAGCCAGGAAACTGACTGCCATTTTCTTATCATTTTAACTAGTTTTCATTGTTCAGAAATTTCTTTGAGGACCTTTTTATTTGTTTCTCTGTCAGTCCAGGGTATTTGTTTCATCTTTTTGCCTAAACTAAATCTCTGTTGCTTCCAGTTTTTTTTTTTTATATCTTTTTGTTGATTGTCCAAGTTTCATGACCATATATATCGATATTGGCTCTATATAACACTGTATTACACTTTTCTCCACTTATTGGAACATCTTATTTATTAGTTTATTCTTCATGTCATAAAAGTCTGCCTTTGTTTTACCTATTCATGTTTTTATTTTGTTTGTGCTATTGCCATCAGCTATTGACGTTATTCCAAGGTTAATGCGTATGTCATTGTCATCCCATTTGAAAGGATGTTGCACTTTGGAATGTTTTTGGAATGTTTATTTTTTTGTTTTGTTTTAATATTACACTTGTTTCTGTCTTGTTTCTAGTTAGCTCTAGGCCTCTTTTAGTGCTCACTTTAACAACCTTTTTCACAAGTTTCTGCAAATTGCTTTTCACTTTTCTGCTATTATTATATGGTGTCATCTGCATATCACAAGTTACTGATAATATGGCCTTTTAATTCCTTTCACATTTTTAATGCCTCACATGTTCTCACTGTATAATGGGAATAGGTAAAGTGACAGTATGCACCCTTGTCTCATGCCTCATTTTATATCCTGCTACTCACCTATGTTAGCGTTCCCTTTTATTGCTACTCCTTGATTCCGGTACATATTCTTAATAATTCTCATATCTTTACCATCTGCATTAAATTTTTGTAACATTTGTATCATATAATCTTGTCTGTTTCTGTCAAAAGCTTTTGTGTAATCAGTAATGCACATGTATTTGTTTATTTCATAGTTCTTAACATTGAAAACTGTGTTAATTGTGTTTTTTTCCTTCAACAAAACCACATTGTTCTTCTGCGAATTCAGTTTTTATCATATTTTGTATTCTCAGGTTAATGATTCTTAATAGTATTTTTGTGATATAGTTTATTAAACTGATTGTATGATGCTGACCACATTCTGTTATTCCACCTCTCTTTGGAATTGCAGTGAAACTGATTAGGACATTTATATGCTGCTACTAGATAAATAAATAAAGCAACATTTTTTGTAAAAACTGTGGTACTAACTGAGTGTCATATACTTCAATGGTGGCAGTGATTTCAGGTCATTAATACAAATTCAGATAATTAACTCTTTCCGTGCCTTTGGTCATTATAATGATGCTTCCGGTTTCCCGTTGCGTACCAATGGTCATTATAATGATCATTGTTTGTTTCAATAAAACAAGCGGTATAACATATAGATTGTACATATTTCGTCCACGATTCCGGTGACACTTTTCAAAATGGCGAAAGAGTGCCTAGTTACGAGCGATGTCGAGCGAGAAAAAGGACGAGAAGTATGGAAATTTTTCAATTTTTGACGATGTAAATAGGGATATGGACATAGCCTATGGCCACCCCGCAGCTCTTGAATGTTTTCTAAGTAGATCTAAACATATTTAGACGACAGGAGAAGTAGTTAGGAGGTTAGTTCAGACATTCATTCAGCGAGAATGCAACACAGAATCACAATATGAGATCGACAAGTAGATCTACACATCTCAGATGGTAACTAGTGGTAAATAGGGCAGATCTAGACCTCGCCGATGGTGAGCTGGCCACAGTCAGTGTCTAAAAACATCACATTACTTCTTTTTTCCTAAAAAACTCTGCATTTATGAAATTTTCATTCATTTAGCTATACTTTGAAACATATTAAGTATACGGAAATACATGGAAATACTGTTTTCTATTCCATTTTATAACTATACCCCCAACCCTATCAAGACCCACGTTTTTACTCTGGCACTCCACAACATGTCTGTGTTTCTTCCTCAGGCATGGAAAGAGTTAAAATATTTTGACCGTATGATAAGAAATGATAACTATAAATACTGGTAGTAAACTTACTTGAGGGAAAAGTTAGATGGGAAATAAGCAAAAGGACAACAGGAAACATTTAAGAGAGGAGGGGGGAAAAAGCAAAAGGATGAGGTAAAAATTGAAGGGGGGAGGGAGCAAAAGTACAAGTGAAAAGTTGACAGAGGACGGTGGGGGGCAAAGGGATGAGTGAAAAGTTGACTGAAGAGGGGGGAGGGAGCAAAAGGATGAGTGAAATGTTGACAGAGGAGGGGGGACCAAAAAGATGAGTGAAAAGTTGACCGGGGGGGGGGGGGGGGGAATGATGAAGGACAAGTTGGAGGACAGTCTGTTAAACTATACAAGTGGACTGCAGTACAGATGAATGGACAGTGTCAGAAGAAGAACTGGAACCAAATTTCAAGATAAATGCATCCTGATATCAAGAAATATAGCATATTGGAGATCCATTGCAGTTCAGCGTTTTCTGTTGAATTCTATTCTGGTTTTGTCTTCTGTCATTTTATTGCTGCATGTACTGTTCTGGGTTAGTCTTCTGTCATTTTGTTGATGTGTGTACTGTTCTGATTTTGTCTTATATTATTTTTTTTTTGCTATGTGTAATGTTCTGGTTTTGTTTTCTATCATTTTCTTGCTGTGTGTACTGTTCTAGTTTTGACTTCTGTCATTTTATTGCTCTATGCGCTAGTTGTTTTCTATCTTCTTATTGCTCCATGTACTGTTCTTAATGTGTTGCGGTGGTGTAGTGGTTACTGCACTCACCAGTTAATCATAAAGTCTTTGGTTTGATTTCACACTCAGGCTGAATTTTTTTCAGAATGACTGGCACTGGGGTTAATCCAGTCTCAAAAAATGGGTACCTGGGGTTTCCTTAGGAAAACAGGTAGCAAGGACAGGTTCTGACATCCTTACCTCAAAAGCTGTAGTTATCCTAGAAATGTGAGGACATTAACATTTCATACTCAATAAACAAATGCTATGGGACATAGATTTTTTTTTTTACTGTTCTGATAATGACTTTTATCATCTTATTACTAATTGTGTTATTCTGGCACAAAATTTGTCACAGTATTGGTGTACATAGTGCTCCAGTTTTATCTTTTTTATATTGTTGTATAAAGTGTTTTTTAATTTTTATTTTATGTTACTCTCTTGTTGTATGTTCTGGCATACCTACTGCTGTGACTCAACTTTCTGGCATACCTACTGCTGTGACTAAATTATCTGGCATGTCTACTGCTTTGACTGAACTTTCTGGCATACCTACTGCTGTGACTAAATCGTCTGGCATGTCTACTGTTGTGACTCAGACTTCTGGCATACCTGTTGCTATGACTGAACCTTCTGCCCTGCCTACTGCTGCGATTCAACCTAACACATGCTGAAATTACTTTTCAGGTGGAAGGGGAGGAAAAGATGCACCAGTCAATGTCAGCATTGGCAGTTCTGTCATGCCGTCCTAACTCACACCCATTCCAAGAGAGACACATTTCTCTGCATGAGCCAGTCAAAATTGGCCGCTCAGTAGCTAGAGCACGGCCATCAGCTAGCAATGGCATCTTTGACTGCAAGGTTCTGTCTCGGCATCATGCTATGCTGTGGTATGAGTCTGGGAAGGTAAGGATCTTATTCATATGAGCTGTTTGTTTTTGTTTTTGTGTTCTTTAGTGCAGACATTGAAGATAGGTTTGTAAATGTTCCTCACCCTTATTCTGTGTTTCGTGTTTGAATTTATGGTTTTTGCAAGAAGTAAGAGGTTTTTTTTGGCTGAGGACATGGGCAAAGTCCATTATTTATGGAATCAGACTTCACATGAGTGTGATGTCCTGTTTTTCCATCACTCAGTCATCATGTGTACAGCGCAGTCTAATGTGTGCAGCTGCCCCAGGCAGATTTTCTCCACTTTCAGTAGTTATTTTCCTCATTTGTGTGTAGGGTACTCAGTCTTACAACTGGATTGGTTGTGAAGTGCTGGTTTCAGGTCACAGACCAGTAGTCTTTCAGGTGAAAGACAGGTCACTGTCATCTAATTTATCTGGTTCTTTAAATTAGTCAAGAACCAGCAGCACATTTATTACTACATTTGGCTAAATAAAATAAGTGATTTTTCTGATATAGGGCTACTAAAGGTTTCAAATCACTACATATAAAATGATAGTGTGAATAATTTGTTTTGGCATTTCTGTAATGGTAATGTGATATACTTGTACTTGTACGAACTTCCTGTAACTGCGAGTTGGTGTTCTTTGCAGCCGATGCTGTAGAGGTGTTGAGGCACAGCATTATATCGACATGGAAGCAGGTTATGGCAGCTGCTTTTTCAGTCCTGGAGTACAGCTAAAAAGCAGGGGACGTGCAGTGCTTCTCTAGCAGACTCCACCAACATGGGGACTATTTCTGCCCCATTAGCCATGCTAGGCCTGTTCCTAGGGGTACCAAAGGAGAGGTGGGACAGGGTCTTGGTCAGCTATGGTTTGCTAACCCTGATGCTAACATTTTAGCTATGTGTTGCTGATTGTCTCATTGGACAGGCATCTTCACCACCAGTAATGTGATAGAAAGATACCATCATTTTTAGCTGTTTGCATTCTTAAATCATTTAACTGTCTAGTTCTGAGGTTGTAGCCTGTTCATCAGTTACTTTTCTGTCAGACTGCAGCTCTTTTAAGTAACACAGTGAGAGTAGTGACAGGGGCTGATATATTGTTTTACATCCAGCCAGGAGAAAGATTATGGTGAGATGTATTTTCGTAGGATTTTCAGTAGCTGCTGCGGCATGCCTTTTATGTTTTTTTTTTAACTTGACAGTTGGGTTTGCCGATGTTGCTCTCAAGAGATGAAAAAATTTAGTATTAATAGAGGTGTATGGTACAGTTTTACAAAGTGATAGAGGGTATGAGAAAAGTGAGAAAAAACATACCTAATGAAAAACACAACATCTAATATTTAGCCGTGAGCCTTTTTCAAGGATTACATGCAAAAACAAACACAACATTTAATAACAAAAGAAGAAAAATGAAAATGAAAAACTTAGCTTTGTGGCATCCCTCCTTGTAAACAATGCAACAGAATGCACCCTAAAGACAAGGCTGTAGATTGATAAGTAGATTTATTTGTTCCAGACTTTTTTTTTGTCTTGAACTTGTTTCAGCACCCAGATTTGAGTCTAAGTTTGTTTTTAAAGTATAGATTTATTGACTATTCCAAACAAATTTGAGTACTGCATATTGATTATTTCTATTATAGCAGTGTGATGCGTTGTGGTAGAAAACCAGGAATATGAAACGAGTGACCCAGTTATCTCTGTCATCAAAATAGAGTATTATACTTTCACATGTAAATTAGCTCCACCTGACAACTCCCTACCCCCAGAACTAGATATAATGATTTGATAAAGATACTAAAACTGTATTATAGCACCCCTGGTCTTGGGATCTGTCAAAAGTAAATGGTGTGATCGTAACAGAGGAAAGTGTTTTGCTCTTTTCTTGTATTCAGACTGGTCAGTCAGTCAAACTTTAAGTGTGTTTTTCAAATAACCAGTTTATCTGTTATGAGTATTTTACCCAAGTTGGGGCTGTTTATTTATGATCAGTTTTGTAAGTTGATTATCATGTGCATTGCACTGAGGTAATATTATTTAGCTAACAGCCGTAACCAGTAAAAAAAAAAAAATTACGTGAGGAAAAAGGATGGAAATATTCTGATTAGTTTATTGTCCTGGCTTAAGATTATTGACAGGCGTTGGGGACACATGTCATGGGATTTTCTGAAGTAATAATCATCATGGTGGGGTGAGGAAAGTTACTTTAGTAAGTTAAAAAATGTCAGAAAATGCTGTCCAATTAGGCAATCAGCAAGCCATAGCAGATATACTAGTGTCAGAGTTAGTGAACCATAGCTGACCAAGACCTTGTTGCAATTTGCCATTGGTACCCCCAGTAACAGACCTATCCTGGCTAACGGGGCAGGGATTCCCATAGTCCCTGTGGTGGTGGAGTCTGCTAAAGAAGCATTGCACACCCCCTGCATTTTAGCTGTACTCCGGGATGAAAAAATAGCCGCCATAACCTGCTCCCACACTTATACAATGCTGTTCTTCAACACCTTAACGGCATCAACTGCAAAGAACACCAGCTTGCAGTTACAGGGAGATGACACAAGACAAGGCGAGTTAACAACAGTAGCAGAATCCCATCAGTTGGCAGAAAATGTGCCATTTCCTTACCATCCTTGAATTTTTGTGATACGCTGGGAAAAGAAGTGAAGAATTTTAATTGCTCCCTCAGTATAATAAAGGAATACATGGTGCCGTGTTACATAGATCTCCTTCTTACATAGATCTCCATGGCCAGTCTTTTAGGGTTAATCTTTAACCAATTTAAAGGGAGTGGTTTAGAGGAGTGAAAAATCAGAGGTGAATTTCGGTAGTGACACAGATATTGTTGTAATGAAGATGTGACATATCTTGTGTTAATCTACAGATTAGATGATACGGCCTGACAATTAAGTAATGAGACTTATTGTATTATGCCCAAGACAAAAATGCCATCTAAGAAGCAAAGCATGGAATCCATTGAGCCAACCTTCATCCATGATCTGGCACCTTTTCATCACAACCCGATAAGCAGATGACAAACAGGCCACCATTTTGTTGACCTAGTCAGAGGTGCATTGTCACGTAATCAGCATGGAGCAAAAAGCTAACATTAATTCTGCTTAAAACTCGGAAAAAGTGCCATTGAGACAGTTGAATTGATATGACAAGTTTATGTGGATAATTGTTTATCTCGTGCACAGCTGGTATTCACAATTCAAAAGTGATGTGGAAACAATTACAAACGTAACTAGACATGGACACCCTATTTCTGTTCATACTGAGGAACTCATTGCAAAAGTCAGAGAATGGATACAAGAAGATCGTTGTTTGAATGTGAGGATGATGGCAGATGAATTTGGTGTTAACCAAGAGATCATTTGTAAAATTTTAGTAGAAGATTTGGGCAAGAAAAAAGTTGCTTGCCAGTTTCTTCCACATTCATTGTCTGATGACCAAAAACATCAGCATGTTGAAAATAAAAAAAAAAACAACATCAAAACGTGTCACAGAAATAAACATTTCTTAAATTTGATTGTTGCAGAGGATGAAACATGGACTTTCCACTATGATCCCACAACTAAACACCAAAGTGCTCAGTGGAAGGCAAAAAAATTTGTCTTGAAAAGTTGAAAGTGAAGACAATGTTCATGTGCTTCTATGACAGCAAAGGAGTTATTAACAAAGAATTTATTCCAGAGGGACAGACTGTCACTGCCAACGTTTATTTAAGTATTTTAAAACGCCTATTAAAAAGGATTCTCCGAGTCCGACCCAAGTATTCAATACCTGGCAGTTTTTTCCTTCTTCATGATAATACACCGGCTCACCGGGCGGTAGTTGTACAGAAATTTTTGGCCCAAAAGTGTGTGTTCTAAATCCTGTGCCCATTTCTCCAGATTTGTCTCTCTGCGATTATTTTCTATTCCCAAAATTAAAGTTACCATTGAAAGGACTCTTCTTTGACAATACTGATGACATCCAAAAGCGCCGTAACATTGAGTTTAAAGGGCATACCAACAGAAGAACTGTAGAGGTTGTTCCAGTGTTTGTTAGATCATGCCACTCACTGTATCACAAGGGGCTTACTTTGAATAAAATACAGGTTATATCTTCAACTGTTGTTTATTTTATTTTTTATTTAATTAGTCTCATTATTTAATTGTCGGACCTTGTATAATTTATTTCATCTGCCTCCATTAAAAAATGCTTGTTGCCAGTGAGTTAGGGTTTATGGTGTGGATTAGGGTCGGGGTTATGTCAGGGCATCAGTGATAAAGTACCACTGCACAGATCAAGAAATAGAACAGCTTATTTGATTTTTCACTTTGATATATCTTTTATTAAATATATTTGATTGTCACTCCTTAATTACAGTATTTATGTCGGTCATTTTTTATGTCACTTCATTGATACATTCAGTCATTTGCATGTCCCTTGTGGACATTTGCCTCCCTAGCAGCTCTCCTGTAGGCCTCTCAGTTGTAAGCAAGATGCTCTGTTGCTGATGCATCCATTTGCAGATCTTCAACGATATCTTGCAGCCATCTTCGCCTTGGTCTTCCTCTCTTTCTTCTTCCTATTATGTACCCTTCCAAGATGGTCTTCTCTAGATTATCATGAAGTATAATGTGTCCAAAATATTTAAGTTTTCTCTGTTTAATCCTCTTTACTGGCCAGCCTTCTTCAATATTAAGTTCTTGTAGTATGGATATATTTGTTCTTTTTTTTGTGTCCATGATATTTGAAGAACTCTTCTGTAACATTTACATTTAAAGACATTTATGTGTTTCTCAGCTGTTTTGTTAAGTGTCCAGGTCTTACAGGCATATGTTGCTATGGGAAAGATGCATGCCCTTAAAAATCTTATTTTTGTAGTTCTGTCTGTTCCTTTCCACAGCTTCTTTAGTTGTCTTATTTTTTAAAGAGCGATAGATGTCCTCCTTTTGATTTCCCTCATTGTCATTGATACATACTCAGCTTAAATGTTTCATTTTGGTCTTAATTATCTCTGGATGTACTACTGAATGTACAAAAAATTCTGTGAAATGAAGTGGGAAATGACTAAAGTAAATACACCAGTTCATAAATAGTCATCAGCAACTGAAGTTGTGGCTGGTTTTCTGTTTGAAATATGACTGTCTTACCATAATGAATTCAGTAAAGCAGGATGTGCTCGAGCCAGGTGAAACATTAGAAATGCAAGCACCATGATATCTTATTATTAGTTGTAACTCATAAAAAAATAATGAGAGAAGAAATCTAACACGAAAATTTCTTTTATCAAAACATTTTTCAGAAAACCCTTTCCCCTCATCATCATAAGCACCCATTTATATTACTCTTGCCACTTGATTATCTTCACCTTCAAAAATAAAAAAAATCAGTATATGATCTAAGGTACGATAGGATTACCTTTACCTTTTTTTTTAATTTTATATATAATACCACCCCACCCTCTCTCCAGAAAAAAAAGAACCATTAGTATTACCCCACACATATGCCACCTCTACCCTAAAAAAACCCATCAGTAACCCTTTTCAGACCATTAGTTAAGAATAACATTATAAAGTAAACATGTCCACATTCTAGTCACTTATGTATGCATTTGTGGCTGCCTCACAAACCAGTCCTCTTATATTGGTTTAAACTCTATTAACTTTATGCACAGTAAGTTGTTACGGTGCATAAGAGACTTTCCTAACATTTACTAGCAAAATGTTAGAGGCCACAGGGCAGCAATGTGACTGTTCATTTAGACAAAGTGCAGTTCTTTTCCTTTCTTTGTTACTGCAGTCAGTAAAATATGGCTTTTTTTGTACAGATGTTAATGATTTGTTCTGATTAATATTTGTCAGCATTTTATGGTTATATATGGTGAAACTTTTTCATCATAGTGTAGGATTGTTTAGATGTTAACTAGTGCCTGGCTTGGACCTTATATTATTACTTCACTGAGCGGTGCTTGACGCCTGATTGCAGCACAGGGCCTCTGTCGTCTTCTGGTTGTGCATTGTCTTGTCTTCCGTCTCCCTGGAACTACAAGGTGGTATTCTTTGCAATTGAGGCATTGTATCGAGTTGGAAGCGGATTATGTTGGATATTTTTTAAGCCCCTGAGTGAAGCTAAAAAAAAAGCAGGGGGTATGCAGGGCTTCTTTTGCATATGGAACTGCCCCGTTAATCGGGCTAGGTCTGTTACTGGGGGTACCAACGGAGAGGTGGGGGCAGGGTCTTTGTTAGCTGTGGTTCACCAACCCTGATGCTAGCATGTCAGCTGTGGATCAGTGATTGTCAAATTGGACACAGTCTTTGCTGGTTGTGCGTTAAGATGCAGTTACAAGATTTTCCCGCAGCGTGAATGAAACCTCTTATGGGCCTAAATTTGCATCTTAATCATTGGGGAAACTGATCAACTTTCAGACTTAATTGTGAAGTTCTTGGTCTCAGCTTAGCTGGTAGAAAAATCAGAGAATGCACTGTGATGCTTGAAGCACTTGCTTTGCGTAGATAATGTTATAATGTTGCATATGGGAAAAGGAAGTCTGAAGCTTTCCCAGCAAACCTGTCTATGTCTAGTTTTCTTATAGCTTTTCTATAGACTTTCCTGTCCATTCCATTATAGATCTGGTTCATCCAGAGAGAATGTAGGATCTGCAATACAAAACAGCCACAGTGATATGTTTTTTTTTAAAAACTAATGCATTCTGTAGAATAGGCAGAAGTTAGATAAGACTAATAGTCAAAGAAGACAGTCTTTGTTGATAAATGTAAAAATAAAATGGCACTCAAAACTCATTGGAGGAGACCGAAGAACTGGAGGCAGTTAATAAGGAAAGAGCTCTATATGAGAGCACCATCGCAGCCATCATCACTAACTTTGACTTTAGTCAGTGCATTGCATCATTGCATTCAGTCTTGTTTGCCTGTAAATACAAAAATGAATGTGCTTATTTAGTTAACTAGGGTTTTTGCTGAGTAAAGATTGTTAAATAATATATAAAAGTACATACATATCAGACACTAAAAAGTGACAGCTGAACCTTAAATTGCTTATCAGTTTTAAGAGGATCAAGTTCTGGAGTTCCATAATTTTGTCTGCCAAGGCTCATGACACTCGTCTGTATTTGACAAGAGGACGTAATTCCATTCACGGAAGTGGCAGCCCAGAGGAAGTTTGTTTAGCCATCTGGGATTTGAAGGACTTGGGGTATTGTTTGCATGGCCTTGTGGTTGATAGCATTCCCAACCTCCCCATTTACTCTATTATCCTGTTTCTCTTTCATTTTTAGAGTTTAAAAAAGAAAAAAAGGCCACATCCCATGCTTTAGATCAGATGCTGATAATTAAATTACCTGCAACATTTACAGTACATGGCAGAGATAAGAAAAATATAGAAAGTAGAAAAAAGGTAAAGAAATGGTTGTTGGTTGTTTATGATTCTTCTAGAGCTGAATGGCCACTGTAATTGAAATAAAGATTGCTTTTAAAATCTTATGCTAAATTTTCAGTGCATTTTTACAAAAGATAATAAGATTAAATGAGAAAGAAATAATACATATAAGTAATGAAAGAAATTGACCAGTCTATAATGGGAACGTTGAACATTATATGTTTTTATACTCATAATAAAATTTATGAATGTGTAATTTAGTTTATGTGTCATAATGGTTTTTTTTTTGTTCAGTATTAAGGGCTGTTTTTGTTTTTGACTGCTCTTTAAAAAAACATTTCAGAAATTGTGGCTAATGGAAGTTGCATCTGTGTCTAAAATGAATTTATGTTCTTTGTCTTTACTTCAGTTTTATTTGCAAGACACAAAGAGCAGCAATGGAACCTTTGTTGATAACCAGAGGCTGTGCAAGGGTGGGGAGGAGAGCCCTGCCCGAGAAATCTATTCTGGGAGCATTATACAGTTCGGAGTGGAGGTTATGGAAAACAACAGACGAGGAGAGAAGAGTATGCTCTGTTTTAACTTTTTTGTTAAAATTCATTGCAGAATACACAGAATATTAGTGTCATTCCGGGTTGATTGGAAGTAATAGGGAAGTTGACAATTTAAGGAACATGATTTACGCTAAGGAAAAGCAAAAAAAAAGAAGCAAACACATGCACAGAAGTTAGTGCACAAACCATCATAGACCTGTGTCAGATGGTATGCTACTTTGTGAAAACAGAGTTGAAGTGCACCGAACATTACTTTTAGTGACTTACAGTAAGAAATATTTTTAACTGAGATGAAGGCATGTTGATAATCAAAATTGAACGTTTTACAAACTGCTTTATGTTTTGCTAATAAATGTTATGCTTAAATTGATTTTTAAAGATAATATGATGCATAAATGTCCACAAATGTGTAAATATAAAAAAGTCACTGCTGTGGAGCTGCAAAAAGTACCAGTGTAAATTTCAGATTGCTTGTCTGATTACTGGAGTACAGATTTTCACTGCCATTTTACCATCATGGTGATTTTTATATGTGTAAGTCAGAGATATTGATGGGATTAGGTGTCACAGACAACTAGCTTGTAAGTACCATCAGAGTTACAAAGATGAGATACTTCAGCCACATCAAAAGACACAGTGGTCTTGAGAGGTTGATAGCAGGAGGCATAGTGTCCAGCCAAAGAGAAAAGGAGCAGCCTTGCCACAGATGGGACTCTGGACATCACAGAAAGTCTGAATATGTCACTGTGAGATGTTGGTCAACTTGCTCAAGATCATATTGCATTCAGGGAGGCAGTGAGAGGAACAGTGTTCGGGAATTGTGATGATGATGATGATAAAGTCAGTGTGCCCTAATACTCTTTTGTGATCTTGCATATTTCACGTGCAGTTTAAATGCAGCTTATTCTAAAAAAGGCATTGACAAATCATTATCAGTTTAATTGTTTTGTGACTATGTCTGGTTCATTCTGTTATTGCAAAATGTTCTGGCAAAAAATTACATTTCAGGGACAACCTTCAGAAAGAAAGAGATGATTGGTGATTTATATTGCATTAGTGGTGTTGTTCGAAGATGAAAATCAGAATATTTAAGAGTGATGTTCTAAGTGTACTACTCTATGGAAGTGAATGCTGGAAAATCGCCAAAACTACAGAAAACAAGCTGAATTCTTTCCAGACTAAATGTTTACGAAAAATTAGAGGAATATTTTGGCCAAACACCATAAGAAACAACATCTTGTTGGCATAAATGCAGATGAAGCCACTGGCACCAATTATTGAGGAAAGGCACTGGTGATGGTTGGGATATGAGCTCTGGATGACTGATGACTCATTACCAAAAATAGCACTAAGATGGACATCACAGGAAATAGAAGTAAGGGTAGACCTAAGGAGACATGGAGAAGAACAACAGAGAGGATGTTGAGCAATAGAGGGCTCACTTGGGCAAGAGCGTAAAAAAAAAAGGCAAAGGACAGGCATTTGTGGAGAACCCATGCGGAAGTCCCATGTGCCATGGACACTTAAGGTTCAGAGAGAGTGGCATTGTTTAACATATGACATTTGCCACATGTAGTTTTTTGGTCTAATTAGCCTAGATCAAGTGCATATGTTCACTGGCTGTTACTTGGGTAAAATCCCATAGAACTGAAGTTCATATAACTGCTTTTTTTTCTTTTTACCCACTGTTAGCTGCAATGTGCAGTGTACTGTGGTGTGCCTCGCTGTACAGTATGCCTCGCTCCATTCCTGGAGGCATAGCTTTTCTAACACAGTATGCCTGCATTAATTCTTCAAGTTAGGTTTACTAAAGGCCTATAGCAGGAATAGAGCCATAACCCTTCAGACTGAGATGCTGAATTGTTATCGTTTCACCATTTCTGCACTCTGTAAAGGGCAGTGTTTTGTAAAGATTTTATTTGTAGACTGCATTTCTTAAAGGTTCACTATATGAAAAAAAAACCAGTTTAAGAAAAGCATATCCTTATAGCATAAAGGTACCTAAGGATATAATGTTGGTGCCTGTATTTTCTTTGAGCAGTTGACACATGACATGGTGATGTGGTCAGCATCATGCCTGGCCACCTTTCCTTGCCTCATCTCCAGAAGGAATCAGGTACCCATATCTGCAGCTGGATGACCAGGGAAGCTCTGGCTGGACTAGTATTTTGTTAAATAAGCTTCTTGAAAGGCAGAGTTTTGTATACTGTATTTCTTGCCTGGTTTACTTGTTTTGAAAATATATATTTTCAGAAATGAGGTGAGGAGGAGGATAGGAGAAAGATGAAGAAGAGATTAATCATCCTTATAACTGTTGGCTGATTTGTCACTTAGAAGTAATTCTGCTGTTTTCAATATCATTTTTTCAGTAACACATGGGTGCATTATAGCCACTATCTCATTGTATCACCCAGATGGAAGGGAGGCCAAATTAGTGTAAGTAAATCGTTCATGCTGCTATAGTTTCTCTCTTTCTGGTCATTGTTAAGTTCACAAAGGGCAGGATATAGCTGAATTCCTGACAATCTGTATTTTAATATTACAAATAATAATGAATTCACTGATGCTGTGAACATTTTTTTTTTCTTTGTCATGCTGTTAATCAACTCAAATTTATCATGGATTAGTTTTGTTTGTCCAGTTGTTACTCAAGTCAGTATTGTGAACCTGTGCCTTTTTTTGTTGTTGTTGTCATGTACATGTTCAATATTTGTAGTTTCCATACTTTTGGTTTCCTAAAATCAAGAAAGTGCAGTCAGAATCTAAGAAGACTTTAATAGTTAACCCTGTGAACCCAAATTCCCACACTGCAAAATGATCAAATTTGTTCTATTCCGAAGAAAGTCCACAGTAGTTGGCTAACAGCAACTGTTTGGTCTAACTCTTCCCATGCCCCAGAAAAAAAACGCGGATGTTCCCGTCTGTGCCACACAAAAAAAACATAGGTCTTGATATGTATAGGGGATATAGTTGTAAAAGTGAATGTACAAAGTATTTACACTTTAAAAGTATACATATTATGCATGAAAATAGTTGTAAATGTAAGAAGATTTCAGAAATGAAGAGTTTTTTAGGAAAAAAAGAAGTAGTGTGATGATTTTGAATGATAATTGTGTAGTGCATACCGTCGGCGATGCCTAGATGTACAATGTTTACCATCGGTGATTTTCAGATCTACTTAAATTTTCGTCTGATCTCGTCATGTGGCGGCATTCTCACTAAAATAATGTCTGAAATAACCATCTAACTACTTCTCCAGTCCATTTAATAGGTCTATATGTACTTGGGGGACATTCAGGAACAGTGGTCGGGTCACAGGACATGTCCTTATGCCTCCGAAATCACAATAAATACTGAAATTTCTCCATTAACACATCGATTTCGCTCAGTTGTTAGCCACGCTTTGATTTGAACTATGAAGGGTCACCAGACATGCGCAGATAAATCATGTACAATAAAAAGTTTTACAATAGTTTTACGTTGCAACGAAACAAAATCGCTATAACGACAATGGCCAGTCACTAGACTAACAGGAAGTTATCACGATATCGACAATGGCAATAGAAGAGCTAAGCACTGAGCTGTCTGACTATACAGGTATATCAGAATGGGTCAGTAAACTGTTAATAACTTCTTTGTTCAAGAATTGAGGGTTAAAGAATTTTTGTTTGATCTCCAGGTGCATCCACACTTTTTCTCCTCACATTTTCCTTAAAAATTGGGATTCATTGTTTATTATTGGCAAACAGAGTTGTGTATGTAAGTAAGAAGAAAGTTATTGTCGCTCATTAAATCACTCTGTATAATCATGTCTGAATTAGACTAGCTTTGGCAATGGGGAAGGAGTTCTGGATGAGAAGTTTCTATGATCTGCTTGTTGCTAATCCACTTGCTCAGATCTTGGATTGAACAAAAGTCTGTCATATTTGTTCATGCATATATACTGTCTTGATAGGCGGTAGCAGTTGTTCAGTAGTGCCATAAACAGAACCCGTGCACATAAAAGAAGGCTTACCACAGTACTCCACTTAACAGCGCATGTATTGGAAATGTGGTCTAAGGAGGAGGTACTGATAACTGTTTGTTATGAATGGGCACAAGATTTATTGGAAACTGAAAATTCGCAGGTAGAGGATAATTTCCTGCATCTTCTTTGCAAAACAATTTATGGAAGGAAAAATATCTTATGAAAGTGGAAATTAAAACCACAAATCCACTGTTCAAGATAATGGACATCAGTGATCCACAATACTGATTTGTTTGTGTCTTCCATTATGCTTTTCTGTTTCCTGTGCTTGTTCTTCGTGGCATCAAGAATAAATTTACTATCATAAATGATGCTTTCTATTTGCAAAAACAGCATTGCTTTTCTGTAATTCTTTCAAGAGACAGTGCCTCATCATTTCCATTGTTGTTTTGTAGATTACAAATTGAGGAAATTACCTGTTAATCATTAAGCAGGTCAGAAGCTCGGAAAAAAAAAATTGTACTGACTCTGTGTAATTTATATATTGTGATGTAGAAATGAGGTCAATTACTCCTGTTTTACTGTGGCATATTCATTTAATTACACATTAATTGACGGGGAAGGTAATTACCAAACTGTAGCTTTAGCCAGGCTTGGTGGTAAGTGAAGTGGCAGACATTTTGTGGAGTAGTCACTGTTTAGGAGTTCATAGACTTTCGAAGTGGCCAACACAGTTTATTTCGAAATTTTACTTCATAGCATTCTTGCATTTATTGTCAGAAGTTTGTTATTTTATGTGGTGCTTTTTCCTTTTTTCCCATTAATTACCGATTAAACATGGTCATGTTGAAGATTAAAGAATTCACAGCTTCTGTAGATTGGAATACATATAGTAAAATTTTATGATATTTTGTTTCTATAACTTAAAGCAACCTTTTCTTGTAGTGTAGGCTGATGTTACTTACCCATGTAAGCCATCACATTCCAGGAAAAAATCTTAAAACGTTTATTTTCAAAGGACTTTCCAGAATAACTATGTTTAGTGGGCACATTATATACATTTATATTAGCAGGAAAAGGAAAACTCTTATAAGTGTAGGATAATCAGGGTAAATTGGTATGTTATCAAAGCTGAATACTTTAAATGGGAGCTGATGGTATAAAGATCACAATAGTGTATTGATTTTCACAAAAATGTGTGGGCTGACTTTTCTCATATCAGTAACTGGTCTATGGAGGCTCCATTTTAAGCCAGGGTAAAATGCAAAATGTGATCTGATGCTTGACCCCCCCATGAGGTCACAACATGGGATGTGCCATTGTTAAACTATGTCAAGAGTGGAGTGGCCACAAAAGCCATGTTCCTCATGTTCATGTGAATAGTCAAGATTCAAGGTGAGAGATTTGAAGATATCCTTGAACAAGTATAGGGTGTTAGTGGTTAGTGCACTAGTCTCTCGAGGCCAAGGTCCATGGTTTAAATCAAGCTTGAGGTGCCCCAGTCCCCCCAAGCTGTAAGTACCCCCAGCTTCTTCTAGACCTTGGGAAGAAAAACCAGCAAGGTGTGATGCTGACTACATCATCCTGTAGTGTGCTGACAGGAAAACAAGCATAAACACTGTAACTAGGTGCCTCCATGACACAACAGGGATGCCTTTATGCTTTTGTTTTTTTAAACAACTGTTGATAAGAAAATAAGGGAAGAAACATACATGAACAATTTTTTTAATGCTCAAATAAAGCTCATAAGGAGTTTATGAATATCATTGTGGCTAAAATAAATGTTCATATTTCGCTTTACACTCTGAAATGGCAGATAATGTGGCCTCCTGTCCTTCATGGAATGTTGCTTTCTTGATAGCCAGTCTGGAAATATTTTGTGGTTTACTTTTGCCTGCTTTAGTGAGTGTCGTGTCCAGAGTGTCATTGATATCTTTTGCCCATTGTTTTCTGAGATGGTAGGTGGAGGTAGCTGTTAAGGGGGGAAAAGGTTCAGAATATTGTCATGACTTTCAGCATTTTTAGTGCATTGACTTTCCGGCCACATATTTCCCAACTTCCATACTGCCAGAGCTGAAATTGTGTTGAAGTAAACTACTAGATTAATCTGTGAAAGGTCTTAATGGACAAACTGAGATTATGTTTTTAAAAAAAAAAAAAAGTCCACCTCTAGTATAGTAATTGTATTATCTCAGTTTAATTCTTCCCATGCCGGCGGGGAAAAACACGTTGGTGCCAAGCAAAATGCACAGGTGTTGTGATATTTTTGGGGTGAGTTGAAATAGTGAACGTAGCGATTATTTCCATGTGAAAAAGTATAGTTTTTATACATCCAAAAGAAATAAAAATGAGTGCAAAGTTTTCTTGGGAAAAAATAACTGGTGAGAAAATAATACAACATTTTTAGCCCTCCCCCCCCCCCCCAAAAAAAAAATTATGACACATAAATAAAATTGGTTTCTACTTACCATTAGAGCTGTAAATCACAAATCGATGATAAATGGAATTCCTCACATGAAATGTAATAATTTTTTGCACAAATTTGCAGAAACAAAAGCAAAAACACAAACACAACAGAAAACATTCAGAATTCCTTTTGCAGATCCACAAAATGGCTGGAAATTAGGAAAAATATTCAATATTCACTCCAAATTGAACAGAGACTGAAAAAATGGCTAGTACACACTTCCTGCTCTATGATAATTATGGCGGATAATTCTGACAAGTGCATATAACTTGCTAACCAAAATTGAGTATGGTTTTTCACTGAAATGGACCAAATAGGACTATAGTGATTTTGGTCCAAACGTGAACTAGCCGGAAGGCTGCACTATAATACCGCCGGCAGGGGAAGAGTTAAGTGCTAGAAATAGTCTTGGCTACTGATATAGCTCATGGAAATCACTGTGTAAATCACATTTTTCTCTTACACAATGTAATATGACTGAAAGATGCATATAGTTTCAGAACTGTTTAAAATCAGTTCGTATTAAAGGCAAGAATCACTGATAATTTGATTAGAAGGCTGAAGCTACCCTGGCTTGTCGGAGGTTTCACAGTTTTTTTTGTTGTTGTGTGCTACATTTGATGTATAGTATTGTCGACCGGCAATATTTTGATACACTGATACATTGATATAGTGTTGTCGACAGACTACATTTTGATATACTCATGTAGTGTTGCTGACGGGCTACATTTTGATATACTCATGTAGTGTTGCCGACAAACTACATTTTGATACACTGATGTATTGCTAACGGATTACATTTCTTTTTATACACTGATGTATTGTTGCAGACAGATTACATTTTTTTATACGCTGATATTGTGTTGCCAAAAGGCTACATTTAGATATACTGATGTAGTAAAATGTAAGTAATTAATCTTTTCACTACTGTGGCCACATTGTCATAAATGTTGCTGTCCAGTATCAGCATTTTAGGTATATTAGAACATTGTGTGTTTTGTGATACTAAGGATCAGTTCAAATGTTTGCATCTTATTACCAGTCCCTGCTGTAGACTTTTTGCAGTCCAAATTCTAGCTTTCTTAAAATTATTGTGATAACATTACTGCTACATAGGGGTTGAAAAAATTTGTTTTTGTTTTATAATTGAAATAGGAGGGAAAATATTCATTTAATGAGCATATTAAGCAACATTACCACAGCTTTAGAGAGATTTATTTTTCTTTCAGTTCCTACTTAACGGGTGAAAACCAGCCAGGTATTGCCCTGCAAACACAGGACCTTTACCAGCTGGCTCAGTATTTACAGGTTAGTATTTATTTCTGTAGGCCTAGATGGGGCCTCATGCTTGTAGGTCAGGTTGTTTTTCACTCTGTTCTTTTATTACCATTTTTATGTGTGCATTATAGTTTAATTGTGTGCCTGGTTGTTTGAATTATATCTGTCTGTGGATACATTCAGTACGAGTGCAGCTGTTAATGTGATGAATGCTCTAACGTGTGTCATTTGTTACTTTTAAAATGTTGCGTTCATGATGGTAAATGTGTTTCTGAGTGTGGTCAGACAGAACATGTTGCTGATGGTTTATGCCAGTTAGGGTTTTAAGTAGTTCTTTTCGTGTGTCATGGCTTAGCATTCAGTTTTACATTTGACTGATATTGGAGCAGTCTGTTGTAGTTTAAAAATAATGAAGTGGCATTCCATCTGTTCATCTCAGTTCTTGGATCTGATTGATAAAACTCTTTATTTTTGTCCAGTATGAGTTGTGGGATCTTACAGAACAGCAGCAAATTCTCTCCACTTCCCACAGTCTGCAGTTTGTGACATTGAGCTTTCCTAAAATTTTTGCTTAAATTTATTTTCTTATATTTTGTACAGTACATCCGTTACTTAGTTGTACTGTTCAAAGTTCTTTGTGGGTGTATTGGTTTGTACTATATGGCTTTTGTTAGTGCCTCTTTCCATCTCAGAAGAGACTTGAATCTGGAAGATGTTAGTTACTTATGGAGGTTCTAGAAAATGTCTTGTATGATTGAGTCTTCCAATTTCTGACTGGTATATCATAAGAAATAACATCTTGTTGGCAGAAATGCAGATTGAGCCTTCCAATTTCTGACTGGTATATCATAAGAAATAACATCTTGTTGGCAGAAATGCAGATGAAGTCACTGACAACAATTATTGAGGAAAGACGCTGGCGATGACTGGGACATGTGCTCCAAATGACTGACAACTCACTACCAAAAATAGCACTAAGATGGACACCACAGGGGAACAGAAGTAAGGGTCGACCAAAAGAGACATGGAGAAGAACAACAGAAAGGATGTTGAGCAATAGAGGGCTCACTTGGGCAAGAGCAGAAAAAAAGGCAAAGGACAGGCATTTGTGGAAAACCCTTGCAGAGGCCCCATGTGCCCTGGGCACTTAAGGTTCAGAGAGAGATATCAGCCAAGATGCAAAAAAGCCAGGTTTTGCATTTCTATATTTAGTCTCTTCGTGTTTGCATCCTTGTCTTCAAATCTCTCTCTCCATCTCTCTTACCTTTAACACATGGGCACACACACACACACACACATACATAAAACATATTTCGTACTTGAAATAGGTTTTATCCATGGCATATTAATTAGTGCACTTGCCTACTGATCAGAAGGTCCTAGGTTTTATTTTGCACTCGGGTGAAATTGTTTAAGACTGACTGGCACCGGGGTCAACCCAACCTAAAAAAAATGGGTACCTGAGGTTTTCCTAGGAAAACAAAGGCAGCAAGGCAAGGTACTGGCAACCCTACCTCATGTGCTGTAGTGGCCTAGAAATTTGAGGACATTGACACTTCACACCTCTTTGGCATGCAAATGCTACGGGACTTAGATAATCTTCAGCATAAGAGAGTACTAAAACTTTTGGAATAAAAGTTGCATAAAGTTCAAACAGGATTTCTTATGAGTTATAATTTTTTTTTTTTTTTTGCATTGAAAGCGGCATTCATTTAATTTATTTTTGATGATCCATGCAGGAAGCTCTACATCGTGAGAAGATGTTGGAACAGAAACTTTTAGCACTTCAACAATTGATCCACAACACACAAGAGGCTTCAGAGAGTGGGTGGCAGGTATGTTGTCATCTCCATGTTTAACTGTGGAAAGAAAATACCAAAAAACCAAAACAGCAAAATTAGTGAAACTTTTCTTTTTGTTTGACAGTTATGTTTGTTTGCAGAACTGTTTATTTTATTTCTGTAAAGAGTGCTAAGTCTGTTTTCCTAGATATAAATCATGGAGAGAAAGAAAAAAAAAAAATGAAGACAACTCAAGTTTCAAGAAAATTTTAATTCCTGGCCAAATTTGTCACCTAAGACCATACATTATGGATTAAATAGAGATTATTTTATGGTGGAAAATTGTTAAAAATGTATGTAAAACGTGTAATTTAGTTATAAAACTTGCAAGAGAATGTTTAAGAATGACCTGATACTGTCTAGCATGGATAAGATGAATTAAGTTTGCCGTCACAGTAAGGTATTTAAAAGATGCCTCCACTGTCAGTTCTCTGAATACTAGTATTTATAAATGTGTTCCCATTCTTTTTAGTTCTCTTTTCACAATATTAATGAACATATTGCTGTTATTTTTTTAGTTTTCTGTTCATAAGTTTTTAAAGAGGATATTCTGATTTCTGTTTTAGTTTTCTGTTCATAAATATTAATGAACAAATTGCCATTTTGTTTTAGCTTTCTGTTCATAAGTTTTAATGAGCATATTCCCATTTCCTCTTTCAGGCTTTGATAGATGAAGACAAGCTGTTATCTCGATTGGAAATGTTAGAGAATCAGCTTCATATATACTCAAAGGTAAAGAGTTCATGAGAAAGAAATTGTTGCTATGTGAGCTTAATTGGACCATGGTTTTGCATTTCTCTTATGTTCACTCATAATGGTCTAAGAGTAACAGAGGCAGGAAGAGAGAAGTAATGTGAGTATTGTTTTCATCTACTGCATTCAGTTTCATATGTTCAACTATCTGGACAAGGAGATTGATCTCCTCCATGAATCACATTGTCAGTAGGAGTTATTTGTGTATGTTTCATAGTTTTTCACTCATGATCTTTTCCTGGGGCAGGTTTGGGGTCTTAGATCACTGTAGAGAGTACAGGTTTGCAGGATGTGTCTGGAGCCCATTTTGGGACGTGCTGAGTGAAACTGAAAGGACATTGTTAAGAGAGGCCAAATTAGTAGGCATAAAATCCCTTGATACGGTTGAAAAGCTTGCCAAAAATGGGAAAAGTTGGCGAGCTACCATGTGAGCCCTATGTGATGTTTAACAGCATGGGAAGGATGTAAGATGAGTGGAGTTTGAGTGACCTTCATTTTGTGTAGTTTGGCTTGTACTCCGCTGTGTCCGATTCAGAGCCTGAAAATTGTGTTTTTTATGTGTAATCTGTTTAGCTTTATAATGAAGTCTTTGGGATATCTGCTGTCTGTTCTGTGTCTCCATTCAGTGTTGTGAGTATTGTTTGCAATTTGCATATAAATGTTTATATGTAAAGGGAGTCTGAATAGAGAAATGGTTAGTACACTTGCCAGTCCCTGCAGAAGTCTGTAGGTTATTTCTGTACTGTAAACCATGAAAAACCAAAAACTTAAATAGCTAAAGCTGTAACTTCTAACGTTGGTTCTGTGTGATAGAATAGCTAAGATGCATTTCACAGTTCAGAGCCAAGCATGAGGAAGCGGTTCAACTCCAGGAAGGGAATGATGGAGTAATCGCATTCACAGTACCAGAGTGGCTGAGAGTGTTAGAAGCTGAAACACTTTAGGGAAGTACCTGCTTCCATTTTCTAGGAAGCTATGTAGCAATTTTGTTCTATTTTGTAGAGTCTTCTGCCCCATTTCAAGCAAATGTGAAGATCGCTCATATTTTTTCTATCTTTGAACCTTGGCAAATTGGTTTACAAATGTAAAGAGGCTGAAGGTTTAATGTGGTACAAATAAATGATGTAGATTCTCTCAGTGGGCAGTACAAGGTGTGTCCAGTAAGTTATGAGACTGATTCCATAAAATTCAATTTGTTCAGTATATACTTACATATATTTAGAATTCCTTAAAATAACATCCTTGAACATCAGTACACTGTTGCCAGCGGTTCTACCACACATTGTAGCTTGCCTGGAAGTCTTGAAGAGGGTTCTCATTCAAAGAACTCATCATGACAGCTTGCACGTCATGAACAGTCCCAAAATGGTGGCCTTTCAGGCTTTATTTGAGCTGAGGAAACAAAAAGAAGCCAGCCGGGGCCAGGTTTGAGCTGTAGGGAGGTTGGCACAGCGTTGCCATGGTTTGTTTCACCAGAAACTCTTACTAGCAGTGATGCATGGCTCGGTGCATTGTCGTGGTGAAGAACCCAGGTGTTGGCGGACACGTGCAACTCTGTTCTTCAGCCGTTTAAGCTCTTCCCCATAAAATGCTGCATTGACCATTTGTCCGGGTGGTATGAACAACACCATTAGAGTAAAAAAAGACAACGAACATTGATTTCATCTTTGATGTGCTCATTCGAGCCTTCTTTGGTTGAGGAGACTCGATAGTGTGCCACTCAGACCTCTGTCTTTTCGTTGAACTTCTTGTGCCACCAAAACACTTGTGCTTTCAATAGGCTTTCTATATCATAGCAACCATCTCTATCATGGATTTTTCAAGTTTAACACAAAACTTTATCACATATCGCTGCTCAACACTCTTCTGCATTTTGACCGTTACGCAATGCTTAAACAGCTGTCCACTTTGCAAGCAATCTGCACTCTGTAAAAGCTCAGAGCCATATGACAAGATACTAACCTTTTACCTAACATCCCTCACTAACCTTCAGGCTCAGAGAATCTGCCCTCCAGCCCTGCTGATTGACTGAATAAAATGTCTCATTACTTACCAGACATACCTCGTATTTCGGGTTGGAAGAATCAATATAGCAAATAGATTAACATACAGAGGCTGGAGTTTACCCTCCCAAATCAGTAATAAGTGAACAAGGTACTGTTTTAACATTCAGTAATAAATGATATCCTATAACTATTTTCAGAACCACAGTGATGATTTGCTAAGGCAAGAACTTCAAGCATTGCAGGAGGACAAGAACAAATATGAAATAACATCCAAGGCAGGTTTGGCTTGAAAGAACAGCCATGTCCAATTTGTTTTTATTTGTGTTCATTAATTATAGTTACAGTCGAACCCACTTAATATCACATCACTTTATGTCACAACCCGGATGTTGACACAGAAATTTGTTTCCCCATCCAACTCCCATAAATAATTAATGAGCTTTACTCTGGTTAATATCACCCCACTTATTGGCACAAATTGGTTAATGTCACTGCATTTTTGCACCCGGAGGAGTTAAAGACTCCGCTTTGTATCACAGGCTGGGCAAGTCCAAGGTATAAATATCTCACAAAGCCTTGTCAGTTTTGAGACCATCAAAGAAGGGGGCCGGCTGTTTGATCACCAAATATGTGCCGCATCAACTTTTTTTTTTGTGGGCATCAAAACTCAGTTGGTGTGAAAGGCTTACCATGACTGCCCTTTCAAAAGAACGTGATTAAAAACTGGCTTCTTTCGATCATTGTTTTGTCTTCTTTATCAAAACGTGGGCGATGTTAAGTCAAACTGTAAGTGAAGACATGTGAGTTCTTACATGGATATTGAGTGTACTCTTCTGAAATGCCTCAAGCAGACACATTCTGCACAGTTGCCTGTGTGCGGTCCTATGCTGGCAGAAATTGCAGAACATTTTGCAAAAGAAATGGATTTGCCTGACTGGAAGTGTTCGAGTGCTTTCTTGAGCGCTTTAAGAAACGATACAACATAACATTTAAGGTCACTTCAGGTGAAGCGGCTGAGTTAACACCGATATTGTTAGTGATTGGATTTCGTGTGCCAAAATTTTTCAACGCATACAACACAGATGACATTTTTAACATGGATGAAACAGGCGTGTTTTATAAACAGCAACCAAACTGAACTTTCTGCTTTCGTGATGAGAAGTGCCACTGTGGCATATGAGGTAATGATCACTTAACAGCTGTCATGTGCTGTAATATGTCTGGCTAAAGAAGACCCTGCTTCTTGTTATCAGAAAGTCACAAAATCTGCAGTGCTTCAAGAACGTAAAGTGCCTGCCCCCATCACTTACAAGGCCATCCAACATGCATGGATGACAGGTGAACTGTTTGAGGACTTGGTCATTTCATTTGACAACAAAATGAACCAAATGCACAGAAAAGTTTTGTTGTTCATTGATAATTGTCTGGCGCACACTGATGTCGCCAATCTGATGGCTACAAAACTTGTTTTCCTGCCGTCTAACACAACCAGCATGCTGCAGATGTGCGACCAAGGTATCATTTATGCCTTCAGGAAGCAGTACAGAAAGCGAATAGTGCGTCATGTGCTGCATGCTGTGGAACAAAGTGTGTCGCTGAGATCAACATCAAGATAGGGATTAATTTTATGCATGCTGCATGGAACAGTGTCAGTCATTCGATTAAAGTTGCTTTATCCCAGTTAACGCCCTTGTAATGGACCTTGCTTAATGTCATCATATTTTGATGGTCTTGACAATGTGACATTAAGTGGGTTTGGCTGTATTCTGTTTTTACTTCATGTTTTATCACCCTTTGATTTTTTTTTTTTGTTGTCCCTTGTTCATTTGGTGATAAAAGATGTTTGTAAAGATCTTCCAGATATTTGATAGTGAAGCCATCATTGCCTGTCTAGCCGAAAATCATAACACCCGGAAGGGGATTGAGGTCATGACACATAAATTCCCTCACTTAGATTCAGTCTCTCGCAGGTACATTTTTTTTTTAGATGCAAACATGCACGCATGGTCTCCTGCAAATGGCTAGTGCACACTGGAGAACAGTAACAACAAATAAATGAATATTATTTACATAAAAGTAGTTTCAGCCTGTGGTTTCAGGCACAAATTTCTGCAAATAGGAAACAAGAAGGCTTTTACTCAGTAAAGTAATGGACACAGTACTGTTTGGTTAGACCTCAAAGAACCATAGACAAAGCTCTTTTAAACGTGAGAGAAAGAAAAATGACAGAAGAATTACCTGGGACTTGAACCACAGACTCCATTTGGATGAGCAGCCATCTAGCCACAAGATCTGTCCATACAGTACTGTGCTCTATGTTTACAGGCTGTATTGTGAAGCCTGATGGCCTGAAAACCATTTAAGCATGTGAGAGTTGGGATTTTGGCAGCCTTTTCATCTGCAGTTTGTTAATAAATTGAAAATACTGATAAATGTATATCTTTGTACAGGAATCTCTGAGACGAGTCCTCCAGGAAAAGCTGGAGGCAGTTACAAAACTTTCGGATCTGGAGCAGTCCTTAAGTCATACAAAGGATGAGTGTTCTCATCTGAAGACCATGTGTGAAAGCTCCCAGCATGAACTGGGCCAACTGGCAGAGAAATACCAAGAACAGCTTAGAGTTATAGCAGAGCTTCAAGAGAAACTACAGGTCAGTATATTATAAGCATTTCTCCTTCCACCTGCATTTGTTTTTTTCCCTTGCTTCTCTTTCTGTAGCAGTCTGATGGGTTTTTTGTCGGGTAGGGTTGCTGACCCTATGCCGAACCCTCCTTAGTCACCTTTTACGATCATGTGTGGTAGGGTGCAGTTGTCCTATTCTTTGCTTCCTAGGCATGTGCCCGGGTAACGGGTACCACATGAGTTGACATGGAGAAGGACAACAGAGAGGATGTTGAGCAATAGAGGGCTCACCTGAGCAAGAGTGGGGAAAAAAGGCAAAGGACAGGCATTTGTGAAAAACCCTTGCGGAAGCTCCATGCACCCTGGGCACTTAAGGTTCAGAGAGAGAGCATATTATAAACCCTGTTTTTACCATTTTACTATTTACAATATTAGTATGTGTATTATAGATAGTTGTAATAAAATTGATCCTTCATCTCCTGAGATGACTGGTAGAAAATTCTATTTTATTTTCGTTGACTTATTCCACTATAAGTCAAAATAAAATCAAATAAAAAGATGCTAATGAGATTAGGTGTCACAGAAAACTGGCTCATAAACACTATCAAAATTAGAAAGCTGAGATACTTGAGCCTCATTAAGAGACATAGTTGTTTGAAAAAGGTTGAAAGCAGAAGGCATAGTGCCTGGCACAAGAGAAAAGGGGCAGCCTCGCCGCATGTGGACTCAGGACATCATGGAAAATCTGAACATGTCATTGCGATACGTTGGTCAGCTTGCGCAAGACTGCATTGCATTCAGGAAGGCAGTGAGAGAGACAATATTCTGAAAGGACATGTCACGTGAACTGAACTATTCTATTATTCCTTGATAGAGTGCATGCATTTGTGTCAGTGACAGGAGTTCATTTGAAAGCTTAATGAATGGTGTTTTCATGTTCATTTTTTTTTTTTTACTCAAACAGTTAAGATTTTTTTAAAAAAAAGCAAGAAAGAATACAAAAATACATAAAAGTATTATTATAGTATAAAATAAAGGCATATTTCTTTCCTTATAGGAAGCTGAACAGGATCATGCTACAGAATTTGAGAAGGTGGAACAGGAAAAGGCAGAGATCTCCCAGAAGTTAGAGGAAATGATGCACCAGGAGACATCTCTCTCAGCAAAAGTAAGATCTAAATCATTCAGGGCTTATCTATCTGCTGACTGGCATTGGCTATCCACAATTCCTGCCCTGAGTGCTGATTATAAGCTGAACTAGCACTCTCTACCCATCATATATTGTTAGTCTGTCCAGCATTTTCTCTCTTTGTCTATCTTGATCTCTTCTGCCTTCTATCTTTCCCATTGTCACAGCATATTCTAGCTTGCCTCGCCGTAGAATGTGTCCTGTGAATTTGGATTCTTTTTTCTGATTTTTGTTATTGTTTGTCTCATCTCAACAACCTCTCTCAGAACTTTCTCATTTGACTTTTTTTTGTTTTACATTAATATTATTTGCAGCATTCTTTTAAGGAACCACATTTCAGTGGCTACCAGACGGCATTGTACTTCATTAGCGACTGATCATGCTTCACATTCATAAAATATAATTGGCTCAGTGCAGGATTGGAGTACTCTTTTTCCCCACTCCCAGTGGCAGTGATTTATTTTCTGGAACGTTACTTTGGCTTACAAAAGTCTAAGCTTATATGGCAGTTTATTTCCTGTTTTTGTTTTTTGCTTATATGCCAGTTTATTTCCCATTTTTGTTTTTACAGTGTTTGATTTTCAGTTAATTTTACAAGATGTCCTATCTTGGATGTTTCTTATTATTATTCACTTAGAGATTCCCTTTTCACTTATAATACAGCAGAAATAATGGCAGTTTCCATCTTGTGAGAAGCTGATTTTGTGGTAGATTGTTGGTGTTATTATTGTGTCTCTAAAGAACTGAGCAGTTTCTGCTTGGCACGTGACACCGTACCAAGGTTATGCGCACACCTAGAGAAGTATAGAGAAATTGTTGCAGCCTGTAAGACATATCTATACTACAGGAGCTTAATATTGAAGAAGGCTGGCTAGTAAAGAGGATTAAAGAGAGAAAATTTAAATATTTTGGACACATTAAACGTCATGCTAATCTAGAGAAGACCGTCTTGGAAGGGTACATAATGGGAAAAAGAAAGAGAGGAAGACCAAGGCAAAGATGGCTGCAGGACATCGTTAATGATCTGCAAATGGATGCATCAGCGGCAGGCCATCTTGCTCAGAACCGAGAGGCCTACAGGAGTGGTGTTTGGGAGGCAAAGTTCCGCAAGGGACATGCAAATGAATGAATGAATGTAAGACATCAGTGGGCAAAAATGCAGTGGTCAGGTTGAATGAGTTAGTGGTCAGTAACTCATATCTGACTGCTGGTGAACCATAGTCAGTCAAGACCCCATTCAAGCTAGGTCCCAGTAGTATCCCTGGAAACAGTGTTCTGACTAAGCAAACAATGATCACAGTGGGAAGGCGAACTCAGTTCTAAAAGTATGCTGTGCTGAAGTCAGGTGTTGACCCAGTTGTGCATAACAGCAACATAGTGCACCCCAGCACCCTTTTGGGTGTAAATGCCGAACAGACTTTATTTTCATAGAGTGAGGATTTGGGTGCAATGGCCAAAGAAGTGGCATACTGGACTGTGACGTCTTTGTTGATAATCATTCAAGGAGATAAGATGTTTGGATGGGTAGTGATAATGATTAGTGAAGTATAGACATATTTTCTTTATTTACTGAAGATGTTTCTTCTACCAGATTGAATCTCTGCAGACAGATAATAACTATACAAAAGACCAGTTAACAGCTGTGAAAGGTATGTATTTCAGTGCACAAATATACTATGGAGTAGATATAGAGACTTGATATTTTATGTTTTTTTTTAACAATTGTCCACCAGGAACTCTCAGTCTTTTTTTTAAAAAAATAAGATTGACCTTTATATTAATATCTTTTTTCCATTACATGTAATTTCTTTTGTCATTTTCTACAGCTTTACAACAGTGACTATATACGAGGCACGTTCAGAAAGTAATGCACCACATCATTTTTTTTTCAGCTAATAATGAAGATAGAAGCATGAAATTTTGCACACTTTAAATATGGCATGTGCTGATTGTGTGAACCAAATTGCACCACAACCAGCCATAGAATATGGCTGCCCTAACCATTGAAATGGAGCGTGTTAGCAACTTACGGTATAAGCAACGAATTGTGATAGAATTCCTCGTTGCAGAGAAGGAAACTGTTGTGAACATTCACAAGTGTCTATGTGATGTGTATGGAAGTTTTGCAGTCGACAGGAGTACAGTCAGTCGGTGGGTTCAGAGAATCAAAGAATCAATAAGTAGAGATAAAGAGTTGCATGATCAGTCACACTGTGGACTTCCTGCCACAGGCACCAAGGCAGAAATGTTGAAATGCACTGAGGGCATTATTCTTACTCAACAGTTGGCCATAAAGCTGTCAGTCAGCAATGGTAGTGCAAATGCAGTTATAAAAGCTCTCGGATTTTCTAAGGTTTGCACAAGATGGGTTCTTCGAAGTCTCACAAATGATCATCGATTGCAAAGGAAAGCAGTGTCTTCTGAATTGTTGAAGAGAACATTTTAGCTAAGATTGTAACAGGTGACGAAACCTGGGCACATCATTTTGAACCTGAGACAAAAAGACAGTCAGTGGAGTGGCATCATCCACAGTCACCACGAAGAAAGAAATTCAAGACAACTCCTTCAGCTGGAAAGGTCATGATCACTGTCTTTTGGGACATTGAAGGTGTGATTCTTGTGGATGTTATGCCAAGAGGAGAGACAATCAATTCACAAGCTTACATTAAGACATTGAAAAAACTCGATTAGCATTTTCGCAGAGTTTGGCCGCACAAGAATCCAGCAGACCTGCTTCTCCTTCACGACAGTGCGCACCCTCACACAAGTCTGGCAACATGGGAAGCAGTCACCAAATTGGGTTGGACTGTACTACCCCATCGACCCTGTAGTTCCAATTTGGCACCCTCTGATTTACATCTGTTTGGTCAACTTAAAGATGCACTCTGAGGAGTAAGATTTGAAGATGACGAAGGAGTGATTCATGCAGTGAAGAAATGGCTACAAAATCAGGAGAAAAACTGGTACTGGCTAGGAATACATGCACTTGTTTTGCGCTGGCGTAAAGCCATAGAAGTTGATGGAGATTATGTTGAATAATACCTATGTTTACATGACATATTGATGTATATTGTTTATCTTCTTCTTCTTCTTCGTTCGCTTCTACCACCAAGACCACACTGTGATCCTACTGACTTTATGCTTGTGGTCCTCGTTAGGTCCCATGGTCTCCTGTGTGGTCCCCAAAAGGACCACACGAGATCCCCGAGAGGACCACAAGGGGTTCAGAGTATCACAGGGCTTTAGCCTGTATTCTTGTTGTGTCTCTGAAGCGAATTGCATGACAGTATATTGTTTATAAATTTCATGCTTTTTGAATAAACAGCTCCTGAAAAAAACGATGTGGTTCATTACTTTCTGAACACCCCTCATGTGTGTGTGTGTGGGGGGGAGAGAAGCACACTCTTTCTCTCTCTCTCTCTCTCTCTCTAGATATCATTTTTGTTTCATTTCTTCTCCTAGCAGATTTTTCATGAGTAATAGTTCGTTATTGATTAACTTCCATTTTCCATTTTTCTGTAGTGCAGCTCCATATAGTTGCCAATAAGTCAAGGAAATCACTAACACGATATTCTGTCTATGACTCAGTGGCACTTTACATAAAGTGTAGTAGTCCAAGGTTTTATCAATAAGACTAGCTGAATGTCAGTTTAACAATTATGTCTTCATTTTGTGTCACAGACACAAAAATTTCATCGGTTTTATCTGCTGTTACAGTTAAGCTCCAGTCTTTCAAAGAGTCAAATGAGGAAGACCAGAAAATTACAGAATTTGATTTAAATGGTAAGATTATGTTTTTTACTGCATTTATCATTTGAAGTGATATTTTTCACTTTCAGAAAGTAGTATATATAATTATAGCAAAAGGTATAGGTGTAGCAATCTTAGTCAGGTCTTTGAGTTCACTGTTTTTGTTTTTTTTTTTTGTTGTTTTATAAATTCATTCATCATGTGCTGTGTCGATCATGTGCTGTATCAGTCATGTGCTGTGTCGATGTGTGTTGGCAGTCATGATAATATTTTGCAGTCTTTGGTTTGCCTGATCAGATCACTTGCATTTCTTTACCGTTGCTATCTTGCAGCCTGTTTTTTTTTTTTCTTCACTATCTTTCTTTTTTTTTTTTCCCCCTTGAGATTTCCAGTGATTGTCAGGTTCTCTAACTTAAGGTCTCTCGTAAGACTTTATTGTTTATCTTTTATTTATGTATTTTTTGAAAGATAAAAAAATAATTTCTATTTAATTGTTGCTGATAGTGTGGTATGCTGAATGACATGAAAAATAGATAGATGCCATGTTGGTTTACTGCTTTTCGTCAGTTTTTTTCAAAGCAAATATCATTATAGTCATTTCTAGAGTTTTCTCTTGTTTTCCAGTTTTTGAAAACCTTACAAATTGTGGAGATTTTAGACAGTTTTTCTACAGTTTCTGAACATGTCATGAATGCTTATCTTGTTACTTAACATGTTGTAAATGTTCTGTCTTGTATCTTGTAACCAAACATGTTGTGTATACCTCTATATTGTAACCTAACATGTTGTATGTGCTCTCTGTTGTATCTTGTAACCAAGTATATATGTGTATCTTATAACATGTCATATCTTGTAACCTAGCTTGTCATTTATGCTTGAGACTTTTTTCTTCACATTCTACGGTTCCAGTTCTTGTTAGTCATGAAGTCTTGCCCAACAAATGGTTTGATTGTCACTTGTCTGTACTGTGCAGTCCTGCTGGGTTCCAAGAATATCTTCCTGCCATCTGTGTTTGGTTCTGCACAGAAGACTGTGATCCAGAGTGTGAATGTGAGAGGAGATTTAGCATTTTATGTGATTTGTAACGTGTTGACATTGTAGATACTAACATTTTGCTAAATGATAAGCTATGTAACTACTGGTTAGTGATTGTTATCTGTTGTATGACAGGGTGGGTTGTCAACTTAGTATGAAACAGCTGCTGTTATATGTTAAATTTATAACTTTATTTGTAGCATATCTTGATCTTCTCCTCTAGGCCCTACATTGGAGGAAGTAGACATTATATCTTTGGAACAGTCCAAAGAAGATGATGTCCCAGAGAATCTCAAAGGTAAATTCACTTTAAAATATCCTTTCATCTTCATCACATGGACTGACTCCAAAAAAAAAAAAGCTAAAAGGGCTCTGAATTTTGTGTTGTTGCAGTGGTTTTGTTTTTAAATGTCAATTTCAAGGAATCATTTATAAGCAGATTTATTATTCAGAGCTTCCGTTTTATACTCCGTTCAGTTTCTTTGCATGGTCATACCACATTATGCTTTTACCATTCACAAACTTCACGTTTTGTCTTTCATGCGATGATACTGTGAATAAATAAAGCAAAATATTTTTTCTTTTTTGCATACTTATTGTGACTTCATGGTTCTGCCACCAGGGGGCAACTATTTTTAACTAGAACTTAGCAGCTGAAGCAGCAACGTCCGCAGCAAATTTTTTATTTTTGAAATGTTAAAAGAAATATTTACAGCTGAAGACTCCAGAATTATTTTTTGGATACACTGTAGTTTATTATTGTTTTCTACAATAGATACTTATCAAAAGCTTTACAGTTTTATTTTTATACTGCTAAGAATGAGTAATTAATGAACTATATATATATATTGTTTTGTTTTTTTTTAAAATATCATTGCTTATAGGAACAGTAAAAAGAGAGAACATACTCTCTTCGCTAGACTATTTGTTTAAGAGTTTTTACATATTTTTGTGGGTCTTCAAGTGAGAATATGAATAAGATAAATGGATGATGTGCAGTTATTAGTACCAGGAATTTAGAACCAATATCTCCTGGAAGCATGGCCAGTGGACTAAAGATTGATATTTTCCTCTTGGGGTGAAGCTTCGTTTGTTTTTTTGAGGTTGGTTTTTTTTTTTCTTTAGTCTTTTATGGGAATTACAGCAATTCATTCTGGCCTCCTACCTGCATTCCCCCTCCCCCCCCCCCCAAATTTCTTAATATCTGTATTTCAAGATCGTCACTCATATCCCACAAGACTGTATGTTGTATGAAGTGCTGAGGAAGTAGATGTGACCTTTATCAGTCCCAGTAGATACAGTCAGTCCTTGGAAACAGCAGCAAAGTTTATATCTGAAACTAGTGTCAGTGTCTGAAAAAGAACGAGGAAGGTGGCTTCATTACAGTATTGGTGCCATGAACTCTTGTTTATAATTACAGGAAAAAAAAGAAAATATCTTCCTGTTCTTCTTCTTCTGTCTCCCTTGAACCTTAAGCTGGTGTTTTTGTAACCATTGTGGTGAAGATGTTGAGGCAAAACATCGTGTCGGCTTGGGAGCAAGTTACAGTGGGTTTTCTTTTAGTCCCTGACCAGGGGGTGTGCAATGCTTCTTTAGCAGTCTCCACCATCATAGGGACTGCCCCATTAGCCAGGCTAGGCCTATTTCTGGGGGTACCAACAGAGAGGTGGGACAAGGTCTTGGTCAGCTGTGGTTCACCAACCCTGATGCTAGCATGTCAACTATAACTTGCCGATTGCCAACTGTCCATCCATTCTTCTCTCCCTTCCATGTTCCATAAATGTTTTTTTTTTTTTAAACATGCAAGTTATTCACAAACAGTATTTATGTCAGAGAGGAACAGACTCATTAAAATATTCATGTTGTTTCAGCAAAACTTGAAGATCTTCAAAAGTTGATAGAATTTTATAAAGGTAAGATATGATAGTATAGTTACAAAATAAAGATGTAGAGTTAAGAAGGAAAAAAAAATCTGTATATCTTGTATCCTTCCCGTGCCGTTAAACGTCACATAGGGCTCGCAAAGTAGTTCGCCAATTTTTCCTGTCTTTGGCGAGTCTTTCAGCCTCATCAAAGGATTTTATGCCTGTTAATTTGGCCTCTCTTAATAATGTCCTTTTCAGAGTTTCACGCGGTCTGCCTCTTTTTTTTCGGCCTGTTGTGTTCCACTTGATAGCTTGTTTTGGGATTCTCTGATCATTTCTTCTCATCAAGTGACCAATATATGTCCATCTCCCTTTCCTGATCACCCATGAGACTGGTTGTTGTTCAGTCATCTGTCTTATCTCTGCATTGTTCTTGAATTCATAGTATATACAGTTGTGTTTATGTAAACATAGATACTATGTACTAGATGTAAGTTCTGATATGTTTTGGACGGGCAAAGTCATTCTCAGAATGCAGAAAATAAGTGCAGCCATTGTGATTTGTTTTTCATAATATTCTTCCTTTTATATATATATCTCAGAATCCGCCAGCATGCAGTATAAAATTAAATGGAACTATTCTAAAGCAGGTGCATAAATTCAAATACCTTGATTGATTGATTGATTGATTGATCTTTATTTCAAAAGGGTTAAGAATTGGGCACACAGGCCCGTCTGACATTCTGCCTTTTATCATACATCTTTCACTCTGTTCCAGACATTCTACAAGTATGCTGTTCATATAACAAACATAACTAACATTGAAGCTGAGAGACATAAAATAAAATATAACATTTATGTTTCACTCTTAAACATTCACTCAGTACAGAAGTAACTACGTACATTATAAATGACTATCTACTAAACAAAATTTTCAGGACTATTCAGAAAACAATTAATTGTATTCAGTGTCTGTAAGAGCAGTTTAAGATAACTTTTAAGTTTTATAATTCATGGAGGCATGTAGTTGACATCAAATAGATATTGGGAAAGCTTGTAGTTGTAGGAAGGAGTATAATTTATATTTTTTATATAGGATGGGAGGGTATTCCAAAGATGAGCAGCAGAATAACTAAAGCTTTTCTTGGAGCAGTAATAACCTCAGATGGGAAATGCAGAACAGAAATTAGGAACAGAATAGGCCCAAGCAAAGACTGCATTTCAGAGAATGAGAAACATATTAGCCAACACATCCTTATCAATGAATGTTAGAAAATGAGTCCTAAAATGCTATATTGAACCTATCTTGTTATATGGAAGTGAATCATGGACAATAGGCAGGTCTGCACAAAAATCGTTGGAAGCAGCAGAAATGTGGTTTATTAGAAGAATGTTGCGAATCCCCTGGACTGCAAAAATAACTAATGAAGAATTATGAGAACAGCTGGAGAGACAAACAATCTTGTCAGAAGATAAGAGAGAGACAATGTACTTTCATAGGATATGCAATGAGAAGAGGGGGCATTGAAAATATTATAAAAACAGAAAAAAATAGGAGGAGGAAGATCAAGAGGAAGACCAAGAGAAATGGTACTAGACAGTCTGACGGGATGGTGTGAGAGGAGATCACCAACTGAGCTAATGGCCCGCATGAAGGATTGTGTACCCTGTAGAAGCATAATAGCCAACGCCAGTTGACACGGCACCTGATGATATATATATATATATATATATATGTTCATGGGATGAAGAAGGACTGTGTTAATTCTGACACAATTATCAGAGCAAACCGGCCATAATTGCCAGAGACCCAGTGCTAACTCTAATGGTTGCTCCTGTTAGCACTACAGAGATACCAACAGATGGCAATCTTTTGCCTAAGAGTGGAACATTGCAGTCTTCTGAGCCACCTCTATCGCTTCAAAAAATCATACAAATGTCCCTGTGACTTTGGTATCCTATACCAGAACATATCTTGCAAACCTGTCCAACCCACTCAAACCTTCAATCGCAGGTCTGGCTTGAGGGAGAGGAACTGGAAGAAAAGCTACAAGGCTCCTAATCATGCCAGGAGTAGATGGCAGACTTTGTCAGAGAGATGGGGCTTCAGATTTTAGCATGACCAACCTTCCTTGAGCACGGAAGAACCTCCTGTTATTAAGCAGCAGTGATACTAAAATTTGACATTCTGGGGTAGAGATCAGATTCAGTAGTGGAGCTTATTAAGAATTTTCCATTCTGGAGGCTGCCTCAGAAAAAGTTGTCACTGTATCTTACTGTCTGTCTACTGAGGTGCTTGTGTTAGAAGATCTTCACCACAGAACCATCTGTCCACTGAGGTGCTTGTGTTAGAAGATCTTCACCACAGAACCATCTGTCCACTGAGGTGCTTGTGTTAGAAGATCTTCACCACAGAACCATCTGTCCACTGAGGTGCTTGTGTTAGAAGATCCTCACCACAGAACCATCTGTCCACTGAGGTGCTTGTGTTAGAAGATCCTCACCACAGAACCATCTGTCCACTGAGGTGCTTGTGTTAGAAGATCTTCACCACAGAACCATCTGTCCACTGAGGTGCTTGTGTTAGAAGATCCTCACCACAGAACCATCAGCCCACTGAGGTGCTTGTGTTAGAAGATCCTCACCACAGAACCATCTGTCCACCGAGGTGCTTGTGTTAGAAGATCTTCACCACAGAACCATCTGTCCACTGAGGTGCTTGTGTTAGAAGATCTTCATCACAGAACCATCTGTCCACTGAGGTGCTTGTGTTAGAAGATCTTCACCACAGAACCATCAGCCCACTGAGGTGCTTGTGTTAGAAGATCTTCACCACAGAGCCATCTGTCAATAGCTTTATGTTTGTGTTTACTGGAGATGTCACCTCATCAGTCTCTCCACACACACACATGCATACACACACATGATTATTACTTTCATAAAGAATGTTTATTTACAGGAAGGTTGGAAAGTTCAGACTCAAAGCTGAAAGAAAGCAATGAGAAAGTGGCGCAACTTCAAAGTAAGTATTGCAATAGATTGTAAACCGTTATTCTGACAGGTCTCAGGAGCCATTGGCATCAGAAAATCAGTGTTCAACCTGTTTGTATTTATATGTATATATTCTTATGTTGCATTTATCGTTACCAGTACCATGGGCTTCTAGAAAAAAACATGTAAGTGTAAACAAGGATCCAATTCTGTCACAGAATCCTGGCAGTGTAGCCTTGCCTGAACTAAGCCGTAAAATTATAACATTAATATTAAAGATGTAGTCTTAATTAAGATGAGCAAACAACAACCTGTCTCATGATTGATCAGAAAAAGAAGGTGGACATACGTCGGTCATGTGATGAGAAGAAACAATCAGAATCCCCAAACAAGCTATCAAATGGAACACAACAGGCCGAAGAAAAAAGAGGTCGACCACATGAAACTCTAAAGAGGACATTGTTAAGAGAAGCCAATTCAGTGGACATAACATCCCTTGATGAGATTGAAAAATTCGTCGAAGACAGGACATCTTGGCAAACTACCATGCGGGCCCTATGTGACGTTTAGCGGCATGGGAAGGATGTAAGATGTAAGTCTTAGTTATGTTAGTGCTTCCCGAAAAAAACAGACTGCATCACAAGAGCCTAGTGGATGAGATAGGAATTGACATGGGGTCATTTTATGATGGAGCTGACCGAGTGATTTGCCAGGGTAGCTCAAATAGAATAACTTCTTGCCATCTTCCTGTGCATGCCTTAGGACATGAAGAAAGTCTTAACAGTCAGTTATCGTTGCTATTTATCAACACTGTCATCATCACGATGGGGCAGAATAGCTGAGCTCAGTTATGGAGCAGTACAAGGTGCAAGATAAATGTGATGATGGCTTGGCTATAGCAAAACTTGATCTAGTAAAGTTAGACCAGGGCTTCTCAAATTGGTCAATATTGACCCTAAAGAGTCAGTGGGATCATTGACATGTTTGATAAATTTTTAATGAAGTTATTGTTAATTATTGTTGTTATTCATAGTGCTAATAGTTAATTTATTAAATTACTTTCATATAATAAATTGTGGTTAATCAATGAACAATCTGAAACTTCATGAGGGGGTGAGTGAGCTGAAGAGTTTGAAGACTAATTTTGCTCTTTATAGCACTACAAGAACAAGTTAGAGCAGCAGCTAGTAGAAGTAAATATTAATATGTTCTGTTCAACAAAATCATTCATTCCAGAAGATTTGGACACAGCCATATCAAAATCAAAGGAGTACCAGAGAAGAATAGCTACCTTAGAAGGTATGTAGGAGTTAACTGTGCTAAGAAAATTGCCATAAATTTGTTTAGACACCCTTTGCTAATTTATGTGTGCTATCAGGTACCACATTAGCACATACATGTATGCGTATTACCCACATAATGATCACATAGCAGCACCCAGACTTTACCTGTACATAATGTGTAACTAACTTGAGCTTGAGGTGGTAGAGAGACTGATGTAGTCTTGTGTATTGCTTACAGTACAATCATACAGTATAGCTTAGCGCTGAGCCAGCACCATATGTATAATTAATGTCTTAGAGAGAAGTTATAATAAAGGTAAAGATAAAATCCCTGTTTCCATCCCATTAAGGCATTTTGAGGATATGGATTTAGGCCTGCATTTCCAAGACCTTCGGCACTTGAAATTGTCATGTTATGATAAGTTATGATAAGATCTCCACATAGTATATTTCTTACTGGGTAATTATGAAAAAGCACTTAAATTCTGTCAGATTAATTGGCAACAAATGCACATTTATATGGCACCAGATGTGTACTTACTTATGTATATAAGTACATATATATACTTAACTGGCTTCATATATATTATATATATATATAACTAATTTTAGAGACTTTCCGATAGGATCTTCTGCTTTCTTTTCTCATAGAGTTAGGACAGAGTATAAAACAATGAATCAAGCAGACATCTCAGGCAGAATATAAAATGTTCATTGTTGTATACTCTGCATGAGATGTCTAATCAGAACCTTCATTGTCACATGATTATTCTTGAACACTTGCTGGTACCATTTTGTAAATTCTGTTACAGTTTTAGCTGATATCCTCTATTTCATTCTCATGCTAGACTCTGTCATGTCTTTAGTTGGGCATTTTGCTGTTCTTTTTTTTGTAAATATATTTTTGATGTACAGTTTTGTTATTTGTCTTTTGTTCTTCCCCAGAGTTAAAAAGAGAAAAAAAAATCCCCTGATCTGTTTGTTAAGAATTATAATTAAAATCTAGTTTCTTTACTTCTTTTTTATATATGTTTTAAAGCATCAAAACAGTAAAACAATATTCTTCTTCTGTTATTCATGAATAATATATATATATATATATACACACACACACACACCCCTTGTTAATATTTGAGCACCCCATAAGCTTCAGTATTTACCTGACTTTGTGTAAATCTGTATAAGTACTCTTTTCACACACAGGGTGTCCAAAAATTATTTTTACACCTTTCATTTGGAAAGGGTAACCTGTCAGTCTCCTTTGTATTTGTGTGAATTTGCTGAATAGAAGCTCACCACTGTTACCTCACCATCTTATCTCACATCACACTAACAGATAAAGTAAAGCTCTCGGATTACCACATGAACGAAATGATGGAGAATGCTCTGCGCAATTTAAAACGTAAGTTCAGCATGCAGCAAATAGAAGATGTGTTTTAAGGTTCCAAGAAAAAAGTATTGAAACAAACACTCATAGTAAATAAGTATAGAATGAACAGATAAACTATGCTGTATCAAATGTCAATCATGGTTTAGCTGAGTTTTTTTTTTTTCAAACTTCCTGTTATATATTATTTGTGACTTATTTCAGTACTTTGCATCACAGAATCACTTTAGTCAGTCAAAGTTTAATATGGGTTGGAATACATTTTTGGCCTGAAATGTCTTAAAAATCTGTTATTGTCAGACATGACAAAATGTATTGAAAATAGATTTTTTTTTTTTTTTAAATTTCTTAAACTTTGTCACAAAACAGATTTGATGTGTATCTTCATTTAGAAAAAAAATATTGAGAACAGTTGCAGTGTGCAACATGTTTTAGATTAAGATATTTTTTTAGTCCATCATTCTTATTCTCTGGAGAATGACCACAGTGAGATTATCTCTATATTAATGATAGTTCTAATGATTGATTAAACTTAATTACATGTGAAAGATACAAATGACAAATTGGTCCTGTTGTATGGATCAGAAACATGGACAGCACCAGCCAAAAGTACCAAGAGACTGCAGACCTTTGTTAACACCCGCCTAAGGAAGATCCTTCAAATTAGATGGCCAGATACCATCAGTAATGAAGAGTTATATCAGAAAACAAACCAACCCACAGTGAAAGAAATGATAATGAAAAGACATTGGGGATAGGTAGGACATTCGCTTTGAAAGTCTACCACAAACATAACCAGACAAGCCCTCACCTGGAATCCCCAGGGAAAGAGGAAGCAGAGGAGACCTAGAAACACCAGGTGGTGGAGTCTCGAAGCAGAGATTGAGAAGATCGGCTACAGCTGGAGATGGATAGAAGAAACGGCCCAGGACAGGAATAAATGGAAAGCCCTCGTTGATGGCCTGTGCCTCAGATTGGGGTAAGGAAGGTGAGGAGGGAAGGATGGGATGGATGTATGAAAGATGATACTTGTCTAATTTCATGTTCGCTTTGACTTTTCCAGTATGTTTTTGTTAGATGTGCAGTACTTATTGCAAACATTACACCTTTTATATTAATACTAACTTCACTGACAGATTCTTATAATAAAATCTTCAAAAATAAGTCATGTCATGTTTTGTTTTTCCTTTCAAACTTTTTGTTTTTAAAACCATTTACATTACAGGTTATCTTTGCAAATGCATTCCGCCGATTTTATACAGAAAAATTAACACTGTTACCTTTTGAAATATTTGCGTTCGTAGCTAGCATAACCTGTCTCTGCATCTGTCTAATTACTTTGGCAAATCTATTTATCACTAATTAATGCTTTAATAATACTGAATGCAGCACATGACAGCTGTAACGCGTTGATTATTATAGTCTGTGGTATAGAGACTCGTGGATGTTGTGGCATATCAGGACTGCCAAAAGCAATTTAAATGACAATTTAAAAATAAAAAAATAATAAATAGCTGCAATCATATGGATTGTTTCTATAGGTGGGAATTCGTAATTCCATAATACCATAAAAGCTATAAATATTCATTAAATCATTTCCTAATAAAACATGATGGCGTGATGAATGATAACAAAAAATATTTATGTTCTGCGGATGTTGTTTAGAATTCTAATAGTCTCTCTCTCTCTCTGAACCTTAAGTGCCCAGGGCACATGGGGCTTCCGCAAGGGTTTTCCACAAATGCCTGTCTTTCGCCTTTTTTTCTGCTCTTGCCCAAGTGAGCCCTCTATTGCTCAACATCCTTTCTGTTGTTCTTCTCCATGTCTCTTTTGGTCTACCCTTACTTCTGCTCCCCTGTGGTGTCCATCTTAGTGCTATTTTTGGTAGTGAGTTGTCAGTCATTCGGAGCACATGTCCCAACCATCGCCAGCGTCTTTCCTCAATAATTGTTGTCAGTGGTTTCATCTGCATTTCTGCCAATAAGATGTTATTTCTTATGGTGTTTGGCCAAAATATTTTTTTAATTCTACGTAAACATTTAGTCTGGAAAGAATTCAACTTGTTTTCTATGGTTTTGGTGATTTTCCAGCATTCACTTCCATAGAGTAGTACACTTAGAACATTACTCTTAAATATCCTGATTTTCATATTTATGCTTAGTTTATTTGATTTCCATATATTCTGTAGCATTGCAAAAGCCTGGTTTGCTCTAGTAAGTCTGCTGTTGATGTCCTCTGTGCTGTCTCCATTTTCTACTACTCTGCTGCCAAGGTATACAAATTCGTTGACCTCCTCCACTAACTTGTTATCTACTCTGAGTACATTTCTGTTGTTCACATTTTGCTTCATTAACTTTGTCTTTCCTACGTTGATCTTTAGTCCTATGTTGTTTGCATTCTGGGTTAACTTGTTTATTTTATCTTGCATATCTTTGTGACTGCTTGACAATAGACAAATGTCGTCCGCAAAGTCAAGGTCCTCCAGCACTGTGTTAAGGGTCCATTGTAATCCTCTGCGTTTGTCTGATGTTGCCTCCTTCATTAACCAGTCTACTGCCAAAATAAATAATGTTGGTGATAGTACACATCCCTGTTTCACTCCTGTTTGTACCCTAAAGCTGCTGGAGGTATGTTCTCCACAGATAACTTTGCACTGAAAACCCTCGTATAGGGCTTTGATTACATTAACTATTTTATGGGGGAGGCCATGCCATCTTAGGATTTTCCACAGTGCATCTCTGTTGACACTGTCAAAGGCTTTCTCAAAATCTATGAATAATGCATATGTTGTGCTATGCCATTCATTTGCCTGTTCTAATATTTGTCTAAGTACAAATATATGGTCTATGCATGATCTTCCTTTCCTAAATCCTGCCTGCTCTTTCCGAAGTTTTTCCTCAAGTGTTGGTACAATTCTGTTGATGATTATTCTGCAAAATACTTTACTAGTGAGTGGCAGTAGGGTAATGCCTCTCCAGTTCCCGCAATCTCTGAGGTCACCCTTCTTTGGTAGTTTTACTATAAGACCAGTTTTCCACTCCTCTGGGGCTTTTTCTAAATCCCAGATTTGTTGTAATATCCGGCAAAGTTGTTTTGGTGTTTCTGTTTCTTCTGCTTTCAACATCTCAGCAGTCACTTCATCTTCACCTGGTGCCCTGTCTGATTTTAGCATCTTTATCGCCTCTTTTACTTCATTTATTGTTATTGGTCCTGTATTGATGTTTAGTTCCGCTTTTGCTTCAGGTATATCTATTGCTTGTGCTGCTTGTGTTCTGTTTAGTAGGGTGTTAAAGTGTTCCCTCCATCTTTCAATTTTTTCTCTTTCTCCACTGACCAGTTGTCCATTTTGTGTTCTTACTGTACTTTCACATCTTGTATTGAAGTTACCTGTCATCTGCTTTGTGATTTTATATGGTTTTCATGTCATTTGTATATGCTGCTTTCTCTGCTGTCTTTGCTAAGTTGTCATAATACTGACGTTTATCTTGACGGCATGATTCCTTCACTTCTTTGTCTTTTTGTGCATAATTACTTAAAACTCGTTCTTTAAGCCGTTGTGATTTGGTGTTCAGTAATTTTTTCTTGATTTCTTTTCTTTGCTCTATCTTTTCCCATGTGGTCTCACTTATCCATTCCTCTTTTCTCCTTTTCCGATATCCCAGCACCTCTTTTGCTGTTTCCTGTAGTGTTTTATTGAACTCTAATATGGACATTTCTGCTTCATCTTGTAGGACACTGAAGCGGTTCTTAAGTATTATTGAGAATTCATTTCTTGTTTGCTGGTCTATCAGTTTTCTTGTATCAAAATGTATCTTTCTGTGTTCTCCGATTCTGGCTTTCCTTAATTTTAGTTTTATTTTTGCTACCAGAAGGTTGTGATCACTTCCTATATCTGCTCCTTTCCTTGCTCTCAGATCTTGTAGTGACCGTTTCCACTTGTTGTTTATTAGTATGTGATCGATTTGGTTTTCTGTGGTTTTATCTGGTGACCTCCAAGTCACCTTATGGATGTTTTTGTGTTGGAAAATTGTCCCTCCGATGGTCATCATGTTTTCTTCACAGAAACTGCACAGTCTTTCTCCATTTTCATTTATTTCTCCGATTCCTTCTCTTCCCATGATTCTTCTTCTATCTTCATTTCCTTCACCTACTTTTGCATTGAAGTCACCCAAGATGAGTAGCATGTCATGCTTGGGTATTGTTTCTACTGTGGCTTGGAGGCTGTTGTAAAAATCTTCTTTTAATTCCTCTTCAGCTGCTTCTGTTGGTGCATAACAAACTATAATAGACAGCTTCGTGAATCTTGAGTTGAAACGTGCATATAATAATCTCTCATTTATTGGGGTCCATTTCAGCAATGCTCTTGATGCTTCTTTTGTTATAATCAATGCTACTCCTCCTTCATGAAGATCTTCTTTACCTGACCATATTATTGTATCTTCTGTGTGCTGTGTTGTTAATTTCCTTCTGCCTTGTCCTGTCCATCTTGCTTCTTGTATTCCTAGTATGTCTAGTTTGTATCTGTGCATTTCCTTGATGGTTTGTGCTAGTTTTCCAGTCTGGTTTAGTGTTCTTACATTCCAGCTGCCTATTTGCATCTTTTGTTTAGGTTCCAGGAGGTCTGCAGTCGGGCTGGGGACTTCCAGTGGCTGGCTTTCATCCACAACCTTCATGGGCTCAGTTTCCTGATACGCATTTCTCCTTCCACCTGCATTTGCTTTTTCCCTTGCTTCTGTTTCTGTAGCAGTCTGATTGTTTTTTACCAGATAGGGTTGCTGGCCCTATGCTGAACCCTCCTTAGTCGCCTTTTACGATCATGCATGGTAGGGTACAGTGGTCCTATTCTTTGCAGATCCCGGGTACCACACGGGGGAATTCTAATAGTAAACAATAGTAAACTTTTTAATCTCTTTATTATTATTATTATTTTAAACTGCTTCATTCTTTTTTCAAAATTATATACTCTTTACATTTTTTTCTTATTTGTGACTGACTTTATTGTGTATGTCTGCAGTTAAATATCTGCAGGTTGAGAAGAAAATTTGGAACTGTATAATTTCTATGTACTGTGTACTTGTTACAACTTGTGTAGTTTTTATGTACTGTGTTCTTGTTACAGTTTGTTGCCAGCAGCCATTAATGCAGTGGTTGAGATAAAATTAAAGAATTATTTATGAGACTTTTGTTTCTCGCATTACAAGTTTGGTGAGGATATTAAAAACTTGGAAGTTTAGATTCAACTTATTTCGCTCAGATATGCTGGAAAAATATTTACAAATCTTTTCTGGTAGTATGGCAGTTGCTTCTGACCCAGGTGCTTGGGCCTAGCTGAACAAATGTTTTTATTGTTATTGTGGCAGATAAAGTGAAGAAGAACAAAATAAAAATCTGTAAAACTCCAGCAAAATGATCCTTTTACACTTCTGTAATCAGTTGAACATTCATCTGCATCAGTAATAGTGTCTTCTGAAATGGAGAGAAGCTTTATAGTTATTGTTTAGTGCTGTGGGAGTTGCACAGGGTGGCACACATTAAACTGGTCTCAGAATGCATGGCAATGTAAAATGGCGTCTTGCACAGAAATGTGAAATATAACATGAAACCTGTATTTTGTGTTGTGGCTGGTTTTGTGTGTGCCCCAAACACGAAATAGTTTTCGCATTATATTTTTTCCGCAGTGGATGCTGTTCGACACTGTCATGCATGCCAGACCCAGTTTTATGTATGCCATTTTGTATATTTCCATGGCTGGTTTTTTTTGTTTTGTAAATAATTATTTAGAATGTTTTCAAACTGACGGTTGTTAGTTTTTACCTCTTACCTGATAGTGCCACAAATAGCAGTTATTTTTTCTGATGTTGTCTGGTTCATATCATATATTTGTAAGAAAACCTTGTCTGTTTTTTTTTCAGCATTAGCATTTCTAGTTTATGCTACTTGGACTTGTTTTGAAAGAGATTGTGTTGTTTATGTCTGTCTTTTGTCCGGTAAATAGATGTAATTCTCTTTCATCAGCTTTGATGTTTCTGTGTACATGTCGTGTTATATTTTTGAGTTTCTGTTTCGTTTTAGTGCAGTTGAAAGAATCAGCAAAACAGAGCACTAGCAGCAATGACTGGATAGAGGCCATGAAAGGTAGGAAAATAATCATTTCTGAAAATTGAGACAGCTGACAGTCTTGTGATTTATGATTAAATCTACGTAATAAATTATGAAAACATGATTTTTAGTCGACTTTTGATTCTATATTAGAATTATTTTTTTTTTAAGAGCATACATAAATTTTGTGTTTGATTGAATTAAGACTTACATCTTACATCCTTCTTGTGCCGTTAAACGTCATATAGGCTTGCATGGTAGTTCACTAAGTTTGAATTAAGACTAGCTAGTTGGAAATGGATAATATAACCATGTCACTTTCTTGGTCAAATTGTAGAATATAACTGATGTCTTAAAAAATGAAGTTTGCAAGTGTGGAAAAAGAAAATAAAATCATTGTAACATTTTTTTAAAGTGTGAGATTATAATTACAAAAGAAAAATGAGTGGTATTCAGAAAAATAGATGGTCTTAAAATGAATGGATAATCTAGATATTGATCTGATAGAACTTACAAGAATCATCTACTGAGATATAGAGAAAAAAGGGTTACATTTGTTTCCATGATCTTTACCATCTTGAAGCAGTGAAGAAAGGAACAGAGAAATCTGTTTAAATGTTGTCCTAGAATCTTACATGGTGGTTATGATGAATGATGACAAAAAATGTGTCAAGGGTTCTTTCTTTTTTGGGTCGTCTAAGAGTTAATTTCAATATCAGATTGACAAAGAAGCAGAGAATATTAACATGATAAAAATTCTTATCCCTAACCCACTGAGTTAAATAACAAAATAATCTGTTTCTGAAAGAACCATTTAGGTCAGGTGTGGTTTCTCCTGGTGAAATGCTGTTTTTGTCCGTATCTCCTCCACTCAGACAAGATGGTACAGATATGGATAATCTGATATTATAATTTTCTAAGTTTGTTGAACTAAGCTTCTGCAATGAGGGAAAGCGAGGAGGTTGATGTTTGTGTGCATGTGCATGTATATTGTTTTGTTTCATTGCTCAATTAAAAAATGTCAGTTGTAGTGAGCTTTGATCATGGGGTTTTCAGCAAAGTGGCGTGTTTTTTGGTCATGTGGAAAGTTACAAGACTGTTGCAAAAAATGTTTTTGTGTCATGTCATATTTTATATGAATGTCAGGATTGCTTGACTCTACCTTTTCCAATCATTGGATTTATGTGAGAGACAGGAGAAATGACGACTGGTAAAACTGATTCTAGTAATGAAGGTAGATAGAGGTGTATGGTTTAGTTTTGCAAAAAAGCAGAAAGACTGAGGAAAGTTGGCAAATATAAGGATGGCAGAAAGTTGGATGAGCACATATAAATGAAGAACATACAACAATCCAATATTTCAGCAAAAGCCTTTTTCAGAGATCACATACAAATACAATCTCTCTCTCTCTGAACCTTAAGTGCCCAGGGCACATGGGGCTTCCGCAAGGGTTTTCCACAAATGCCTGTCTTTCGCCTTTTTTTCTGCTCTTGCCCAGGTGAGCCCTCTATTGCTCAACATCCTTTCTGTTGTTCTTCTACATGTCTCTTTTGGTCTACCCTTACTTCTGCTCCCCTGTGGTGTCCATCTTAGTGCTATTTTTGGTAGTGAGTTGTCAGTCATTCGGAGCACATGTCCCAACCATCGCCAGCGTCTTTCCTCAATAATTGTTGTCAGTGGTTTCATCTGCATTTCTGCCAATAAGATATTTCTTATGGTGTTTGGCCAAAATATTTTTTTAATTCTACGTAAACATTTAGTCTGGAAAGAATTCAACTTGTTTTCTATGGTTTTGGTGATTTTCCAGCATTCACTTCCATATAGTAGTACACTTAGAACATTACTCTTAAATATCCTGATTTTCATATTTGTGCTTAGTTTATTTGATTTCCATATATTCTGTAGCATTGCAAAAGCCTGGTTTGCTCTAGTCTGCTGTTGATGTCCTCTGTGCTGTCTCCATTTTCTACTACTCTGCTGCCAAGGTATACAAATTCGTTGACCTCCTCCACTAACTTGTTATCTACTCTGAGTACATTTCTGTTGTTCACATTTTGCTTCATTAACTTTGTCTTTCCTACGTTGATCTTTAGTCCTATGTTGTTTGCATTCTGGGTTAACTTGTTTATTTTATCTTGCATATCTTTGTGACTGCTTGATAATAGACAAATGTCGTCCGCAAAGTCAAGGTCCTCCAGCACTGTGTTAAGGGTCCATTGTAATCCTCTGCGTTTGTCTGATGTTGCCTCCTTCATTAACCAGTCTACTGCCAAGATAAATAATGTTGGTGATAGTACACATCCCTGTTTCACTCCTGTTTGTACCCTAAAGCTGCTGGAGGTATGTTCTCCACAGATAACCTTGCACTGAAAACCCTCGTATAGGGCTTTGATTACATTAACTATTTTATGGGGGAGGCCATGCCATCTTAGGATTTTCCACAGTGCATCTCTGTTGACACTGTCAAAGGCTTTCTCAAAATCTATGAATAATGCATATGTTGTGCTATGCCATTCATTTGCCTGTTCTAATATTTGTCTAAGTACAAATATATGGTCTATGCATGATCTTCCTTTCCTAAATCCTGCCTGCTCTTTCCGAAGTTTTTCCTCAAGTGTTGGTACAATTCTGTTGATGATTATTCTGCAAAATACTTTACTAGTGAGTGGCAGTAGAGTAATGCCTCTCCAGTTCCCGCAATCTCTGAGGTCACCCTTCTTTGGTAGTTTTACTATAAGACCAGTTTTCCACTCCTCTGGGGCTTTTTCTAAATCCCAGATTTGTTGTAATATCCGGCAAAGTTGTTTTGGTGTTTCTGTTTCTTCTGCTTTCAACATCTCAGCAGTCACTTCATCTTCACCTGGTGCCCTGTCTGATTTTAGCATCTTTATCGCCTCTTTTACTTCATTTATTGTTATTGGTCCTGTATTGATGTTTAGTTCCGCTTTTGCTTCAGGTATATCTATTGCTTGTGCTGCTTGTGTTCTGTTTAGTAGGGTGTTAAAGTGTTCCCTCCATCTTTCAATTTTTTCTCTTTCTCCACTGACCAGTTGTCCATTTTGTGTTCTTACTGCACTTTCACATCTTGTATTGAAGTTACCTGTCATCTGCTTTGTGATTTTATATATGGTTTTCATGTCATTTGTATATGCTGCTTTCTCTGCTGTCTCTGCTAAGTTGTCATAATACTGACGTTTATCTTGACGGCATGATTCCTTCACTTCTTTGTCTTTTTGTGCATAATTACTTAAAACTCGTTCTTTAAGCCGTTGTGATTTGGTGTTCAGTAATTTTTTCTTGATTTCTTTTCTTTGCTCTATCTTTTCCCATGTGGTCTCACTTATCCATTCCTCTTTTCTCCTTTTCCGATATCCCAGCACCTCTTTTGCTGTTTCCTGTAGTGTTTTATTGAACTCTAATATGGACATTTCTGCTTCGTCTTGTAGGACACTGAAGCGGTTCTTAAGTATTATTGAGAATTCATTTCTTGTTTGCTGGTCTTCAGTTTTCTTGTATCAAAATGTATCTTCTGTGTTCTCCGATTCTGGCTTTCCTTAATTTTAGTTTTATTTTTGCTACCAGAAGGTTGTGATCACTTCCTATATCTGCTCCTTTCCTTGCTCGCACATCTTGTAGTGACCGTTTCCACTTGTTGTTTATTAGTATGTGATCGATTTGGTTTTCTGTGGTTTTATCTGGTGACCTCCAAGTCACCTTATGGATGTTTTTGTGTTGGAAAATTGTCCCTCCGATGGTCATCATGTTTTCTTCACAGAAACTGCACAGTCTTTCTCCATTTTCATTTATTTCTCCGATTCCTTCTCTTCCCATGATTCTTCTTCTATCTTCATTTCCTTCACCTACTTTTGCATTGAAGTCGCCCAAGATGAGTAGCATGTCATGCTTGGGTATTGTTTCTACTGTGGCTTGGAGGCTGTTGTAAAAATCTTCTTTTAATTCCTCTTCAGCTGCTTCTGTTGGTGCATAACAAACTATAATAGACAGCTTCGTGAATCTTGAGTTGAAACGTGCATATAATAATCTCTCATTTATTGGGGTCCATTTCAGCAATGCTCTTGATGCTTCTTTTGTTATAATCAATGCTACTCCTCCTTCATGAAGATCTTCTTTACCTGACCATATTATTGTATCTTCTGTGTGCTGTGTTGTTAATTTCCTTCTGCCTTGTCCTGTCCATCTTGCTTCTTGTATTCCTAGTATGTCTAGTTTGTATCTGTGCATTTCCTTGATGGTTTGTGCTAGTTTTCCAGTCTGGTTTAGTGTTCTTACATTCCAGCTGCCTATTTGCATCTTTTGTTTAGGTTCCAGGAGGTCTGCAGTCGGGCTGGGGACTTCCAGTGGCTGGCTTTCATCCACAACCTTCATGGGCTCAGTTTCCTGATACGCATTTCTCCTTCCACCTGCATTTGCTTTTTCCCTTGCTTCTGTTTCTGTAGCAGTCTGATAGTTTTTTACCAGATAGGGTTGCTGGCCCTATGCTGAACCCTCCTTAGTCGCCTTTTACGATCATGCATGGTAGGGTACAGTGGTCCTATTCTTTGCAGATCCCGGGTACCACACGGGGGACAAATACAATACAGCATATAAAAGCATGAAAAATAGATGAAAAATTAAACACTTAGCTTTTTGGTCTCCTCCTTGTAAGACAGATTGGCTCAAAATGAAATTTTTTTCATGTTTTTATCTCTTGTTTTGTATTTGTATATGATCCTTGGAAAAAAGACTTGCTGAAATATTGGATTGTTGTATGTTCTTCATTTATATGTGCTCATCTTACTTTCTGCCTTTCATATTTCCACTCACTTTCCTCATTCTTTCTGTCTTTTTTTCATAAAACTGAACCGTACACCTCCGTCTACGATCAGTCCCTAGGTTTATGAGTTTTCACCCTCTCTTTTGTGCCAAGCAGTGGAATGTGTGGGTCAGTTGTTCTCTAGCTCTGTACAGCATGTTGGTGACAGAATAGTAGTAGGTTTTTCTGAAGGTCTTTCACTGCATATAGCAGGTGGTGTTTCACAATTTCTTCTTCTTGCTGTTACAACATCAAGATTAATGACTGCATGTACTGTGTCTTCAGATCACATCCACCTGATGGAGAAAGAACTCACACTCCATACTCCAATCAATTCGGTGGAGAGCTCCACAGAAAGCCTTGATGGTGACAGCTCCTCAGAATTGGAAACTTCCTCCCCCTCCTCTCCACCCATGGCCTCACCAAAGACCAGTTCAGTGAGCACAACCCCGACGGGCAGGCCGCCAGATATTCTCGACAATAGTAATAGTAATGACAGCAAAGGGAAGACAACTACTCAGGAGCAGATTGCACATGTGACCAGTGAATCAAAAGATAGTGCCAAAGAAAATGGTGGCATATTAAATTATGATGGGAATGAAGACCTCAGAGGTGTGTAGTTGTTTTGTTTCTAAGTTCAATAGTTTCATGTTTATGTATTATAATATGATTTCATATCTGTCAAAGTGGGATTATATTTGTGTGTATAAAAGGTGAAGGTACCACAGGCGCACCATAGAAGCATATTAGGGTGTGTGACATGAATGCCTACCTTTTCCCTTGTCCTGTCAAAAACATTACATGTTGATGTAGTCAGCATCATTCTTGACTGCAATAACTTCCACAGTTGTAGAAGCCAGGTATTCATTTTTACAGCTAGATAACCGGAGTCCATCCAGACAGGCTCAAACCACTGGCATCAACGTGAGAAATAATTTCACTAATCATCATTTGTGTATATACTGCTTGAATAATTACAACAAAAAAAATTGCCGTAAGAACAGCGAAGAGCAAAACCTCTATCTTAATGCGAAGAAAACTAAAATGATGACAACTGACAAAACAAACAAGGCAGCTGATATATGTATCAATGAGGAAAAACTGGAAGAAGTGGAGAGTTTTGAATATCTTGGATCACTGCTAACTAATAATGGAGATATAATGAGGGAAATTAAAAGGAGGACATCTATCGCTCTTCAGAAAGTAAAACAACTAAAGAATCTGTGGAGAGGAACAGACAGAACTACAAAAATAAGATTTTTAAGGGCATGCATCTTTCCCATCACAACATATGCCAGTGAGACCTGGACACTTAACAAAACAGCTGAGAAACACATAAGTGCCTTTGAATATAAATGTTCCAGAAGAGTTCTTCAAATACCATGGACACAGAAAAGAACAAATATATCCATACTACAAGAACTTAATATTGAAGAAGGCTGGCTAGTAAAGAGGATTAAAGAGAGAAAACTTAAATATTTCAGACACATTAAATGTCATGATAATCTAGAGAAGACCATCTTGGAAGGGTACATAATGAGAAAAAGAAAGAGGAAGACGAAGGCGAAGATGGCTGCAAGACATCATTGATGATCTGCAAATGGATGCATCAGCAGCAGGCCACCTTGCTCACAACCAAGAGGCCTACAGGAGTGTTGTTTGGGAGGTAAAGTTCCGCAAGGGACGTGCAAATGAATGAACGAATGAATGAATGAATAATTACAAAAGGAATAAGTGGCTGTTACATGAATGTTATGCAATGTCTAGAATACAAGGACGATTATCTTAACCTAACAAATGTTTCTGTAAAATTTGCTGGCTTGGGAATTTCATTTTGCTGTCTCCACTGGAACAGTTGGCTGCACTGGATCTCTTAGCTTTCTGTCTCTTGCTGTTATGTTCACCAGCCTGACCTGATTCTTGTCTGTTTCTTTGTTTCATCAATGTTGGTGAGCCATCTATATACAGTCATGTGCCATCTTACAGCCGACATAGTTACAGCCATCAGTATTTATGGTCGAGATCTCATAGGGAAGATCAGAAAACATCCTAGAAATTGCTATAGACCATTGAGACCATCTACATAACACTTATTGAAAGTAGTGACGTTGCCAGCCATACATTGCTGTGTACCTAAGCTGTAGCACAGAACCCTACCTTATTGTCCAAGTTATAATACAACACTCTACCACATATGTATACATGTGTGTCTGTACATTTTTGCATCATTGAAGAGTTATTACAGTGTTAATCTTTAATGTGTTGTTCATATTTTGTTATTAATCTTCATACACTTACTGTGCTAATTTGCATTATGTTAGTATTTTAAAATTATGTTGAACATAGTAGTGAAGTGTAACAAGCGTCTGACATTCCCCCTGAACAGCTGATGGACTTAACAGCCTGATCGACTTACAGCCTAATGCCCAGTTCCACATGCTGCTGTTAAGTTGCCACATGACTGTAGTTGTTATCTTATTGTTATTTTCCTTTCAGCTTCTCCCTGTTTTCCCTCAAGTATGATTTTCTTTATAGCATTATGCGTATTTCATTATTCCCTTTTTCAGTTGTTTTTGGTTGTTTTTTTTTTGTAATCTTCATTTTCAGTTTAGGATTCAGAGAAACAAAATGGAAAACATTTGTGGAAAAAAAAACCCAGTAATATAAAAAATTGTTTATGTCACAGTGCTCCATTAATATGAGCTGAATGTTTTCTTTCTTCTGTTCCCAGCACTAGTGGAAGAGAGCCAGCAGGCACAGCAGATGAAAGAAGTTGAACTCAGGAAATATAAAGGTTTGATGCTCAGTTTACCAAAGTTTTGAATGGCGCTTTAGATTTGTTGTTGTTGTTGGCAGCTGAACAGCTCCCATGATTTTTATTTAAGGGTGTAAAGAAGATCACTTTCCACATGATACATGTGCGTTGTATAAGGCAACTAATGGATGTCTGAGTGTGTTACTAGCTACTGCCCAGTGAGCTACAAAAATTGAACCAAGAACACAGGTAAACACCAGAAGATGAAGGGAAAGAAATTCACTTAATTGAAACTGTTTAAGATATAGATGAAAGTCAGATATTGTCATTCTCATATTTGAACTCCAGGCACTAGAGGTGCAGGAAGTTTATGAAAGAAGAATATAATGATGACTGGTAAAACTGCTAGTACAAATGGACTCAAGATAGATTGGGAGGGGAGTTTGGCGTAGCCTTAACTCTTTCCATACCATGTAAAAAAACACGGACGTTACGTTGGTACCAATGATGTTACATGGCCGAGCGGGTGTTTTCATATAAGGGGGTCCCTTTATAAAATTCATCGTAACAAACAAACTCCTTCATCAACACGTGTGTATCTCATATTAAAATAAGTGGAAATGAAAGAAGATTCCATAAATGAAGTTATTTATCATTTTAAAAAAACAAAGAATAGAAAAAAAACAACTGTTCTGAAAAGATCGAACGATTTTTTGGTGCTAAAAATATTTTTTAGGGCTGAGCACTAAAATCAAAGTTTTACATACCTGAAATGTGCCAGAATCCAATGCAGAATGTGTATACCGGTAAAGAAACATCGATAATTGCGGATGCTTTTGATATCCAATAAATCTAACAGGTCTACAGATGTGAAAAACACATTTAGTAAGCTAGGTCTAGTCGATCAGTATGACCATTCTACCAACCAACCTCAAAAAAACTGGAAAAATTTACACTCAAATCGATCCACTTCAATATTTCCTTCTTCTCCTGCTTTACCGGATGCTAAACTAGCTAAACTTTGGACTAGAAGAGTTCTGGTTGGCTAAATGAAAAGTTGCATCGAGTTTTCAACGGAACAAATCAGAAGCCTTATATGGTGGCCTGGGACAAAATGTGAGAACAGCAACTACCTTAAAGGGCGGCTCAGTATCGGAAGAGTTAAAGGAGTAAAAAGATGAAGAAAAATGGAGAAACTGCAGTAAAAGATAAGAATCCATAGTAATGAAAGACAATATTTCAAACCAATATTTCAGCAGAATGCCTTCATAAAAGATGACAGAAAAGTTAAATAAGAGATAAACACACAAAGATGAACTTGTCTTTCAGAGATCTGCTTAAGTGAAGGTAAGACACAAAAATGCGCTTGTTACAAAGCCTGATGAACAAAGAGTTATGAAAAACTTACTTCAAGGAAAACACATGTCGAGAACATACAATAACTCATTTTTATTAATATTTCATGCCATGCTGGATGGTATTGGTGATAATGCTCTTCTATTTTTTGCAGTCCTTGGTGTTTCCAATTTGTTCAGACACTTTTCTTTTACCAGTGTTTTTTTGTTTTTTTTTTTTTTTTTTGGGAGGGGGGGTCAGTCCACTGAGATTTTTTTTCTCGTGGTCTTTCTCTCTTCCTTTTTCCATTGAAATGTCTAGTTATTACTAGATTCTCCAACTTCTGTCTTCGCATGACATGTCCAGAAACTTTTGATTGTATATTTCTTATCATTTTAACTGGTTTTTGTTGTTCTGAAATGTCTTAAGAGGACCTATACATTTGTTTTTTGTTTTCTGTCTGTCCAGGATATTTGTTGCATCTCTCTCCAAAACCACACCTGTTGATTCCAGTTTCTTTGTCATATTTTTGTTGACTGTGAAAGTTTCACAACCATATTGCAACATTGGTTCAGTGTAGCACTGTAATACTCTTTTCCTCACTTTCAAGGACATTTTACAAATCATACATGAAATTTTCTGTCCACATATATCCAGTTAAGATAGATTAAATGCAAAGAATGAAACATTTAAAAAAACACTTCATGTTGTAGATCAGTATTTTCCCTTATAATTCATCTTGTCAGTCATATTTGGTTGTCTTTGGTAGATGATCTCATGGATCGTGAAGCTAAACTACAAATGACAACTGAGGAAATACTGGTCCTTAAATCACAGCTTTTTGAAGCTCAGCAGCAATCAAGGGAGAAGGCTGGTCTAGTACATGATTTGCAGGGTAAGGCTGTGTTCAGGTGGTCATCTATTTTCATACTTTATCTGGAACTACGTTTATATTAGTTATTCCAGTTACAGGCTGTAAACCATAAGAAAATAATAGGTGAAGAAATAAAAGTATTAATTTTTATTCTGATAGTTCTATTTCTCGGTTAAATTTTACCGTCCTTTAAGGACATTGTCATCGGTCTGCCCATGCCACTGTGCTGAAAACCCCATGACACATTTGTGACCAGTGCTCACTACAGCTAACACCTTTAAGCTTGGCAATGAAACAAAACAGTAAAGCACACGCACAACCACCACCCCTTCCCTCACTCAGTAACATTGCAGAAGCTTAGTTCAACAAACTTAGAAAATTATAATATCAGATTATCCATATTTTTTTATCATCATGTTTGAGTGGAGGAGATACGGACAAAAACAGCATTTCACCTGGAGAAACCACACCTGACCTAAATGGTTCTTTCAGAAACAGATTATTTTGTTATTTAACTCAGTGGGTTAGGGATCAGAATTTTTATCATGTTAGTATTCCCTGCTTCTTTGTCAATCTGATATTGAAATTAACTCTTAGACTATCCAAAAAAGAAAGAACCCTTGACACAAGAACATTTTTTTTGCCGTAATTCATCATAACCACCATGTTTTGCTGAGGAATAATGTGGTGCCTATTTTGAGCATGTGTCAGTGTAGATTTATGAAATCCCAAATATGAAACAGAACCATATGACTGTAGTTTGTTTTGTGTTTTTAAGCTTTCCTTTCAGATTTTGTTTCTTTTTTACAACCCCTTTAAATAGCTTATAGTAGCCCAAGAGTTAAAGATTCAAATACTGCCAGCTTTCCTTCCAATTTGAAGCCTGTTGTACAGGAGCTAAACCATTTCCTTTTGCACAGTTATAGAGAGAAGAAGCAATAAAGTAGCAGTTACTGATACCTATTTTTTAATAGTGGAAGGACTCCAGACCAAAGCTCTGTTTATTGAGAAATACTTCTGTTGTACCATGGCAAGTGTCTTTGATGTGTCTGGTGTACAGCCAGGCTGAGTAGTCTGCAGCAGATTCTTTAAGACATGATAAGCATCTCATTTACATTGTGGTGTTTGCAGTAAATGTTTATCATGAGTAGTAGAGAGTATCCTATCTAATAAGATGAGCAAGAGGTTTTCAGAAGCTGCTGTAGTGACATGATAATAAGTGTAGAAAAGCCATGTCACAAGTGGGAATGTTTCTCCTCTTGTGGCTTAATCTAAAGCATTTTAATGCCAGCTTTCATTTATCATATGCTACATAATGGAGAAATGGACTCCTTTGTTATTCAAGACCTTCCTGGAATTTGAGCTTTGGAATCCACTGTATTTCATTATCTGCTTATCCATGTGTGAATCATTTATTTGCCATTAATTATCTCATATAATTATCTCAGTGACATTGTAATGTGACATCCTAACAGAACAAGTCAGGAAAGCCGAGTCAGTTACGCAGGATGTCAAGCAGCAAATATTAGATTTACGCGGTAGGTATAAAAATAGTATGCAGTTCATACATAATTGGCGTCAGCTGGTATTATTTTGTTTTTAGCTTGCATACTGAACATAACTGTTTATATTTTCATTCCTTTCTTTTTTAGCACTTTTCATCTTTGGAAAAAAAAAAGAAGAAGAAGAAAAAATAATAAATTGCAGAAAGATAATTTTCATGGTTGCGTTCACACCATACAACAAAGAAGGATGTAGTTCCTGCAAATCTACATGAGCTGTCATTCCTGCGTGTCATAGCAGGATTGTGTATCAAGAATTTAGGAAAAATTTTGTCTGGCATCTGCAGAAAAGATATAAATATGATCTGGCGAAGATTGAGAAGTAAAAAATGTGCTGTGCTGCCTGGCAACACAAAACTGCACCCATTTTCTGCATTATGAGTAGTTTGGTGAATATGATCAGAATAATTTTTAACAGGCTCAGTAGTGGCGAAATCACTTCGCTCATTACTGCATCCAGCACTTAGTTAAAATCACCTTCATCTTTGTCCCAGAGTACATCGGCATTTCCAGAAATGAAAGAGCAGGCCAGTTGGTCAGAATAGTTACATCTGCAGTGACAGAAGGACAGCTAACAGAGCAGGCAGACATATTTATGCAGGACAGAAGATTTCATGACACAAGATCTCTGCTTAGGATGTAAAATGTCATAGTGGACAAGGACATTATGTAAAGGGCATAAGAAAGACCATAAATCAGTATAGAAGTGTCATCAGTTGGTGTGCTCTGTGAAGCATTGGCAGGGGTCAGAGCATCACCTGTAGACATGTCTGAAGTCAGAGGATGATCATTCTAATCTAACCTAAGATGTAAAGAAAACTTAGAACAATGGGAAATAAATTTAGAGTTTTCTTTGTAAGGACCTGTAAGAAGATAGAGATAGGAGCATGCTCAGTAAGAAGAGTCTATAGATGTAGGATCCTAATCTAACCTAAGATATGAGGAAAACTTCGAAATAGAACTATGGGAAGTAAGCATGTAGAGCTGTAAGAAATACATTTAGGACTACATCCAGTAAGAAATAAGACAGAAATATTAGCGCGTTCAGTAGGGCTGTTGAAAGCCTCAGAAATCTGAAAGAATGCTTAAATTGTGTTTTAAAAAAAAGTACATATAATATGTAACAATAAGTCAGCCTGATCTTTTTTTTTTCTTAATGATTGTGGGATATGTTTATCAGAAGAGAACATCATCATCATGTTTCACTCTCTTGAGAGCATAGGCCATGGATAAAGTCATCCCTGTTCTTGGAATTATTCTCTGTTTCATTCCATGTGTATCCCTTGCCTCTGAGCAAATTTCTCTTCTCCAAGTAAGTGTAGGTCTTCCTTGTTTTCTGTTTCCTTGAGGATTCCATGTCAGCACCTGTCTTGTTATGCTGGTGCCAGTTTTCCTCAGAGTGTGGCCAATCCATCTCCATTTCCTAGACATGATTTGTAGGTTCATTGGTTCTTGTCCTGCCCTTTCCCAGACCTCGATTTTGTCCTGCCATTTCCCAGATCTCATCGTTCCTGATCTTGTCCTGCCATTTCCCAGACCTCCTCGTTCCTGATCTTGTCCTGCCATTTCCCAGACCTCCTCGTTCCTGATCTTGTCCTACCATTTCCCAGACCTTGTTCCTGATCTTGTCCTGACATTTAATGTTTAAAATCTTCCTTAAGCAGTAATTCATGAATGTTGAAAAATGGAGAGAACAGGGACTGGAGAATTCCGCTTACTAACTATGTTCTTATTGTTACTTTTCTCTCTTTTTTTTTTTTTTTTTTTAAATCAGTGTTTCCCAACGTGGGGTGTAAGCCCCACAGGAGGGCAGTTTGAATATTTTGAGGAGCTATTAAAATATATATTATACTTTTTTTATAACTTGGTTGACTTTTAAGCTGGGAGGAGGGGTATCAAAGTCTTTGGGGTGTTGAGGTGGGGCATGATCCAAAAAAGGTGAGAAACATTGATTTAAATAGTTTTTAAAAGTTGCCTTGTTAAATTTCATGGTAGCATAAGAGTTATCGGGTCTTCAGAGGAGTAGTTTTCCTGTGCTTTCCATTGATGTAAATATTTGAATCCTTTAATTAAAAGTAAAGGCACTGGCCGTCTCAAGGATCGTAACTCTCAGTAGTCTGTTGGCTGCGTATGCTTTTGTGAACACTTTTTCCCTGTCACTGTCAGCATTAAGACACAGTTGTTGCATGGAGTTATTGGTGAACTGAGCTGTGTGATCTGTAGCTCACAGCACTTTGTACACTGTCAGTCCTTAACTGCTAACCTATCACAAGGACTAGACATCTATCACATAATATACTTCACATATATATATATGCAGACACACACACACACACACACACATATATATATATATACTGCATGTGTGTTTTCCCCCAGATTGATACATTATTTAATTGTATCATTCATGGTGGTTTCAAATTATATTTCCCTCAAAAAGGAAACAGATAAATAAACAAATAAATATCTTGATAGGGCTTGGTGATTTGCTTCATACAATGGTATGTTTAAGGTTTCTATAACTTCCTCCTCCTGTCTCTTGCATGGGTGACCTCTCCCTCTGTTTCCTACAAGTGTTAATGTGAATGTTTTCTGTGACATGCTATTTGGTGGTAGTCGGGTAACGTGGGCAAACCATTTGATTTGCTGTTTCTGGATGTAGTGTAATACTGATGTTACTCCAACCTCTCCCCTTATCGCATCATTTCATATTTAGTTTCTTCTTCTCACGTTTAGTATTCTCCTTAAACATCTCATTTTTGTCGTGATGATTTTCTATTTGTTTTTGGCTGTTAGTGTCCATGTTTGACATTGATAGCATAGAACTGGAAGATAAATTGTGTTATATGGTGTTCTTTTTGTTTCGGTTGTAATGTATTTGTTTTTCAATAAAGATGTCATTTGCCCAAATACCTGATTTGCTTTATTGCATCTTTTCTAAATTTTGGACTGATTTTCCCAAAGGATGGTTGTGTACTACCTAGTCATTTGAAATGATTCACTTGTTTCAAAGGCTGATTGTCCAGGGAGATCTTTGTTGGGATTTCTTCTTTGGCAGTGGTCATGACTTATGTGTTTTCAGCACTGGTTTTTCATGCTGTGGTTTTTACATGCTCTTGTTAAGTTATTCATGTGACAGATAAAAGAGATAACAACTGAAGTAAAACTAGTTCTAGTAATACAGGTAGATAGAGGTGTTTGGCGCACAAGGAGGGAAGCCACAAAGCTAAGTTATTCATTTTCATTTTTCTTCTTTTATTTTATGTTGTGTTTGTTGTTGTGTGTAATCCTTGAAAAAGGCTCACGCCGAATTATTGGATGTTGTATGTTTTTTGTTATTTGTATTTTTTCTCACTTTTCTCGCTCCCTTTATCACTTTGTAAAACTGTAACTTACACCTCTGTCTACCTGTATCAAGTTATCCATGTTCTGCTATAGATCTTTCTCATGAGCATGAGTGCTTGGTTATGAGCAAACAAGAACTCTTTTATGGCCCAGTTAATGGGTATGTTTTCTGAAGGGTGCTGTGAGTTTATCTGCATTATTTCTGGAGTAGGGCTTTCAGGCAGTTTTGTGGTGGAACTTTCACTGTTCATAGCAACTTCTTCTGCAGATGTTGTCAAACATATGTGATTCATGAATAGTAAGGGAGATAGAGTCTGTCTCACTCCAGATTTTATGATGAGTTGTTTGGAGCGTCCCACATTTATTCTGACTGTACAGTTTTCTCATAAGTTTTTGGCACAGGTTGATCAGATATGCACTTACTCCAGAATGTTGTAAGGTTACTACAGTTTGTATCTGTCTACTCTGTCAACTGCTTTTCTTGTTCTGCATAGATTATGTGCATTATCTGATTGTGTTTGACAGATTTTTCCGTTAGTTATTCTTAGGGTTCATTAACATTTATGAAAATAATCATAAGTTTCATGCATATAGCCAGAAGGCTCTTAAAGTTATCACATAGTGGCTTCTTATTTCACATGTTGCTGTATGCAGTTTTTCTGAATTGTTTCTGAAATTAGTTAAATGTGCTAAGGTTTTTTGTTTCAGAAGTAAACAAATTTGTATATTGTTCAGTATATGGGTTGGTACTTTATGTTTTTATGTTTAAAAAAAAAGGGGGGGGGGTAATGTTCACCTTACATCATATCACTGATGCAAATAGGAGATACAGTGTTAGTATGGTATCTGTATGTTGAGACTCTGGAGAACTCTTGTGATCAATACTGTACCAGGCTGCCTTTTTCTTAACCAGCTACAAGGTTAGTCAAGTGACCAGGATCAGACCGTAAAGATTGTTTCACTGTGAGAGAAATGAGTGCCCCAATCATCACTTAACTGATAAGATGTCAGCATTTATGAGCATGATGAATTAAATATTAGGCATGTTTGTTTAAATGCATGCGTTTTTGTTCTGTCAGATTCACCGCATTTGCAGCAAGCACATGAGTAATTAGCACTCTTGTAAACAAGTAATGGCTGCTATGTAAATCATATATTTGTGACAAAGATTCTCTACTGTGTTAAATATCTTCTCATTACAGATTTGTAGAAAATGATAGAGCTTCATGTTTCATTATGTGCCACAGAGGGTTAACCAGTCTTGACCAGTATGACTGGCTATTCCTGATTACAGGGCCATCTTGACTTCCACTGTGACATAGTCATCCTGACTTTTGTGTGACATGATCATTTAGACTCCCACTGAGATAAAGTCATCCTGGCTTCAACTGGGCTCTAACAACAGTGATAGGATGAGAGATCTGAGTAAAATTTGGTGATGCCAGGAACAAATGTCATATTGAAGACAAAGGAAAGAAACAGTCAGCTTTTATACCATTTACAGTACACTGAAAGATACCTTCAATCAATCAAGTGACGTGCCGTGTGGGGTAGGCGATCATTTCTCTCCGCAGTTCCCGGTCTTTAGACTTGATTATGAGATCCGCCTGTGACTTGAAGGATACCTTAAAGCAATCAAATCATCCATGGTCTTGTTTGGAGTGTAAGATTGGTAATTCAGACTAACTGACTCTCAAGATTTATCATGTTATGTTTTATTATGTATAATAATGTACTCTTGGCAGTAGAGTAGTATAAAATGCAGACAGTGCAGAGGACATCAGCAGCAGACTGTCTAGAGCAAACCAGGCTTTTGCAATGCTGCAGACTATATGGAAATAAAACAAAAACTAAGCATGAAGATGAAAATCAGGATATTTAAGAGTAATGTTCTCCTTCTTCTTCTTCTTTGTTCGCATTGTCTGTCTATGTCTGCAGTCCTGTCTCTTGGACAAATTTCACTGTTTTTTGTAATTCATGTATGGAACCGTAGAGCTTATCTTCTTTAGTGGTTTCACTGGGCCAGTAATTATTTCTCAGTGTCTCATAGCTGGTGCAGTTTTGGAGGATATGTTCCACGGTTTGTGGCACCTGGGCACATGTACATAGATTAGTAGTACCAACCTTAAACTTTGTATACATATGACTTCGGAGTCGATTGTGTCCTGTTCGGAGATGGAAAATGGTGACTTGTTCCTTTCTGTTTAGCATGTGATAGTCATCATGTGGTGGTGTTTGTGGCTTCCTGTAGTCATGCTTTTCTTCTGATTATAGGTGACTAGTATGTCTGGTTGTTGCATTTCAGTGCCCTCTTTGGCCAGATGGTCAGCTTTCTCATTGCCTGGTATCTCACAATGGGAGGGAATCTACTGCAAAGTGACATCGTGTTGTAAGCCAATTTTTGACAAGGCATCCTTAAGGTCTGGTTTTGTTGCACTGAAGAGCTTCCAGTACTGATCTTGCATCTGTGAGAATTACTATGGGGCACGTATCAATTCTGGAGTCTGATAGTTTTTCAACTGCAGCAATAATTGCCCTAACTTCTGCATCATAGTTGTTGCAGTATTTTCCAGTGGGTATGGAAATCTTGTCAGTGGTGTTGTTTGGATATTCAGTATGTGCTCCTGCCCCTCCATTCTTTATGGCATTATGTGCAGATCCGTCTGTATACACATGTATCCAGGTGTCACATGGATATTTATCATCTAGAACACTAAGTGTGGCTGTTGATCTTACAAGACTGCTCTGCATCTCACCATTCTGCACACCTTTCACTTCAGTCTGAATAGTTATTTGTGTATAATCTGCTTCTTTCCATTGTGTATGCTCTGGTACAGATGATAATGGAGCGACTACAGTTGGAAGGTCAGGTATCAGCTTACGCATACGCTTGGCCTGATGAATGAAGCTGCTTCTTTTAAGCCGTCTTAGTGCCAAGTTATTGAATCTCTCCTTCAGAGGATGGCTTACAGAGCTGAGGAATTTCTCTCCCATAGTCATGACCTTTGTACCTCTACGTTCCTTTAGCACTTGAACACCAACTATTTTCTGCATTTCTACTATTGGTGTGGACCTCATGGCACCTGTGATAATCCGTAGTGACTGATTTTGAACCTTGTCTAGATTATGCAGCGTAGTGTTTGATGCTGTGCACCAAGATGTTGAGCCATATTCTAAATGTGGTAGAATACTTTGCTGATATACATTCTTGAGGATTCTTTCACTAGCTCCCCATGTGGTTCCACTCAATTTTCTTAATATGGCTAGTTTTCTTCTGGCTTTTGCTTCTGCACTGTTGATGTGTTGCTTCCAGGTCAATTTTGAGTCAAGAGTCACTCCTAAGTAAGTGGGTTGATTGTCCATCCTTAAGGATATTTCATTTCTGTTTAGATGAGAGAGTGAACAGAGTGGTACTTGATTTCTCTGTGTTTATACTTACACACCATTTGTTTGTCCATGATGTCAAGATGTCTGCTGCTCTTTGGAGTCTCTGTGTAGCAACTGTCGCATATTCATCTGTACACCACATGACCAGATCATCTGCATACAGTGCTGCTTTGATTCCATAGGGAAGTTCCTTGACCAGGTCATTAATGAATACCAGGAATAGTGTAGGTGAAAGAACTCCTCCTTGTGGTACACTGTGTCGCAGAAGTACTTTCTGGCTTTTGTGTCCATCCATTATTCTTCTATTGTGTAAATAGGACTTTATCCAGTTGTACAGTCTTCCACTCACATTGCAGTTTCTTAGTTTCCACAGCAGACCTTTTTTCCATACTTTATCAAAGGCTTTCTTCAGGTCTATCCACGCTGCTAGTACAAGGTTTTTCTCTTGGAATGCATCCTCAGTCTCTTGAGAGAGATAGGTCACTTGATCTTCTGTACTGTAGTACTGCCTAAATCCTGCTTGTTGTGGAACGAGAAGGTTTTCACTTTCTAGGTACCATTTTAGCCTCAGGTCAATGATGCGTTCCATCGTTTTGCATAGGCAGCTAGTGAGACTGATTGGCCTGTAGCTGGAGGCCGTATCACTATTTTTCCCTGGCTTTAGCAGTGGTACCATACTTGCTTCCTTCCAGATTTGAGGTAACTTACCTGTGCTCCAGCACATATTGAAAATATCCAACAGCTTTCCCATTGCTGCCATTCCCAGGTTCTTGTTCATTTCATTGGACACTCCATCTGGTCCTGGTGATTTCCTTGGTTTCAGTTTACTGACTGCTAGGTCTAACTCACAGCGTGTGATTGGTGCATCCATGACCTCCACTTTTCTGACTTGTTCCTCTTTTTTCTGTGGGTCACTGCGCACTGTACGCTCTTTCTCTGGATGGATATCAATGTTGCAGTCTTGTGCAAACATGCGAGCAAAGTGATCTGCTACCTGCTTACCTGTAAGAGTTTTCCCATCCTCTATTAGTGTAATCTTTGTACTTCTTCCAGTACTCTCATCATTTAACTGTTTGATTAGTTTCCACAGTTTCCTTCCATCCTTTTCAAAGTTTAGGGACTTGAAATTTGGCCCCTTCCATGTACACTCCCACCTGACATGCGCTGATGTTATTCTTAACAAGTGTGAGTACTCCTCCTTTTCTTCTGTCCTGTCGGTCAGATCTAAAACACTGGTAGCCTCTGATTTTAAAGGCAGCATCTTTGGTTAGGTGTGTCTCCTGTATGCAGCATATACTTACCTGCTCTGTAAAAAGTATGTTCTCTAGTTCAACCTTTTTACTATAGCCATCTCTAACACTGCTGACACCCTCAGAATTCCACTGCATTATTTTAAGTTCTTGCTTTTTGGCTGTTTCCTTCTGTTGTATTTTTTGGCCAGTAGCTCTACTCTCATGTCTCCTGGCTCCACAAGACGAACTGAGAGGACCTCCAGTAGCATTGGGTGGACCCTTTCGAGGCAGGGGGCCCGGCACTGCAGGGCGAGCACCATGTTTGAAAACTGCAGATAGAGACATTTCATTAGCGATAATGTGTGTTACCCTGATTTTTGTGATGCGCCTTTTGGCTGGGTAACTCCGACTTCAGCACCTTTCCTTGCTAGGGCAGACTGTGGTCTTGCTCGGACTGCCATGAAGACTGTGTGGCTGGCCTGGCCAAAACTTTGTTTTCCAGCCTCTGGTGGCTGTACGTAAGTCCCTTCTCCATGTCAGATGGTTTGGGACAGTTCCACAAAGACACTCCGACTTTGGGATGAGGAATCTGATGAGTGCTTCAACGATATCAATTCCTCGCCACCTATAGTCCACTGGCTCTGTTTTGTTTACATCATTCTGACAGCCATTGTTGTAAAGACCCATAGGCTTGTCACATCCTGGATTCATTGGTTTCACACCAGACTTCCCTCATCTCTGCCGGAGATCTCCATGTCCCCATCTATTCACCAACCTGACATTACATTTTGCAAAAATAACAATTACAATTAGTGTTGATTGCTACAAGTTTCTGGGCTACAGAAGTAGGTCAGAGTTTTTAAGCAAACAGATCTATGTTCCCTGTCTCACAAACACTATGTTAAGATAAGTGTGCTCTTAACACAGTTGTTCCCAAGGGAAGTAATGTTCTAAGTGTACTACTCTATGGAAGTGAATGCTGGAAAATCACCAAAACCATAGAAAACAGGTTGAATTCTTTCCAGACTAATGTTTACAAAGAATTAGAAAAATATTTTGGCCAATTATTTTTACCTTAAGAAATAACATCTTGTTGGCAGAAATGCAGATGAAGCCACTGACAGCAATTATTGAGAAAAGACGCTGGCAGTGGTCGGGTCATGTGGTTCGAATGACTGACAGCTCACTACCAAAAATAGCACTAAGATGGACACCACAGGGGAACAGAAGTAAGGGTAGACCAAAAGAGACATGGAGAAGAACAACAGAGAGGATGTTGAGCAATAGAGGTTTCACCTGACACGAACGGAAAAAAAGGCGAAGGAAAGGCATTTGTGGAAAACCCTTGTAGAAGCCCCATGTGCCCTGGGGACTTAAAGTTCAGAGAGAGAGAGAGACTTTATTATGTATTTATAAAATATATACATTTTATTATGTATCTATAAAATATTCATATTTAACTGCATTTTCATTTCTTCAGAACAACTGGAACAGGAAAAGGCAAAGAACAGAGCCGCAGAAAAGGAATTAGAAGAAGCTAAAAGTATGTTGAAGTTTATATACCTTGTAAGAAAATGTTCTTAATATCTGCTTTGTTTCTGGGATAGTCTTATGATGGTGCATAGAGTGGTGTAGAAATGTAGCAGTTTTATGAGGGTTCATAGAGCGATGTAGAAATGTAGCAGTTTTATGAGGGTTCATAGAACAATGTAGAAATGTAGCAGTTTTATGAGGGTTCATAGAGCGATGTAGAAATGTAGCAGTTTTATGAGGGTTCATAGAGCGATGTAGAAATGTAGCAGTTTTATGAGGGTTCATAGAGCGATGTAGAAATGTAGCAGTTTTATGAGGGTTCATAGAGCGATGTAGAAATGTAGCAGTTTTATGAGGGTTCATAGAGCGATGTAGAAATGTAGCAGTTTTATGAGGGTTCATAGAGCGATGTAGAAATGTAGCAGTTTTATGAGGGTTCATAGAGCGATGTAGAAATGTAGCAGTTTTATGAGGGTTCATAGAGCGATGTAGAAATGTAGCAGTTTTATGAGGGTTCATAGAGCAATGTAGAAATGTAGCAGTTTTATGAGGGTTCATAGAACGATGTAGAAATATAGCAGTTTTATGAGGGTTCATAGAGTGATGTAGAAATGTAGCAGTTTTATGAGGGTTCATAGAGCCATGTAGAAATGTAGCAGTTTTATGAGGGTTTTTGGAGTGATGTAGAAATGTAGCAGTTTTATGAGGGTTCATGAAATGTTGCTGTCATTTGAGTTTGGAAGGTTTAGATCTTTGTCTTGATTGAATTCACTGTAACTTCCAGCAGGAAATTCTTTGCAGCCAGTGCAGTGAAAGTGTTGAACTACAAGCGTCATATCAGATAAAGAGACATGCCTGCAGACATGGAATAGAGCTAAAGTAGCAGGAAAGGTGTAGTGCTTTTCAGCAGGCTCCACCACCTGGGGACCATAGCAATCCCTGCCTCATTTGGTCAGGCTGAGCCCTGCCGCTGGAAGCAGAAGCACTAGTGGAGAGGTAGAACAGAGTCTTGACCAGTTCCTCTTCACTGATCCGTGACTCTAGTGTAGCCAGCTTATCTCTCTTAGTTGTGATATGGTTGAGTAACTAATTGATGAAAACTTAAGCATAATGAGTTTGGAAAATTTGGTTTGGCACTGGATTCTGATAACATGAACTGGCTGATTATTCAGAAACAACTACACAGCTAGATTGTCAAAGGAAGTATCCACAAAAATTGTCTGAGAGGAGGTGGTACTTCTTCTGATAACCTAGGAAGTTGTGTGGCTGTTTCGCTCTCTGTAGTGGAGAATTCTTGTTTAGCTGATGGAGTTTTTAATCATAAACTGTTTTTCTCAGTGCAACTGGCCACGTCTCAGCAAAATTCCAAACAGAACCATAATGAAACGGAACACTTACGAGGTGAGTCACTGAATGTAGTGTTTCAAGTTATAAACTGAGATATACCTCACATAGATGGCAACTAGAAACATTTTGCAGTAATTTACAGTAAGAGTCAGAGTTGATACCATAGGCCAAATAAGTAATGACCTCTTAGTAAGAGAGACAAGCATGACACCAGAGTTAGCAGTGATTGAAAGGAAAAGCTGACAATGGATTGGCCACATTATGAGGCTGACAGACGAATCCTTACCATGAACAGCTTTGATGTGGACCACAAAGAGGAGAAAAAAAAAGCATAGGACAACCTACAGAGTCATGGAGATATACAGCAGAGAAAATGCTGGTAAACGAAGGACTGGCATGGGAGATGGCCAAGAATATAGTGAAAGGTCAACACTAGTGGAAATCTCTTGCTACCAGCAGCAACTCTGTGCGTCTTGGGCACTGAAAGGACGAGAGAAAGAGAGAGATTGGGTCAAAGGATAAGAGCCCACAAGCAGTGAGATCCATAATAATAATACTATTCATAACTAGTGTCTTTCCTGTCATGAACTTCAACTGTAATCAAGCTGCAACTATTATTTCTTTCCTTTTAAGTTGTTATGAAGTGGGCAAAAGCTCTCTTCAAATATAGATTGGTAATAAGACTAGGAATTGGTAATAAGTTGGGAATAATAGATCGGGAATTGGTAATAAGTGTGTAATTTTGTAATAAGTTGATAATTTAGTAAGATGTTAGGTTGGTAATTTTAGTATCATTTTGGCTATTATTAAAACAGTGTGATTAGAGATTGTGTTTAAAAAAAACTTTCTTTCTATAGTGTTCTAACAATTTGAAAAGCACTGATTACAGAATGACATTTTAACATTTTACAGTTGGCAAAATTCACCAAGTTTCACAGTCTGTGTTCTCAGGATCAAAGTGTTTTCATATCATTAATGATGATCTCCCTCTCTCTCTCTCTCTGAACCTTAAGTGCCCAGGGCACATGGGACTTCCGCAAGGGTTTTCCACAAATGCCTGTCCTTCGTCTTTTTTTCTGCTCTTCCCCAGGTGAGCCCTCTATTGCTCAACATCCTTTCTGTTGTTCTTCTCCATGTCTCTTTTGGTCTACCCTTACTTCTGTTCCCCTGTGGTGTCCATCTTAGTGCTATTTTTGGTAGTGAGTTGTCAGTCATTCGGAGCACATGTCCCAACCATTGCCAGCGTCCTTCCTCAATAATTGTTGTCAGTGGCTTCATCTGCATTTCTGCCAATAAGATGTTATTTCTTATGGTGTTTGGCCAAAATATTTTCCTAATTCTTCGTAAACATTTAGTCTGGAAAGAATTCAACTTGTTTTCTATGGTTTTGGTGATTTTCCAGCATTCACTTCCATAGAGTAGTACACTTAGAACTCTTAAATATCCTGATTTTCATATTTATGCTTAGTTTTTTTTTATTTCCATATAGTCTGCAACATTGCAAAAGCCTGGTTTGCTCTAGTAAGTCTGCTGTTGATGTCCTCTGTGCTGTCTCCATTTTCTACTACTCTGCTGCCAAGGTATACAAATTCGTTGACCTCCTCCACTAACTTGCTATCTGATCTGAGTACATTTCTGTTGTTCACATTTTGCTTCATTAACTTTGTCTTTCCTACGTTGATCTTTAGTCCTATGTTGTTTGCATTCTGAGTTAGCTTGTTTATTTTATCTTGCATATCTTTGTGACTGCTTGATAATAGACACATGTCGTCCGCAAAGTCAAGGTCCTCCAGCACTGTGTCAAGGGTCCATTGTAATCCTCTGCGTTTGTCTGATGTTGCCTCCTTCATTAACCAGTCTACTGCCAAGATTAATGATGATAGAGGTCCTTTTTTTTTTCTTTTGTTGCTTTAGATTCTTTTTTTTTTTTTTAACCTGAACATCAGCAGTAATTAGATAACTCCTCACACAAATTCAGCCTCTTGAGGTCAAGCCAAAGAAAAACTAATGATCAACAAACAAAAGTTAATAGCCTGACAACCTGCCCTGCGAACAAAACATTTCAGGAGTCCACAATAGACAGACTGAAAAAGAACCAGCTTCAGCTGCTTGACAACACAGCTACAACAACGCTACAAAGATCTCCTTCTCACCTCTCATGAAGAAATTGAGCCACTCCAAACTGTGGAGGAGCACAGTCACTGTGAAAACATGACAGTCCTCACAGAGGTGCCAGGCATACACAAAAAGGACGACCTAACAACACCTCAGATAAAGACACTGACTCAGGAGCTGATTGACAGCAAATACAACCCAGCTGAATGGACACATGTGTACACAGATGGGTCTGCGGAAAAAGCTGTAAAAAAAAAAATGGAGGTGGGGGTGTGTCCATAACATATATAGATGGGAGACAAACCAAAAAACCCTTCGCAGCCAAAAAGATTTCCTCCAACTACAGAGCAGAAACAACAGCCCTCCATGAAGCCCTCAAAATACTAAAAACAGAAAACCAGCAGCCATCACACAAAATAGTCTTCTTCACAGACTGCAGGGCACTTCTAGAACCACTAAAAACAACAAACAACCCACAGGCAAACATACAGGAAATCACAACAGAATTGAAGGGCCTAACACTATCAACAACTGTGGCCCTACAATGGGTGCCATCCCACTGTGGAATTGCTGGCAGTGAAATAGCTGACACCCTATCCAAGAGCAAAAACTATAATCTGTAACCAGTGCAGACCTGAGGCATGAGACATGGCCAGAGGACAAAAGCTTTGGTGCTCCTGTCATTATTGGAGAGGATTGCAGGCTTTGCCATGTCAGCAGGGATCAGGATTTGGTGTGGCCAACAGCCTCAGATGCAAAAGAAGATAGCTCCTAAAGAAATAGAGAGTGTCCTAATGAGTATCACTGAATAGTTAGAATAAATGTAGTTTTTACTTTGAATGAATGTATTATCCTATAATTTCCATAGAGGGCTTATACAAATATACTTTCTACTTAAATTTTAGACTAAATAATGTGCATTTCATTCACTGTATAATTTTGGACAAAATAATATTTATATTACCAAGAGGTTTAAATTTAGACATATAATCTGTACTGTAGAGGAAGAAAAGAAGTATTAAGACAATAAACATAGCCCTTTGTTTTAGATAAAATCCTTCTGCCAGAGACAACAGAAGAAAATCATTCTCTCCACAAAATGTCTTGAGGAAGGCATTTTTCCCAAAGTATTTAGTTGTGTTTGTTGTCTTCTGCTGCCAATTCTGTCTTCTTTCATTTCTTACCATAGTTTTCTATCACTTTGGGGAAAAAACTGTACCATGCACCATGTGCTCCTTGTATTGCATGCACAGTCCTTGCTTTGTTACGTTTATGTCTTCTTCCTTTACTATCTTACAAGCCTTTGAAACACTGTCTTTAGGAACATTAGTAACTGCCAGTATTAAAACAGACTGAGCATAAATAACAAATGTATTATAATAAGATTAAGCATATGTAACATCAGTAACTGCCAGTATTATGAAAGACTGAGAAGCAGATTTCTCAGATTTAATGGCCCCTTCTATCCATCTTTCTTCTACAGTAAAATATATAACATTTTTTTATAATGCGGCGTGCAATGTGGACTTGTCTACATGATATGGCACATGTTTGTGTACTGTTAAAACTATATGTTGCCAGCATTGTCATTGCTTTTGCATTTGTTTTGTTTTGTTTTTTTTTTGTTCTTTTTTTTTTGTAAGAAAGAGAATAAGTTGTGAAAATTTCAGAATATGTTTTCCATGACTATTAGTTTTTTGCTGTTTTTTAGTGTTGTTTCTGTTCTTTTGTTTTTAGCGTGAAAATGTTGGCATTCTCGGCTAGCAGAGCATGAAGCTGTATCTGGATGTCCTTTTTTTTTTTTTTAAGCTGAAATTTTTAGAATTTTATATAATACTATTATGTTTCATTTTCTGTTTCTTTCTTCAAACCACACATGGATTGCTATTTTTTTTTGTTCCACCTGAAATTATTTAGGTGGTGTTTCATGAAACTGACTTGTACATAATATCTGTTTCCACTTAATCCACTAACAGTTGTAATCCAGTGTGCTTTCTAGCTCAGGCACATATTTTTCCAGCTAGTTTTTCCTCAGCAGAGTGTGCCAAGTACCCATGATAAAGCTTATTAATCAGAGGGAAATAGCAGCAGGAATGGCTTGCATTGCCTTCAGTCTGAGAAACTTTGCCTCTCCAGTCTTCTCAAAAACTGCTGTCAGTCCAGCCACTCCCATCTTCTCAAAGACTACTGTCATTTCAGCTACTCCCATCTTCTCAAAGACTACTGTCAGTTCAGCTACTCCCATCTTCTCAAAGACTACTGTCAGTTCAACCACTCCCATCTTCTCAAAGACTACTGTCAGTTCAACCACTCCCATCTTCTCAAAGACTACTGTCAGTTCAACCACTCCCATCTTCTCAGAGACTACTGTCAGTTCAACCACTCCCATCTTCTCAGAGACTACTGTCAGTTCAGCTACTCCCATCTTCTCAGAGACTACTGTCAGCTCAGCCACTCCCATCTTCTCAAAGACTACTGTCAGTTCAGCCACTCCCATCTTCTCAGAGACTACTGTCAGTTCAACCACTCCCATCTTCTCAAAGACTACTGTCAATTCAACCACTCCCATCTTCTCAGAGACTACTGTCAGTTCAGCTACTCCCATCTTCTCAAAGACTACTGTCAGCTCAGCCACTCCCATCTTCTCAGAGACTACTGTCAGTTCAACCACTTCCATCTTCTCAAAGACTACTGCACTAATGCAAGCCAGACTTAATCATAATCCCGTAAAACCTCAACCACGTAAAATGGTTATAAACTAACAGCTCATGCACCTCTAGGTCCACCCCTTTAGAGCATCAGAAGTTTAGAGGGCCAAAGCCACATGCCAAGGGGGGGGGGGGTACTTCTCTGATGATCTGAGGAGTTGTGTTGTTTTGCTCTCTACAACACAGTTTCCTGCCTAAATTGTGTTAGCCTTTACCCTTTCTCAAAGATTTGGCAAAAAAAAAAAAACCATTGCTGCAGCAATGTAGATTTTTAAAGATAAGTCATTATTTAAGCTGTGTAACGTTGTATCTTTGGTGTTTTATTTTTTTTAGTTCTGTTGAATGCAGAGAATACAGGACAAATAAAATAAATCATAACATAAAAATGAAGATAGACTTTATCATGGCAAGGATTATCTACTTCTGTGTGTGTTTTAGTTTGTCCATGATGACATTAATTAATCAAAGGAGGATTCACAGGGTCATGATTAAGTGCATAAAAAGAAGAAATGGGGTGATTTAGAACACCAGGTCATGGGTTCAGAATAGAGAAAAAAAAAAAGAACATATGAGAATCATTATAGGTAAATATGTTGGTTATGAATAATATACATAGGAAAAAAATGTGCCATTGATATTCCCTGGTGAATATCAACTGGTGCTTTTGACCTACAGCAACAGAATCAAGGCTGCCGGATGTACATTAGAATTGAGCCATGGATCTTAATACCTTAAAGATGTATGCCTGAATTACATGCCAAGCCTCACACCATACTTCAGCATGACTTTTGAATTTTGAAGTTTGAATAAAATCGTTTATGATTTATGCGACGTATACCAGTGCAAAAGAACAGTGTGTCTGTGAGTGCTTTGGGAAGAATGCTCACTTTTTTAGGCTTTTTTTCACAACCAGTATTTCAGCAAAATGCTTTATTCAGGCACTTACACATGCACTGTTGTTTAACAGTCTTACTGTTAATGCACTCTTACTTCTCTAATTCCCTTGAATGTTTATTGTTTCAGCATCAGATTGCTTGTTTGAATTTTAGTTGCTTTATGCGTATTGCTGTCTGCTTTCAACACCTGCAGTTTTTGTAGCATAAACCTCTTGCTCAGCTGCACGACTGCATGGTGTTGAACATTTTTTTTTTTTTTTTGCTTGTGAATTCTCTCACCTGTACTCAGCACAGTCTATTCCTTTCATTCAGACAAGTTAAAGCATTTGCAAGAAGAGTTGGATTCAGAGAGGAATCGCAGAGACTCATTGCGTCATGGAGGACTCACCAGCAAAAGTAAAGGTAAAAGAGAAAACATGAATGGTTAGTGATTTTTTTCTTGGAAAGTCTGTGTTGAAATATGTCCTTACATTTAGGTGTTTATTTTTATATTTTGTGGCGTGTGGTGCATGGGTGCATCAGCAGCAGGGCATCTTGCTTTAAAACCGAGAGGCCTACAGAAGAGCTGTTAGGGAGGCAGAGTTCCACAAGGGACATGTAAATGACTGACTGATGCATGGTGCAGGTGCTTTCAGTGAACAATGTTTTTTTTTCACTTTGAATCATTGAGGTCTCATTCTACATGATTCTTTGCTGCACCGGAGAAAAGGTCTGCAGTACGGCGTCAGTGAGTTTGTTTAATGGCTTCTTGGTAACATTCTGTTTCTTTAATCTGAAATTGTGAAATCCATGAAGCTTTGAAAACCCGAAAATCTTATGATGAAACATAGACCATGGCTTGTCTGCTGGTTGCCTGCCACATATGATCTGTTGTCAGATGAAGACATCATTTGTCTCTTCACGTCTCTGCAGGCTTTTTCATCATTTCACTCTCGCAAGCATAAGGTAGTAAATATTACTATATGCTTGTGAGGCTGAAATTATGAAAATGCTGTAATTGTAATACTGTTTTCCTTGTTGTCAGGGTTATTATTTTATGAGCATCATCATTTTCATGTCATAAACAGAAGTAAAAAAAAAAAAAGTAAAGGTAACCCTGTCATGCCTTAGAGGCACATAGGGATATGGTGTTAGTGCCCATATTTTCCTTAACCTGTCAGCACACTAGAAGGTGATATGGTCAGTATCACGCCTTGCGGCCTTTTCCTTCCCCAACTCCAGAAGAAATCGGGTACCCATTTCTACAGCTGGGTGACTGGGGTGCCGCCGGCCGGATTCGAACCCCCGACCTTTGCCATGAGAGACCAGTGCACTAACCTCTTTGCCACTCAGACACCCCATAAACAGAAGTAGTGCCATTTTTTTGGTTTGTTTGTTTGTTTGTGGGTGGGTCTTTTGTTTTCTAACCATTTATGTTGTAAACTTTATGTAGCCTGACAATAACTGCAAATTTTCATTTGGTTTAGATTTGTTTATATTTTTGTAATGAACAAGGGTTTCATGTCTTCTCCAGAATATCAAGCTTTGAAGGAAGAATGTGCTAATTTAAGAAAACGTATACAGGCTATTGAAGCGGAAATGAAGATGTAAGTAGATTTATAGAAGTGTCTGAGATTTATCTTTTAATTTTTTTTATTTTTGTTGATGGCGCTGGGAAGATTTCTTTTTTCCAAAATCTCTACTGCTGTATATGAAAATTAGATGTATGTTCTGTACCAAAGAAAGGTGTTACATTTGGTGATGGTAAAATTGTGAAGCAAAATTAGCCTCGTAAATTCTATTTTTTTTTTTTTTATGACAATCTGATAGTCATAAGAAAAGAGGGGAATGTTGAGAAAAAAATGTGTCTGATAAGCTGACCAAATGGCACAAATAAAGAGAGACAGCTGATCTAGTTAGAAGGTCAAAGGGTTTACACATCATGATAGCAATGATAAAACTGGAAAAGTTGGCTTAAGAAACTTTTTTTTTTTCAGTTCTCTCTGGAGTTTTAAGCAAACCAGTACAGCAACCCATTCCTAGATCATTATGATGCCACATTTCCATTGATGAATGAAGCATGCATGGCTTCTTTAAGCTCTTCATCTGTACTGAATTCTTCACACTTAGTGCCTCCTTGAAATCACATGGTATGAGCTTGAGTGAAGACACAACAAATGCAGATTCATATTTTGCTAGCTATTGCACATGCTGTGTAGGGCTGTGCAGTACTGCACTATAACAACACACCAGAGGGATGAAGATGGCAGATAAGGTAGTCAGCGACCCATGGCTGATATGCCAGTGTCAGGGTTAGCGACCCATAGCTGACCAAAACCCTTTCCCACCTCTCCGTGGTACCCCCAGAAACAGGCCTAGCCTGGCTAATAGGGCAGGGATTGCCATAGTCTCCATGGTGGTGGAGTCTGATAAAGAAGCATTCCACACCCTCTGCTTTTTAGCTGTACTTCTGGACTGAAAAAGTAGCCACCATAATCCGCTCCCATGCCAATACGATGCCATGCCTCAACATCTCTACAGCATCAACTGCAAAGAACAACAGCTCGCAGTTACAGGGAGTTCGTACAAGTACAAGAACAACACGCATCAGAACTGATCAGACTGCCATGCTGTGGCCTGATTTCAAGTGGTTCTCAAGCAGATCACAGTAAGCTTTGCTGCTGATAGTTGTTCTTCAGGGCATATCATTTTCCAAGACTGAACTTCTATAGTCCCAGAAGAGAGTGAGCATCAGTTTTCCAGCCAGCATATGGAGCTTCTTTGGTTTCAGTAGGAAGAATATTGCTACTCCCTGTAGGTCCGCCTTATCTCCATCTGGAAGTAATGTAGCCAGCATTTGTCTCCCCTGACCATACATCATAGAAAGCCACCTCCTCTCCTTCAGCTTCAAAACAACATGAAAGAGATATACATACATCCTTACAACTTCCTTTCAAATTGGGAGTGAGTTGTTCTGATATCTACCTAGCGGAGGCTTTCAGTACTGCAGCACATCGTGAATGATGTGATGTGCTGATTCATGACTAACCTTCAATTCTCCAGCCACCTCATCAGTTGTTACCCACCAATTTTCCTGTATCATTCATTCCACTTCAGTGTTAGCTTCAGGCATGTTCACAGTGTGAGGTCAATCTGGCCTGTTCACAGTGTGAGGTCATCTGGCCTGTTCACAGTGTGAGGTCATCTGGCCTGTTCACAGTGTGAGGTCAATCTGGCCTGTTCACAGTGTGAGGTCAATCTGGCATGTTCACAGTGTGAGGTCAATCTGGCCTGTTCACAGTGTGAGGTCAGTCTGGCCTGTTCACAGTGTGAGGTCTTCTGGAACAAGCTGCATCTGCTAAATTTGACACCCCAATTTTAAACTTCCTGTGCTTGGTGAAGTGGCACACATCTACCCCCTTACTTTCTCTTCATTTTACAATGAATATCAGCAGGTTTCTTACCTTTACTGCCGAAGAAACAAATAACTGCATGCTGTTCTTCACTCGTGCATGGTTTCAAAGGACCCGCTATCTTGGATCTGGTCTGCTAATGTCATATTTCTGAAATGGAGACTTGCCTCTTCACTGTTACATCTAGAGAGGAATGGCATAACATATCTACTACAACTATCTACTGCTTGAATTAGATTTGTTTATTTGGGGCAAAATTAAAGTTACTTTTTGACTTGCCCTCACATATTCCTCTTTGTTTATTTTGTCAGTAGATTTGCTCATGATGTTTTTCATTTTTTTATATAAGATTTTAAGTGATAAATTTCTTTTTTGATAAATTTATGAAAACTATTTATCTCTAAAAGGTCACGCAAGGAGAATCTGCACCTGTCCTCAGAGTATAACAAATTACAAGAGTCATATAGGCAGCTGGAGTCTCTCAAGGTTAAGCCGGACACTAGTGAGACATCCAGGCCATGCAACCATACAGATACTCAGAAGGATGCACACAGTGTTCATCAGGAGGTGAGGGGAGTCTCATCTACTATATCACTGACAGCTTTGTCTTTTTGTACCAACAGCTTGGATTCAGGTTTGCCATCAACTCCTTCCGTTTTGTCTCTAGTCGCACCTCGTCGGGAATGGCTGCCAACAGAGGAAGCAGATGCCCTGGCCTATTCCTCCTTGCCAGATGTGCCACAAGTTTCAGCTCCAGCTGCCTCTCAGAGGGAAGCATCTAGCCTTTGTCCTTCCTCTACATCCCCTTCCTCTGCTACCACCTCTCTCATTCAGTCTCAGGTAGCTATGAGTTCGAGTGTTCCCATTATTTCATTTTGCATTTTTCTTTCATAGTTTTCTTTACCCTGTTTTGTCTTACAGTTGATTTTATATTTCTTTTTTTTTTCCCCACGGTTGATTTTATAGTTTACTTTGTTCTTTTAAAAATGTGATGTTTATTCTTTAGTTTCCATTTTCTGTTTATGAATCTGGACAGTGTGGAAAAGTCATGAGCTAAAACATTATAGTTTCCATCTTCACCACCTTGGTAGAATAATGAACATCTGCTGGTAGGACATTGTAACCAAAGATGCTGCAGCTTTCTAAGCTCTCGACTGTGTGACAACTGTGACAGAAAACCTGGATGGCTGTGGTTTGTAGCAAGAATGGATGGCAGTCGTATCATCAGGTGAACATTTTCATGTCAACTTCAGGAGGGAAGGAGACTGTGAGGTAGACCAAAAGCTTATGTGTGAGATTTTTCTATCAGTCATGAGGGCAGAGAAGAACTGTTGGAAGAGAGAGTGTGGAAGTCAAGTCTGTGTAGCGGCACTGGGTGGAAGTCAAGTCTGTGTAGCGGCACTTGGTGGAAGTCAAGTCTGTGTAGCGGCACTTGGTGGAAGTCAAGTCTGTGTAGCAGCACTGGATCATGCGAGAAAGAAGGGGAGCCTAACATGAAAGACAGAAGACCCAGCAGCAGAATGACAGGACCTTGAGATATATAAGCATGGCTTGTGTTACCAGTCATGTCAAGCAGGTATTGGTAGAACCAGTCATGAAACAGCTCAACAGAATATTGCTCCCCATCTTCCAAAAGCATCTGCCTGTTTCATCTTTTAAGATCTAAATTAGTGGTTCTAAAACTTTCTTCTGTTGCTACCCCCATGCTCTCGAGCCACATCCTCATAACAACATTGTTTTGTTTCAATAGTTCTGATGCTTCTTTATACATTCCCTTTTCTGTTATCACCCTGTGTATTTGCCCCCTGCCCCCCAGGGAAGCAATACTGCCAGCCTCGTAAAGGTAAGATAATCCTGTTGTTCCATAGAGGCACATAGGGATATGGTGTTAGTGCCCATATTCTCCTTGACCTATCAGCACACTAGAGGGTGATATAGTCAGTATCACACCTGGCTGCCTTTCCTTCCCCAACTCCAGAAGAGGTCAGGTACCCATTTCTACAGCTGGGTGACTGGGGTGCCTCCGGCTGGATTTGAACCCCTGGCCTTCGCCATGAGAGACCAGTGCACTAACCACTTCACCACTCAGACACCCTAAACCATCATCATCATCATCAGGTGCCATGCCCACTGGCATTGGCTATTATGCTTCTCCAGAGTACCCAATCCTTCATGCATGCCACCAGCTCAGTTGGTGATCTCCTCTCACACCATCCCGTCAGACTGTCCACTATCATTTCTCTTGGTCTTCCTCTTGATCTTCTTCCTTCTATTTTTCCTGTTGTTATAATATTTTCAATACCCCCTCTTCTCATTGCATGTCCTATGAAAGTACAATTGTCTCTCTCTTATCTTTTTGACAAGGTTTTTTTTGTCTCTCCAGCTCTTCTCATACATTCTTCATTAGTTATTTTTGCTGTCCAGGGGATTCGCAACATTCTTCTAATAAACCACGTTTCTGCTGCTTCCAATGATTTTTGTGCAGACTTGCCTGTTGTCCATGATTCATTTCCATATAACAAGATAGGTTCAATATAGCATTTTAGGACTCATTTTCTAACATTCATTGATAAGGATGTGTTGGCTAATATGTTTCTCATTCTCTGAAATGCAATCTTTGCTTGGCCTATTCTGTTCCAAATTTCTGTTCTGCATTTCCCATCTGAAGTTATTACTGCTCCAAGGTATTTGAATTTCTGCACCTGCTTTAGAATAGTTCTGTTTATATATTATACTGCATGCTGGCCTATTCTGTTTCTAATTGGTGGATTCAGTTTCTTAGATATAACCATAGTCTCTGTCTTTTTGATGTTCAAAGTAAGGCCTTTCTGTTCACTTTCTTTGGCCACTCTGTCCAAGAGATTTTGCAGGTCTTGTTGGTTCTCAGCTATCGGTACTGTGTCGTCAGCATACCGAAGGTTGTTAATATTGTATCCTCCAATTTTTATGTCTGGTTGTGTGATGATTGTTCTTAGAATATTCTCGCTGTACAGAGAAAAAAGGTCTGGAGATAGTACACATCCTTGTCACACCCCTTGTTTTATAGGTTGATATTTTCCAGTTCTATTTTCAACTCGAAGTGCTGCTTCTTGCTGCCAGTATAGATGTTTTACAATCCTCAATTGTCTTCAAGCATTTTAATAATTTCATTATGTTTCACCTTGTCAAATGCCTTGGTGTAATCATTGAAGCATAAGTAGAGATCTTTCTGTACTTCTAAAGCTCTTTCTGTTAGTGTTTGTAAAGCATAAATGGCATTGTGTGTTCCCTTTCCTTCAAAAAATCCAAACTGTTCATCTGCTTTTTCCATTTTTATCTTTTTCCTTGTTCTTCTCATAATGATTCTCAGAAGTAGCTTCATTGTGTGACATGAGAGGCTGATAGTCCGGTGGTCATCACATTCCTTTGCACCTGGTTTCTTTGGTAGTGCTATAAATGTGGATTTAATCAGGTCACGGGGAATATAACCACTGTTGTAAATGTCATTCAGTAACTTGGTTATTATTTTTATTCCTGTCTCCTCTAGTGCCTCTGTTTCTTCTATTGTTATATTATCAGGCTCAGTCGCTTTTCCTTTCTTCATGTGTTTGATGGCATCTATGATTTCATCTTCAAGTATTGGTGGTCCATCACACTTTTCAGTATCTGGTGTTAATTCTGGTCTGTCTCCTCCATATAGCTCACCGATGTACTCTGTCCACCTGTCCACAATGTCTTCTTTTCCCATTAACATTTTACCTTCTTTCAATTTCAGGCATCCTGTGGTATATTTTGTTTTGCTGCCTGTGAGTTCACTAATTTGTTTGTGCATGTTTTTGCTGTCTTTATTATGAGAGTCCTCTGTCTGTCTGCACTGTTCATTTAACCACACTTCTTTTGCTTCTCTGCATTTGCGTCTAATTTCTTTATTTATCTTGCTATATTTTTCCTCATTATTTTTACTCCTTCTCCTCTTGTCCATCAGTCTTAAGATGTCGTCTGTCATCCATTTATTTTTAGAGGCTTCTTTTTTTGTGGTATTATCTCCTTAATAGTTCGGTGGATAGAATCTCTTAAGATTGCCAATTGTTCATCTATACTATTTATCTTTGCTATTGCATTGTATCTATTTGTTATAATAACTTTGTATTGTTCTTGCAGTTCTTGGTCATTTTTAAGGAGTTCTGTATTCAGTTTGATGTTTCTCACTTTTCTGCATGCTTTCTTTAGCTTTATTCTCCAATGATGTCTGAAGTTCTTCCTTTACCAACTTTGGCATTAAAATCTCCCATGACTATAGTAACTTCATGTGACTTTGTGTATTTCAGGGCTGTATCTATGTCATTATAAAATATCTGTACATCTTCTTCAGAACTTTCAGGTGTTGGAGCGTACACTTGTATAATATTTATGTTTATTGGTTGTCCTTTCAGTTGGGCTAGCAGGACTCGGTCCGAGATTGTTCATGTATCCTACAGTTGTCCTTGCTGTTTGTTCGTCAAATATTATTCCTACTCCTCGTTCATGTTTCTCACTTCCTGAATATATTATTGTATATTTATCAGAGTTTATCTTCCCTGCACCTGTCCATCTAACTTCACTCATTCCTAATATGTTGATCTTCATCCTTTCCATTTCCATCTTTACATTTTCTAATTTTCCAGCCTGGAATAAAGTTCTAACATTCCATGTTGCTATTTTGAACTTTTTAATTTTGCCACTAGTAGCTTGATGACGATCTGGCCTCACTTGTGGCTCGTGAGCTGCCCTACCAGACGAGACTGTTCCAAAGGAACATCCATTAACGTTGTTCATGATAAATCTATGACTCTGAATAAGCATAATTGTTCTTGGGAGCTACAACAATGGTTTCCCATTGCCTTCTGTCAGTTTGTGTATGGACTCTCCGCTAGCCTTTGGACTCCCTGTCCTACCCGCAAAGCAGCAGGAGCGAGAGGTTTTAAGGCACCTCTGACCCGCCTGGTATTCCCTTCACTGAGCACCTGAGGCACTTTATAGGAGTAGTAGAGCCACCTACTACCCCACCTCACTCTCTGAGTCTACCACCAGTTGGTCCGTGCCTACTTATTTGGATAACTTAACTCCTTATTCACAGGGATCCTCCATATCTGGAGGACTTTCACCATCTGCACCTGTGACGCGCTGGGTTGGGGATGGTCACCCCAGCTTTACCCCAGACCCTAAACCACCGATCTAAATTAACAGTACACGTGAAGTACTTTGTCAAAACTTTTAATGACATTTTATTATCTTTCCTTGTATGTTGTGTTCATACTAGCTGTTAGAAGGACTGTCATCCATGCACTTCAGACACATCCATAGATGCTGTGATCTCCTCGTCGGAGTACAGTAACTGATTACACCCGCTCCTTGTTGGTTGACCATATGTCTGGAGCTCCTGATGAATTGTTCAGTTTTCGCCTCCCAAAGTTTCACCTCACACAACTCCTTCACTCTTGACGGTGACGCTGATTCACAGTTGTCAGTGAAGTCCTTTGTTTGACCAGCTTCTATTTATAGCACTGAGGATGTCTGCTCTTTCATTTCCCCTGACATGTGCATGGCCTAGCACAAAAAAGAAATGTCAGTTGACGGATCTGTGACATATGCAGAGATTCGAGCCACTGTTTGCTTAGTGAGCTGTTTTTCATTCTTTCTGCCCAGTTATGGATTTGGAACACAGTGGGAGTGACCAAAAGTTCTTTTCTTTTTTTTTTTTGTTTCTCTTAGTTCATTTTTCTTTGGATTTAACTTTGCAGTTTGATGTTTTGAACTTTAAAATTGCAGTTTATTTAACCATGGTTAAAGGCTTATAGTCCAAGAATTCCCAGACTGTTACAGAAAGTGTGTGTATGGTCTGTATTAATAATGAGTGAATTTAAGGTAGTATTTGGACTAATGAGGATTAGTGATATTAGGCACCAAATCTGAAGTGAATCTTAATATTTATTATATACATAAGCGTATATTTTCAATATATTGAATGACATAATTATTATAGGTAAAGTTTGTCCCTAGGTACATAGTTTCTACAGAAATCTAAATCAGAATATAAAATCTTATTTCTCTAAATATGGGGAGAATTGTATGAAGTTTTTACAATTATTTGACATTACTCTCACCTGTCAGCTTTTGTGGAACTTAAAAAAAAAACTGATGTTTTTTTTTCTCTAAATGCCATCATTTCTGGTTAGCTGGAAGAATCAATGCAAGAACTGAATCAGCTGAGAAATGAGTGTGAGAGCAAGTCTGACCTCATAGGCAGCTTACAGAAACAAGTGGCAGACATTACCTCAGATTTTCATATGCTGCAGACCAGATCTCGAATGGTAGGCCTATACACCTTTCATTTTTCTTCTTCATTTTTGCCTGAATTTTGTAGATACTTTTCATGTGTTTTTTTTTTTTTTACCCTTCCCCTTGCTGAAGTTTAGGAAGTTTATTAATGGATGGGTAGCTCAACAAGATGACTGGGTCATTGTGCTTGGTGGAAGTACATTTGTAGCAGAAACAGAGCAGTAATCGGAGTCACTTGGAAACATGACCTGTCCAAGATCCTGATGGATCTCTTCATGTATGTCTGGGGGGGGGGGGGGGGGTGGTTATAGGGGGGAAACTGTTTTGTATGGCTCGGAGGGAAAATATTTTCTTTAACTCAGGAGGGCAAAATAGGAGCGGGGGAATGTACTTATATAAAGAGGAAAAGTAGTTTTGTGTGACTCAGTGGGAAAAATGGTCTTATACAACTTATGGAGAAAATATGGTTTTGTAATGATTTCGGGGGGGGGGGGAGAGAATATGGTTTTTGTAATGATTCGAGTGAATAATAATTTTCTTTAACTCGAGAAAAATGTCGAGAGGTTGGTTGAGAGTGGCTTTGTACAAGGGGAGGGGAGATCCTGCTAGCTCCTGCCCAGGCATGTTTGTTTGTTGAACAGTTTACAGCAAACAATAAGATTATCGGCATTTCGTCTTGCTAAGAGTCTCTTTGTTTGTTTCAGGTTTCGCTGGTGTCCAGTATCCCTCTACTAATGCTACTGTTCGCCATCCTAATGGTCATCTACCCCACCCTCGAAGCAATTACATCCAGACTATCATAGCAGTTGCTAGGCATATTTAGGTGTTTTTCAAATAGTCATATACTATCATAGCAAACCATAACCATGTAACATGGAAGAGCATTATGGATGTGTGAGATACGGCACAACTATAACCAGTGATCACAGGATTTTTTTATTTAAATGAAATTGGAGCAGAAAAATACACTTGAAATATCACAACGTGAAGGAAATTGGTCTATAAATAGAACTTTTTAACATTGTGTAAATATAATGTCATTTTCATTCAGTTTTCTGTCGGGAGCGGAGAAAGTCGTTAACTATGGCTGTTGAGCTTGTTGCTTTTACATCCAGTGCTACATTGGCATTTGGTTCTGTCTCTTACAAGCTGGTATATACGAGTGTTATATGGCAAGCGTAACAAACTTTAGTGCCCTACGTTGAATGTGACATGCTAGCATCATTGTTTCATGATGAATGCGACATTTTAGTGTCCTGTAGTAAATGTGATATACCAGTGCGTGTTGGAGTGCCTCACACAGAACTTTATATTCTAGAATTATTGGTCCTACCTGTTAATCTGACAAAAAAAAAAGCATTATTTACAGTGACTGTGGGCATGAGAGGAACTGCAGACCTAAATTGTCTCTGAAACTTTGGTGTGCAGTGGACATTTATCCAAGTTTATATCCTTGCCTTATCGTAAAATTCTGATTCATTGTATACCTTACAGGTTGTCTGTTATGTGCATAGAAGTTTTATTCATTCATTCAGTGAGTTGAGGGATGGGGATTAGTTTTTTGCTTTGATGTTTTTTTGGTTTTTTTTAAGAGTTCTGTTTTAATTTCAGTTTTCTTCATCAAAAAATAGAAGCTTGGGAACTTAAATTTTACATATTGTAACTAACTAGCTTTCAGTGTGGCACTTGTACAGATTCAGCAGCCTCCAGTTGTTAACACTTGACTGTACATAGAAGCAAGCAATAGTAACTGCTGTCAGACATGTGATAATCATATAATGCTGGGTATATAAACTGTATAGTTATTTGTTAGTCCCTCATCTTCAGCAGGACATGAGAGAGCCATGTGTGTATATTTTTGTTCTTCTCATCTCCAAGTCTTAACATTGAGAGCATCATTTGTGATCCCTTGTCTTGATATATAAGTTTTGTATGCTTGTTTCTCTCCTTTAATGTATATAGAAGGGGAAAAAAAAAACAAAATGAATGATACTGCATCTAGTGTTGATGCATGTGAGCACATTGCTTTATAGGATGTGTGTATTGTGTGTGTGTGTTGGGGGGAATTACCGGATACAGAGAGGTGTAAAAATGAAACCAAATGATGAACTAATTTTAAAAGATTTTTAGATTTTTTTTTCTTTTGTATAAATTCTGTCATATTTAACTGATCTACAAAATTTATTTTAAAAATCTGATGAAAATATACTTCACCGTAGCTGACAATATTTCATTTTGGTATAAGAAACAGACAGTGTTTACTTTTTTTTTAAGCCTCGGGAAGTCATAGATTATTAAAGGCATTATGGAAGGCTGATGGTGGGGTTAAGTGCTTGAACATCTGACTTTGAAACGTACACCTAGGAGAAGCTGGCTTGAAGTGAGAGTAATGAAAATATCAGACTGGTTAACCATGAATCTTTCACAGCCCGCAGCATTTACTGATGTGGTCATACCTTGACTGTGAAACACGGACATGAGTGGATGCATGCATCTTATAAATCCAACTCACAGGTCATATGTGCTGTAAATATTCTTTACTCATGCATCTAGCACACAGTGAATTCTTTCTGGCTATTAGTCATACAGATATTGTGAATTTGCCCGCTCGCTTTTGGGGAGAATTTGTATCTACTCTTTTGTTATTACCACAACGACTTGGCTCTGCTTACAGTTCATTGGTTATGATATATATCAACGTAAAAATTACACACGCGGAGAAATCATTTATTTGTATATATTTGTGCAGGTTTCAACTGTGATTGTGTCCACATTGGTCCAGTGTGTATTATTATTATGTATCGTCATTTAGTTTTCACATTGTGTCTAATATTTCAGTCTGAATATTTAACTCGGAATATTTTCTGGAAAGTTTATGGGACCAACCTTGCGTTTTCTGTCATATAGGATAGTTTTAATTTCTCCATTATCCTTTCTTGAAATGTTTATAAACTATTATCTTTTGCTACTGTAGTTAACCTCATGAACCCTCCTAGTATCAGTGGGAGGTAGATGAAAGAACTCTGAATCACATAATAATTGTGAACTGCTTTGGGTGTACATAATTTATGCAGTTTACTGCACAATTTTAGCATGGCTGTCCAGTCCAGGTGGTTCAGTTTGAGGGATCCACCTGTAGTGAGATTGTTGAAATATTTGATGTATTTATTCATCATGCTTTCGTGGGTAATCGAGTCACCAGCCAAATTGTAGGTACTCACCTACAGTACTTTAAAAACAGTTTCTCTAACTGGCAAAAACACGTGTAATTATAAATTTGATGTTTGAATAACAAGTGTTTCATTACTGAATAAGATTTTTTCATTAATGCCTTGCTGTAATTATCAGTTTTTAGATGTAAATGCTGAATTTATTAGACAAAAAAATGTGCTACTGTGGTTTGTTATTTTACAACATACAATCTTTCTCAATAATCAAAAGGAATGAAAACAGAGTATCTGAGTGCTGTGTTTTCTGTGTGGATTATATTCAGACCTCTGGTTAATTTTTCCAGGAATAGTTTTTAGAATCACAGTACACCTTACTCACTATAGATATGGTAGAAGTTGGCCGTTTTTATAGTCAGTCTTGCAGTGAAACATTACACAGAATTAAAGTTCAGGTGTTATTCAGCCTTTCGATCTTTCGAATATATAAAATTGTATATGTTGTCAGTGAACATAGCCCTTACTGTTTCAGTCATCCAAGCTTGGTGCCTGTTTGGAGTTATTATAAAGTTCTGTTATGATCTTAGGTTGGATTTAAACTAGGGAGTTTGGTTGGCCATTTCATTCTGCTGCCTGGCAACTGCGGATCATTTTGACCTGATATGAATTTTGTAGTTTGGATGGTGGGAAATAAATCTGCAGCAACGATTCTGGATGAGTTGAAATTTTTTTCCACAAACAAAATGCAGTGATCAAAACTCAATAACGATAACTGCCACGCTTGAAAACTGCTATCACTTGGAAACTCAAAAGGAAAATGAAGGAAGCCGAGGGAGAAATATCTGGCACAGTAAAAGAAAGATCTCAGATTGTCAATGTCTTTTGGTATAGCACCAAGTGGTGATGATTATGAAATATGTGCCTATGTCCTTTATGTCTGCCATATATACTGGTTTGGTAGCAGTAGACATTTTTTGAACCACAAATCTGAATGCATTCTCAGAAAGCATGCAACACAGCAGGAACTAGACTAATTCTGAACTTGACCATATAAATGTGATCAGAAGTGCTCATTTTGTTGATTTGCTATAGACACAAGCATTATTATTTTATTTTGTTTTCATGCAAAAATTGAGCATATTTTAGTAAATCTACCACTGTGGACAGTTTTGAGTGTTAACTCAAGATTATTAATGATAATAATAGATACAATATGTATGTATGTATGTCACAAAAATGGATAATAAACTGGCTTTTATGTAACTTTAAAATTTGAACAAATATAAATTCCAACACATTTCTAACACATTACTAGGGCTGGCTTTTGCTGGGTTTTAAACATGTTTGAAGCGAGCATGGTGAGCCACAAGAAGAGTTTGTGTAACTTTAAGCAGAGTGAATGGATTTAAAATTCTGTGTGATAATTAGCCATAGATCAAACAGGCTGATGATAATTAGTCATAGATCAAACAGGCTGATGATAATTAGTCATAGATCAAACAGGCTGATGATAATTAGTCATAGATCAAACAATCAAGTGCCATGCCACATGGCTGACGATCATTTCTCTCCATAATTCCCTGTCTTTAGACTCGATTATGAGATCCGCCGGTGACTTTCTTCCTAGCCACACTGACAGCCCATCCAGTAACTTCTCTCTGTGTCTTCCTCTGTCTCTTCTTCCCTCAATTTTCAAGTGCCATGCCACATGGCATAGACGATCATTTCTCTCCATAATTCCCTGTCTTTAGACTCGATTATGAGATCCGCCGGTGACTTTCTTCCTAGCCACACTGACAGCCCATCCAGTAACTTCTCTCTCTGTCTTCCTCTGTCTCTTCTTCCCTCAATTTTCCCACTTGCCACAATGTGTTCCAATTTTCCTCTGCTCAGAAAATGTCCTACAAATCTTACTTGTCTGCCTCTGATCTTTGCTGTAATTTACCTTTTAACTCCAGCAACTTCTTCGTTGGTTTTCTTAGCTATCCATGGTACCACTTTCAACATACTTCTTATGAACCACATTTCCATGACCTCCATTTCTTGGTGTACTCTCTTATTCATGGACCATGCTTCACAACCATAAAGCAAAATTGACTTGATGTAACATTTAAGTACTTGGAATCTTGTTTCCGTTGATATGGATCTGTTGCACAAGATGTTTCTCATTTTCTGGGATGCTGACTTTGCCTGAGCACATCTGCTTTTTATTTCATTGTGACATTTCCAATCAGCTGATATAATCTCTCCTAAGTACTTGAATCTATCAACTTGTTTTAGCTCTGTGCCATCGATGGTGATGCTACATTTTGGTGGTATTCTTTTCTTTGAGATGACCATCACTTCAGTCTTCTTTTCATTCAGGCTGAGACCTTTACTTTTACTTTCACGAACCACGATGTCCAGAAGAGCCTGTATTCGAACAGACTGACCATATGCACTCATCTGAGGTTGCACTTTGAGGGATCCATAACAAAACATTTGCCGCTAACGGATTATTTGTCAGCTGTGGCCATTTCCTTCAACATTATCATTTCTGGAAAATAAACTGTTTTGTGGTTTTTTGTTTTCTTTTGCTTCCTGTTTATCATGACTAGTGAAACAAGTAACAGCCTTCTTTGGTCATTTCACATTATTGGATGATGCACCCATGAAGCAAACACAGCTTAGGTCACAAGTTCGAGCAAGGGTTGTATGGAAAACAGTGCTTTCCTAGCTGGGTTTTTTTTTTTTTTATTATTCATTTATAAATTATCACGCAATACTGTCTTGTTTTTGCCCAGTAATGTGTGAAATATTCTAAGTGTGATTTTGGCTTGTGTTTGTATATAGATGTTGAGCTGGTGTTACGGCAACACTTCTCGTAATTGAACTACGGTCTTTCCGTTTTGTTGCTTTCAGTTTTTAGTAATCTTCAATTTGTTGAACTTAAATTCTTTAATTAGATTGTTTTAAAAGATTTATCTATGTAAACTGTTTACAAGGGCCATCTTGTGGAAATGAGAAAGAAATGCAACTGCTTTCATCCAGTATAAAGAAGCCTCTGAAATAGGTACACCAGAACACACGCAATGAAAGAAAGTCAGAGAAACAGGTACACCATTTGGCACAGCCACTTTTTTTTTTTTATACATCTGCGACATCAGGCATACGCTATGGGTTTAAATTTATGTAACTATCATCCCTTTAATTCACTGTGTTTTGCAGTGTACTCAGAGGATGTACTACCTTGTAGATATTCTCCAGTGTCAGAAGCAGTTTTCCCCAACACCCCTGTGTGTGGTACCCATTTTTTACAACTCTGTTCCAAAGTCTTGCAGCAGAAACCTAATTTGCCATTGCTTAGCTAAATGATTGTATTTGGAACTCATGCACGCAGAAATGCATATCATAGCTACATGATGTTGTCTCTGTCAAGATCCATGAATTAGTGTATACACAAGTTTTTTTTTTTTTTTTTTGCTTTTTTTTTTTTTTTGCATAAAAGAACTTCAAAGAATATTAAGTACATATGTAGATAGTGCAGTTTACATGCTTACACTTTTGTTTTTGTCCTTTTGAGTTTGTTTTGATAACCCGTTTTAAGAGCACCTAGGACACTGAACTTTCATCTGATATGGTCAAAATACTTTAAAAATCTGCATGGAAATTGGTCTCAGTATATTTGTATTATTTGACAGTTCTATTTGTCAAGTTCAAATGAATTTGAAAAAAAATATAAATAAAAAAATTCATACCTAAATTCACATTTTTCTCACGGTTTATGGGTCTCCATTATGTGGTTTAGCGAAATGAAAATGTCGACTTTCGACAAAATCAAATTTGGAACAAAATAATGTGAAAGTGGTAGCAGAAGTGAATGGATCTCACTACCATGACAAGTGCGAACGAAGAAGAAGACTACCATGACAAAACAGCCCCTGCTCCAGAGTCCCATGAAAATATAAATAAACAGAAAAAATTAAAACACAGTACAAGTTGAAGTTTGTGACAAAATACAATAAAGACATTAGAAAAAAAAAGTCACTTCATTATATGTGCCGTATCAAGTTCATGAATGTGGTACCATATTCTATTTTATATACAGCTAACCTACGCATGACGATATTTAACTGTACTTCAATAAATAAACAGCATCGATACAGCTAAACACTACCATAAAAGAAACACACTCTTCAAATGTTCAGCAATGTAGAATATAATTCATATTACATTACACAATGCAGGTCATAGAGAAGATCATGAAGCTTACATTTTTTTTTTTTTTTTCGGTCACATCTCACTACAAAAACTGGCAGCTCAGAATGAAAAAACAAACAAACATGGCTTTAAACAAAAAAAAAAAAAAAACGTGCTATTCAACAGGGCCTTGGAAGTCCATCCTGCGGAACCTATCCAAATTATAGAAGCATGCTTTGACAACACGACCTCCGAAGAATCTGCCATTCAGATCAATCAAAGCTGAAGAAAAACAATACAAAATGTGTAGGAAAATGTACAAATTTAAGATAGGAAGTTTTTTTTTTTTTAAACCTAAAGGAAATTTGAACGTTCTAAAGCTAACAAAAATGCAAGCTAATATCAGTGATCGCGCTAGGATTCTTGGAAATCAGTAAAATTTTTACCTGTCTTTCAGCTAGCATGAAGTACTTCCTGAAACACTTTGTGGTTTTTTTTGGGGTTTTTTTTTCAGTAGAGCATTCAGTACTTCATATTTCTTTTTTTCTAATGTAAAAGTAAACATGCTTTACAAACATTCTTACATCCTTCCCATGCCGATAAGCATCACATAGGTAGTTCGCATGGTAGTTCGCCAAGATTTCCTGCCTTCAGCGAGTTTTTCAATCTCATCAAGGGGGTTATGCCACTGAATTAGCCTCTTTAGAGTTTCTTGTGGTCGACCTCTTTTTTCTTCAGCCTTTTGTGTTCCACTTGACAGCTTGTTCTGGGATTCTCTGGTTGTTTCTTCTCATTACATGACCAGCATATATCCATCTTCTTTTCCTGACCACTCATGAGACAGGTTGTTGTTTGCTTATCTGTCTTATCTCTGTGTTGTTTTTTAATTCATTCCACTTGATGCAGAGTATTTTCCTTAGGCATTTGTTTTCAAAAGAGTCTAATTTGTTGTCTATTTCTTCAGCTGTTTTCCAGCTTTCACATGCATAAATGAGGTTGAATATTACATTTGAATTGAATAATCTTAACTTGGTTTTTGTGCTTATAACTTTTGAATGCCATATGTTCTCAAGGTTCTTGAAGGTCAATGCTGCTTTTGCAATTCGAATTCTAACTTCCTTTCTGGTGTCACCATCCTGGTCTGTGTAGCTGCTAAGATATGCAAATTGGTTTACTTCTTCAACAGCTGTTCCTTCTATGTATATTTTTCCTTTGTGGTTAATGAGAAGTTTCATTATTTTATCCTTTACAAACATTAGTGGGAATTAAATGTTCATGTTTAAATATTTTTTTTTTACTTTATTTGCATCTTTACAAAATGCTCACATGCCAAACCAAGTCAAAACTGACTGATTCTCCTACATGCAAAATGATCATCATCATCATTCTACTGGCCCGATTAAGGTCTGCTAGTCTTTTTATTTAAACATCTATAATAATGTATTTTGTCAGTTAAGGTCTGCTAGTCTTGAGCGAACAGATGGAAAAAAAAAACTGATAAATGACTACTCCAACAAATTTTCCTGGTTGCTTTTTACTACGTTTTCAACAATATAAACTAATTTTGGTAACCAACGACCTCCAAATTTTTTTTTTAGTTTATCTCCTTTTTTGATCGGTAATTTACCAGTAACTGCCAGTTAATGCGATCACTGGCTTACATACCCTATTACATGCACTGACGACTTCATGAAATTAACTTTATTACAGTAAAATATCCTATAAACTTTAAAATTCTAGAGGGTCATAAAATGACAGTTAGACAAGCTACAGCAAAATTTAAAATGTTGAACAATGGTGAAGTGAGACTCTATTTTTTTTCTTCTTCTTCTTCTATCTCCCTGAAGCACTAGCTGGTGTTATTTGCAGCCGATGTTGTGGAGATGCCGAGGCACAGCAATATGTTGGCTTAGAAGTGAGTTACAGTGGCTGTTTTTTTTTTTCAGACCCTGAGTGCAGCAAAATAATCATGGGGTGTGCAATACTTCTTTAGCAGACTCCACCGCCATGGGAACTATGGCCATCCCCATACTGTCAGCTGGGGTAGGCCTGTTACTGGTGGTACAAATGGAAAGGTGGGACAGGGCCTTGGTCAGCTATGGTTCACCAACCCTGATGCTAGCATTTCAGCTACGGTTCAATGATTGCCAAAACAGACAACCTCTTTTGTGCCTCCCTTCCCCCCCCACCCCAAATTTATATCAGTTTAATATCAGGTTCATATGTTGGACACTTTAAAAATCATGTCTGTCAATTAAAATTTATATTTAAGTTCTTATTCAAACTAAACATCTAAACTGCTAGTCTGTCTTACCCCAATTTTAACACTATCAACAGTACCATACAAACCACAGATCAAACAAAAAGAGTTTTATAAATGTTTACCATTAAATCTTATCTTACATCTTTCTCGTGCTGTTAAACGTCACATAGGGCTTGCATGGTAGTTCGCCAAGCTTTCTTATTTTCAGTGAGCTTTTCAACCTCATCACTGGGTGTTATGCTCTCTAATCTGGCCTCTCTTAAGTTTCATATGGTCTGCCTCTTTTTCTTCGGCCTGTTGTGTTCCACCTGACAGCTTTTTTTGGGATTCTCCGATTGTTTCTTCTTATCCATGACATGACCAACATATTTCCATCTTCTTTTTCTGATCACCAATGAGACAGGTTGTTTGCTCATCTGTCTTATCCCTGCACTGTTCTTGAACTCGTTCCACTTTATACTGAATATTTTCCTTAAGCATTTGTTTTTAAAAGAGTCTAATTTGTTGTCTGTTTCTTTAGCTGTTTACTGTACCAATAAATACCACCATGAAAAAAAAAAAAAACCAGCAAACAGTGAAGAAACATTACCTTTAACTGCAGATTCTTGTCTCTCAAACTCAACAAATATCCTCACACCTTCCTCTTCTGGTGCTTCAGGAATCTTCAGTGTGGAATACAACACACAAATTGTTAAATGTTCCATGGATGCACATTTTCTATTAAGCTTTATATTATTAGACTATCTTTACAGCATAAAAACTGCTCCCCTAAAATTAGGGTAACTTCAGTTTTGCACACACATGCAGGAACAAATTTTGTTGACAAAAAGAAGATAGCTGTAAAATCAAGCTATTGACATCGAAGGTAGTTGTAAAATCAAGCTATTGACATAACTAGAAGGTAGCTGTAAAATCAAGCTACTGATGTACTGATATTTAACAGGCATGTGATGATGATTTTAACTATTTTGAGAGGGGGTCTTGGGTCATATTAGACAGTCCGCTGGGGGTCCTGAATTGCAAAAAAGTTAAGAATACCTGCTCCATAACTTAAAAACATGGGTTGAGTTGGAAATGTGCTATTTTTCATTTTATTTAGACTGCCTATATGTTGCTCAGAGCCATGATTTGATTAGGCAACCAAGATTTATCAATTCTTCCAGCAGTTTTAAGGTGAAAGAATCAAAGAACTCAAATGTCAGAATGATATTAAGATATCTAGAATTTTTATGAATAAAAACCTAAAAGATGTGTCCAGTAAGTAATGAGACTTATTCAGCCGATCAGCAGGGCCGGGGGGGGCGGCAGATTCTCCGGGCCTGAAGGTTAGTAGGGGATGTTAGGTAAAGGGTCGATATCTCGTCATTTGGCTCTGAGCTTTTACAGAGCACGGATCACTTGCGAAGCGGACAGCTGTTTAAGCAGTGCATAACTGTCAAAATGCAGGAGTGTCAAGCAGTGATAAAGTTTTGTGTTAAACCAGAATAAAACCTGACTGAGATGGTTGCTATGATACAGATAGCCTAAGGGAAGGATGCTTTACCAAAACCACAAATGTTTCAGTGGCACGAAACGTTCAACGAAGGAAGAAAGAGAGCATCGAGAATGAACAATGCACAGGGCCCCCATTAAATGTGCAAATCGAAGATGAAATCGACGCTCATTTTTTTTTTTTTTCACTCTAAAGGTGTTGTCCATAAGGAGTTCATACCACCCGAACAAATGGTCAGCGCAGCATTTTACGTGGAAGTGCCTAAACACCTGAAGAACAGAGTCATGCGCATCTGACTGGAGATCACCAACACCTGGGTTCTTCACCATGACAATGCGCTGGGCCATGCGTCGCTGTTAGGGAGAGAGAGTTTCTGCTGAAACAAACCATGGCAACGCTGTGCCAACCTCCCTACAGCTTGGACTTGGCCCCAGCTGACTTTTTTTTCCCTGGCTCAAATCAAGCTTGAAAGGCTACCATTTTGGGACTGTTAATGACGTGCAAGCTGCCGTCATGAGTGCTTTGAAAGAGATCCCTGTTCAAGACTTCCAGGCGAGCTATGACACGTGGCAGAACCGCTGGCAACGGTGTATTGATGCTCAAGTATGTTATTTCAAGGAATTTTAAGTATATGCAAGTATATCTTGAACAAATGAATTTTATGGAATCAGTCTCAATACTTACCAGATGCACCTTGTATAAATCTAGTATTCACACAATAAAGATTTTAATCTAACAATCTTTACATGCAGATTTCTCCCTCATGAAATGAGATACTATTCTAGTATTCACCAAAAAAAAAAAAAAGTTCAGTGATGCAATGGAGGCATACGAGTGATGCTCCCAGAAAAAAAAAAATTCATAGAGTCTCCTGGCTTCTAAACGCTGGCAGAATCGTTGATATTCTTCGGTCCTGGCTAACGTTACTCTCACCTTTGTAGCACTTCTACTCGGGAGCCTCTTCCTCTCATAAAAAAGCCTACTCTTAAATCTGTAATTCTGCCTTTCATAAGATGTTTCTTCGATATTACAGTCTTTTTATTTAAACATCTATAATAATTTATTTTGTCAGTTAAGGTCTGCTGGCCTTGAGCGAGCAGATGAAAAAAAAAAAACTGATAAATGACTACTCAAAAATTTGCTCAATTCAGCAACTTCCCCCTTCCCATTTTCTCCTTAAAATTTCTGTTTTAATCTTGTCGGACTACAGCAACTGGTGCTTTTTCATTTTTGATCTGGTTAGACAAAGATGCACAGTGCATGTGTTTAAGAAGGCAAATTTTTGATAATGCTCAATGACTGAGTAATATTTTGGATTCTGTAACAATTCTCAGGGAAACAACACTGTGCTTTTTGTCATTATTAGCTCAAAAACATCAAGAAATTGAGGAATTAGCTATTTCCTAAGCAGGAAGTGTTGCAAAGTTCAATGACAAATTTAAATTTTTCTTTTTTTTGCCATCATATCTGAATGGGTTACAACCAGAAGCTAAATAATATGAGACTATACCAACCTCATATATAACACACTTGTTAACTTTCCCATACTTGCTACACTCTTCAGCTGTTTCTGGTTCTAACTCCTCATCCACTTCTCCTGGTCCAACCATGTTCTATCACAAAACCAGAAAAAAAAAAGCATCTAACAGTTAAAGAGAACACATCTGAATCTGATAAACCACAAATCTGCCCCTAAGAATATATGAGGTGGTCACATATGGAAACTGCATCCTGTGTATTTTTAATAATCTGCCAGCTTGCAATGAACAATTTACCATGTTAGACATGCTAAACGGAGGTAGCTGTTAAAAAAAAAAAAAGGTAAATCACTGAAAGCAAAGAAAGCCATGAAAACAGCAGTTATCAGAACCAGTGGACCTACAAAAAAAGGTAATATCTCAACAACGCACTCATGCCAACAGGACATGGCCTTTGTGGTGTTGCAGGTAGTTTTTTTTTGTTTGCTCCAGAAAGAAAAGTCTCCAATTCCCACTCCCAGACTGACTCAACACCCACGTGTCAAGACCCACTCCCAGACTGACTCAACACCCACGTGTCAAGACCCACTCCCAGACTGACTCAACACCCACGTGTCAAGACCCACTCCCAGACTGACTCAACACCCACGTGTCAAGACCCACTCCCAGACTGACTCAACACCCACATGTCAAGACCCACTCCCAGACTGACTCAACACCCATGTGTCAAGACCCACTTCCAGACTGACTCAACACCCACATGTCAAGACCCACTCCCAGACTGACTCAACACCCACGTGTCAAAACCCACTCCCAGACTGACTCAACACCCACATGTCAAGACCCACTCCCAGACTGATTCAACTCCCATGTGTCAAGACCCACTCCCAGACTGACTCAACAACTGTTGTGTCAAAACCCACTCCCAGACTGACTCAACAACTGTTGTGTCAAAACCCACTCTCAGACTGGCTAAATGCCTGTGTCCCAAGATGCTCATCTCTGTGCTGCCTGCAAGCCACTCAGATCCACCGTAGATGGGAGATGTTTATGTGTAAAGAGTTCACAAACCAACCAACCAAAACAAATCACTTTCATCTACAAGTTCACAAACCACATCAACAAAATACTTTTCAACTGGTAAGGTTACCCAGGCATTACTCCGACCACATCACCCTCTAGGTCAAGGTAAACACAGGCATTAATATCATTATCTCTACAGGCCCCAATTTCATGACAGGGTTATCTTTACAAAACCATAAGGACACACAAAGACTAAAAATGATTAGATGATTTTTCAGTAAAGAGATCTAACGATAATGACAGCAGGACAGATAACATCTTGACACAAGGAAACAGTGCAGGAAAGAACTAACAAATTCATAAGTGCTCCGGTCTCTTCAAGTGATGGTGGATCTCAATGTGGAACACAATCTCCCTGCTGAGAACCCCTGACAAACAAAAAGCTGTGGCAGACTGCTGGGGCACAACCAACAATCTTCAGTCTCAGAATATCAACTCAGCACCAATATCAACTCAGTCACAGCTGAAGATAAGAAAATCACTTCCTTCACAGAATATTACATTTTGGCCTTTTCAAAACATAACGCAGGCAGTACACCACAGAGTTTACCTGTAACAAAATGACTTTTGACAAGTTCTTCAACGACGGTGTGTTTGCCTGCGGCTGCTCTGCAAGAGAAATTACCAACAGTTTTGTGCGGTAATCACAATGTAACAAATTTGTTTGAAATAATTACTTCACTGCTACTTAGAAAATAACATGTATTTTTCTTCATCATAATAAGCTTTATAAACATTTCTGCAAATGAAAATGAAGAAGGAACAGCCAGGAAAACTCTGGGATCCTTCTCCTACACCATCACAACTTCCCCCACCCTTCAAAACAGTTACATGACAAGCCTAAAGATTTAACATATGCCTCCTTTTTTTCCTCTGTCCCATCTCATTTTTACGTAGACAAAAGATGAGTATGAGTATATTGCATATAAATTTATATTATGTTTTGCTGGTTTCCACTATTTCCAACTCTGTGCTAAATTCTGTCTTATCACAACATGCAACTAAAAGAATGTGTGTGTAAGGTATGCAACTCGTAGAAAACGAGTCCTAAAGTGCTATACTGAACCTATCTTATTATATGGAAGTGAATCATGGACAATAGGCAAGTCTGCACAAAAATCATTGGAAGCAGTAGAAATGTGGTTTATTAGAAGAATGTTGCGAATCCCCTGGACAGCAAAAATAACTAATGAAGAATGTATGAGAAGAGCTGGAGAGATTTTTTTTTTAAAATCTTGTCAAAAACATAAGAGAGAGACAATGTTCTTTCATAGGACATGCAATGAGAAGAGGGGGCATTGAAAATATTATAACAGGAAAAATAGAAGGAAGAAGATCAAGAGGAAGACCAAGAGAAATGTTACTGGACAGTCTGACGGGATGGTGTGAGAGGAGATCACTGACTGAGCTGATGGCCTGCATGAAGGATCGGGTACTCTGGAGAAGCATAAGAGACAACGGCAATCAGCATGGCTCCTGCTGATGATGATGATGACGACGACGACGACGATGATGATGATGTATGCAACTCCACAAAAACTCAGTTAAAGTTAATGCCCCCGAGTTTGCTTTTATACTCAAGCTATCAGGGGTGAATGCCACTGGTTGTTAGCTCAGTTTCAGGTGTGCAGTGGTGCCCTGCAGGGGATATGTGTTAAGCTCTGAGCGTTAGTTGAAAAAGTGGAAGCAGTGCTTTGTGAGTTAGCCTAGGTTTTCAGCTAGGATGTAGCATCACTGCTGTTGTCAGTACATGTCACACTGAGAGTGAGAGGCGGACAGATTAAGTCTCCACTACTTGTGTTTTGTCATTTCCTGGTGGATTCCAGCTGGCTGTAGCAGAACATGCCACCAGAACCTGATATCCGTGTCTGGCCAGCAGTAGTTTGATATGTGATCTGACGTACTTAATCCATGCTGAACTTCATCATCATCATCATGATGTGGTGCTGCCATTAAATTCACCACGTTATTAGTCTGATGGTGTGGTTATCATGCTGTGTCAAGTGTGCAAATGTGTATGTGAGATGTCCACCTGGGTTCCTGTCCAGTGTGTAAAATACAGAATACGTGATGTCCTCAATGTGTAACCGTGCACTTTTGTAAATCATCTCACTGGAAGCTCCACGTGAGGACACTGATGCTAGCCTTCATTAGTCAACTTAAGTGAGCATAGGGACTGCCGTAATGGTAGTTTTGCATTATAACAACGACACTTGGCATCAATTTTTTTTTTTTACTTTGTCAGGAGCCTAAAGGGCTAAAACACTTGCTGGGGTGGGGCTGTGAGTACTTCCTCTGATGATCTAGGGAGGTGTGTAGTTCTTATGATGTATATAGAAGAGTTTACAATGATATCTTATGTTAACTCTTTAACACAAGGGTAACTGGTATGGGAATAGCTAGCACAAAATTTCTTAGCTACTGAATTAAACTAATTGCAATATATGCATTTACCTGCTCCATAAACAAATTAACAAAATGGACTGTTAGGAACTGGAAGTACAGTACATCAGTTTGTTTTTTTTTTCCAGCTCTTTCATCAAAGCAGTGCATTCTGGGTAATACAGGAAATAACCTTTTTCTTACCTTTTGGCATATCTTTCTCATGGATAATTTTGCCTCCACGTTTGCTTGTCTTTTCCACGTACAAGGCCGTACTCATACCTTGTTCAGACTTTCCTAACCCTTGACCTTCTTTGTAGCCATATTTGGCCATAATCATGGACAATAGGCAAGTCTGCACAAAAATCATTGGAAGCAGTAGAAATGTGGTTTATTAGAAGAATGTTGCGAATCCCCTGGACAGCAAAAATAACTAATGAAGAATGTATGAGAAGAGCTGGAGAGATTTTTTTTTTTAAAATCTTGTCAAAAACATAAGAGAGAGACAATGTTCTTTCATAGGACATGCAATGAGAAGAGGGGGCATTGAAAATATTATAACAGGAAAAATAGAAGGAAGAAGATCAAGAGGAAGACCAAGAGAAATGTTACTGGACAGTCTGACGGGATGGTGTGAGAGGAGATCACTGACTGAGCTGATGGCCTGCATGAAGGATCGGGTACTCTGGAGAAGCATAAGAGACAACGGCAATCAGCATGGCTCCTGCTGATGATGATGATGACGACGACGACGACGATGATGATGATGTATGCAACTCCACAAAAACTCAGTTAAAGTTAATGCCCCCGAGTTTGCTTTTATACTCAAGCTATCAGGGGTGAATGCCACTGGTTGTTAGCTCAGTTTCAGGTGTGCAGTGGTGCCCTGCAGGGGATATGTGTTAAGCTCTGAGCGTTAGTTGAAAAAGTGGAAGCAGTGCTTTGTGAGTTAGCCTAGGTTTTCAGCTAGGATGTAGCATCACTGCTGTTGTCAGTACATGTCACACTGAGAGTGAGAGGCGGACAGATTAAGTCTCCACTACTTGTGTTTTGTCATTTCCTGGTGGATTCCAGCTGGCTGTAGCAGAACATGCCACCAGAACCTGATATCCGTGTCTGGCCAGCAGTAGTTTGATATGTGATCTGACGTACTTAATCCATGCTGAACTTCATCATCATCATCATGATGTGGTGCTGCCATTAAATTCACCACGTTATTAGTCTGATGGTGTGGTTATCATGCTGTGTCAAGTGTGCAAATGTGTATGTGAGATGTCCACCTGGGTTCCTGTCCAGTGTGTAAAATACAGAATACGTGATGTCCTCAATGTGTAACCGTGCACTTTTGTAAATCATCTCACTGGAAGCTCCACGTGAGGACACTGATGCTAGCCTTCATTAGTCAACTTAAGTGAGCATAGGGACTGCCGTAATGGTAGTTTTGCATTATAACAACGACACTTGGCATCAATTTTTTTTTTTTACTTTGTCAGGAGCCTAAAGGGCTAAAACACTTGCTGGGGTGGGGCTGTGAGTACTTCCTCTGATGATCTAGGGAGGTGTGTAGTTCTTATGATGTATATAGAAGAGTTTACAATGATATCTTATGTTAACTCTTTAACACAAGGGTAACTGGTATGGGAATAGCTAGCACAAAATTTCTTAGCTACTGAATTAAACTAATTGCAATATATGCATTTACCTGCTCCATAAACAAATTAACAAAATGGACTGTTAGGAACTGGAAGTACAGTACATCAGTTTGTTTTTTTTTTCCAGCTCTTTCATCAAAGCAGTGCATTCTGGGTAATACAGGAAATAACCTTTTTCTTACCTTTTGGCATATCTTTCTCATGGATAATTTTGCCTCCACGTTTGCTTGTCTTTTCCACGTACAAGGCCGTACTCATACCTTGTTCAGACTTTCCTAACCCTTGACCTTCTTTGTAGCCATATTTGGCCATAATTTTGGATGCTACAGAGCCACTGGTTTAAAAAAAAAAAAAAAAGAAAGAAATCTGAGAATAAAGAAACCAACTAGGAAATGCAAAGAAACAACTTCTTTAAAAAAAAAAGAAAAAAAAAAAAGCAAAGTGTATAAGGTCTGCTTCACCAAGAACTCACAAAATCTGTACTTTCCATACTCACTCCAAGCATTTCTCCCTCTCTTCCCCCCCCCCTCCCTTATTTAGTGTTTCCTGCCTCATTATCATAAAAGTTGTTTCTAATATTGGAGAGCTAAAACTCAACAAGCACCCCCTTCATATGCTCCATCCTTCAGGTCAGCTGATGAACATCAAGCACTTCAGAAAAAGCCAGAATAAAAAATAAACTATTAAAAAGAGACATATTTTAAGGTTAACAATAATTTTGATGACAAAACAGTAAAGAAAAGCTTTAATATAGTAAATGTGATATTTTGTTTGCATCTTCAGATAAACAAAGAAAGAGAAGTGAACAAAGATATACACAAGCAATTTCAAAATCAACCTCCGATCAGCTTATACAAGATTTGTATAAAAATAAACCAACAGCCAAAGTGACATGGCACATTTCCTGTAGCCAGCCGAAATTCATTGTCAAATGTGTTGTGCACATGGTGGCAACATTATGACAGTTCTGTAAGGGATTGATGCACCATAAACGGGTGTACAGATATGCATGACCAGGAGGAACAAGGATTAACACTCAGATGTGACAGGTGTACAGATATACACAGAGGAGGAACAAGGATTAACACTCAGATGTGACAGCTGTACAGATATACATAGAGGAGGAACAAGGATTAACACTCAGATGTGACAGGTGTACAGATATACATAGAGGAGGAACAAGGATTAACACTCAGATGTGAACAGCTGTACAGATATGCATGACCAGGAGGAACAAGGATTAACACTCAGATGTGAACAGCTGTACAGATATGCATGACCAGGAGGAACAAGGATTAACACTCAGATGTGACAGGTGTACAGATATACACAGAGGAGGAACAAGGATTAACACTCAGATGTGACAGCTGTACAGATATACATAGAGGAGGAACAAGGATTAACACTCAGATGTGACAGGTGTACAGATATACATAGAGGAGGAACAAGGATTAACACTCAGATGTGACAGGTGTACAGATATACATAGAGGAGGAACAAGGATTAACACTCAGATGTGACAGCTGTACAGATATACATAGAGGAGGAACAAGGATTAACACTCAGATGTGACAGCTGTACAGATATACATAGAGGAGGAACAAGGATTAACACTCAGATGTGACAGCTGTACAGATATACATAGAGGAGGAACAAGGATTAACACTCAGATGTGACAGCTGTACAGATATACATAGAGGAGGAACAAGGATTAACACTCAGATGTGATAGGTGTACAGATATACATAGAGGAGGAACAAGGATTAACACTCAGATGTGACAGCTGTACAGATATACATAGAGGAGGAACAAGGATTAACACTCAGATGTGACAGCTGTACAGATATGCATGGAGGAGGAACAAGGATTAACACTCAGATGTGTCAGGTGTACAGATATACATGGAGGAGGAACAAGGATTAACACTCAGATGTGACAGGTGTACAGATATGCATGGAGGAGGAACAAGGATTAACACTCAGATGTGACAGGTGTACAGATATACATAGAGGAGGAACAAGGATTAACACTCAGATGTGACAGCTGTACAGATATGCATGGAGGAGGAACAAGGATTAACACTCAGATGTGACAGGTGTACAGATATACATAGAGGAGGAACAAGGATTAACACTCAGATGTGACAGCTGTACAGATATGCATGGAGGAGGAACAAGGATTAACACTCAGATGTGAACGGGTGTACAGATATGCATATAGGAGAAACAAGGATTAACACTCAGATGTGAACGGATGTACAGACATGCATGGAGGAGGAACAAGGATTAACACTCAGATGTGAACGGGTGTACAGATATGCATGGAGGAGGAACAAGGACTGACACTCAGATATGAATAGGTGTACAGATATGCATGGAGGAGGAACAAGGATTGACACTCAGATGTGAACGGCTGCACAGATATGCATGGAGGAGGAACAAGGATTGACACTCAGATGTGAACGGCTGCACAGATATGCATGGAGGAGGAACAGAGATTGACACTCAGATATGAATGGGTGCACAGATATGCATGGAGGAGGAACAGAGATTAACACTCAGATATGAATTTGTGCACAGATATGCATGACCAGGGGAGCAGGAACAAGGATTAACACTCAGATGTGAACAGGTGCACAGATATGCATGACCAGGGGAGGGGGAACAAGATTAACACTCAGATGTGACTGATGAACTCATTCAAAAAAACTGATCAAGCCATGGCTGAAAAACATCATTTCACAGCTTCAGATCTTTCTGGTGAAGTTCCACAAATTTCAAAGACTAGTCTATTTCAAACTGTCACAAAGAGACTGGGCTACCACAAGCTTTGTGCCTGTCAGGTAACCACGACAAGTGACTGACGCTCACCAAACTCAAACATTAGGCTCAGCTCGGACATTCTTTCCGCACTACATGGAAGAGGAGGGACAATTTTCGCAACACAACCGTGACTGGGAACGAGATATGGCTTCAGTTTGTGAATGCAGAGATGAAGGAACAGTCCAAACAATGCATGCTCACTCAATCTTCAAACAGACGCTGTCAAACTGAAAGATGATGCCAACCGTTTTCTAGGACCACAAAGAAATTTTACTAACTTCTTCTTCTTCGTTCGCTTCTACCACCAAAACCGCACTGTCATCCTACTGAATTTACGCCTGTGGTCCTCGTTAGGTCCCGTGGTCTCCTGTGTGGTCCCCGAAAAGACCACACGAGATCCACGAGAGGACCACAAGGGGTTCAGAGTATCACAGGGCTTTAGCCTGTATTCTTGGTGGGTCTCTGAAGCGGATTGTGTGACACCGTGGTTTTCGATGCACCAGTTTAGTCTAGAGTTGGACTTTCTCACCGGAAGACCTCAACGTGTTTAGGATATCAATGCATCCCCGCTGGGTGATTTTACTAACAAAATTCATGGCACCAAGGACCACAATAACATCAGATGTTTATTGTGAAAAGATGAAAAAAAGCTTTGAAGACTGGTCCAAAATAAAAGGCATAGAATGCTCATCAAGAGCACCGCTCTGCTGCACAATAACGCGTGGCCCCATGCTGCACCTCTGCTGTTCAGCTGGGAAGTTCTTGAACACCCCACTTACAGCCCAGACTTAGTGCCAAGCCATTCACCATTTCTTCAGAAAGATGAAGGTCTAGCTGGCTACCCAGCCCTTTGAAATTAATAATGAAATTAATAAGAAATTACTCCACAGATGGAGTAAATAACTGGTTGGATACCCTGGTGGCACCACTCTTTGATGAGGGACTGCAAAAGCCGTTGTACAAGTGTCTAAATTCTGGTGGCAGTTATACAGAAAAGTAATGCAGTTATGTATGCCAGTTTTGATAAATAAAAAAATTTTTCTGTTTTTAGCTTTACCGGTCTCTCAGAGGTTGATTTTGGTAGAACCATTGTTAATGAAATAAAAATGAGAGAGAGAGATATCTTGGTTACAGTAGTAAAGCTTTTCCCTACCATTTTATCATTTGCTACTTTCCACAACTTAGGAACTGTATATTTGTGAACACATCTGACAACATATATACACTGAACGTTAGTCCATTAACAAATAAAACAACATTATAACGCTGTATCTGACACATACTTTCAAATATCTACAAGATGAAGAATTTACTTACATGGCCATGCCCAATGGGGGTGACTTTGGTCGTTCAGCTGAAAGATGAAATGATCATTTCTTTAAAAAACAAAGCACATAACTTATACTGTGAGTTTATGAAAACCAAGACCTTACAAGAATCATTTTGTAAAATTAACATAACATACATGGATAACTGTAAAAATTTATACATTTCTGAGTCATATAAATATCACATGGTCTTCTATTCCATGTCTTGAAATATATATATTAAAAAAAAAAAATCTCATGATCTTCTATTTTTCATCTTGCGTTACATAAGAATCTTAAGACCTTGTCATCTGTTCTAACCAATGACTTATGGCACCTAACTCTTTATTCAGTACCTGCAGTTAGTGCTGAGATACAGAACTTCTGCAACAGTTCCTCTTTACCATCTTCTTTATCCCATTTTATTACTCTTTCCACATTGTCTCTTCTACTGACAATCTCTATACCCCTTCTGACTTTCATCCAGTCATACTCTAGCATAAATACCAGCCTACTAAACATTTACCATTTCCTCTACACTCTTTATGTAAAAAGAAATTCCTCAAGCTATAAGCTAAGTATTATTTCTTTTCCTTCTTCTATATGCTAGCTTACCTTTTTTTCTAACATGCAAGCTAGCTTTTCTCTTCCTCATTTTTTTCCATCTAACATGCTATTGTATGCATAAGGGAAAAGCTGAGAACACCACAAATGTGCTTTGTTCTTGCGGGAAAAAAAAAAACAGCTCCTAGTTTCTTAAATAAAATTTACTTCAGTTAATTACATTCTTTCCGCACTACATGGAAGAGGAGGGACAATTTTCGCAACACAACCGTGACTGGGAACGAGATATGGCTTCAGTTTGTGAATGCAGAGATGAAGGAACAGTCCAAACAATGCATGCTCACTCAATCTTCAAACAGACGCTGTCAAACTGAAAGATGATGCCAACCGTTTTCTAGGACCACAAAGAAATTTTACTAACTTCTTCTTCTTCGTTCGCTTCTACCACCAAAACCGCACTGTCATCCTACTGAATTTACGCCTGTGGTCCTCGTTAGGTCCCGTGGTCTCCTGTGTGGTCCCCGAAAAGACCACACGAGATCCACGAGAGGACCACAAGGGGTTCAGAGTATCACAGGGCTTTAGCCTGTATTCTTGGTGGGTCTCTGAAGCGGATTGTGTGACACCGTGGTTTTCGATGCACCAGTTTAGTCTAGAGTTGGACTTTCTCACCGGAAGACCTCAACGTGTTTAGGATATCAATGCATCCCCGCTGGGTGATTTTACTAACAAAATTCATGGCACCAAGGACCACAATAACATCAGATGTTTATTGTGAAAAGATGAAAAAAAGCTTTGAAGACTGGTCCAAAATAAAAGGCATAGAATGCTCATCAAGAGCACCGCTCTGCTGCACAATAACGCGTGGCCCCATGCTGCACCTCTGCTGTTCAGCTGGGAAGTTCTTGAACACCCCACTTACAGCCCAGACTTAGTGCCAAGCCATTCACCATTTCTTCAGAAAGATGAAGGTCTAGCTGGCTACCCAGCCCTTTGAAATTAATAATGAAATTAATAAGAAATTACTCCACAGATGGAGTAAATAACTGGTTGGATACCCTGGTGGCACCACTCTTTGATGAGGGACTGCAAAAGCCGTTGTACAAGTGTCTAAATTCTGGTGGCAGTTATACAGAAAAGTAATGCAGTTATGTATGCCAGTTTTGATAATAAAAAAATTTTTCTGTTTTTAGCTTTACCGGTCTCTCAGAGGTTGATTTTGGTAGAACCATTGTTAATGAAATAAAAATGAGAGAGAGAGATATCTTGGTTACAGTAGTAAAGCTTTTCCCTACCATTTTATCATTTGCTACTTTCCACAACTTAGGAACTGTATATTTGTGAACACATCTGACAACATATATACACTGAACGTTAGTCCATTAACAAATAAAACAACATTATAACGCTGTATCTGACACATACTTTCAAATATCTACAAGATGAAGAATTTACTTACATGGCCATGCCCAATGGGGGTGACTTTGGTCGTTCAGCTGAAAGATGAAATGATCATTTCTTTAAAAAACAAAGCACATAACTTATACTGTGAGTTTATGAAAACCAAGACCTTACAAGAATCATTTTGTAAAATTAACATAACATACATGGATAACTGTAAAAATTTATACATTTCTGAGTCATATAAATATCACATGGTCTTCTATTCCATGTCTTGAAATATATATATTAAAAAAAAAAAATCTCATGATCTTCTATTTTTCATCTTGCGTTACATAAGAATCTTAAGACCTTGTCATCTGTTCTAACCAATGACTTATGGCACCTAACTCTTTATTCAGTACCTGCAGTTAGTGCTGAGATACAGAACTTCTGCAACAGTTCCTCTTTACCATCTTCTTTATCCCATTTTATTACTCTTTCCACATTGTCTCTTCTACTGACAATCTCTATACCCCTTCTGACTTTCATCCAGTCATACTCTAGCATAAATACCAGCCTACTAAACATTTACCATTTCCTCTACACTCTTTATGTAAAAAGAAATTCCTCAAGCTATAAGCTAAGTATTATTTCTTTTCCTTCTTCTATATGCTAGCTTACCTTTTTTTCTAACATGCAAGCTAGCTTTTCTCTTCCTCATTTTTTTCCATCTAACATGCTATTGTATGCATAAGGGAAAAGCTGAGAACACCACAAATGTGCTTTGTTCTTGCGGGAAAAAAAAAAACAGCTCCTAGTTTCTTAAATAAAATTTACTTCAGTTAATTACATCTTTACTACAGTGGCCTCTTGTTTATTTACATATATACAAACACTGTTTAACATAGATTTCTAGTCCACCAGAGATCTATAAGCAAAGCTTTCACGAACCATCAACGTGACATTTATATCCTAGTAACCAATGTAAACCAGCTAATAACCGCTTTTTTTTTTCCCTGTGTATAAGAAAAACTTTCAGTACTGCCTTTGTAGGTAGATATAAGGCACATCACTCAATCAAACTTTAACAATCACAGGATCATAGGCTAGCACGGTGAGGCACTTACCATCTAAAGTAACTGGGGCATCCTCTAACAGAACACTGGGCGGTGCAATGGCTGCTCCAGGACCTGTAAAAGAATGTAATTTGTTGAGAGTGTTACAGCACAAGTATTGTGCTGAGAGTGTTATAGCACAAGTACTATGTTGAGTGTTATAGCACAAGTATTGTGTTGAGAGTGTTTAGCACAAGTATTATGTTGAGTGTTATAGCACAAGTATTGTGCTGAGAGTGTTGCAGCACAAGTATTGTGCTGAGAGTGTTATAGCACAAGTACTATGTTGAGTGTTATAGCACAAGTATTATGCTGAGAGTGTTATAGCACAAGTATTGTGCTGAGAGTGTTATAGCACAACTATCATCATGAAACAGGGAAATGGTGCAATGCTTGTCAATAAACTATCATCATGAAGCAGAGAAAAGGTGCAATGGTTGTCAAGAAACTATCATCATGAACAGGTAAAAAGGTGCAATGCTTGTCAAGAAACTATCATCATGAAAAAGGAAAAAGGTGCAATACTTGTCCAGAAACTATCATCATGAAAAAGGTAAAAAGGTGCAATGTTTGTCAAGAAACTATCATCATGAAGTAGGAAAAAGGTGCAATACTTGTCCAGAAACTATCATCATGAAAAAGGAAAAAGGTGCAATACTTGTCCAGAAACTATCATCATGAAGCAGGAAAAAGGTGCAATACTTATCAAGGAACTATCATCATGAAGCAGGAAAAAGGTGCAATGCTTGTCAAGAAACTATCATCATGAAGAAGGAAAAAGGCACAATGCTTGTCAAGAAACTGTCATCATGGGGAGCATAGAAATCCTTGTCCCAGTGGCCACATGCAGCCTGCTACTGCTAGTACTAACAGACAAGTGAGACAATGTTTTATCCACCCGGAGAGCACATCACACACAACAAAAATGAGTAAATTAAGTTCTCTGAAACCTCTCATCTCAGGCCAAGGAGTTTCAAAGCTCTTGGTATCAAACATGCAGTACGACCAAGGATTGACAAAATAGCACCACAAGAAATAACAAACATTACAACATTTCCACTCACGTTTAGATCTGTCAATCTCTTCTTCTTCATCTTCCTCTGCTCGTCTCTTCCGCATGCGCTCAAATTCTGATTCTTCTTCACCTTCATTGTTTCTGCGATCTGGCCTTCTCCTGGTAAATAAATTAATGAAAGATGAAAACATAAAGCAGTCTGATAAACATATAAAAAATTCCCCAAATTTACACTAGATTTGACTGAATAGAATAGGAATTGTTGACAAAATCTTTTAAAAACATGAAAACAAAAATAACATAGCTCTCCATTACAACAAAACAATAACAAATTACTAAAAACAGCTTATGTTAACAGCTGTGATACTGACTGCATCACACTTTCATGTGCCAAAGGTCTTGGAAATACGGGCCTAACACTGTATCCCCAGAATGCCTTAACAGCATGGAAACGGGAACTTTATCTTCCAGCTTATGTTAACATGGAAGAAAGCAAGCACAGCCCTGAGGTTTGTTATTGACTTTAAACAGCCACAAAACTGAGCATAAATAAACACATTTATCCCTCATAACATTAAGACACTTTCACCCCTTGCACTAAGAGGAGATTTTTCAAGCTACCCACGAAAAACTCCTTCAGATGCTATCACAGCAAGCACTGCATCACATTGTCAACCTTCCTTCAGAAGAGATAACTATTACTGAGGTGGTTTCTGGACAATGTTTCTCAACATTTTTCCATACTTCTGGCCCATTATTGGATCAACATTTTCTCTGTGGCCCTCCATCTCCTCTCCCACTCTCTCCAATTATTATATAAATTTCTTATTTATCTGCATCTACTGTGGCCAACTGTACACATACACACCTACTGTGGCCAACTGTACACATACACATCTACTGTGGCCAGCTGTACACATACACATCTACTGTGGTCAACTGTACACATATACATCTACTGAGGCCAACTGTACACATACACATCTACTGTGACCAACTGTACACATACACATCTACTGTGACCAACTGTACACATACACATCTACTGTGGCCAACTGTACACATGCACATCTACTGTGACCAACTGTACACATACACATCTACTGTGACCAACTGTACACATACACATCTACTGTGACCAACTGTACACATACACATCTACTGTGGCCAACTGTACACATCTACTGTGACCAACTGTACACATACACATCTACTGTGGCCAACTGTACACATACACATCTACTGTGGCCAACTGTACACATACACATCTACTGTGGCCAACTGTACACATGCACATCTACTGTGACCAACTGTACACATACACATCTACTGTGACCAACTGTACACATACACATCTACTGTGGCCAACTGTACACATACACATCTAGTGTGGCTAACTGTACACATGCACATCTACTGTGGCTAACTGTACACATATACATCTACTGTGGCCAACTGTACATATACACATCTACTGTGGCTAACTGTACACATACACATCTACTGTGGCCAACTGTACACATACACATCTACTGTGGCCAACTGTACACATACACATCTACTGTGGCCAACTGTACACATACACATCTACTGTGGTCAACTGTACACATACACATCTACTGTGGCTAACTGTACATATACACATCTACTGTGGCCAACTGTACACATACACATCTACAGTGGCTAAGTGTACATATACACAGTAAAAAGTTATAATCACAGGAGAAGAACAGTTTACTGGAAATCATAACATCGACAAATAAAACATACAAAGTTCCATGTGCTGATATTATTTTAAACTTTTCAAATCAGTCATATATAGCTACATTTCACAAGTACCATTACAGGTGCTTGAACTACTTTGCCTTCCATTGCAGCACACCAAAAACCACCATTTGGGCATGCAAGATAGCAAAGTTTACTAATGCACTGTTCTCTCATGAATGGCTACTTTCCCTATAAAGTCCATGGTTCAAGACCTAGGTAATTCTCTTGTAAATTTTCATTCTCTCACATCTAAAGGTACTTTGTCAACATTTTTTTCAAGGTCTAACCATATAACAGTGTGTTCTATTTCTTATCAAAAACTCATTATCCTAAAGAAACTGCTACTTTCAAACTTACCTATCTCTTTCTCTATCCCTATCCCTGTCTCTCTCTCTGTCCCTATCTCTATCCCTATCCCTGTCTCTTTCTCTATCATCTCTTCTCTCCCTGTCCCTCCGATCCTCCCTCCTCCTGTCTTTCTCTCTCTCCTTCTCCTTCTCCTCTTTCATCCTCTTCACAACTTCATCATATTCATTAGGACGAAGAGGGTCATATTCATCTGGTACTCCAGTGATGGAAGGTGTTGGTTCTGTTACAATGAATGCAGAAGGCATGGCTGGGGTAATTGGAGCAACAGCAATTGAAGCTTGTGGTTGGACAGTTGTTGGTATGACTCTCTCCAGCTGAAAATATAATGACAACAAACTTCATTCTGTAAGAACACAGCACTGGCATTTGCTTGTCTTAGTTACATAAAAAGCTGTTTGGAAACTGCCAAAATTCTGGAAGTGATACAAAAGTTAACTTAAATAAAATTGTTTGGAGGCTGTCAAAGTCATACGAAGATTACCGCTGCCCTCAAAGCAACATAAGAACTACAGCTGGGAACTGAGATCTAAAAAATGATAGATGAGAGAAAAAGAATAAAAACTTCAGTATTCTTGCCTTTAGGATAACATTAACACTAAACATAAATGTTACGTATCTGATATATGACTTCATAATTATGTAGTCGCAGAATACTTGCAGTTATCACTATATGGTACAGTGCCAAAAGACAAATAGCATATACGCAGCTGAATCCATAACAACACTCACAAAACTCCATAAATAACTTCAGTGAAAGAGCAACATATGCTGAAATGAAGATCTCAAGGTTCTTTCCTTGATATATACTACATATCACACATACAAACACACTTAGATTACTGTTTCACAATCTGGGATGGATGCTCAGTCTCAAACACAAAAAGGCTCCACTCACTTCACAAGCGAGCATTAAATCTTATTTGTGACACACCCAGTACAGACTGTAGATCAACACAAACAACTCAAAATTCTAACCCTCAAAAATAGAATCATTTTTAACACAGTTAAATTTGTTCACAGAATTCTGTCACACAATGCTCCGCCTTACTTGTGGTCACTGTTTACGTATAACACTAAACATAGCCAGCGTTTAAAAAACTGTCTTCTTCCTAAACCCAGGATTGATCTGTACAAGAAAAGCCTTGCATACTCTGCAGTACAGCTCTGGAACACCCTCCCCTACAATTTAAAATCCATTGGTAATACTTCATCCTTTAACTCAAACCTGTTTCATTATTTACTTGCTTGTAATTATATGAGTGCTATTTTATTAGGTTAATTACTTCTTCTCTTTTACTTTGAATGTAGTAGCTAAATCTTACACTCTTTTGATATGTTTTTCCTAATTTAATTTGTATTTTTGTACCAAATCAAGTGTGTGGGAAGAATGAAAGATGGAGTGATGAAGGGCAGAATGTAAGACGGGCCTGCGTGCCCAATTCTTTACCCTTTAAAAATAAAGATTATTCATTCATTCCCATATTAATAACGCAGTTTAGCTATGTTCTTCTTCTTCTTCATTTGTTTCTACCACTAAGACCACCCCATGAGCCTACTGAATTTACTCTTGTGCTCCTCAGTAGGTCCCGTGGTCCCCCTGTAGTCCCCGAAAGGACCACACGAGATCCACGAGTGGACCACAAGAGGTTCAGAGTATCGCAGGGCTTGAGCCTGTATTCTCAGTGGGTCGCAGAAGCAGAACTGCGTAACACCATGGTTTTCGTTGCACCAGTTTAGAGTTGGACTTTCTCACCGGAAAAACTCGACATCTTTGGGATATCAGTATATCCCCACTGGGGGAGAGGTGGTTGCCCATCCAGCCCAGAGTTGGAGTTTCTCACCAGAAAACCTCGACGTGTTTTGGGATACCCGTGTATCCCCGCCGGGTGAGAGTTGGTTGCCCATCCAGTCCAGCATTGGACTTTCTCACTGGAAAACCTCAGCGTGATTCAGATATGCATACATCCCTGCTAGGTGAGAGGTGGTTGCCTATCTAGACTGCACTGCTCCAGTGTCTTGACTTCAGCATTTTGTGGTTGTGGCCGCTCCCCTTTCTAGTTGTGACCAGGATGGAGCTTTTGTCTAGGAGGATGAATCTTCGTCACTAGTAAGTTTCACCCCTGAATTGAGCCCACTTAGGTGTATTATTATGGGCATGTTTAGGACGTGACCAACCTCTAGAGCGGAGGTACCGTGACATGAGTAGCCATCAAGTTTCACCCCTGGTTTAAGCTGGTTTAGGCATATTTCATCAGTATGGGTGTATATCGGATGTGGCCGGCCTCTAGAGCAGAGGTGCCATGATATGAGTAGCTTTCGCTGCGAGACTGCTGGACATACTGATTAAGCTTCACTTTATCCTTTCCATCACCTTTTCACATCGATGCCGCACGGCAATCCTAATTGCTTTTTCACATTTTCTTTATCGGCCGGGAGGAGCTTCACTCCATGCACGGCATCAGAAGAATCTCGCCAGCAATGTCATAACCCCTGGGTTAAGTCGGTTCCGGCAATTCAACCGGTATGAGTGCGCATAGGACGTGGCCGACCTCCAGAGCAGAGGTGCTGTGATTTGAGCAGTCCTGACCTTGAGACTACTGATTACTTCACTTAATCATTTCTTTCATCTTTTCCACAGTGGCGGCGCACACCACCCCATTTGCACCTTTCTTCACTGGCTGGGAGGAGCCCCACTCCACTCACAGCAGCTGAAGAATCTCACCAGCGGCGGTAGATGAGCTACCAAACATGACTCTCATCTACCCGAAACGTCTGGTTTTCAGGCACCAGATATTCGCCTTCACCCCTTCTCCTGTCAGTTTGAACAGTTCTGCCACAAGAAGGCCAGGAGCTGGACTTGACTGTCAGAGGCTATTTGAGACGCACGCCTTGGAGACATTTCATTGGAGTGGAGAGGATATCCCCTACCCCACCTCCGGCTATTACAGTCCTTAGAACCTTTAGCTATGTTGAAGAAGTACACCATTTTGGATACCCTGGCAGCTACATAGACCAGAATGGTGACACCAGAAAGAAAGTTATAATCTGAATTGCAAAAGCAGCACTGACCTTCAAAAATCTTGAGAACATGTGGAATCCAAAAGTTATAAGCATAAAAAAACCAAGTTAAGACTATTCAATTCAAATGTTAATATCCACCCTCATTTATGCATGTAAAAACTGGAAAACAACTGAAGAAATAGATAACAAATTAGACTCTTTTGAAAACAAATGCCTAAGGAAAATACTTGGTATAAAGTGGAACAAATTCAAGAACAACGCAGAGATAAAGCAGATGAACAAACAATAACTGTCGCATGGGTGATCAGAAAAAGAAAATGGACATATGTCGGTCATGTGATAAGAAGAAACAATCAGAGAATCCCAAAACAAGAAATCAAATGGAACACAACAGACTGAAGAAAAAGAGGTTGACCATGTGAAACTCTAAAGAGGACATTGTTAAGAGAGGCCAGTTTAGTGGGCATAACATCCCTTGATGAGATTAAAAAAAAAAAAAAACATGAAAACTTGGCCAACTACCATGCGAGCCCTATGTGACATTTAAGAGCACAGGAAGGATGTAGGATGTAAGAAGTTTAGCTATGGCCCAATTTATAAGTGGATACAATTTTTTACAAAAATAAAAGGGTCAAACCTTTCCTGTCTGCATGTTGAACTGTAAAGGTAAATCTGGATCCACATGTCTCTTGAGATCCACTACTGGCGCAAGATGACTCGTGCGATTTCGCTATGTGACAATAATGTCAAAATAGAAACATGGTAAAAATGATATCACAAAATGAAGACACAGTAAAAATGATGTTATGAAAAAAAAAAAAAAAAAGATACAGTAAAAATGATGTCACAAAAAAGGCAATGACAGAACTGATGTCACAAAATAAAAACATGACAAAAAATGATGTCACAAAATAATGTAAGGTAAAAATAATGTCACAAAAATGAATGTAAGTGATGTCACAAAATAAAGACACAGTAAAAATGATGTCACAAAATAAAGAAATGGCAAAAATGATGATCTCACAAAAACAAAGACATGATAAAAATGATGATCTCACAAAACAAAAACATGATAAAAATGATGATCTCACAAAAACAAAGTCATAACAAAACAGATATCTCTTTGTAAAACATCCAGCACTGTGAGAAACACTATAAAATTGATGTCAAATTTAACAACAAAGCAAAACAGACACCACAAAACAAAGAACACACTTAATAAACTCATGGCAAATAAAACAAAAAATTTCATCAATTTACAGCACAGATTTTACTGATAACACCACAAGTTACAACCACTCCAACAGTAACAATAATTCAAACAACAAAATAAACTATTCTCTTACTTTTGGCTGTAACACTTGCGCCTTTTTGGCTTGTAGAGTTGAGGCAAGAAGCTTATACCCTGGCGACCATCCAGCTGAAACACAAGATGTATTTTTTATTATTCATCATTTTTTTTTTGTAAACTGTCACCCCCAATATGCCTTAATGAGGATAAGAATGAACAGCGAAATACTGATGTGAACTTTCATCATTATATACTACAAGATATACTATATTACAAGAGCTTAATATTGAAGAAGGCTGGCTAGTGAAGAGGATTAAAGAGAGAAAACTGAAATATTTTGGACACATTAAACGTCATGATAATTTAGAGAAGACCGTATTGGAAGGATACATAATGGGAAAAAGAAAAAGAGGAAGACCAAGACGAAGATGGCTGCAAGACATCGTTGATGATCTGGAAATGTATGCAACAGCAGCAGGCCATCTTGCTCACAACCGAGAGGCCTACAGGAGTGCTGTTTGGGAGGCAAAGTTCCACATGGGAAATGCAAATGAATGAATGAATGAACTTTCATCATTTTATTTTTATTTTAATCAAGTCAAAACACATGCAGGAAACTCTCTACTGCAGGAAGCAGAACAACAACATAACTCCCTAGATCATCTGAGGAAGTACACCACCCCCCACCACCCACCAGACAAGTGTACTGACCCTATTAAACTCTTGATAATCTGGGGGGGGGGGGGGGTCCCGCCCCTGGGGTCATGACTCCTAGGGGTCTGTGAGTTGTTTTCTTCTTTTTCTTTTCCCTGTCCTGTAACTGAACCATGGTCTTCCAAGTGGCACTGCAACTTGGAGCGTATCTTAGCCATTATGCCAAGGGGGACTAATACTAGATGTGACAACTGAAATTATTTAAGATCTCAATACTTACTGAGGGCAGCCTGGTTGGCTGAGTGATCAGGCGCTTGGTTTACTAATCCTGTGATACTGGGTTCAGTCCCAGCAGTGGGGTTTTTTTTTTTTCCTGGTACACACGAAAACAAAAAAAAGGCCCCCGGGGTTCACCTAGCCTCTAAAAATGAGAATCAGAGAAATCTGAAGGTCATGGAAAATATGGGCCCAACACTATATTCCCCAATATGCCTTAATGGAATGGAAACGGGGATTTTACCTTTATCTTGTACTTAGTTCGCAAGCAGTGTTATTCTGATTTTTGCTAATTAAAATTAAAATGTAAGATTTTTCCTTGATTATGACAATTAACCAAAAAAAGTGTGATTTTTGTTTCCTCAATTATGACAGTTAACATGGAAAAGTATGATTCCCCCCACCCCCACACTGTAATAATTAACAACAACCAAAAAAAAAAAAAACACCACACACAATATACAAAAAAAAATTAATTTAAAAAATCATGACTTCTCAATTTCTAACATTTAACTTGAAATGTAGAAGTCTGAAGCAAGTTTTCTGTAGGGTAGAAGAAGGAAGAAAAAAAAAAAAAGAATGTCCAGGGAGTAAGGAGGCAACAGTGAAACTTACGAACAACAGATGATTTTGTGTATTTTCCACTCCCTGACTCCTCCTTGATGTCCACATCATCATACAGTGACATGTTCAGATGCTAAATTCAAGCTGTCGTTTATAATTTTTTTTTAAACAGTTGCTACTCATCAAAAAATCCACTTTAGTTAATGTCCATGCTCGTTTCTGAAACAAAAATAAAGAGAATAAAATTATGCCCAAAGGCAAAGATTACATTTATACATTCTGGTATCACAGCTTTACTGCAGTTTTTCATGTATAGTTGTATACTTATACACTAATTATTGTGTGGTACATTTATACACAGGGCTGTTCCATCCCACTAAGACATACTGGAGATGTGATTTTAGTGTGCGTATTTTGCTTTATCTATCAGCCTCCTAGAGAGTGACACAGTCATCATCATGCTCCATCTCTCAGCTCCAGTATGGAAGTCAAAGATGCCCATTTCTATACTTGCACTGACCTGAGACTGAACCACCAACCTCCATCATAACCAGCATGTGCACAAACCACTCTGCCACTTAAGCAATCTAAAAACAGGATAGAGAGTATCTGTGGTGCAAGCAGCACAACAAAGTTATGTTAGCACTGTGATAATAATTTTTTATTTGAAATGATTCTAAAGCAAGCAGATGACAGCTGTTGTAAAATAGCCTGCTTTGCCTTCCAGAAAATGCTACTTTGCCTGAGAAAACACCTTACCCATGATACAGCAGATTATACCAATCATCTAGGATGAACACTGCTACCAAATGTAATTTGTTTCTATAAGTCTAAATGTACTACCTTCATGTCCTTAATTAAAGATCTCTTATATAAAACAACTCTGGCACTCTACACTTATCAGAGTTCCGGTTTACTCTAAAGTTTGTTTGTTGTTTTTTTTTTCGTTTTGTTTTTAGTTTCACATAACTTCAGTGCTTGGAGGGCGAAACATAAATGTAACTGCCAAATTTGTATCTTAGAACTTTTGTTCTTTGAAGCCGATGTCGAGATGACGTTGAAGCAAAGGCATCGTGCTGAAAGAGGACTGCATTACGGTGGTCTGCTTCATCGTCATCATAACATACTTTTGCCGAACAGTTTGCGCATCTCTAAGATCAGAACCAGCGCCAATCGTAATGCTTGGCAAATGTGTAAAAAAAAACTTTTAATGCTTGAAATTTGAACTACTAAAAGTTACTTCTTACATTTTCAGGAAGTAAATCGAAGTATTCGCTGATGTATAAGTTAAAATGGTCGAAACATAATAACAAGGGTTGTAATTATCTCCTTATTATCTTTTTCACTCTGCAGACTTACCATTGAAGAACAACATTAGAATTCCGGATCCGGAAATGTCTTGAGATTCAGGTTGTATACCATCAGTGGCGAGAACTGCTTTCTGGCAGCAAAAATGTTTACTTTGTATATGTTTCTTATATTGACCAAAAATTAATTTCATATTTCTGCGTAAGCTTCAGTTTTCTGAAATAAAGAAAGGTAATATTTTACAAGACAATGCACAAGACTTAATATTGTTATATATACCTGTACCAACCTTTCAGATATGTCCCATGTGGTCTAGTGGTTAGGATTCCTGGCTTTCACCCAGGCGGCCCGGGTTCGATTCCCGGCATGGGAACTTTTTTTTTTTCCCCCTTTGCTTTTTTTTTTTTTTTTCCCCTTTGCATGCATTCACCATTTTTTTTTTTGTCCGGTTTAGACAAAATACATAAAAAGGTAAACAAACATTTTATATATATGATTTTATATTTCTTCTTGGTATTACTCTTACCAACAAGAAATATAAAATCATACGCATAAAATTTTCGTTTACCTTCTTATTTCTTGTTGGTATTAGCAAAACCTCTATCTTAATACAAAGAAAACTAAACTGATGACAACTGACAAAAAAACAAAGCAGCTGTTATATGTATCAATGAGGAAAAACTGGAAGAAGGGGAGAGTTTTGAATATCTTGGATCATTGCTAACTAATAATAGAGATACAATGAGGGAAATTAAAAGGAGGACTTCTATCGCTCTTCAGAAAGTAAAACAACTAAAGAATCTGTGAAGAGGAACAGACAGAACTACATGCATCTTTCCCACCGCAACATATGCCTATGAGACCTGGACACTTAACAAAACAGCTGAGAAACACATAAATGCCTTTGAATGTAAATGCTACAGAAGAGTTCTTCGAATATCATGAACACAAAAAAGAACAAACATATCCATACTCATCATCATGTGCCGTGCCGACTGGCGTTGGCTATTATGCTTCTCCAGAGTATCCGATCCTTCATGCAGGCCATCAGTTCAGTTGGTGATCTCCTCTCACACCATCCCGTCAGACTGTCCAGTATCATTTCTCTTGGTCTTCCTCTTGAACTTCTTCCTTCTGTTTTTCCTGTTGTTATAATATTTTCAATGCCCCCTCTTCTCATTGCATGTCCTATGAAAGTACATTGTCTCTCTCTTATCTTTTTGACAAGGTTTTTTGTCTCTCCAGTTCTTCTCATGCATTCTTCATTAATTATTTTTGCTGTCCAGGGGATTCGCAACATTCTTCTAATAAACCACGTTTCTGCTGCTTCCAACGATTTTTGTGCAGACTTGCCTATTGTCCATGATTCACTTCCATATAACAAAATAGGTTCAATATAGCATTTTAGGACTCGTTTTCTAACATTCATTGATAAAGATGTGTTAGCTAATATGTTTCTCATTCTCTGAAATGCAGTCTTTGCTTGGCCTATTCTGTTCCTAATTTCTGTTCTGCATTTCCCATCTCAAGTTATTACTGCTCCAAGGTATTTGAATTTCTGTACCTGCTTTAAAATAGTTTCGTTTAATTTAATACTGCATGCTTGTGGATTCTGTTTCTTAGATATAACCATAGTCTCTGTCTTTTTGATGTTCAAAGTAAGGCCTTTCTGTTCACTTTCTTTGGCGACTTTATCCAATAGATTTTGCAGGTCTTGTTGGTTCTCAGCTATCAGTACTGTGTCGTCATCATACCGAAGGTTGTTAATATTGTATCCTCCAATTTTTATGCCTGGTTCTGTCATAATTATTCTCAGAAATAGCTTCGTTATGTGACATGAGAGGCTGATAGTCCGGTGGTCGTCACATTCCTTTGCACCCATATCCATACTACGAGAACTTAATATTGAAGAAGGCTGGCTAGTAAAGAGGATTAAACAGATAAAACTTAAATGTTTTGGACACATTAAACGTCATGATAATTTAGAGAAGATCGTCTTGGAAGGGTACATAATGGGAAAAAGAAAGAGAGGAAGACCAAGACGAATGTGGCTGCAAGACACCGTTGATAAATGGATGCATCAGCAGCAGGCCATATTGCTCACAACCGAAAGGCCTACAGGAGTGCTGTAAGGGAGGCAAAGTTCCGCAAGGGATATGCAAATAAATGAATGAAATGAATTACTCTTACGGTTCTAAGGACTGTAATAGCCGGAGGTGGGGGTGGAAGATAAGCTCCCCACGCCATTTAAATATTTCCAAGGCGTGCATCCCAAATAGCCTCTGGCAGTCCAAGTTCAGCTCCTGGCCTTCTCGTGGCGGAACTGTTTAAACTGACAGGAGAAGTGGCGAAAGGCGAGTTTCTGGCGCCTGAAAATCAGACGCTTCGGGTAGATGAGACTCGTTAGTCTTGGTTGGTAGCTCATATAGGAGAATGAAAACTCTGATTTCAAACCACCTGCCGCCTTGTAGGGCTGGCTCTGGCCAGAGTCAAAGGCTAGTGGGGTGAACCATAAACAAACCGGTGGAAGGCAAGGGGAAACCAATACTGTACATTCCCAAGAACAGTCATGACAATCCACAATTCTTTGAATCATAACGATGTTAATAGGGGTTCCAGTGGAACCACCTCGTCCGGTAGGGACTATCACATGCGACATGTGATACCAGATCGTCATCCAACTACTGTACGCAAATAAAACAAAAGTAACACCGCAGTAATTGCAACATGGAACATTAGAACATTAACAGAACTTGAACAACTGGAAAACATCGAACAAGAAATGAAAATAATATAAATTAACATCTTTGGTTTATGTGAAATGAGATGGACTGGAGCAGGAAGCAGAGATCATAAAGACTTCAAAATAATATATTCCAGGGGAAACCAGTGTAGAAATGGAGTTGGCACAATATTGGATAAGAAGACAGCAAGAACCCTGAAAGGTTTCTGGTGCATATCAGACAGAAAGTTAATGGTTAAATTACAGGGCCACCCAATAGACACAAATCTCATCCAAGTATACGCACCAACTTCAGAAAGCTCTGATGATGAGATGAAAGAATTTTACAGCAATCTGGACATGGCAATGAAACAGTGCAAACCATGGGTTTGCGCTGGGTGATTTAAACGCGAAAGTAGAGACTGAACAAGACAGTGAAGCTATTGGCGATTATGGACTAGGTATCAGAAATACAAGAGAAGAAATGTTGACTGAGTGGGCAGAAAAGAATATAATGATAATAGGAAATACTTGGTTTCAACAACACCCAAGGCGACTATGGACATGGAAAAGCCCAAATAATAACATATGTAACCAGATACATTGCATTATGATCAACAGAAGATTCACGAATTCACTAATATCCGTGAAAACAAGACCAAGCGCAGACTGCAACAGTGACCCCATCTCAGTTGTAGGAAAAGTGAGAATCAGGCTGAAGAGGTTAAAAGTAGCAGCTAAAAATAAAGAACTAGATAGAGATTATTGAGGAAAGACGCTGGCGATGGTTGGGACATGTGCTCCGAATGACTGACAACTCACTACCAAAAATAGCACTAAGATGAACACCACAGGGGAACAGAAGTAAGGACAGACCAAAAGAGACATGGAGAAGAACAACAGAAAGGATGTTGAGCAATAGAGGGCTCACCTGGGCAAGAGCAGAAAAAAAGGCGACGGACAGGCATTTGTGGAAAACCCTTGCTGAAGCCCCATGTGCCCTGGGCACTTAAGGTTCAGAGAGAGAGAGAGAGAGAGAGAGAGAGAGAGAGAGAGAGAGATTGAGACCTGTTACGGAAAGATGAGGCAATACAGGAATAATATAGGACCATAGTACATAATAGGTATAATGTTATAGAGAAGATTGAAACGATTGATGAAAAATAGAATATGCTTAAAGACTCTATTCAGCAAACATCTATCGAATCCTACCTCCAAATAAACGACACGCTGAACAGGGGTGGATGACAGAATTAATGGATCGGAGAAGAAGTCTTAAGGAAGATAAAGATGAATATGACAAAATAAATAAAGAAATAAGACACAAATGCAATAAAGCTAAAGAAGAGTGGCTAAATATGAAATATAATGAAATAGAGACACACCATAATGGAAACACAAGAGATATGTACAAACAAATAAAGGAGCTAACAAACAAAATGGCATACTACAAGACTGGTTGCCTGAAGTCAAAGGAGGGGCATACAATAATGGACAGAGATGAAATAATGGCACGATGGTGCGAATACTTACCTGGCACGGAAGGTACCATGATCAAAAAGGTGGTCCTTCCAGCCATCAAACACATGAAGAAAAACAAAGCACCAAGGAAGAATTGGAAGCATTAGGAGAGCTTGGCATATAAATAATTACCAGATTGCTGAATGACATCTATAACAGTAACTATGTCCCATCAGACCTACTGCAGTCAGTTTTCATTGCCCTACCAAAGAAACAAGGTGCAGTTGAATGTGAAGGCCATCGAACCATTATTCTTATGAACCATGTTACCCAAATCCTGCTTCGTATTGTCATAAGAAGAGTCAGGGACAAAATAAAACCAGAAATCGCTGAAGAACAGTGTGGCTTCGTCGAAGGAAAGGGCACATGTAATGCCATATATGTATTGAGAAAATTGATGGAAAGATCAATAGAAGTAAAGAAGGACCTATACTTATGCTTCATAGACTACTGTAAAGCATTCGATAAAGTGAGATACAGAGAAATTATAAGAATGCTGGAAGACATCAACATAGATGGGAAAGATCTGAAACTCATCAAAAACATATACTGGCAGCAATCAGCAGCAATGAAGATTAAGAACCAAATAGGAGCATTCCAAGATATAAAATTGGGAGTGAGACAAGGACGTGTTATATCTCCTGACATCTTCTCCTTGTACAGCGAAAACATAATGAGGAATATAGAGAGCTTGCCAGGAATATCAGTTGGCGGGTACAACCGTAACAACTTAAGATATGCAGACGACACAGTTCTGATTGCTAAAAGTGAAGGGGAGCTACAGTAAAAGTAAAGATCTCAGCCTGAATAAAAATAAGACTGAAGTGATGGTCATCTTAAAGAAAAGAATACCACAAAAATATAGCATAACCATCGATGGCACAAATCTGAAACAAATTGATAGATTCAAGTTCTTAGGAATTATTATAACAGTTGATGGGAAATGTCACAATGAAATAAAAAGCAGACGTGCTCAGGCCAAGTCAGCATTCCAAAAATTGAGAAACATCTTGTGCAACAGATCCATATCAATGGAAACAAGATTCCGACTACTTAAATGTTACATAGAGCCAATTTTGTTTTATGGGTGTGAAGCATGGTCCATGAATAAGAGAGTACAGCAAGAGATGGGGCCATGGAAATGTGGTTCATAAGAAGGATGTTGAAGGTACCATGGACAGCTAAGAAAACCAACGAAGAAATCTTAAGAGAGGCTGGAGTTAAAAGGCAAATTACAGCAAAGATCAGAGGCAGACAAACGAGATTTGTAGGAGATTTTCTGAGAAGAGGAAAATTGGAACACATTGTGGCAAGTGGAAAAACTGAGGGAAGAAGAGACAGAGAGAGAAGTTACTGGATGGGCTATCAGTGTGGCTAGGAAAAAAGTCACCGGCGGATCTCATAATCAAGTCTAAGACAGGGAATTGTGGAGAGAAATGATCGCCTACGCCACGGCACTTGATTGATTGAGTTACTCTTACAAATACTTTAGCTTTCCACCCATGTCCTTGGTAGGCCATCGGCAGCAATAAATTCTCTCCACCTCTCACAGTTTGCAGTTGCAGCCAGCCTTTGTAAATTAGCTACAGAATGACGTATCTCCCTTCTATTCTGTGTCGCCATGAATATTCTTCAGCTTTCCAAGCCATTAAGGCTCATTGCCTTAAAGTTTCGCATCCATTCCTCTCTATTCCTAATCTTCTCTTATATATATATATATATATATATATCAATCATCATCATCAGGTGCCGTGCCGACTGGCGTTGGCTATTTATGCTTCTCCAGTGTACACGATCCTTCATGCAGGCCATCAGCTCAGTTGGTGATCTCCTCTCACACCATCCCGTCAGACTGTCCAGTATCATTTCTCTTGGTCTTCCTCTTGATCTTCTTCCCTTTATTTTCCCTGCTATATATGGTGGGTAGAGTGGGGTGGAGGAAAGGACTTCTCGCAGTTTGTCAGCTGCCTCATATCCTCTAGCAGTGCTTTCCAACGGGGGGGGGGGGGGGGGGGGGGGGGAGAGAGAGAGAAGAGAGAGATATTATAATATCGGAAGAGAGAGATTAAAATCTTCGAAGCATGACCCAAAAAAAAAATGTTGGGAAGCACTGCTCTAGCACACTCATACACCAAAATGTCACTTTGTTGGTAAGGGACAATGGGAGAAAACGTATAATCAACAATCAACATTTGACAGAAACCATTAGTAGACAAATGGTTCATTGAATGTTGGGGTATGCGGTGGAGCATATATGGGGCTGTCCCTATAGTGATGATGCTAGATTCTGATTTCTGGTCTCCTTGACTAGAAGAAGGTGTACATTAGACTGAATCAGAAGATACATATGACATATAAAATCATGTACTTATTTATTTAAAATTTTCTAAAAGGGCTCAACGTGACCTTTCGCGGACCCTAGGCTGAGAACCTATTTACCGGAACAGTAGTCGCGAAACTATGTCACGCGTGCCAAATCCATTAAAAAAAAAACACCAGCAAAAATGTGACATCACAGTAAAAGGAACAGAATTAAAGCAAATGAACACATTTAAGTATTTTGGAACTGTAATAACACAAGACGGAAGATGCAAAACCGAAATAATGATTAGAATAGCTCAGGTCAGGTCAGCGTTTATGAAAATGAAAAAAAAACAAACAAACCGCTATGTAATAAAGCTAAAACTCTATCGATGAATACCGCAAAGAGATTTATTCAGTGCTGCATCACACCTATATTGTTATATGGATGTGAAGAATAAGAAGTAACTAAAAGCACTCGAAATCTACTGGAAGCAGCGCAGACATGGTTCCTAAGAAGAATGATGAGAATATCATGGACAGCCAAGAAAAAAAATTATCACATAACTCAGAACACAACAATCCAGATTTGAGAAGAGGCAAACTGGAACACCTTTGGAGGGACATAGGGACGGATGAAGACAAAGAAACAAGATACCTGGCGGATTAAAAGAGTGGCATGAAGCACGGTCCAGAATACAACTTACAGAAAGAGCAAAGGATAGATGGTTGTGAAAATCGATAACGACCAACCCCTGATTGCCACGGACAAGTGCGAGCGAGAGAAAGAGAGAGAGAGAGAGAGAGAGAGAGAGAGAGAGAGAGAGAGAGAGAGTTGCGAAAAGCAATAACATTTCACGCTTCGAAATACACAGTAAAATTCTAGTGGTAACGGATATATTTTGCAGCATCTGTGCCAGAATGTTATTTCCGCTTGCTGGTTTTCTATTTGAAATGCTATTGACAACATCCAGACAGTTACTGTTAGATCGATTCATCACAGACCACGTTCAAGTCTTTCATAACAACTGTCAAGTCTAAAGTATTCCCAGGTACGAGGAGTGATTTTGATAAGTTCGCGGCCTAAGGTTGATATTCGGTGCATTTATAGACCAGGTTATTGTAAGATTAAACACCAAGTTTCAAGAAATTAACTGCAACCAATGTTTTACAGGCTACTGAAATGGTAAGGGGTGGCAGAAATTGAGAAAATGGATACAATTTCGTATCGATCAGTCATTCGCTACCTCTGCATCAAGCTGGTCACGTACCATGGTTTAGCTGTTGGTCACTTATCCTTGCTGATCTAGGACCGCTGGTCATGTACCATGGTTTAGTTGTTGGTCATTTATCCTTGCTGATCTAGGACCGCTGGTCATGTACCATGGTTTAGTTGTTGGTCATTTATCCTTGCTGATCTAGGACCACTGGTCATGTACCATGGTTTAGTTGTTGGTCACTTATCCTTGCTGATCTAGGACCGCTGGTCACGTACCATGGTTTAGTTGCTGGTCACTTATCCTTGCTGCTCTAGGACCGCTGGTCACGTACCATGGTTTAGTTGTTGATCACTTATCACTGCTGATCTAGGACCACTAGTCATGTATCATAGCTGGCGAATGATCACGCTTAAAAAAAAAGGTTGGTAACCGCTGGCCTTCACTTTGGTGGCGCCTGTGTACTTTTTATTACATGCTATGTATTCTTGTCATGTCCAAGGCTTCCTAACTCTGTACGAAGTCAACAGGTTATTATTAACGTCTGTTCTACCAGGAGGTAAAACTGAACAGATCGCAGAGTTACATTAAATTTCCGATAGCACACGCGGCAATCACGCCAGTGAAACTTGTACTGCCTTAGATATCTTAATGCAGTGTGATAAAACCGTTGAGTTGACATACTTTTACCAGTGTAACATCACATGGCTGAGATCGCCAGGAACGCAGCAATGACGTGAGTCGAGATTGTTTCATGACCATTTCTCGTGGCCGTGTGTGTGTCCTGACTTTCACAGACTGAGCCAGTTGCTGGCTAACACACTCCGTCTTCGGTAGCTTTGGTGACCTCGTGTTATCGATAATGGGAGCGCCTATTGGAGAAAAGGTCCTGCTGCTTGCACGAAAATCACATGAATCACACACATAATCGTAAGATACCACAACCACTAGTGTACCATAACAATAGTGTCTACTCTCACTAGTGTGTCATAACCACAGTGCCTACTCTCATTGGTGTACCATAACCACAGTGTCTACTTTCACTAGTGTACCACAGCATAATGTCTATTCTCACCTGTATATAATCACCATAGTGCCTACTTTCAATAGTGCACCATCACCAGTGTCTACTCTCATCAGTTCCCATAACCATAGCATCTACTCTTACTAGTTTACCATAATCAAAGTGTCTGCTCTCACTTATATTCTATCAAAATAATGTCTACTTGAAGATGAAGTGACTGCTGAGATGTTGAAAACAGAAGAAACAAAAACACCAAACAACTCTGCCAGATACTACAACAAATTTTGGATCTAAAAAAAGCTCCAGAAGAATGGGAAAACTGGCCTTATAGTAAAACTACCAAAGAAGGGTGACCTCAGAGATTGTGGGAACTGGAGATGCATTACCCTCCTGCCACTCACCAGTAATGTGAACAACAGAAATGTACTCAGCAGATGATAGCAAGTTAGTGGAGGAGGTCAACGAATTTGAATATCTTGGCAGCTGAGTATTCGAAAATGGAGACAGCACAGAGGACATCAACAGCAGACTTACAGAGCAAACTAGGCTTTTGCAGTGGTGCAGTCTATATGGAAATATAAAAAAAAAACTAAGCATGAAGATGAAAATCAGGATATTTAAGAGTAATGTTCTAAGTGTACTACCCTATGGAAGTGAATGCTGGAATATCACCAAAACCACAGAAAACAAGTTTAAGAAGAATTAAAAGAATATTTTGGCCACACACTGTATGAAATATCTTGCTGGAAGAAATGCAGATGAAGCCACTGACAGCAATTACTGAGGAAAGATGCTAGCAATGGTTGGGACATGTGCTCCGAATGACTGACAACTCACTACCAAAAATAGCATTAAGATGGACACCACAGTGGAAAAGAAGTAAGGGTGGACCAAATGAGACATGGAGAAGAATAACAGAGAGGACGTTGAGCAAGAGGGTTCACCTGGGCAAGAGCTGAAAAAAAGGCAAAGGACAGGTGTTTGTGGAAAACTTGTGGAAGTGCCATGTGAGAGAAGGAGAGGGGGGGGGGAGAGAGAGAGATGTCTACTCTTGCTAGTACACCATAACCACTGTGTCTGCTCTCACTACTGTACCACAGCCATAGTGTCTACTTTCACTAGTGTGCCATAACCATTGTGTCCGCTCTCGCTAATATTCTATCACCATAGTGTCTACTCTTGCTAGTACACCATAACCACTGCACCTGCTCTCATTAGTGTACCATAACCACAGTGTCTATTCTCACACCACAGCTGCTAACCTCTAAGGCAGTGGTTCCCATCTGACAAAAGTCTGCCGTTTCAAAATCCAAGCCAAGGACTCTCATACTCTGGAAAGGTTTCATATCTGTATGGTAGCTATGTGCTTTAAATGCAAGAGAATTTTTTTTTTTAAATGTGGGTAACCTTTAATGAGTAGGCACTACGCTGCACTAGAAAACACAGTACAAACTTGGTGAATTTTCAAAATGATAATAATGTAGTTAAGAAAAAAATAGTAATTAATACTCCTTGTTCTGACAAAAGAACATAATATGAAATGTGTGACAGCTGACCAACCTAAACATGATGAGAGAAATCATGCCTCTTTTTATCCTGAATAATCGCTTCCACATCTGGTTCAATATTTCAGATTTTTTATATCAAAACAAGATCAACATCAAGCTGATTAATGTACTCATTCTTCATGTAACAATATGTTGAAAATGTTTGTTCACAAAGGTATGTAGAACAAAAGGGAAAGAGATGCTCCAACACTTTCTCACAAATCTTCTTATAATCAGAAATAAAAAAAACCTCACCCAGAATGATTCCATTCTGCATCCTTTCAAAATTATCATCTATTGTTAAACATTTAACAGCAAAAATTTAAAAAAAAAAAAAAAAGACCTCGAGTTTTTTTCACGGACCTACAAGGCAGGTTTCATGGACTGTGTGTGTGTGTGTCTCTCTTTCTCCCCTGTCCCCGTCCGTGTCCCCACAGACCACCACTTGGGAACCACTGGTCTAGGTTAATGCACCACAGTTGGTCAGGTCATCTTCTTACTGCCCTTGATTTACTTCATCCTGACCAGTGAGGTAGGGATCACCCTTAGTTTCCCATGGTGGTGGAGTCTATCGAGAAGAACATTTCAGGAGTCCAATCAGTGATTATAAAATATAACTATTAACCATTCCCCACCAAATTCCATGCCTGTATCGCCACCTTCAGCATCAGGAGAAAAGAGCTCATTTTGTCATTACTGGATGTTCAGTAAGCAAGCAACCACAACCCTCAACAAACAGTAGAACAAGTTTAAATTTAGAATGCATATACCTTGTACAAATTATAAAGATCAGGGCTTCTCAATGAGATATATGGTTCCCAGGAACTATGCATAATGATGAATTTTTCTATATGAACATATGGCATAACTGAGACTGTTCAATGTAGGATATGGAGGTTACCTCTAGCAAAGAAGGAGATAAACTACCACATACAGACACCAACATATCATCTGAGGAGACCAAAATGCTGATAAATCTCAGCTTCAAGAATAAATGGGAGAAAGAGCACCCAGACTACCAAAGAAACAATGCCTACTACCAGCTAAACAGAGAAGAGCAAGTCATCCTCCTCAAGCTACATACCAGGCACAGCAGGCTAAGATACCATCTGTACCACAAATTCAAGATACGATCAACTGATGAACATGCACATAGCACCAATAAGCTGACTACATACTGCAGGACTGCCCAATATATGAGCAACAGAGGTCAATCATCACACTAGTCCAAAACAAACTGTATGGAGATGTCCACGCCTTCCAGATGGACTCAACTGCTTCAAAAGTGGAAGTGTGAAACTGACTGAAGAAGAAGAGAGGTTACAATAAGAAAAAAGTTGAGATACCCTGGTATATGTTGAACCACTTGCATACATAAATAACAGACATAATTAAAGCAATATAAATACTGAAAGAAACAAAAGTTAGGCTGCTATAAATTCAGATAAGAATTTATTTACAAGATGATAGAGACATCAACCCACCTTCTAGTTAAAACATGCAATGATACATTAGAATAATATACAAATAGATCAGTTCCAAAACAGAGAATGAAAAATGACACTCATAATTATAATGAATTACAAAGAATACAACATTTTATAGTTAACAATCTCAGATGTATGAAAATCATTTTAAAAAATCATAATTTTCTTTTTTTTCCCCCTCTTAATGCAAGCTTTAAAAATATTACAGGAAAAGTAACACTCACATAAGAAAAAAAAAACTGGTGATTTCATCAATTTTTAATGACACTGTAGACTAAAAGTCCATCTACACAAGCTGAAGGCCATTTCTCTGCAAAAGCTAAAACAGTTACCATGGCTCAGGAATACATTCTGCAAATCTGCACTCTCTACAGAGACCTATAAACCCCAAGAAAAAGAGCATGGACAGAAAAATTTGGGGGTATATATGAAGAATTCCTGCTGACAATAAGACTATGGAGACAAACTCATCTCCTTGTCTAGATAGCTGAGCACATGAAACAATGCAGAACTATTTTTATGCTGCAATTATAAAAGAAAAAAAAAGATTTTCATCTACCAGACTTGTGCATCATGAGTTATCTCTGATAAATTCGTCTAATCTAAGTGCCATTCTGCGTGGCGTAGGTGATCATTTTTCTCCACAATTCCCTGTCTTTAGACTTGATTATGAGATCCACCGGTGACTTTCTTCCTAGCTACACTGACAGCCTATCCAGTAACTTCTCTCTCTTCTTTCCTCAGTTTTTCCAGTTGCCGCAATGTGTTCCAACTTTCCTCTTCTCAGAAAATGTCCTACAAATCTAGCTTGTCTGCCTCTGATCTTTGCTATAATTTGCTTTTCAACTCAAAGACTTAAGACATCTTCGTTGGCTTTCTTGGCTGTCCATGGTACCTTCAACATCCTTCTTATGAACCACATTTCCATGTCCTCCATTTCTCGCTGTACTCTCTTATTCATGGACCATGCTTCACATTCATAAAGCAAAACTGGCTCGATGTAACATTTAAGTACTCTGAATCTTGTTTCCATTGATATGGATCTGCTGCACAATGCTTTTTACTTCATTGTGATATTTCCCATCAGTTATAATCGTTCCTAAGAACTTGAATCTATCAACTTGTTTCAGATTTGTGCCATTGATGGTAATGCTACATTTTGGTGGCATTTTTTACTTTGAGATGACCATCACTTCAGTCTTCTTTTTATTCAGGCTGAGACCTTCATTTTTACTTTCACGAACCACGATGTCCAGAAGAGCCTGCAGCTCCCCTTCACTTTTAGCAAATCAGAACTGTGTCGTCTGCATATCTTAAGTTGTTAAGGTTGTACATGCCAATTGACATTCCTGGCATGTTCTATTTCTCATTATGTTTTCGCTGTACATGGAGAAGATGTCAGGAGATAGAACACATCTTTGTCTCACTCCCAATTTTATGTCTTGGAATGCTCCTATTTGGTTCTCAACCTTCATTACTGCTGATTGCTGCCAGTATATGTTTCTGATGAGTTTCAGATCTTTCTCATCTATGTTGATGTCTTCCAGCATTCTTATAATTTCTGTGTATCTCACTTTATCGAATGCTTTACAGCAGTCTATGAAGCATGATCTCTCCATCAATGTTCTCATTATATATATGGCATAAATTCATGCCTATCACTGTGATCTGTGTATGAGAGTCATTGTTAGAAACATTGTTAGAATTAAGGGCTGCTAAAAACAGCATCTACTCAAGCAGTTGGGGGGTGGAGGAGGGGGTGTGTGTGTGTCTCTCTCTCTCTCTCTGCTTCCTGGCTAGCCAAAAGGGGAGGTCCTATATGTCTAAGTGAAAAACTCTGCAAGTGCTTAGCATAAATCTCTCTCACCCAGACCATACGAAATTTATCTCCACTCATTTTACTTAATTAGCATTTAGTGCAAGAAAGCAAACAGCCTATCATTTTACCTGTTCATTTGTATGAAGTCATGGACATCTAACTGGGCCTATGGTCAAATAAAAGTGATTTTGAACTCATTGTGAGTCTTATTACTGCTACCATGGAGCATATGAATAAGCAATAAAGAGGCAGTGGATATATATTCTTACATAACAACAATGAAATAAGAACAACGAACAATAAAATAAATTATATGAGTAAGAAATAAGAAAGCTGGACAGTAACCCACTATAGAAATATATTATAAATCCACTACGGAAATTATATTATAAATTCGCAATGGACAATTTTACATGTAGAACTCTTGCATGACTTTGCTAATGCCTGCAAATATAAGTGATCAGTTTTACAAGTACGATCGGGCATAATGACCGAAGCTAACAACTCTCTCTCTCTCTGAACCTTAAGTGCCCAGGGCACATGGGGCTTCCACAAGGGTTTTTCACAAATGCCTGTCCTTTGCCTTTTTTTTCTGCTCTTGCCCAAGTGAGCTCTCTATTGCTCAACATCCTTTCTGTTGTTCTTCTCCATGTCTCTTTTGGTCTACCCTTACTTCTGTTCCCCTGTGGTGTCCATCGTAGTGCTATGTTTGGTAGTGAGTTGTCAGTCATTCTGAGCACATGTCCCAACCATCGCCAGCGTCTTTCCTCAATAATTGTTGTCAGTGGCTTCATCTGCATTTCTGCCAATAAGATGTTATTTCTTGTGGTGTTTGGTCAAAATATTTTTCTAATTCTTCGTAAACATTTAGTCTGGAAAGAATTCAACTTGTTCTCTATGGTTTTTGTGATTTTCCAGCATTCACTTCCATAGAGTAATACACTTAGAACATTACTCATAAATATAATAATATTATTATTATTATTAATATAATATAATCTTCTTAACAATAATGTTAGAAGCTAATAACTAAGTCGTCAATAACAGTACTTTTACTAGCAATGACAGTCAATGAACTCAACAGAAGAATTACACAGCAAGAAAATAACACATACAACAAATATGCATATCATCATCAGTCCTCTGTATTCCCAATGGAGCACAAGGCATCAACAAAGGTTCTCCAGCCAATCCTGTCTTGAGCAAGTCAGGATACCACTATCACAGTCCCTCCCTGCTCTGCCAAGACTTGACATGTTGCTTCTGTAGCGCTTCAGTTTTTTTTCTTTTTACCAGGCCTCCTTAGTTGCCTTTTACAGTCATGCTTGGTAGGGTCCAGTGGTCCTATTCTTTGCTTCTCAGACACATGCCCAGGTCCTGGGTACCACAGGCGGAAAATACGCACATACATTTTTATATTTATGCAGAGTAATGCATAAGATGAAATGATGAGAATTCAGTTCATGAAGGGCTTACTTTGCAGAACTAATTTTTACATGAACTTAAAAAATTCTCCCTACTTCATTGGCTACCGTGAAAAAGCGAACGATGACAAGCTGAATGTCTTAAAATGACGGTACTGACTGCTACTCTAAATGTCATCAATGGGTGGGGCATCCCACAATCCCTTGATATTACAAAATAAACAGATTTAGATAAATTATTCAAGAAACCTGGAAGGCACTTTCTGTGTTCTGGAAGGCCGGCGAGCACTACTTGGGGTGACAGAAACTTCCTTTTTGTCCCTGACTGCTTTCTCTGATGTTTTAGGAGTGCTCGGTGAGGGGGATGTCAACCTCTTTGGCGTGGATAATCTTGGACGTTTCTCTGGAGGTTTCTCAGATTTTTCCCCTAGGTTTGTTTGTTGCTGATTCACCGACAGCTCCTGCTCTTTCACTTGATCTTCTCTCAGGTTTATAAAGCTAACCTTTCCACTGGTTTCAGTAGCAATTACTTCATCATGCTTGCGAATATGAACCATGAGATTGTGCTTCAAGGTAGCCACCTTGTTGCAGATTTTACACTTGTAGCCCTTGCCATCGGGCAGACGCATCATGACCTTACTCTCTTCTCCACATTTTTTCTCATGGTTCACCTTGATCACCAGTCTTGCGAAAGGTGCCCCGCAAACTGAACAAATGAAGGACTGTTCTGCTTCTGCTTTTTGGTCCCCTGGAGAATCATCAAGACCAACTTCAACTGGCTCTTTCCTCACACTGTGCATTTTTCTTTTGTGCATCAAAAGGAAAAATTTCCTTGTGAAGGTCTCCCCACAGAACTGGCACACAAAAGGTTTGGCATGCATTTTTTTGTGTTTCAGCAGCATGTAGTGGCATGTGAAACACTTGTTGCATAAGCTGCATTCAAATGGTCGGTTATTCAAGTGCATCTTGACATGATTCATCATTCTGTACTTCTTGCTGAGTCTCTTGTCACAGTGTTTGCAGAAGTAGCCAGATCTGTCCTCAAGTTGACCATAATCTGCTTTGTCTTCCACTATCTCCTTCTCTGCGTGGTTCTTCAAGTGTGTATCTAAGAAAAGTTTCCGTGAAAAAACACACGAGCACTTGTCGCATTTAAATGGCTTTGTGTGTATCTGAATGTGCCTCTTTAGGGTGTTTGCACACGGAAACCAGCGGTCACAATGCGTACAAGGGTATGGTCTATCCTTCGAATGCATTCTAACATGTCGATGGACATTAGCCTTCTGTGAAAAAGACTTGGAACAAAATCCACAGAAGAATGCTCTGTGAACTGAGTCGTAGTAATATGGGGCATCCGGCCTGTTCCTGCTGGGAGGTGGCCTCAGGATACTAATCTTTCTTGGATTCAGAACTGCACTGCGGCTCCAAGTGCTCCTCCTGCTGCCAATACTGTGAGTTCCAACATGTTTGATCATATTTCCCAATCTCTTCATCTCAATGCAGCAAATGTCACACTTGTACGTTCTACCGTCTTCCATGACCGTGTAGTTCAGCTGTTCCAGGTTGCCCAAGCACTCACTCTGAAGATGCTTCATCAGCTGGACGTTGTGAGCAAAAGCACCATTACACTGTGGGCATCTGTAAGGCTTTGAGTGAGTTTTCTTGTGCTTGACTAGTTCTCCCTTGTCAACAAACTGTTTGGGGCACTCATCACACACAAAAGGTTTCTCCTTGAGGTGATGTATGAGATGCCTCATCATGTTGCCTCTCTGGACAGTTCGTTTACTACAGTGCCCACACTGGTACATCTTGACAAACTCTTCTGGCACTGGTGGAATTTTCAAATCAGGCATGTCATCAGCATCAGCCATTTCCATGTTGTCACTGCCTGCATTCCCTGTTGAGATGCCCTGTGTGTCATCTGTGCTCGTTCCTTGATCAAGGCTTGTCACCTGAAGTCCCCCCATTGTGACTGTAAATATTGGCTTTTGGATACCACTTTTTGTATCTGCACCACCGTCAGTACCACCAGAAACTGTAGAAATAATTTCAGGCTCCGTTGAAGTTTCAGCATCCGAAACTCCTTGCTCAGTCCTTTCATCATCTATTTCCCTCTTCATTTCCCTGCCAATCTCTGAAGGATCCGCCTTGGCAATGCGGTGCTTGTATTCAAACGTCTGGCCACTTAGGGCTGCCATGCTCATCTCCTCAACTCTGGTTCCATCATCGTCCACAAAGGTTCTCAAAACAATTTCTTTTGTGGAGTTTCCAGTCTTGACAACGGCGGTACGTGACTCATGACGCATCAGGTGCGCTGCTAAGAGAGATTTTCGCAAAAAAGATTTCTTACACAGATGACAAGGGAATATCCGTTTATGTATCATAGTGTGCTTTTTCAAGTTGCTGACATCTTTGAACCCTTTGTCGCAAGTGTCACATCTAAATGGCCGCTCAGCACTATGGTACATCTTATGCCGAAGCAAGTTGGTGGAACTGGACAAGATCTTCCCACAGATGTCACATTCATTATTCTTACTACCGCTACCTCTGCTCGCCCTGCGTCTTCCCTGGACGTTGGTCAACTCCATCAGCAAATCCTCCTTGACTCCCTCTGGCCTTATAATCTGAATATGTTGCATTTCATCATTTGGTCCTTTAAATGCAAAGCTAAGCAAACCATCTTTACTATCAACAATTTGGGACACCTCCGCCTGCCCATTCTCTTCCTCTTTTACAATTCCCTCCACTACGACCGTTCCTTCAATTGGTATGACTCCGCCTGTAAGTAACCCTGCTTGCTCCTGCACTGCTTTAGTACTGTTAACATTGTTTGTGGCAAGTTTTGTCCTGGGCACAGATGAGTTCTTTGGCGATATCACATCCAGCTTTGGGTACTCTAGCTTTATCACGCCAGCTTCTTCCAGCTCCCGCAGTGGTGACACCTGGTTCACATTGATGTTATTGGCTGGCTGTTCAAAATAAACAATTAAAAAAAAAAAATTAATAATTATTATGATTAAATAATTAACAGGAAGACTGGTGTGCAGTGACAGAAATCTGCATTGTTAAGTGTAGCATAGTCTGTAAAAGTTTGAGAACCTCTGTACTAAAAAGAGTCCAGTCTAAAAATACCTCACAGAAACAGCAGAGTTCGAACACGCTAATGTCAGAATACATGCATGTACATAAATATTAGAGTGTATATGTCAAAGAGAGAGAAATCTGACTGTAATATTTTTCTTTTAAAGACACAAGTATAATACAATCACAAGATGTCTAGACCTTCCAAAATAAACACTGTTAGCTGTTGCTGCAGACATTAAAATGTTAATATATAAAACGCAGATTCTGCATATTAAAATGCAGAATTAGTCATGAAAATCTCTCTCTGAATTTATAGATGCCCAAGCCACAAGGGTTTTCCACAAATGCCTGCCCTTTGCCTTTTTATCTGCTCTTGCTCAGGTGAGCTCTCTATTATTCAACATCTGTTCTTTTCCTCTTTGGTCTACCCATACTCTTGCTTCCCTGACATGTCCATCTCAATACTATTTTTAGTAAAGATTCATCACCCCGTGCCCGAGCCATCACTAACGTCTTTTCCTCAATAATCGAAGTCAATGGTTTCATCAGCATTTCTGCCAGCAGCAAGGTGCTACTTCTTGTGTCTGGCCAAAATATGCCTCTAAACCTACATAAACATTTAGTCTGGAAGGGATTCAGCTTGCTTTCTATAAGCATGAGAATAGTCACTGGCAAAAATGATGCTTCACAACTTCCACAACAGTCAGCATCCACCTGCTTCGAATCCTTCTAAGAGGAATAGTACCACTGTAATACGCAGAGCATATGTGACCTCTTTCTTTGGTATGTGCACATTAATATTCATGTAAATTCTGTGAGTGCACCAAACTATTAACTTTACCATACTTCTGAAACAGATGGACAACTTGCTCTTCACATGACTCCATTCTAGCAGAACCTGGTAGCTCAACAGGAAAATTTGAACTTGTTGTAAAAGCATGTCAGAAATGACCAATGAAGGCCACTACTACTAATACTGTTACCGCTGCTGCTACTACTATCAAATGAAAACAGACTACATAAAGATGTAATTCTCATGACCTAAGAAACTTGAGGTCTGACCTGCAACACCTGCTTGATAGAGCCATCCTCCCCCAGCTGCAGGATGTCCCTGGTCACTGTTACCCCACCTGGGGTCTCAGGTGGGAGGGTAATGCTCATGACTATCTGGGAACTTGGGTGCTCATGCTTGATATGCTCCAGATGGGAGAACATATGCTCCTGTGTAAACAGTGCACATTTATCAATTATCAGAGGAAACAGTCCATGTAAGTAATGTTTCCTTCTCACAAAAGCTGTAAATAAAGTGCCATGATCTTGTAGCTTACACAAATGTAAGCTCTTAAATAATTAATATTTCACTAAATAAAAAAGAAACAATATTTTCATTATTCACAAAGTAGATCTTTAATGACCAAATAATCAGTTCAAAACCCACAAAAATACATTCTTTATTATAAAAGGAAACATTTCTTTCAAGATGACAAAAATTCAAATTTTTAATTAAACATTACCTGTTTTAACTTTTTAAATATTTTTGTTGACTATGTGCCCATATACATTTTTTAGATTTGCTATAAACATATTTATGTGATGTAAATGCTTTAATCAAATATAATTTTCTAAAAGGGGCACAGAGAGAGAGAGAGAGAGAAACACAGAGAGTGTGTGTATGTGTTTGTGTGCCTGCACACACTTAAGATTACAAGGAAGTGGTAGACATTGTGAAAAAATATGTCATGGGATTTTCTTTTTTTTTTAACGTGTGTGTGTTCATTTTTTTTTTAGGATTGTCAGTATTATTAGTGGGAGACAGCATATTTTAACTCGAGGAAAAGAAAGTCAACTAATTTTATAAAATGCAATACTTTCATTTCTTCTCCCTTTATTTTTTAACAAGGTGCAGTTTATTTGTATATCACAAGCTTGGGGGAGCCTGTATTCTCTTGCATGTTTGTTGCATAAGTGGACAGAGGATGAACCCTCAAAAATCTGTTATGTTAGCTGTGAATACCCAATAAGTGGCAACAGACAAACAGTCCTGCAGATCTGCAAGGTAACCAAAGACTACGGAAACACACCTGAATAAATGTTCTGAAGCTGGAATCATGATGCCAAATGACACATAATGTGGCACCAAAAAACACACAACTTAATCACACAAAAAATATGTCCTGATTCTAACAACATTTTTTTTTTTACCTGCCACGATAAACATGGCCTTTACCTAGTCAATGATTTGGTGAAAATTATATTTACCTTGTTCATAGTTTGTTGGATATTCACCTAACATATAATTTGCTGGATATCATCTTTACCTGGTAATTAATTCACTGGATATTATCTTTACCAAGTAAATCATTCAATGGATATTATCTCTACCAAGTAAAAAGTTTGATGGAAATTACCTTCTTTCTCTCCCCCCCCCCCCAATCCAGTCAAACTTTCAAAATGCATACCTTGAAGACAAGCCTTTCCAAGAACTCCAGCTCACACACACCACACTTATATGGGTTGACAAGGTGAATAACAATGTCATTGGGCCCAACTTCTGGTGCCTCTTCCTCTGTGAGCATAGTAATTGTCTGCTCCATGATACATCAAACCTTGAGCTTCTTATGACAGTCTTTTCACAGCACCCACTGCAGCTGCCTGAAAGTAAATGTTTTAGCCTGGATGTACAGTCAGCAGTGAGTGCTAGAATCTGACCATTTATATCACGTAATTAAAATGAAGGGGAGCAGACACATCAGAATCTCTGGAAATGTCATGCTGTTGGTGGCGGATCTCCTTGTTAGTCACAAGCTAAAAGCTCTTAGCAGATGACTTCAAAACAAAGAACTTGGTTGTATTTGTTGTTGTTCAGCCTTGGAGCATAGGCAGTTCTGAATTATGGCATATCATGAGAGGTCAGAAGTTAAAGAACCTGACAAATACTGGAAAAACTAAAAAAAAAAGGTGACACATGCATGCCACAGGTTAGTCACAAGAATGGATTAAAGAACCTGACAATTACTGGAAAACTTAAAGAGGTTATTCACAAGAATGTATAGTTATCTCCCCTGTAATAACAAAGTTAGCTTCTCTGTAGATTCTTCTTCTTGCATTGAATGGGAGTGATCTTGCAATGCTCTTCTGGATTTTTGGGCATGTACTCATCAAGCAGCCTTTACCAACACGTCCAGCCCAGCCACGCAGGTCTGGCAAAGCAGCATAACAGCCTGTTACCAGAAGCATAGAAGAGGAGGCAGGATAGGGGCCTGGCCTGCTTCACACATAATTGTGCTGTTCCTCCAGTATAAAGAGACACTCCCACAAGAATGTTGGAAATCTTGCAGAATAACGTCTATGTCTGGTGAGGTGATGTGTGCACTCATTTCTCACGGTGAAGGTTAGTGGTTCAAATCTACCCTGAGGCACCCCAGCAGTTGTTGGCACCTGGCTCTTTCTAGAGCTGGGGAGGACAAGCAGGCAGGCATGATGCTGATAACATGACCTTCTAGTGTGCCAAAAGATCAAGGAAAATACTGGCACTAACCCTGTATCACCTTGGTGCCTCTGACACAATAACTTTACCTACCACTGTGGTGCTCCAACTGACCCAGTAAGCTCTACAGATCTATCAGGAATTACAAAAGAAAAAAAAAGTATCCAGAAGACAGAGTCGCAGATATACATACAACACACAAAGAGGATGATGTAAAAAGCTATTTTAAATGAAGAAAATAAGAAAAGACACCTGAAAGGTTATTTAGAAATGACGTACAGACAATAGGCAAAATTCTGATTGCAGCTAATAATTAAACTAAATAGAAAGTGAGTGAAAACTGTTAATATTCTATTATGATTGTAAACTTGAGGCTCTTTATTACTGATATCATGAAAAACTCATAATATATGCATACTATGAGGAATACAATGGCTACAATTCCAGAGAAAAAAGAAACATTTATCAGCAGACTCTACCATAACAGTGGTCATATCCTCTACCATAACAGTGGTCACATCCTCTACCATAACAGTGGTCACATCTTCTACCATAACAGTGATAACATCCTTCCACATTCCCCCGTCCAGACAGCTGTTACTAAGTGATCATGTTAAATGACAATTATTGGTAAAATACCAACAAACAAAAAAAAAAGAGAAAAAAAAAACTTTTGGGGGTCATCAGTTACCATAGCTGGTTTATACTATCAAAAACCTAGTAAAAAGCAACCTGTAAAATTAGCTGAAGGATAACTGTGCCAGCAGGATCCTGAATATAGGGATTAGCATGACTGCACTCGAGGCACACTCACAGACAATCAATTCTGTTTCAGTAACCACCAAAGAGTATGAACACTAACTGTGCTAGTCAGCTGCTGTTTCTGGCAACCTGGAATTCTACCAGCCAGCCACCCGGCTCCTCCTTCCCCTCTCCCTACACCTCCATCCTTCCTCTCCTGTAGATATATATTATCAACACATGCCCTTTCCTCCTCCTGCCCCAGTTCCTCGACCACTGACAGCAGGATCCACAGAAGGATGATGATGTCTGAGGAGATCAACCAGTTCTGACTGGTTCAGTATGGAAGCACTTTGTAAAGACTAAATCTCACTAACAAAGAAGGTAGGGAAAAAAAAAATTCACACAAACATTTAACTGCCACTGAAGTTTGCAGTGTTTAACATTTACATTAAAAAAAAAAAAAGTATAAAGTGCCAAATGTATTGACAAAACCAGTATTTTGAAAAGCACTTCACGCAAGGTAAACAACAGATACAATTATGCTGGTTTAAAAGAATGCCTAGCACATCCATGGAAAACAGCACTGGAGTTAGGTTTTGGACTTGACTGCCGCGATTCACTTGTATTCTAGTCTTAGACTCTGCCACTTTTGCTGCAAATGACTGAACATGACTAAGAAATTAATTACTTTGGATCATCTGTAATACATCTACACAAGTCCACAGATGCCCGGATCTCCTCCTTCATATATCCCGCAACGTATGATACCGATGATATTGTAATTGTAGTGTATTATTTACAATTATTCATGTCTAATTAAGTCAGTCCATAAGAATAGTGAAGAGCAGAACCTCTATCTTAATGCAAAGAAAACTAAATTGATGACAACTGACAAAACAAATAAGGCAGCCGAAATATTTATCAATGATGAAAAATTGAAAGAGGTCGAGAGTTTTGAATATCTTGGATCATTCATTCATTCATTCCTTTGCATGTCCCTTGCGGAACTTTGCCTCCCAAACAGCACTCCTGTAGGCCTCTCGGTTGTGAGCAAGATGGCCTGCTGCTGCTGCATCCATTTCTAGATCATCAACGATGTCTTGCAGCCATCTTCGTTTCGGTCTTCCTCTTTTTCTTTTTCCCATTATGTATCCTTCCAATACGGTCTTCTCTAAATTATCATGACGTTTAATGTGGCCAAAATATTCAAGTTTTCTCTCTTTAATCCTCTTTACTAGCCAGCCTTCTTCAATATTAAGCTCTTGTAGTATAGATATATTTGTTCTTTTTTGTGTCCACGATATTTGGAGAACTCTTCTATAGCATTTACATTCAAAGGCATTTATGTGCTTCTCAGCTGTTTTGTTAAGTGTCCAGGTCTCACAGGCATATGTTGCGATGGGAAAGATGCATGCCCTTAAAAATCTTATTTTTGTGGTTCTGTCTGCTCCTCTCCACAGATTCTTTATTTGTTTTACTTTCTGAAGAGCAATAGATGTCCTCCTTTTAATTTCCCTCATTGTATCTCCATTATTAGTTAGTAGTGATCCAAGATATTCAAAACTCTCCACTCTGTCACTGCCCGGAAGGAAAGCAATGGTAAACTACCTTCTGGAAACATACCAAGAAACCCAAGCAGCAATCTTGGATCATTACTAAATAATAATTGAGATACATTGAGGGACCGTCTTGGAAGGGTACATAATGGGAAAAAGAAAGATATGAAGAACAAGGCGGAGATGGCTGCAAGACATCGTTGATGATCTGCAAATGGATGCATCAGCAGCAGGACATCTTGCTTACAACCAACAGGCCTACATGAGATCTTTTAGGGAGGCAAAGTTCCGCATGGGACGCGCAACTGAGTCTGTTTATCTACATCGAATTGCCAGCTCCTTCATCGTAAGAGAGATGGCGCGTCAAAATGAAATATTATCAACAAGGCAACTTAAATATGTATCAATGAGGAAAAACTGGAAGAAGTGGAGAGTTTTGAATATCTTGGATCACTACTAACTAATAATGGAGATACAATGAGGGAAATTAAAAGGACATCTATCGCTCTTCAGAAAGTAAAACAAATAAAGAATCTGTGGAGAGGAACAGACAGAACCACAAAAATAAGATTTTTAAGGGCATGCATCTTTCCCATCGCAACATATGCCAATGAGACCTGGACACTTAACAAAACAGCTGAGAAACACATAAATGCCTTTGAATGTAAATTCTACAGAAGAGTTCTCCAAATATCGTGGACACAAAAAAGAACAAATATATCTATACTACAAGAGCTTAATATTGAAGAAGGTTGGCTAGTGAAGAGGATTAAAGAGAGAAAACTGAAATATTTTGGACACATTAAACGTCATGATAATTTAGAGAAGACCGTATTGGAAGGATACATAATGGGAAAAAGAAAAAGAGGAAGACCAAGACGACGATGGCTGCAAGACATCGTTGACGATCTGGAAATGGATGCATCAGCAGCAGGTCATCTTGCTCACAACCGAGAGGCCTACAGGAGTGCTGTTTGGGAGGCAAAGTTCCGCAAGGGACATGCAAATGAATGAATGAATGAATGAGCTTGATTTATTTAACAAAGCAAAAATAAGACCAATGGGCTTCTGGTTAATGGTCGGGGGGGGGGGGGGGGAACGATATCATACACTTGCCATTATAAAAATGATAAGGCAATCTCTGGCGTATTTTGTGTCTGAAAATAATACCTTCAAACTGGCGGGCTCAAGTCATCAAAATTTTGTTGAAACACTTGAAGCCGTGTCATGAAAAGTCCAATCTGCTGCTGTATAATGTTAACATAATGTTTCCGTGAGCGCCGAAACCGAATAAACGCGTAAACTTTGTTAGACATGACAAGGAATCAACAAACGTTACAAATCGGTTTCGCATGAGATCGGTTTATGAAGTAATGGCTGCCGGCGACCATTTTGCTTCTAACCGTGGCCTTGGGCTTTTCGTAATTAGTACACCTCGTATATGCATGCATTAACAATATTTACTTACAATGTTTCCTTTATAAAGGTAAGGAATGTTATGTTTCTGGCGAAAGATGATCAATGTGTTGAACAGGTACACTAGATAAGTGTTAAAATCATAAAATTATAATGAGAAATTTTCACAAAAAATGCAAAAACTGCGAATCGACGCCACTGTTGAGTTGTCGTTCTTCGTAGGCAATTTATAAAAAAAAAACTTTCCTGCCTAACACGAAATAAACGAAACAATAATTGTTAGCCCGTACTTTATTTTCGGTATAAGTTATTATTGCTTTGATTTCCCTCGAAATGTGGTTCTGTGTAGTCAGTAACGTGATGATGTTGAATAACAGGCATGGTTATATTTACTGGATTATGGTAGCTTGCCTGAAGATCTGGAGTGAACCAAAGAAACGAGCTCCTAGGCAAACACCACCATCATACGGATAACGATCAGCTCTGTCCGTCAGCCAGTCTGAAGGAACAAACTAACCTATTTTGCGAGCACATAAAGGAGTTACGTAATGTCCTGACCAGTTCCATTTTGCCGACGTTGTAACTGTGCCATCGCTAATCAGCACAGATAACCTCGCCATCATTTCAAAGTTCAAATACAAGACACTCAATCAAAAAAGGAAAGTCGAATTTACAATTTAACCCAAAATTTGAATCAGTAGACTAAGTGTGTAACTTTATTTACAATTGTTCTTGCCAGGGTTACTTCTTGTACTTCTCCATGGAGTAAATTTTCTTCAAAACAGCAACATTTCCACTAAGATAATTTAAATGCTCTGTGTATTTCGGAACAATAGGCGATCAAAGATGAGAATACAGGAAAATATGGTATAAGTGTTTTCAAAATAAGGGACATTCGGACGTCCTGACCAGAGTAATACAATCCCTAGGACAAATCCTTAAGTGACGGTTCTGCGCAGAGTACAAAGAATCAGAAAAGGAAAACTTGCAGATGTAATATCTTATGGCGTGTGTCCTGTTTCTCCTAATGCCGATGTTTCTGTTGAATAACTATCAGGTTTTATCATTTTTTTTTAAATCTGGCCGCTAAGTACAATACACGTATCTTCGGTAAAGTAAGAGAACAAATTTTGTAGGATTAGGCCTCGAAAAAATCGTAGACAAAGTACTTTAGTGAGACGTGAGAGAAAGAAAAATCACAAGAGAGTTACCTGGGATTCGAACACGGACTCCTGCAGGACGAGCAGCCGTCTATCCACGAGAGAACAGTTTACTATCGACTTAGCCAACTAGCACGTATCTTCGTGTTTTTGATATTCTAGTAATTTCTTGTTTATAGATTTATGAAGCTTGATTTAAAATAAGAGAATGGAGAATGTTTGAGAAGAGTGGGAGATAAAAAAAAGATCGTATAAAAAAATAAGAGAGAGACAATGTACTTTCATAGGACATGCAGTGAGAAGAGGGGGCATTGAAAATAATGTAAAAAGAGCAAAAATAGAGGGAAGAAGAGCCAGGGGAAGACCAAAAGAAATGATACTGGAAAGTCTGGCGAGATGGTGATCACCAACTGAGCTAATAGCCCGCATGAAGTATCGTGTACTCTCTCTCTCTCTCTCTCTCTCTCTCTCTCTCTCTCTCTCTCTCTGAACCTTAAGCGCCCGGGGCACATAGGGCTTCCGCAAGGGTTTTCCACAAATGCCTGTCCTTCGCCTTTTTTTCTGCTCTTGCCCAGGTGAGCCCTCTATTGCTCAACATCCTTTCTGTTGTTCTTCTCCATGTCTCTTTTGGTCTACCCTTACTTCTGTTCCCCTGTGGTGTCCATCTTAGTGCTATTTTTGGTAGTGAGTTGTCAGTCATTCGGAGCACATGTCCTAACCATCGCCAGCATCTTTCCTCAATAATTGTTGTCAGTGGCTTCATCTGCATTTCTGCCAACAAGATGTTATTTCTTATGGTGTTTGGCCAAAATATTTTTCTAATTCTTTGTAAACATTTAGTCTGGAAAGAATTCAACTTGTTTTCTATGGATTTGGTGATTTTCCAGCATTCACTCCCATAGAGTAGTACACTTAGAACATTACTCTTAAATATCCTGATTTTCTTATTTATGCTTAGTTTTTTAGATTTCCATATAGTCTGCAACACTGCAAAAGCCTGGTTTGCTCTAGTAAGTCTGCTGTTGATGTCCTCTGTGCTGTCTCCATTTTCTACTACTCTACTGCCAAGGTATACAAATTCGTTGACCTCCTCCACTAACTTGCTATCTACTCTGAGTACATTTCTGTTGTTCACATTTTGATTAATTAACTTTGTCTTTCCTACGTTGATCTTTAGTCCTATGTTGTACTCTAGAGAAGCATATAGCCAGCACCAGTTGGCACGGCACATGATGATGATTTAAAACAAAAAATTAGTTAAAATAATAATAAAACGACGATCAAAATTTCAAGGTCACGTCACGAGATGACAGAAGTTCGAGAACTTAAGGACTCAATGAAGAAAACAAGAAAAAAAAAGAAAGAATAGAGCAAGTCCAAGAGAAACATATCTCAATGAACTGACCAAGTGGCATGGGAAAAGAAAATCATCTGAACTAACCGGAAACACCAAGGACCGTGCAAGATGGAGACGCATGATTGTCAACGCTATCCTGCACGGCACATGAATATAATAATAATAATAATAATATTTCCCTAGCAGCATTTTTTTCTGCATGCCATTAGAATGTGTTTTAGAAACGAAACTTTGTTTTCAAGGGAGGATAACTGGTTGTTTAGAGTGACACGTAGACCCGTTTGACATTATGCCCGCTGTATTTCAGTTTTCCCTTTTCTCAAACATTCAGTTTAGTATATGTATATAATACGCAAGCGCGAAATTTAAAATGATAAGTTCTACGTTCTAACGTTGAAGATGTTGTTATTTACTAAAGGTAGACAGTGGTGTATGGTTCAGTTAAAAAAAAAAAAAGATTATTAAAAGGTAGACGCAAGTAGGCCAAAAAAAAAACCCAAAAAAAAAACGAGGGCGACAGGAAATATTTGAATACATATAAATGAAAAACTTACAACAATCCAATATTTCGGCAAATGCCAGTTTCAAGGACATCATTTTAAAAAAAAAAACAGCAAATAAAAAGACGAAAAACAGAAGATTATTATGCACTAATACCAGTTGTCCAAGCGAAACAGGGTGAAATTCAGCATTGGTAGAATCACCCATGGAAGAAGTTTTTCAACAAAACTGACAGCTTACATCTTTCTGCTTCAAACCCATCTTCCAAGACAAAAATTATTATTATTATTATTATTATTATAATAAACAAGGCAAACTGTCATCTTGTGCATCTTTCCAAGAGAAGCTGGCAGCAAAGTGACTTCAGCTTTCGCGGTGCACCTGGCGAAATTAAATCCCCTCCATCTCTTTATAATGTCGACTTGTCCTTACAAATGCCCTCCTACTCCTTTTCCATACAACTTTTTCCCTCACGTATGGTTTTGATTATTGTTTTAAACCTTTTTATATGACAGAAATATTTTAACCATTTGGTTCTTACTGTGTTTTTGTTATGTCCCTTTTCAGTTTAAATTAATTAGTACATTTTTTTCCCTCTGTTTGTGGAATACGTCATATTTCAAAGGCCCCATTCCCCCCCCCCTCTCTCCAATGTTTCTACACTATAGAGGGGCTATGGCGTATACTCGTATGTAATTTTTAACTAATCTACTGAACTTGAGAAATATACATTGTTTCTTATTCTTGTGCTTTCATATTTTAAATTCTTTATTCTTCATCTATAGATTGTGATTTAGCTAAGACATTGATCAAAGCCAAATATAAAACCAAGTGGGAAAGAAGCGTCATGGTTGTTATAGGAATGATCCTTGTCTGCAGCTGGACAGAGAACAGGCCAAGATCTTCATGCGTGCCACACACGGACTGTGATATCACGTGTATAACAATCTGAAGGTTGACACACAGCTTATGAGTTCATCTGTGGCACGTGACAAATGGCATCCCAGCAATGCTGCAGGACAACATTGCATATGAGAAGCAAAGAAGGCAAAAATGGCCATCGCAGATACCAATCCGAACACAGGAAGGGCACTATCAGCTGCAGGACAATGATGAAAAGTGTCGAGTGTGGAGTCTGAGCACATATGGACATGTCTGGAGTGCAATGATGATAATCCTGACCATAAACCATAAATAGCAATCCAGACCAAGCTATATGGCAATGTTGACAGTATGAGGGTGGACTGCTTGATTATTTGAAGAGATTCAACTTGACATCTGAAAATGTTCACAGAAAAAGATTATAATTTTGTTTCCTGTCTCCTTTTTTTGTTGTTCTTGTCTGGAGAAGGCCCAAGTCAACATGTTTCACATTTTGTTACTTCTGTTCCTACCACTTTTGTTTTACCTTGAAGGTTACTTGTCATGGATTTAGCATTGACTACATGGGTGTCTGAGTGGTTAGTGCACTGGTCTCTCATGGCGAAGAACGGGGGTTCGAATCTGGCCGGCGGCACCCCAGTCACCCAGCTGTAGAAATGGGTACCTGACTTCTTCTAGAGTTGGGGAAGGAAAGACAGCCAGGCGTGATACTGACCATATCACCCTCTAGTGTGCTGACAGGTCAAGGAAAATATGGACACTAACACCATATCCCTATGTGCCTCTAAGGCATGACAGGGTTACCTTTACTTTTTTTTTACATATAATTGCCTGCTTGGAGACAGAATTTCTCTGATTTATGTAAATGAATCCAGCACCGGATACTGGATATGATCTAGCTCTGTTGCTGGTCTGAGGAAACTGCTTCCTTACACTCAGGACATGCCCATGAATGTTTTGCATTCGACGCCAGGATGTCCTTTAGTGTTTTGGCTGATATAATACCAACACTGTGTTGGTTGTAAATAGCTCGTGTTCTAGCACACACCTGGGATTTGCTTCCGCTTCCTCTGAGAACATATAACTCACTGAGATGGGTGCAGTATGTACTTTTGGGGAAGGTTTCTTGCACAGATTCTTTGATTTGCTGCTTGAAGGATCCAAAACGGATGTTTCCTAGTGGGTTAGCCCTTGCTGCAAGTTGATCAGCTTTTTCATTGTCACAGTGCCCCATGTGATGTTTTAGATTTGAATTTTGTATAGGGTGTCCAACCACTCTCTTCTGAGGGTACAGTGATAAGAACAAGACCAGCACAGTTCATATTAATGCTAGCCAACCTTCCGTGTGCCAGTGAAATATAGACACTAACACCATATCCTACAAATGTTTCAGGGTCATGGAAATTTGACTACTTTCTTCCCCAACCACATTATGATCAACAGTCTTACATATTTATGAAACAAACATCGTCATCAGTCCTCTGTACTCCCAATGGAGCATAAGGCATCAATAAAGGTTCTCCAGCCATTCCTGTCTCGAGCAAGCCACGATACCTCAGCCATGTCTTTCCCGCTTGATTAGTTCTTCCATGAAATGAACATAACAGATAACAAAACACACGCCAAAAAAAAAAAAAAAAATGAACAGAATATGCTGTTTGATTATTTGATTTTATTTAGCAGAACACTTTCTGGAGGGGAAAAAATGTACAGAAAGACAACATGTCTGCAGAAAGTGCTGAGATAACATTTATGAGACACTGTTAATAATGATAGGCACATCAAATGCATCCACACTTGCATTACATCATCTTCAACCACAGCAACACTTCTACAACTTGTACAGTGCAAATCTGACTGAGAAAGAGAAGCATCTGTGACTGTTTCTGAAGGGTCCAAGCAACTAAATATCCTCTTCACTGGTGATTTTTAACTTACTGCCCTTTGCTTATATAAACCATGTCATGGCAAAACTGGAGGAAGAACATACTATATCTAGTATATCAGAAAGCTATATCTAATAATAAACTCTATTATAGCACAAAGCAAATATCTAATATTAAACTCTATTATATCAGAAAGCCAATATCTAATAATGAACTCTATTATAGCACAAAGCAAATATCTAATATTAAACTCTATTATATCAGAAAGCCAACAGGTAATAATAAACTCTATCATATCAGAAAGCCAACAGGTAATAATAAACTCTATCATAGCAAAAAAGCAAATATCTAATAATATATTCAGAAAAAAAATCACCTATAAATTATTCTGTTAGTCTTGGGACACAGTGTCAACATTTCCCCGTAGTTCTGGTACCTCTCAAACTTATTTTAAAAAAAAAAAAAGTTCACCAGAGTAATCTGAAGGCCTTGACAATGTTAAATATAGAATGAACTAATCTTTGTTGTTTGGGATGTGTGCGAAATTCTTTTTTTTTTTTTTTTTCAAAGAATCAGACACAGTTCTTTGCCATCTCTGACAGCGTACACAAGTGATATGAGCGTAGCAGACATTTTGAAACACGGCAGTTTAGTAGGGATCATGCACATTTGCTAGATCATGGTCACACAACAACACTTAAAACTCATTTCATTAACCACATTGTGCAAACACTACTTAAATCATTTTGCTTACTGGCCTTCATTCTAAACATTTCAATTCAGTTGTACAAATGTAATGATTCAAATTTCTGTCATTATCATGGCTCTTTTCATCTCAGAAGACTGTTCTGAAGGAGGTGAATGCCAGTTCTTTATGGATGTCGCCGAGCACCTTCTCAATGACTGGCTCTGCCAGTGTTTGATTCATGTAGTCATAGCAACAACAAATCAAATTTGGTTCTACCACTAAATCACAACGCACATCCAGTCTGAAGCTAGGAAAATGAAAACAAAAAATACTTTAAAGCTTTCTGCTGCATATCTACATAAGCAAAAGTTACTGTATATAATAAATAAATACATAAGATAAGAAAACAACTTAGGTATGTATCTTTCTATAGCTAATCTACCCTAGACATTAGACAAAAAAGGGTAGATCAAAAAAGTTTAAAGTCAGAGTGAAAGTGATATGACTGCTAAGAATAAAGAGAAAACCAAAAGCTGAGAAAACAAAATTGAAAAGAACAATAAAAAGTGTAATTTTTGAGAACCGAGTCTCCACAGATAGTAGAACTGATGACGAAATAACATAATAATGGCCAAATGAAATTTAACCGTTTCCTATTCAATTTCAAAACATGAAATTGACAGTGAAAAGCTTCATACATGTAATCAATAATAAAATACAGAATCAAATTACCTACCTAATGATGCTCTGACACATGAAAACCTGTTTGTCTACTAAATCTCTGACATATGCTGCGGAACGGTTAGTGTTTACTAATATTATGTCCATTCAGCACTCTCATGTGGCTCAAGGCACAGAAAGCACTCCAAGACACTTTGAAATGAATTGGCTTAATGAAGATCCCCTCAACTTCCTCAAAATCTGACCAAAACAAAGAATGAACCTCAAAATTACCCAGACAAAGAATCAATGATGGACTTCCAAAGATGAGATGGAAAAGGTCTGAGGTACATACAAATGTACAGATGAGAAGGCTTAACACAGAACCTCCCACCAGAGGTTTGGTGAAGAAATGTCAAAAGTAAAAATAAAAGTGAAGCTTACTTTGTGCATAACCTTGAATAAACACATGAGCTACTCCAAGGCATGTTCTAAATAGAAAATATTTTTGCCTTATGCTCTGCGAGGATCTGAAAGTGATGGATGCATAAACTGCATCAAATGATGCACACTTTCTAATACAAGATCAGTCTCTATCTATACACATCATACAAATGAAACGTTATATATATATATATATTTATATGTAAAACTGAAATAAACAGAATACTTTTATTTTCATATATTTAGACTCAAATTATAAACTGATTACTCTTATCCATTGTGTTATGGCTGATGTGCAGAAATTCCAAGTAAGAAAACAGCTGATACTGAGTTTTATCCTAATTTAATAATTATATTACTTGTTATATTTCTCAGGAACCACTATTCATTAAAAGCTAACTGTGATCCTTGACTGTAAAATAAAAATGATGAAGCATTTACAATACTGATGCACTGTCATAATTTAGTAACAAAGTATTGACAATACTCATATCTATAAAATGTTTTGTCATCACTAACTCTGCTTTAAAGTTTCAACACTCTCAAGTTGCTTTTCATGTCACTCTGGCTCAAAATGCTGATATGTGCCCTATTTTTTGTAGACACATCACATACGTCCTACAATCTGTTCAAATAAGACCTCAAAGCTACTGCTCCCTAACACACTCACATACACTTCAAATAACAACATAATCATCACAGATCTGCAATCATAAACATAACAGCAAAATCTCTGCACTTCATTAAAAAAGCCATGATCAAACATAATGCAGTATGTACAAATAATTACAAATATTTATGGCTCACTCATAAATTGCTGACTGCCATTAGAGATGGTTTTGAGACAGAAAGTGGCCCACCATTTGTGGAAGCTGTCAAAAGGACCATACTGCTGGGCAGATCCTGTCATGACCAGTTTTTTTCTTATTTTTTTTTAACCAATAAACAATCACTCATAGCAATGAGAGGCAAATAGTCATGGCAATGAGAGGGAAGTTTTGTGTCAGAAAGGTCTAGTCTTCTGTCTACTTGTTAATTCATAACAATGATAAACTGAAAATGATAAACTTCTGACATATTCATGATTATCTATGATAAACTGAAAATGATAAACTTCTGTGACATATTCATGATTATCTATAATAAACTGAAAATGATAAACTTCTGTGACATATTCATGATTATCTATGATAAACTGAAAATGATAAACTTCTGTGAAATAATCACGATTATCTATTTACGAAAAGAAAAAACATTTCTAATGTTGTGGATATAATACATGATGGTGTAAAGAGATACATTTTAATGACTACAAAAAAAAAACAAAAAACCCTGTTATAAAACATTATAAAACTTTGTGAAAATTAATATGAAAAAAATGACCTAAATGTTTTAAAATACTTGCTACATGGATTTTAATAAAACAATCAAAACAAAGGTAAAGTTATGAGTTATGAACCAGCGTCACTTGCACAGGGTCAAACCATAAGTGCTCTGCTGCCTACAGCAGTTGACCATAATCTGCCAGGTTAGTGTCACCATCAGTAAGAACTTCGTAGCTAGTGGCGTCTTTTCACCTCTCTCCCAAAGTGTTAAGCCTGGCAGCCATTTTTTCTTGAGGCCGTGTCAACCCCAGAAGTTATTTGTGAGCCACGGCCTGACCGCCACAATATAGCAAGTTGAAACTGAAAATGGGTTGTCTGGTTGGTGAGTGAGTGACTAATTCACTTCGCTAACATGGCTCCCCAATCGAAACATTATAGTGCTAATTTGGAGGTTCCAAAACTTTGTTCCATGGTTCATCCAGAGCTAAAGCCCCACCGGAGTTTAACAAGAAAATCTTACTGATCTCTCCAGTGACAACATTTTTTTTTTAAACAAAATCTGGAAGTTTTGTAGCAAATGAGTTCTGGATATCAGTACTAGGTGACTGAAGCCAGCAAATCCTAATTTCATTTGCAGTGTCATGTCTTTATGAAGCTGAAAAATGGTTGCTGTTACACTGTAAAAAGGAAGCATCGAAAATTAATTTAGAACAGGAAATCATGGTGATAGCGTCCAATCTGATTCAAAGGTCTGAGAACGTTCTCAGACACACACAATTCATTAGTAAGTTATGATCATGGAGGAATTCTTTTTTTTTGGTTTCAATTTATATGTAAATTATTCTTTCAAATATTTAATATGTTGTCAGGACATAAATACTGTATATATGAAATAGTTTGGACATAATCTGGACATAACTGCTTAATAAAAGTAACCGTTAGGTATATTTTTTTTAGCTTGTGGAGCTGTGAAAAAAAATACCAAGATGCAGAGGGTGCATTAAATTTATATTAATGAGAACAAACAAAGCCAGTCTGCACATTATATGATTTAGAATCAGGCACAGCCTCACAAAGTAAGGTACTGAGCACAAGTCCTACAAGTGGGGGGGGGGGGGGTCTATAATGATGCACTGCTCCTGAGCCCAGAGACTTTTAAGGGCAGACCCAGGGGCTTTGGGAGGCCTACATCTGATGACAACATGTGGGGGCGGGAGGGAAAAAGGTTTGTACCGTGCTTACAAAATTTCTCTTGGATGCCCTGGTAGAGGACTTGCTAAAAGTCCAACTAGTGTGCCAAAGTTGTACAATGATGAATTAAACATTCATGTAAATAAATTTCAGCATATGCGGACCCTCACACCTTTCCACAGCAAATCTGTGTGGAGCTTAACACGACAGCAGAAACCATTAATACTGCATAACTGTACACACTTTCAACATTCTCAACATGGTTGAAAACAAAACATAAAGACAGAAAACTTAAAACTATGACACTGTCTTAAATATGCCAAAGCATGCATATATTATCACTCATTAATGCTAGATATTATATACAATTAAGGGGCATGTAAATATATATACAGGTATTCACTCAGACATATAAAGCACACACAAGCTTATGTCCACAAGAGCAAGCAGCAAAGACACAATACAGATCATCCTTGGAAATTAGATGGTGATCATCTTTGTAGGTCAAACCGCAGAAGACAAGGGACTGATTAGTTTTCAACACAATAAAACCCTTATAGATCTGATAACCACACAACGTCACCTTCTATCATTTCTTACCAAGTTTTTCCTCATTCATTCTAATCACCGATAGGTGAGCTTTGTGCCTTTTTTTTTTTTTTTTCACGAAGCAGATTTGGACAGAGTTAAAAACAGGCTATCTCCAAAAAGAATATTTATGCATATCACACTGTACAGACAAGAAAAAAAAATGTGGCCAGTTTAGTCAGTCTGCCATACATCAAGTGTCAAACAAATGATTTTTTATTCAACTATATCTAGAAAAGCAAATCTCTCATGAAACTGTGGGCAGAGCTTTAACTCTCTTTTCCCAATAAGCTCTTTTATTTCTTAACAAATAAAGATAAAAACTGACACACGAAATACAGCCGTATTACTTCTTAGAGAATCCTTTGATATAACCAACAGACATTTCACAGCTAGAACTATTTCTTACATCCTTGCCCTTTCTCTCATCATTCGATCATATGCCATAACTCCAAAAAAAAAAACAAACAAACAAAAAATGACCCTCTAACGAAGCTGAATAAACTGAATGTGCATGAATGTTATAGCTGCATTTTGAAAAAAAAAAAAACAAAACAAAACAAACAAAGTTGTGCGCATAATAAAAATGGCAAGATAATGCAAAAACTTGAGGAAATTAACTCTCTGAATCCATGGAAACAAAGATAATGATATTCTAATAAGCATTACAAGAACACAGTTAAAAGTTTAACTCTTAACCTACCAAACAATATCCATGACACACAAACATTTTTTTGTAATAAAAAATCTATGCTTCAACATTTTACTAAGAAATGATGCAATGCCCTTTCTTTGTTTTTTTTTTTGCATTAGCATTCATTCATTCATTTGCATGTCCCATGTGGAACTTTGCCTCCCTAACAGCACTCCTGTAGGCCTCTCGGTTGTGAGCAAGATGGCCTGCTGCTGATGCATCCATCATTAGCATTAGCATTAGCAGCATCTAAAATTATGAACTCCTGACTCAGATCAGATCAGACAGTGCCATGCCAACAGGCGTAGGTGGCCATCTCTCTCCATTACACTCAATTCTCTGTTTCTTGAATCAAGTCTATTGCTGTCTTCCTGCCAAACAATGCAGTCAAGCCATCCAGGTATTTCTGTCCTCTCCATTCTCTCTGTCCTTCGCAGTTTATCTTTCCAGTCATGAACAACTTTCTGAGACCTTCACACCTGCTGATGCGCCAGAGAAACTTTGATTGTCTTTTTCTTATAGATGGCCCTAGTTTGGGATATTCCTTTGCCTGTTCTAATACTTCTTCATTTGGTTTTTTTTTGGCTGTCCATGGAATGCGAAGCATCCTTCTTAGAACCCAATTTTATTAGCTTTATTCTTAGTTCTGACTGTTTATTCACAGTCCTTGTTTCAGTTGCATAAACAGAACTGGTTTCTATATAGCATCTTTGAATTCTCTTACTGAAAATGGCGGTTTTTGTTCTTTATTTTTTCAAAAGCTGTCCTTTCATGTTCTGACGACAGAACAAAACCACATGACTGTAATTATTATTTTTAAAAGCTGTTTAAACAGCCCACAAGAGTTAACAAACAAATTTAAGAAATGTAACAAACGACAGGCAATGTATATGACAGAATTAGTTAACAGTTTCACAAAGGCTGGCTAGTAGGTTTCAACAAACTGTAACACAGCATTGCTGCTGTGGCGAATGAAAGAAATGATAGTAAAATGAGGTGATGCCAGACACAAAAATTGTGTAAACAGCATAAGAAAAACATCAACACAGAACTCTCTCTCTCTCTCTCTGAACCTTAAGTGCCCAGGGCACATGGGGCTTCCACAAGGGTTTTCCACAAATGCCTGTCCTTTGCCTTTTTTTCTGCTCTTGCCCAAGTAAGCTCTCTATTGCTCAACATCCTTTCTGTTGTTCTTCTCCATGTCTCTTTTGGTCTACCCTTACTTCTGTTCCCCTGTGGTGTCCATCTTAGTGCTATTTTTGGTAGTGAGTTGTCAGTCATTTGGAGCACATGTCCCAACCATTGCCAGCATCTTTTCTCAATAATTGCTGTCAGTGGCTTCATCTGCAATTCTGCCAACAAGATGTAACTTCTTATGGTGTTTGGTCAAAATATTTTTCTAATTCTTCGTAAACATTTAGTCTGGAAAGAATTCAACTTGTTTTCTATGGTTTTGGTGATTTTCCAGCATTCACTTCCATAGAGTAGTACACTTAGAACATTACTCTTAAATATCCTGATTTTCGTATTTATGCTTAGTTTTTTAGATTTCCATATAGTCTGCAGCACTGCAAAAGCCTGGTTTGCTCTAGTAAGTCTGCTGTTGATGTCCTCTGTGTTGTTCTCCATTTTCTACTACTCTACTGCCAAGGTATACAAATTCAATGATCTCCTCCACTAACTTGCTATCTACTCTGAGTACATTTCTGTTGTTGACATTTTGCTTCATTAACTTTGTCTTTCCTACGCTGATCTTTAGTCCTATGTTGTCTGCATTCTGAGTTAGCTTGTTTATTTTATCTTGCATATCTTTGTGGCTGCTTGATAGTAGACAAATGTCCGCAAAGTCAAGGACTTCCAGCACTGTGTCAAGGGTCCATTGTAATCCTCTGCGTCTGTCTGATGTTGCCTCCTCCGTTAACCAGTCCACTGCCAAGATAAATAATGTTGGTGATAGTACACATCCCCGCAACACAGAACTAGTGTCCTTGAATAGTTTCTGTATACTGAGGTACCAAGAAGGATATGTCAAAGCACCTATGGATTTGCTTGCAGGGGTGACAATCCTATCATATAGTATGAGGCAAAATACTGAATCAATGCAAAAATGGCACTGGAAGAATCAAGTCCAAGACAGTAAAACAATATAGATTGCTGAGTAACATTGAGAGATGAAGCACGCTTGACCAGGTGCTCCATCAAGCCAAGAAGCACAGCAAACACATATTCTCAGCAGCCAATATCCGCTGTTCAGGCAGTGCTAGAAAATGATAGAAAATAGCCACACAAAAAAAACAAAACACATCAAACAGAAGTTACCAAATGAAAATAGTATAAGCAACTGAGAAACAGTATAAATAAGAAAAAAAAACATAAAAGAACAACAAAAAATGCTATTGACAGAACCCATATTCCATTCATTTCAATCTTTCTTTCTGTTTAAACACGTTTATTTCTTTCCTGGTTCTTTTGTTCATGTTCGCAGTTTCACGCCGCAGACGCTTGTCTCACCCTGCATTTTTGTCTCTCTTCACCTGAAACAAACTAACAAAGTAATGTCTCCTCAACCTCTTCAACTGAAAATAATAAATAGAGAAAAAAAAATAAATTACATTCATGTTATAAATAACCAAATCATAAACCAGTGACTAAATACATGTCCATGCAGACAAAAACTCACTAAAAGAAAACACCATAGAAGAACCTTCCCTGCCCCCCCCCCCCCCAAAAAAAAACCATTCCAATTACTTTAACATTTCTTTATGTTTATGGAATGATAAGGAGTTCAGAATATGCACACAAACATCTTCAAGTGATGAAAGCAGACAGCAGGGGGTGGTCTTGTGGCTATACAGGTCTGATGACTGCGACGCCAGCGTCACACCTAGATATAGCCATGCTCTTGCTCAGATTTTTCCAAGTGCCTTGTGCAGGATCATATACTTCCAGTGTGTCCAATAGAGTTTTACCATCATACCTGAAATTGATTGGAGTACATTTATGTAAAAAAAAAAAACAAAAAACAACCACCAGTGGAAAGTGAAATCTACTTTTTTGTCCTATATTACACAAGATGAGATCAGAAAATGTCCAGACTGGTTCTACTCATATATACTTCTTCTTCTTTGTTCGCTTCTACCACCAAGACCGCCCCGTGATCCTACTGAATTTACTCCTGTGGTCCTCGACAGATCCCGTGGTTCCCCTGTGGACTCATATATATACAAGTAAAAACTCATTATAGCTCCTATTTGCCTCCACCACCACCAAAGTAGTTCCCTTGCACTGCTTTCAGCAATCCTTCCCTAGAAGTCTATTTCAACGAGTCTGTCAAGTACCACCTGCGATTTCTGTGCTGATGCCCTTAATATGTCAAAATAACACTCTTTCACCTTTATCTTCATTTCTGAGAACAGAAAGAAGTAACAGGGGACTAAATCCTCAGAATAAGTAGGGTAGGAGAAAACAGCCATGCTGCCCTTTTCCAAAAACTGCTGGATGTTGGGTGCACTGTAAGCAGGGATATTGTCATGGTGAAGCTGCCAATCTTTCTTCCTCATCACAGATTAGGCTGTCTGTCTCTTCATATTTTCAGTTGTCACAAATATCACAGAAGAACTTGAAATTCACAGTCCAGCCAGCAGGGACAACTTCTTACAGCACAATTCCCTTGATGTCACAGAAAGCAATCACCATGCTCTTCACACTGCTTTCCTGACTGTCTGGCTTTTTTGGGGTCTTGGTGACGCTGGACTTTTCCATTGGGATGAATGCTGTTGTCTCTGTGTCACAACCATAAACCAGCTCTCATCATCAGTTACAGCCATAGACAAGAAGGTTTCACCTCAGAGCTACTGAAGCTCAGTGCAAACATCAGCATGTTGCTGCATCTGGTCACTCATAAGGTTTCTTGGGACAAATTTGGCTGCAGTGCTACATATGCCCAGTTTTTTGGTGAGAATCTTCTGGTATGTCCCAAAACCAATTCCCACTGCCTCACAAAGCTCTAAAATGGTCAGATGTTGATTCTCATGGACATCACATTGTTATATCCTTACTATATGGATCTCTGTGATGTTTTAAGGAGTTGTGTAGGTCAAGGGGCTGGCCTTTGACCTTTAGTCATCATCAAAAGATGTCTGACCAGCCTTGAATCATGCACGCCATATACCTGCATCTGACCAAGAGATTGCTCACCTAACACTTGCTGAATCTTTACTAGGGTCTCTTGTCTGAGATTCACACAAAATTGGATGGCAAACTTGCTGCTCTTTTTATTCATCCATCTTGAAAATCACCAGAGAATGAGCCATGAAGTCGAAGAAATGAACAATCATTTCTCTCTATGTAAGACCAGCCTGTGTCATCTGGCCATCAATTCCCTTGATGTCACAGGCTAGCACTATTACCTGATGTTGCATCGCACCATTACAGCAGGTTTAGGCATCTCAGTTCAGAAAATTTTCAGTCACACTTCATAGATGTAATGATGGTATCTTTCACCAAAGTACACGTGATGAGAACAAGCATCTCTCCAGGACAGACTGCATGTGATCACTGAGAACTCAGCAAGCCCCCCCCCCCCCCCCATTGTCTTGCAAATGGAAGTGAGCTACAGTTTCTCTTCAGTAAACCCAATGTAAAAATAAAATAGGTACCTAACATACTTCTGTTAGGTAACCATCTCTACAACTAAAGAAAGTTTACAATTGTATCACATTTGTGTTTTAAACTTTCAAAAATTTATTCTTTCCGTGTTCACCCTGAAAAGGGCAGTATCTGTATTTATAGCCAGGCTGCTATGTCAGCACCTTTTGGCCCAACACATCGGTCTACAGCAGGATTTATTTTTGGGGAGCTTGTTCTGCCTTCCTACTTGATCCCTACTCACTTGCCCAGACTGTAGCCTGTTACCAAGGGACACCACTGGGAGGTAGAAAAGAGTCCCGGTCATCTAGGCATCACCAACCACAAACTCATTTAGGTGAAGTACTGTATATTTGGGTTGTCTCCCCCCTCCCTCCAAATGAGTTTTATAAGTAGCTTGTCAGCAAGCTCCATCACCACAAGGAACATGCATATATCTACTATTTGACTAGGATGAAGTGATACAGCAACTTGATCTCTATAACCGCCTTGTAGAGGAAGGATACCCAGCTAGTTCTCATTTATTTTTATACTTTCTTACTGCTTAATGATTTCTACTTTGTAAAGCACCATCAAAACATTTAGTAAAAAAAAATCTAAACATTTAGTAAAGAATCATTGAAACATATCATTAACAACTTCACACTTGAAACAGATCCTAAAACTCTGTTACATGCAGTTTATTTGTAAGTGTTCTTACCTAGGGTTTCACACTGTTCATGAAGTTATTTTCTTTTGTTATATGTTCCCCATCATCATCATGTGCCATGTAATTTGGCATTGTCAGTCATGTTTCTGCATTAGATCTCATTTCCTGATATTTTCCATCACCTCAGCTTGTGATTTTTTTTCTCTCTCTTGGCTTTCCCCTGCATCTCTTCCTGCTCATCCTCATTCCTTATATTATGAAAAATTTTCCTTGACCTGTTGGCATACTGGAGGGTGATCTAGTCAGTTACCACACGTGACTGCCTTTCCTTCCCTAGCTCTGGAACAAGCCAGAGAAACCACTTTTACAGCCGTGAGAGACTAGTTACAAACCACTTCTACAGCTGGGTGACTGGGACATCTCTGGTCAGACTCGAACCCCGACTTTTGCCATGGCCATGAGAGACTAGTTACAAACCACTTCTACAGCTGGGTGACTGGGACATCTCTGGCCAGGCTCGAACCCCGACTTTTGCCATGGCCTTGAGAGACTAGTTACTAACCACTTCTACAGCTGGGTGACTGGGACATCTCTGGTCAGACTCGAACCCCGACTTTTGCCATGGCCATGAGAGACTAGTTACTAACCACTTCTACAGCTGGGTGACTGGGACATCTCTGGTTAGACTCGAACCCCGACTTTTGCCATGGCCATGAGAGACTAGTTATTAACCACTTCTACAGCTGGGTGGCTGGGACATCTCTGGCCAGGCTCGAACCCCGACTTTTGCCATGGCCATGAGAGACTAGTTACTAACCACTTCTACAGCTGGGTGGCTGGGACATCTCTGGTCAGACTCGAACCCCGACTTTTGCCATGGCCATGAGAGACTAGTTACTAACCACTTCTACAGCTGGGTGGCTGGGACATCTCTGGTCAGACTCGAACCCCGACTTTTGCCATGGCCATGAGAGACTAGTTACTAACCACTTCTACAGCTGGGTGACTGGGACATCTCTGGCCAGACTCGAACCCCGACTTCTGCCATGAGAGACTAGTATACTAACCACTTCGCTGCTAAGACATCCACATGGACATGTAAAGACTAAAAACTTAGAAAACCTTTACATCATAAAAGCAGCTCATGTACAAAAAAAACTTTTGTAAATAAAGTTCCAGTTCAGTAGTTCTTACCCTGCAACCACCATCAGCTTTCCTTGGAAAATGCAGGCCCCTACATAGCAGCGCGGAACTTGCATGGAGGTAATGGTGGTCCAGTACCCGGCCCTGGTGTTGTAGCACTCAACACTGGATAGGTGATCAGATCCATCGTAACCACCGCAGACATAGATTACGTTGTTCAGAACAGCAACTCCTGCCCCTATCAAGGAATTTAAAATGAAATCTTGATCGATGATGACTGAGCCTATACAGTGGGGATATCCTCCATCAGGAAGAGGTTCTTGGTCTTACAATGCAGCGAAAAACAGAAGAATCAAAAACTGAAGAAAAGAAAGTGAATAAGAACAGAAAAAGATAAAAGATAATAACTGGCAATAACGATGAAGTGAAATTTAGAGACAGGCAAGTATGAAAGAGACAACTGTTAGGAAACTACAACTGCATGCTTACAACAGGGTTAGCACATCGCAACCAAACAAGACCCTATGCCACCTCCTACCAGTGTCTCCCTGGAAATACACAACAGTTTGTCCAGAAGATTATGAAAGGCAAACCTGATCCTAAAACTACACCAAGTCATAGTCAAATGTGTCAGGCCAAAAGCTGCATAACAGTATTACAATGCAGCCAACATTGTCTTGAGGAGCCAGAGATAGCTCTGAAGAGGTAGAAAATTTTGAAAAAAAGGTTTTATCATCACACCATATCACTGGTCTTAAGTGATCATGTATTTCCTATGGACTATGTTGTCATTATTTAAGTTTTTTTTTTTCTTTCTTTCTTCTGTTCCCTTTTTTCATGTGACATAGTCAGCATATCTCAGATAGGAAGATCTCTCTTCATTTTTTACTCATCATCCTTTTGTCTTGAAATGTCCTGTGGCCATCAGATTTTGGAACTGCTTTTATTTTTTTCATGGATATCCAAACTGTCTTTTCCTTACAGATGTAAGTTTACTTCAAATGTTTTACAACTTTTGCTGTGAGTTGTTTTTCTGATCACCCAACAAGAAGAAACCATGTGTATCATCTGCTGGAATGCTCTGCACTAAAAGATCTCCAGAAACACCTGCTGCCATCCAAATGCTCCATCACAAACATAATGGTACAGAGATACTTAAAAAGTCTTGCACATTCCACCATCCAGCAACTGTGGGAAAAAAACCCCCCAAAAAAACCTGGAAACCCGTGGATAAGAAAAGTTAAGTCAAGTTCTGGTCATCCTATATTGAATCTTTCTCCGTTACTTGTAACTTTCGCTTTATCTCTACAGACAGGCATTAACTTTTCCATCATTGATATTCTGCATGGAGATACAGCGGAGCCAAAAAAGATTTGTACATTTCACTACCTGGCACAAGGGGAACAAAGCACGAAAACCCATCAACCTGGGATCAGAAAGGTCAGTCTTACGGACACGATCTGTTCTGATTGTCCAGGAAAATTCTATGTATACACTCTGCTGACTTAAAATTTATACAGATTTCAGGAGAGACAAACTTACCAGATCTTTTAGTGGTCATCGGGGGTATATAGCTCCACTGATCCATTTGTGGGTCATAGCACTCAGCTGACGACAGCAGGTGTGTTCCATCATAGCCACCTATACAAAATATCATATCATTTGCTACCACCAATCCAGAGCCTTCTCTACCTATTGCCATGGCGCTGAGCATTGTCCACTGTTCGGTAAGCGGGTTGAAACGTTCTAGACTGGAGTGACGAGAGTGGCCATCGAAACCTCCACATACATAAAGCTGATCTGAAAACAAAACAAAAGTAACTAACTTATCACTGATACAAAAATATGTGAATATGATCACATTGCAGAGTTCTAAAAATAAATCTGTGACATCAATATATCCTTCGCTATGAGAGGACTAAAGATTAAAAAAAAAAATAATAAAAACCTGAAAGATAAAAATACAGATGTGATGGTGTATGACTATAAAACAAAACATGACTGATTCAATCAAACTTCTACTGATTGGTTTTTATTATTATTATTATTATTATCTTACTAGATGTAACCTACCAAAAACTGATGGGAAAAGATAAAAAATATGATTCTTATGTCAAGAGAATACTGTTCTTATGTTATCTGTTATCATTATGCATAGAAATAACCAACAAAACTGGCTGAGTAAGAAGTAACACAATATAAATTAATATTTAGATGACTGTCTGACATGCCCTGTAAGCAGAAATGACAGAGCAGCTGTCTCACCGCGCCAAAGATGTGGGACAAAGCTGAGCTGTTCTCATAAAACTTCTTCCAGGTTCACTCACCTCTGTAGACACAAATCCCAGCTAATCCTCGCCGCTGATGCATGGACGTGACCGTCTCCCACTGCAGCTTCTCCACTGTGAAATCCAGCTTCTCCACAAGGCTAAGTCTAGACTGCCCATCATAGCCACCAACAACGTACAACTTATTGGCAATAGATGCAGCAGACACATAACGTCTCTTACGGGATAAGCTCTAAGTAAAATATCAATAATTGAAGAACTATCACAAATAAATGACCACAGCAGAAAAACTTAAAGCGTAGAACATAGTCCTGTCATACCATAGTGATGCTTATAGATACGGCGTAGGTGCTTGTACTTTCCTTGCCCTTACAGGACAACAGCAGGTGACATGATCAGAATCTTGCCCGGCCGCATTTCTTTCACTAGCTCCAGGAGGAGCTTGGTACCCATATCTACCGCTGGGTGACTGAAGCATCTCTGGTTAAACCTGAACCACCAACTTCCACATGAGAGGTGAGTGCACTGACTACTGAGCCACTCAGACACCCTTTTAAATGGTAAAAGTGGCTTTATCATTAATGAAAATACATAGTTGCAATGTTTCAAGTTTTGTTTTATTCATGCAGTAACATACAGAAGCAGAAAAAAGCCGATGGAAGAGAAATAAAGCAGTTTCAAATGTGGAAAGATATATAACAAATAATACAATAAAAATGAAGAAATGCAACAAGGAAATTAACAATGAGACTTATCTGTTGGCTCGCAAATGGTTGTGGTATAATAAAGTACAGGAAAAACAGTGTATGACTTGCACATTTATCCTATGCAGGATTTGCCATTACATGAATGACTTACACTGATTCTCCATATAATGTATAACAATGTGAAACAACCTAATAACTTACAGGCAACTTTGTCCAGGAGTCTGTCTTCGAGCAGAATCCTTCTACTGTGTCTACAAGGTTCTGATGGGAACCAAAACCTCCTAACACAACCAATATACTGTCTGTACCTGAAACAGGACACAATCGTGTGAACTCCAGACTGGTACGATAAATAAATTCAGTTCAATATGGCTGCTTCCTTATATTCATTCATTCACTTATTACATAAAGTACATAAAGCACTGGTGTTTCATTGTTCTCCATATATGTACAGTGAAGTCCTTAGTATTTAACTTTTCCCATGCCATGGTCGCTATAGCGATAACTTTCGGTTACTGAGTTGTGTGCCATGTTCATTATAGTGATTTTTCATCTGTTTCAGAGTAAAACACGATTCAAATTTTGGCTCGCATGTTTGTGCAATAGAGCCTTCACCCCAGCCAACAGCAGCTCTTTCACGGCCCTTTTCAGGGCCACCCAAAATTTCAAGAGTTTCATTCACCTGGTTGATCAGCAAAGAAGAGTTCTAAATTTTTTGCTGTTGTGTTTGTATTTTTGTTTGTTTGTTTCTGCAAATTTGTGCACAAAGTGACTACATTTCATATGAGGATTTCCATTTGTCATCGATTTGTGATTTCCAAGTGGATATTTACAGCTCCAACGGTAAGTAGAAAATAATTTTATTTTATTTGTGTCATACATTTTTTTTTCCCCGGGGAGGGGGGGGGGGCACTGAAAATGTCGTATTTTCTCAACAGTTATTTTTTTCTAAACAAACTCTGCATTTATGGAATCTTCATTCATTTTTATTTTTTGATGTATAATAAATATACTTGTGTAAGATGGAAATAATTTGTTAAATCACTTTTTAAACTATACCCCAAAAATATCGCAACACCCGTGCATTTTTCTGGGCACCAATATGACGTCCACATTTTTTCCTGCAAGCATGGAAAGAGTTAATCTGATCAGCTGTTGTTCTCTTCTTGCAGCACCTGGTCAGGACAAGGTTAAAAAAAGGATAACCGTATCCCCTTGGAGTATATAACATGATAGGGATATCGCAACCATATGATAAGGATATGGGAACCACATGATAAGGGCATGAGAACCACATGATAAGGGTATGGGAACCACATGATAAGGGTATGGGAACCACATGACAGGGATATCACAACCACATGATGAGGGTATGGGAATCACATGACAGGGGTATAAAAACCATATGAAGGGATGTGGGAACCACGTGACAGGGGTATGGGAACCACATGACAGAGGTGTGAGAACCACATGATGGAGGTATGGGAACCATATGATAGAGGTATGGGAACCATATGATAGAGGTATGGGAACCATATGATAGGGGTATGGGAACCACATGTTGGATTCAATCTCCAAGCAATTAAAAAAACAAACTGTAGCTAGATTAGACTTTTCTTTCAGCTCTTTTGTTCTTTGCTGTCCACATGTGAAGTCAAACCTGGCTATTGACATTTCTGAAGTCATACCTAATAGAACTACCAATAATGATTTTCACAGGGGTCTAGGGACATACTAGGCAATCCACAGAGGGTATTAGGATGCACTGGGGCATCATATTGGATCTGTAACCACAAGGAAGGTTTAAAAAAAAAACCCTAGTACAGAGTCTGGATGCCTTTCCTTCCCCTGCTGCAGGTAAGACCAAGAACCTTCTCCTGATGGAGGATACCCCTATAGTACAGCTTAAGTCATCATCACCAGTCATTTGCATGTCCCTTGCAGAACTCTGCCTCCCTAACAGCACTCCTGTAGGCCTATCGGTTGTAAGCAAGACGCCCTGCTGCTGATTCATCCATTTGCAGATTATCTTGCAGCCATCTTCGCCTTGGTCTTCCTCTCTCTCTTTTTCCCTTTATATATCCTCCCAAGACAGTCTTCTCTAGATTTTCATAATGTGTCAAAAATATTTAAGTTTTCTCTGTTTAATCCTCTTTACTAGCCAGCCTTCTTCAATATTACATTCTTGTAGGATGAATATATTTGTTCTTTTTTGTGCCCACGATATTTGAGAAACTCTTCTGTACCATTTACATCATCATCATTGATTAGTATTTCATTTTTGATATTTCTACAACTAGGAGACTGGAGAACCTCTCATCAGAATCAAAAAAAAAAAAAAAAAGAAGGAACAATAGATAAAACACATACAAAAACTAGTCTCACAAGCTGAATTACACCACAGTCAATAACAAACTCAGGGATGATCACAATCTCCTGTACAAATTTGTAAAATATTAAAACAAATGGAACTGGACGTGTTTGAAACTGACTTCCAGTTGAAGATGGCAGACCATATTGATAGCATCTTTGCCTTCTGTCCGAGCGTGTGAACTATTGTGCTTATTTTCATCACGGACTGGAGTTCCCCCCTGTGAAAGTGATGTCTAACATCTAACATGTCTAACAACGCTGTGTGTGATTCATATGATTTTCATGTAAGCAGTGTGACCTTTTCTCTGGTAAGCGCTTGGACAGGGATGCCCAGGTTAAGTGCTGCCATTATCGACAGATCACCCAGGCTGCCAAAGACGGAGTGTATTAGCCTACAAATGGCGTAGTCTGGGAAAATCAGGACACACACACAACAATGAGAAACAGTCATGCAACAATCCTGGCTCACGTTATGGCTGCCTGTCTGAAATTTATTTTCAGTAACTCTGATGCTTTCAACTCGAGCATTCTTTGAAATATTCTCTTTTTTTTTTTCTCCTCCCATGCAGACTTCTTCTTTGAACATATTTATAGTCCATACACGTAGCTGTGCCTTGAGGATAAACTAGACATTTTACAAAAATAATTCCTGGCCATAACTGTAGAGCTTGACTATTTTGGATGGTTTCAATAGGCCAGTTGGTATGTCTCAGTATTCACAGCTGGTGCAGTTTTGGAGGATATATTCCATAAACTGTTGGCCTGAGCATATGTGCTTATAGCAAAAACTGCCAACTTACACACTTCACATACATATAATTTCTGACCTTATACAGGCAACTACATGTACTGTGTACCTGTGTATGGCCTACCCTATGCAGGCAAATACTTCCCATTTTAAGAAGCAGTTCCCTATCACAAATGTCATGTACCCATTTTTGCAGCTGTACTGACTGAAGGAAAATACTCGGTATAAAGTGGAATGAATTCAAGAAAACACAGAGATAAGACAGTTGAGCAAACAACAACCTGTTTCATGGTTAATCAGAAAAAGAAGGTAGACATATGTCGGTCATGTGATGAGAAGAAACAATCAGAGAATCCCCAAACAAGCTATCAAATGAAACACAACAGGCCGAAGAAAAAGAGGTCGACCACATGAAACTCTAAAGAGGACATTGTTAAGAGAAGCCAATTCAGTGGGCATAACATCCCTTGATGAGATTGAAAAAACTCGGCGAAGACAGGACATCTTGGCGAACTACCATGTGGGCCCTATGTGACGTTTAATGGTACAGGAAGGATGTATGATGTAAGACTGACTGAAGCATGCAAAAGCCAAGTAAGAATGTATTTCTTCTTGTCTTAGAACCCACCTATATGATAATACCATATGTGGGAGGTCTAAAAAGTGCCACATTTTCTGGTAAAATGATGCAGGGAAAATAGCTTTCTTATAACTCCCAGTAGATTGGCCTTCTAATCCAAATGACTTTCCTCTGTTATACTCAGTGAATACTGAATCATGAAAGGAAAGTAACCCAAGTAAGTATATCCATAGAAAGTCCATAACGTAGATAGTCACTGGCCTTGTAATACACCAGACTTCTCTCTATCTTATAATCTAGTGCATATTGAATGTCTTGTCTTGTCCTTCCTCATTTACTGCTAGGTATAGAGGTGAAGTGCAATTGTCTCCCAATGGCTCGCCTGTTGGCTTTGTACAATGAGATGTTTAGGGACTCTGCTATGCCATCGGTCCATCATTTGCATGTTCAGCCCCTTCCTCTGCCTTTGTGTGGTCTGTAAAACATTGCTCTCTGTGGTACACGTTCTGTTGGTAGTCGTGATACATGACTGAACCATTTTATTTGCTGTTTGTGAATATAGTTCAGAACAGGTTCGACTCCTACTTTATTTCTAATGACATCATTTCTGATTCTGTCCATTATTGATATTCCAAGAATTCATCTCAAGAATCTCATTTCAGTTGTTGTAATTTTCCTTTTGTCTTTTGCTGTCAGCATCCATGTCTGGCATTGGTAGCACAAAGTTTATATGAAGATTGTCTTATAGATAGTTCTTTTAGTTTCCAGTGAGACATGCTTGCTGTTTAGTATGGGAGCCATTTGCTGGATAAGTTGGTTCGCTTTGTTACATCTGTTTTTGATCTCTGTGTCTATTTTTCGTTTTGTTGAGAAAATGCTTCTGAGGTATTTGAAACGCGTTATTTGCTACATAGTATGGTTTTCCTGTGTAATGTTTATTGGTGTGTCTACTCTTGCGATGGTCATGACTTCTGTTTTGCCTAGGCTAATTTTCATATTGTGTTCTTTGCATGCATCATTCAATCTATTAATGTGATCTTGCAAGCCTTCTTCTGAGTCGGCAACTAGAGCTTGGTCATCTGCAAATAACAGTTCATTTATGGTTATGTCGTCTTCTGTTTGTTCTATTTCATTCTGTTGATTTTTTGCTGTCCTTATCAGTCCAGCTTCTCTACAGATGTTATCGATATATGTTATAAATAGCAGCGGTGATAAGATGCAACCTTGCCGAACACCAAATTTAATAATAAAGGGTTCAGAATGTCCCCCTATTGCTCTGATGATGCCACTTCCGTTGTTGTACAGACTTACACAGATTTATTAGATGATTGGTAATCCCATATTGTTTTAGGACTTCTATAGTTTGTTTCTGTCCACTCCGTCGAATGCTTTTTCTTGGTCAACAAAAGCCAAGTAAAGGGTGTTATTAAATTTGATCGCTTTCTCTGACAACTGTCTGAGGGCATCCTCTGTTTTTCCTAAAGCCTTGTTGAAGTTCACTCAGCTGGGGCATACTGAACATGAAGGGGAATTAATTCAAGCAAATCTGTATTGAGTCTAATCTATCCAATAATTTGCCTTGTAGTACATATAACATTCCTCTGTCTTGTGTCAATGCATAATGAATCAAGGAATATGCGTACTGGACGAAGGAAAACCATCATGAATTATGTGCCGAGATAGTTTTATAAGTAAAAAGAAACAATCACCATGAAAACTTAAAGTCTGAGTAAAGGTAAAAGGTAAAATTCCCATTTCCATGTCATTAAGACATATTGGGGAATATGGTGTTAGGCCCGTATTTTCCATGACCTTTGGCACATGAAAGTGTGATGTGGTCAGCATCACACCTGGCTTCTTTACCTTCCCAGATTTCTCTGGTACCCATTTTTAGAGGCTGAGTGAACCCCAGGGCCTTTTTGGTGTGTACCAGAAAAAATCCCACTGCTGGGACTGAACCTGGTACCACTTGATTAGTAAACCGAGCACCTAACCACTCAGCTAACCAGGCTGCCTTAAAGTAAGAGTACTCATGATAAATGATTTCAAAGAACGTAATTCTGATTTTGGCAAAATTTGTTTCCAAGGTGGAAGCGGCATGAAAGCATATGCAAATACCAGTTCTAGGTGTAGTCTTTGGTCCGCTCATCTTATCTCTTAGATCAGGACGCAAATGATAACGCTTGGCTTCATCAACCAGATCTCTGCATGCATGGCTTGTCTTGATTAGCATCTGAAGTTTTCAAAATGTAAATGATCAGTAAAACCGTGTTTCTGTTAGTTAATATAACGGTAAATCTGTCTTAATTTGAAAAATAAAATATTATGGCAAAGTTGGAAATCAAACAAAGGGCAAAAATTACTACCAATTTTAGTTTTCAAACTAACTTGAAATAAGTATAATCTGGGCATCTACAGCTGAATTGAAACAGATCTAATCTGTGCATCCACAGTTGTCTTGAAATAAGTATAAATTGTATATCTATAGGACTAAACTTTGAACAGAAATGAAACACTGACCTCTCAAACATTCTCATTCTCCCTTCCCACAACTCTTTTGTAAGTACGACTATATGTAGCATGTTGTATGTGTTAGGTTGGACAAGAAGAACACAGGTTCTGATGTCACAAAGCATGCAGCAGTTTCACATGAATACAGGCAGAGTGACATGACAGTAATCTACTAATGTAAAGAGTACTGAATACTTGTTACAAACCAGACCTGACAACAAATGAGAAGCATTTTTTTAAAAAACATGGGCACCATAGTTTGCAGTGCACTCTTTTCCTCACTGTATTTAATATCACACACTGTGTGAAATGAGACAGAGGAAGCTTATGTTAAATTATGAAACATATGGATAAAAAAATGTTTTTTTTTCATCTTAGAAAATGAATGCAATATGGTGTGTATGTATAGATATAAATATCCACAAGTACAATTACCATCACTGCCATAAGCCTGTGGTAAGGAATTTTAAGAACAAAATGGCAGGGAAAAGTTATGCTGTAGTAACAAATGAAAAAAAAAAAAAAACTAAAATAACATGAAACTAAAATCTGCCCCCAAAAAAGTGATATGTGTGACACTGTTTGCCTTTTTACTTCTATAAGCTTAATTTGTACACTTGTTACTTTTCATTTTAAAACAGGCTGGCAACCACAGTGGCCAGATGCCATATGTCCATGAGCAGTTTGAGGGGGTCGGGGGGGGGGGGGCCTACATTTATGTCTGTAGCTGATACATCAGGGTAATAACAATTAACACCTCACATCATGCTGGTAAACTCCTGTCTTAGAAGATCATTTTCAAGAATACAGATGTTAGATATCTGTGGAAACTGCCAAATTTTAAGACAGCTTCTCTTATGGCTGTCTCCACCAATATTTGACTGGCATGGCCAGCACAGTAACAAGAAATCTTCATTTGTATTTCAAGATCCAGAGTCTTTGAATCTGCACTGCCTGTCTTCAAGCCTGCTCATAATTTCTTTCTCAAATGACTCAGAGCTTCTGCGTAGAATTGCTCTCCATATGGCATGGTCTTCTGCCCATTTGTCTCAATTTTCACAGCTGATGAAGAAGTCTTTCAACATAAATAAATACAAACAATACTGTACTACATCAATGCAGTACAAAATTATAAAATATACAAATAGCAAACAAATGTGCATAAAAAAGTGTCTTAACATATAAGTGTGCCCACCTCACTGTCTAGAACATCTGTAATGAAATTGACGGACAGTAACGGCAGCCTAACGTGATCCAACAGCCTGGACAGGTACTTGAGCCGAGCAGGTTCATCATGTTTCACCCACGTGATGACACCCTGGTACACCGTCTCTTCGCTTTTCACCTGTTGGACACACACTAAACTGACGCAACAGACTCTCTGGAACACGCAAAGTTTTCTAAAACTATCTTTTACAGAGGCAAAACACAGCTCTTGTTTCATAATAAACAGCAGTAATTACACACATACAACTAGTGTAATACAGCAGGAATGTCTATAAATGTGCACAGACTATACAGTAATATCACAAGGTGATAAAACAATCAGTAGCAAAAAACTGGGGGGGGGGGGGGGGGGAGGTGCCCTGAATTATACAAATGAGGCAGTGTGTACATATGATGTTTGAACTCTTGATTCTTTTTTGTCCTGTCAGCACACAAGAGGGTGATGTGGTCAGTGTAATGCCCTGCCAACTTTCCTATCCCAATCCTTAAAGATGTTACTGCTGGGTTGACTCGTATACATCAGGCTAGAGTTGAACCGCCCAACTACATTACTGTAGTAATCTAGAATATAAATCGCAAAATAATTTCTGTAGACCACTGAAAGTAAATCTCTTCAACCTCACTATCTATATTTCACCACCTCTCTCTAGTTTCCATGTACAGACCAGAACGTTTATTTTACTTCACAGAATGTAAATAGTGCTCTCAGGTTACAACACTGTGAAGTTATTTACATAAAAAACAAAAAATATTTTAAAATTAACATGGCCACTAAATGATTTAAAATCAACACTGCTGCGAAATGTAAAACTGACGCTGCCAAAAACTGTTACCTGCAAGTCTTCACTAGACACTAAGGATTCAACCTCCTCAAAGTGCATCGTTTTAAACTCCTCGTTCTCAATAACAGCGTTGAAGTGTCTGAGAGAAAACCGCTCAGCAGCGCGGAACAGTGACTGACAACAATGATTCTCCGCAAATACTTTAATGCCAAGGCAGTTACTAGCATCCAGCTGCCGCTCAAGGAACCTGCAGCAGGCATTTTTAACACCTGTGAAAGTAAGGATTTGATAGAAATTCTACCAGACTCCCTTAGCTAAGGTATATAGTTTTAACCCAAATATGGGCTAGTATTGATCCCTAACGTAATCAACTGTCCTCCCTGGTTAACCGCATGTAATTATGTGACTCATTTGATTCAGTCTTTACATTTTACAGTGAAACATAAACCCATACCCCATACCTAATGAGATCATGTATTCCTTCAGTTATCTGCACACATTTAAATGACTCACATGATTTGCTATGATTCTTTCTGCCACTCTTGTTCTTGCCCACTTTACGCACTAACTCTGTCTTCTTGTAAAACTGAACCGTATACCTCTGCCTACCTTTACGACTGCATCTAACAGTTTTCTGTAACCATAAGCCTAGACAATGAATTACCACAGTTTAAATATACTCATCCATCAACATACCTTTTACTCTCCCTCTCGACACAGCAAAAACTACAGTCCGACAAACTTAAAAAATTATGGTATCAGATGAACAATCTTACCTGTCAATTGCAGTAAGCAGGCAGCAGGAAGTAGTTCCTGTACATTCTCAACACTGACTTCTAGTGTTTCCGTGTACACAAAGTCTAGAAGAATCTCCATTATACTTGAAGGAATCTCATGAAGATCTATCACTGATTTGTCCTTCTCCTTCATCTGAAAGTCCAAAATGAAAAAAACTTTCAAGACAAAAACATTGCACAATTATCATAACAATAATGATGTGACCAGTCAGTCAGTCAGTCATTTGCATGTCCCTTGAGGAACTTTGCCTCCCTAACAGCTCTCCTATAGGCCTCTCGGTTGTAAGCAAAATGCCCTGCTGCTGATGCATCCATCTGCAGATCATCAATTATGTCTTGCAGCCATCTTCGCCTTGGTCTTCCTTTCTTTCTTTTTCCCATTATGTATCCTTCCAAGACTGTCTTCTCTAGATTATCATGACATTTAATGTGTCCAAAATATTTAAATTTTCTTTGTTTAATCCTCTTTGCTAGCCAGCCTTCTTATTATATTAAGTTCTTGTAGTATGGATATATTTGTTCTTTTTTGTGTCCATGATATTTGAAGAACTTTTCTATAGCATTTACATTCAAAGGCATTTATGTGTTTCTCAGCTGTTTTGTTAAGTGTCCAGGTCTAATAGGTATATGTTGCAATGGGAAAGATGCATGCCCTTAAAAATCTTATTTTTGTAGTTATGTCTGTTCCTCTCCACAGCTTATTTAGTTGTTTTACTCTTTTGAAGCGCGATAGATGTACTCCTTTTAATGTCCCTCACTGTATCTCCATTATTAGTTAGTAATGATTCAAAACTCTCCACCTCTTCCAGTTTTTCCTTATTGATACATATTTCACCTGCCTTATTTGTTTTGTCAGTTGTCATCAATTTAGTTTTCTTTGCATTAAGACAGAGGTTTTGCTCTTCGCTGTTCTTATGGACTGACATAAATAGTTTTTCCATTCTTTTTTGTGTTGTGGACAGTAATACTGTGTCATCAGCATATCTAATCTTGGATGATGTGACTATGAACAAATACTGTTAAAAATCATCAGCTGACAGCCCTAATCATCCACAACATTCATGATGTCAAAGTCAAAGATGCATGCCATACACATTTAGATCTCTACTTCAAATGTTAAGATGCTCACTGTTTGAAATCATTAATAATTTAATGCTTCATGCATGCTTTCTGCTTGCCAATAAAGGAAGTCTCAATGGAAATAAGTGAAGCCTTTCATAAAGCTATGCCTGTTTAAAAGTACCAGTATGTTATTCTTTCATCTTACATCCTTCCTGTGCCGCTATATGTCACATAGGGCCCGCATGGTAGTTCGCCAAGATTTCCTGTCTTCGGCAAGTTTTTCAGTCTCATCAAGTGATGTTATGGCCAGTGAACTGGCCTCTCTTAACAATGTCCTCTTTAGAGTTTCACGTGTTCAACACATTTTCAGCCTGTTGTATTCCACTTGATAGCTTGTTTAGGGATCCTCTGACTGTTTCTTCTAATCACATGACTGACATATATCCATCTTCTTTTTCTCATCATCCATGAGAGAGGTTGTCATTTGCTCATCTGTCTTATCTCTGCATTGTTCTTGAATTCATTCCACTTTATACTGAGTATTTTCCTTAGGCATTTGTTTTCTAAAGAGTCTATTTCAGTCTATTTCTTTAGTTGTTTTCCAGCTTTCACATGCATAAATGAGGGTGGATATTACATTTGAATTGAATAATCTTAACTTAGTTTTTGTGCTTACAACTTTTGAATGCCATATGTTCTCAAGATTCTTGAAGGTCAATGCTGCTTTTGCAATTCAAATTCTAACTTCCTTTCTGGGTCACCATCCTGGTCTATGTAGCTGCTGAGATATGCAAAATGGTTTACTTCTTCAACAGCTGTTCCTTCTACGTATATTTTTCCTTCGTGGTTAATGAGAAGTTTCATTATTTTTGTTTTATCCTTGTTAATTTCAAGTCCTATTTTACTAGCCATTGAAGACAGTGTATCTGTTTTTACATGCACTGATTTCACATTGTCACTGATAAGAGTTATGTCATCTGGAAAATCAAGTATGTTATTACAACCTGTTTAAAAGTACTAGTATGTTATTACAAATAAAAACTATCCAGTGCTTGCATATCTATTTTCACTTTAAGTACAGGAACATTACTCAGGTGCCAGTGGAATATTTTTAAGTTATCTAGCACCTAACGGATGACACAAACTGAAGATATAATGAAATGATAAGAAAACACTAATTTCCTCATCTATTCAATGTGTCATATATTTTCTATGTGTTAGCTGAAGTACATAATCTAGTTAGAATGAGTTGTACAACTTGAACAAAGGACTGCGCTACAGGATGAGCTGAAGCAGTAAAAGATAACCAGAACACTACAGTTACCACAGCTAGAAAATTACAGCTGGCCAAGACCCTCCTTCACTGTGCTCTCAATAGTTAGTCTGGCAAGAAACTTGCTTATTTGGTGCATTCTATGAAATCGAGCAAGCTACTGTAATCACTCCCCTCACCGCTTGAGGCCTACGATTCAATATCTTCACAAAAGGGGCCAAGGAATGCAGTACTCAAGCTGCGTGAGATAGCGTTCAGTGACCCATAAGCTGACTGCCTGCACCAAGGCTGGTAAACTACTGCTGATCAAGACTCTATTCTATCCCCATGTGGTATCCCTGGTATAGCTTATACCAAGACCCTGCCTCACCTATCCACTGGTACCTGCAGTAACACCCCTAGCCTGGCTAATAGGTAGGGACAGTCGTAGTCCCAATGGCACACCCATTCTCAAAGCACTGCATGCCCACTGCTTTTTAAAAAATACCAACATAACCAACAACCCCCCCTCCCCCTTCCACTCCGAGGCTGACATCATGCAGTGATTAAACATCTTCACCACATCAGCTGCAAAGAACACCAGCTTCCAGTTCCAGGGAGACTGAAGAATAAGAAAGAAGAACAGATTAAAGTTTTGCCGAGTGATTAGAAATCAGGACAGGAAGGCAGATGCAGTGCTAAGAAATAAGCCTGATCAAAGCTGGATGTGACAGAATGAAAGGCTCAGATATCACACCATGGCCACAAACTGTCACATAATACAACCAGTGCGCTTTTGGAGAACGAGCATAGAAGAGCAAGGCCTTCACAGCAAGGGGACTGAAAGATCTCCAGAAACACCTGCTCCCAACAACCCTTTTCATCATCAGTACAACAGTACTGAAAGAGTGAAAACTCTTAAACTGAGGAACCAGGAAAAATAAAGTGTAAAGAATTCAAGGTTTGCAACTAGAAAGATATCCTACAGCAATAGTAACAATGAGTGGAACTGAAGAGCAATGAATGAATGATATGTATTAACAAATATCCCCCTCCCCCTCCAAAATAACTGTAGACTTACCCCATTTGTAAACATTGCACAGAAATAATCACTGCTGGCTGCTAGAACTATACGATGTGCAGGAAAGCACTTGTTATCCACCCTTAAAATGACATCACAAAGTTTGTTAGCCTTTCTCAAAGAATTCATAGCAGATAAAATTTCTTTAGAGTGGAGGTCTGTGAACATCTGACAGTCCTCCATGATGTCTGGGATCAGCGAGCAGTAGTCTGGTGCACCTAGACAAGTAAGAACAATATTAAAAGCCATTTCTGCTCTGTGCACATAATTGCAGCTAAACGGAAAGTACAACAGTTTGTTTCATAACCAGAAACTTGGACCTAGACCCCGCCCCACCTCCCAGACATACCCTTGGAAACAGACAATCTGGCCATATAAATAGTAACTGGAATGGGAAGGTGAACCCAGTCTAAAAATACACTGAGCTAATGTCCACTGTGTCGGACCACAATGCACATAATGGTGAAACAATAGAACTAAATTCCTTTTTTAGGGTGAACACCGAAGCAAAATAACCATGAAACTGTATTTTGACATGTTCATGGCAACTTTTTTTTTCAGGTATTTACCTACTATGGACTCCACTTATTTGTGGTACCAACCTTTGGATGATATCCCACTTTTTCATATCAGTGACAGTGTGTGGTGCAGTATAATCCTGTTCTGCCCAGCATGTGGGAAGATATCCCTTATTCTCAGAAGCTGCATTTTCCAGCACTGATATAAGTGTGCTCAATTTTTAGAGTTGGTTACAAACTCACTGTCTTTCAAGCTAAAAAGAAAGGTCACTATTGGCTAGTCTACTCATGCCCAAGGTAAAAATAGCTCTATTATGCAATGGAGGCACCAAGGGGATGTGGTGTTAATGACCTTATTTCCTTGACCTATCAGCACACTACATGGTGCCTTTCCTTATCCAGTTCCACAAGTCAGGTACCCATTTCTACAGCAGTGGGTGCAGTGCCTCTGGCCAGATTCAAACCACCAACCTTCACCATCAATGACTAGTGCACTAATCACTTTGCCACTCAGAGGTATTCGCATCCAAGTTTAGGTTCTATTTCAGGATAATCTGAACTCTTTTGATTTTAGCCAAAAGGCGCAAATGATGGAATCAAGTTTTTCCAAGCAAGAAACTAACGAAAGCTTCTGCTTTCAACAATAGAAATGAAGAAAAATGAAAATAAAAAGGATACTATTCACGAAGAGAGGGTGGGGGGGGGGGGAATTCTGAAAACAAGGACGAACAAGTAACAGATCATGACTTAGACTAGAAAGGATATGCCTGTTATGTTTTGTCACCAAATGTTTGGTTGATTTATGAAACATCTTACTGGTGTCTCGTTACGTATTAAAGCTTACTATCACTTTTACTATTACGACAAATTCTATAGGTTTATGAAAACAAAACAAAAATAAAAAAACAGTACGAAATGGCGAACTAAATAAACATTCCTGGTTTGCACTCACAATGGTTATTTACAGCACGAAACGGAGGTGTCTGGAAACCTTAAAATATCAGACTAACTTGACAGCTTTATGAAACAAAGCAGCTATGATTCATTTTGTTATGGCAAACTTTTTTTTTTCAAGGATGAAAAGTAATCATCTGTGTGTGTATTTAGCGAAGGATACCTGGCTAAACTGTATTATCATCTCTTTGTAGCTCGATAACGTCCACCATTTTGATTTCTCAATACAAATACATTAATGATTGGTTACTTTGTACATTTACTCAGTTAAAATAAGCTGTCGGACGCTCGGACAATAATGACAATAATGTTAAAAAGTTTAACAAAACAAACTTTAATATATTTTCAAGCACGATTATATCATTTGTTGGTCATTCATTCTCATCCTTGGCTTATGTTTTTACACTGATAATATCTACCATAAGTTGTAAATGCAGAAGTGTCAGCAGTGAGTGCGCAAAGGAAATCCCTAAGATACATGGAAGCATTTGTTCCTGTTTTTGGATAAACGTATATAAAACACGTAGCCGATGCTGCAAAGCAGAATACAGAAGCGAGTGTGAGTGTTCGTGTGTGTGTGTGTAACAGCTTTATTTGTTAACAGAACACACACTTTCGTAATGTTTCAGGCAACGCTATTTTTACAAAACGTAAGAGGACGAATGTCAGGAAAAGAAGTCAGTCATTTGCATGTCCCTTGCGGAAAATTTGCCTCCTAACAGCTCTCCTACAGGAGCCCTACAGGGCTCTCGGTTGTAAGCAATATGCCCTGTTGCTGATGCATCCATTTGCAGATTATCAACGATATCTTGCAGCCATCTTCGCCTTGGTTTACCTCTCCCCCCTCCCCCCAATTATGTACCCTTCCAAGACGGTCTTCTCTAAATTATCATGACCTTTAAAATATCCAGAATATTTAAGTTTTCTTTGTTTAATCTTCGTTATTAGTCAACCTTCAAAATTAAGTTCTTGTAGTATGGATATCTTGTTGGCAGAGATGCAGATGAAGCCATTGAGTAGTTAATGAGGAAAGACGCTGGCGATGGCTGGGACATGTGCTCCGAATGACTGACAACTCAGTACCAAAAATAGCACTAAGATGGACACCACAGGGGAACAGAAGTAAGGGTAGACCAAAAGAGACATGGAGAAGAACAACAGAAAGGATGTTGAGCAATAGAGGGCTCACCTGGGCAAGAGCAGAAAAAAAGGCAAAGGACATGCATTTGTAGAAAACCCTTGCGGAAGCCCCGTGTGCCCTGGGCACTTAAGGTTCAGAGAGAGAGAGAGAGAGAGAGAGAGAGTATGGATATATTTGTTCTTTTTTTGTGTCCATGATATTTGAAGGACTATTCTTTAGCATTTAAATGCATTTATGTGTTTCTCAGCTGTTTTGTTAAGTGTCCAGGTCTCACAGTCATACTTTGCGATGGGAAAGATGCATGCCCTTAAAAATCTTATTTTTGTAGTTCTGCCTGTTCTTCTCCACAGCTTCTTTAGTTGTTTTACTTTTAGAAGAGCAATAGATGTCCTCCTTTTAATATCCCTCACTGTATCTCCATTATTAGTTAGTAATGATCCAATATATTCAAACGAAAAGAAGAGAAAGTCTGAATTTACATACAGAGTAGCTATGAGGATAGAAAGTTTAATAGGGAAATACCAACCACTAAAGAAAGGAGTTATGAAAGGTTGTGTTCCCTAGCTGTACACTGATAATATAACAGGAGAAATCAGTCAACCAAGAATTCAAGTTGGGGGGGGGGGGACGTGAACAACTTACGATATTCAGATGATACAATACTAATAGCCAAATATGAAAACAGCCTACAAAAATTATTTGCTGTAGTAACAAACAAAAAAAGTGAGAAGAAAGGACTCACCCTAAACAGAAAGAAAACCGAAACAAAGGTTATATCATAAAAAAAAAATGACATAAATTCAGTGTTAAAGTACAAGGAACAACTTTGAGACAAGTGCATACACTTAAATATTTGGGCACGAGATTAACATTAGATGGGAGATGCACTTCTGAAATCAATAATAGAATATGCCAAGTCAAAACAGGTTACAGACACATGGGAAACACATTGCGCAACGCATCTCTATCACTGAACGCCAGAAGGGAAATTCTTAAATGCTACATTGAGACTATCCTACTCCATGTAAGTGAGTCGTGAACAATGAACAAATTAATTCAAAGATCCCTGGTGGCAACAGAGGCGTGGTTTCTTACAAGAAAGTTAAGAATACCATGACTAGCTAAGATGATGGAAGTGTCTAAGAAAAGCCAATGTAGAAAGGAATCTAATCACACCCAGTTATAATTGGTTATTGACAGTGCTGGTTTTACCCAGTCATCATTCATTGGACATATAACGAGAAGAGAAGGGCATGAAAACATTATGATAGGAAAGATAATTGGGGAAAAGAGACAGGGGAAGACCAAGATAAAGAAATAAACCATGGACAGTACAACGCGATGGCATAATAAGTGACCAACTGAGCTGATAGAAAACATCTAGGACAGAAATATATGGAGAAGAATGACTCCCTAACGCTTACCTGCACACCTGATGATGATGATGATGATGATGGAATCAGCCATGCAATGAACTGGTCAGCAAAATGATGCTCTGCAAAACCCACAAACAAGAAGAAAAGGTGCCAGAGGACTGGAAGGAGGTTCATTTTATAAAACTCCATAAGAATGGAGATATATTGGAATGTAAGAACTATAGAGGCATCTCCCTGCTCTCAATACCCAGCAAGGTCTTCAGCAGGATTTTGCTAAATAGAATTAAAGCATCAGTAGATAGTAAACTAAGAGAAGAGCAAGCAGGTTTCAGGCAAGGGAGATCCTGTACTGACCACATTGGTAACACAATAATTAGTGTATAAGTATACAACTATACACGAAGCACTGCAGTAAAGCTGTGATACCAGACTAGGTCGGTATTGCGTCACTCTCTCTCCCCTCCCCGGTTCCCCATCCACCACCCCCAGTTACAACCCACTGACCACATGTCACAGGTCTCTATTTAAACAGTCTCCACGTCCCACTAGATCCATTCCTGACACACACCGCCGGACAAGCCACACCTTGCAATTTACAGCTAAGTACTCTTTTAAAAAAAATTTATTTTATTTTATTTTTTTTAATTTTATTATTATTATTTTTTTAAAATAGTATTCATGTGAATCTATACTTTATCTCCTCTCTCTATTTCTTCGTCCTGTATGTCACAACTTTGTAATCGTTAAATAATAAAGCCGTTTCTACTTCTCCTAAGTAAGAAAGAATATTATTACAGTGGACTACAGTGAAATCGACAGAGAGATGAATAACAATAAGCAACAAGCTTACATCTACAGTTTACATTCTACACATCGACGAGTAGAAGACAGAATCCTGCTTCATTATGACCAAGACAGTACAACAGATGATACAAACATTTATGAACTACTGCTTGAGGAGAATTTTTAAAAAAAACATTAAATGTCAGGACAAGACCCGGAACGAGAAGTTCTGGGAAAGGGCAGGACAAGAACCTGTTAACCTACAAATCATGTCTGGGAAATGGAGGTGGATCGGCCACACTCTGAGAAAACCAACCCAGTTCCAAATACGAGCAGAACCGATTTCTGACGGTCAACGGTGCAGACAGAGTGGCTTCTGACGAAGGTCGTGGCATCAAACCAATACTCAGTGTCACCCCGCAGCTGCTTTTTCCTCGTGCTTCTCTGCCTCTAACAAAAGACATTAGAGCTTTTTAAAAAATTCATTCAGTGTTAAGAGCTGAACCATTTTAACAAAATTTATGAACTGCACAGTGCTGGTTTTATTCGTTCACTTTAATGTATTTCTTAGTAAAAACTGTCCTTGTTATAAGTTATTTTTTCCTCTCCTTAAATTACTGTTTCTGGATTTACTTTATCCACTGCTATTCCGTGTGTTTTACTTTAAAATGATGGCTCACAGATCTAATACCAATCATGAGTAGGGGAGAGGGTTTATATGGAAAAGCATGGGGAAGCTACCATTTGTTTTATATGCATAACCATCACTCAAATTTACCAGGGGCAAAAATCCGAGGAACTGGTTTCATGAACTGGTTCCATGAGGACTTACTGCTCTACTAGTACCAGTTTTACAGCAGTTACTCTCACAGTTTCCTGGCGCCATGAGTGCTTACTAAAAGGGTACTCGAAAGTTTCGGTTACTTATATGCAGAATCATCACTCAAATTTACCAGCGGCAATAACCAGTGGAATTTGTTTCTGGAACCGGTTCCACGAGTACTTACAAAAAGGGTGCTCGAAAGTTTCGGTTACTGAAAAACCGAGTAATGCTCTGCTCCGGTCTGAGGTTCCCTGAAGGTACAGACAGTGATGAGTTCTTCCGAGCCAGTGACTACAACACAACCAACTGCTTGGTTTCAAACAAGTTAACTATAGCTTGACAAGATGCGCTCAGACTGAAGTGCTGGAAACCAGAATCTCTTTGCCGTTCGTGTCGAAATATGATCGCTTGACTAAAGTGTGTTTATTATACCAGCACATGTTTGCTTGTCCAAGCTGGCAAGACCTCGACCTACAGTCATGAAGGTGAAGGTTGTGGCTAAACTAACTTGGACAAACGTCTACTCAATTAAATGTTTCCACCACGCTGTTTACCGCTGTGAAAACTAACATTTTAGCTTGAATCGGAAGCATTTTTGAATGGAACCGGAAACGAAGGATTTACTTACTGGCGGCATAGACCTGTTTTTTTATTTATTATTTTCTTTTATATACAGGTTTCTTATATATATATATAAAATAAAAAACAGGTCTATGCCGCCAGTATATACAGGTTTCTTACATAAATGCCTTTGAATGTAAATGCTACAGAAGAGTTCTCCAAATATCGTGGACACAAAAAAGAACAAATATATCTATACTACAAGAGCTTAATATTGAAGAAGGCTGGCTAGTGAAGAGGATTAAATAGAGAAAACTGAAATATTTTGGACACATTAAACGTCATGATAGTTTGGAGAGGACCGTATTGGAAGGATACATAATGGGAAAAAGAGGAAGACCAAGACGAGAACAAATTTTGTATGATTAGACCTCGAAAAAATCGTAGACAAAGCACTTTAGTGAGACGTGAGAGAAAGAAAAATCACAAGGGAATTACCTGGGATTTACTATACCAAAGCCTCGTAGTTTCCTATTTATAAAAAAAGACCAAGACGAAGATGGCTGCAAGACATCGTTGACGATCTGGAAATGGATGCAACAGCAGCAGGCCATCTTGCTCACAACCGAGAGGCCTACAGGAGTGCTGTTTGGGAGGCAAAGTTCCGCAAGGGACATGCAAATGAATGAATGAATGAATGAACAGGTTTCTTACATTTCACAAGAATGCCCACATAATGTTTAGCACAGGATATCGGCTTAGTAATGAGTTTTCTGTGTCGGTATAAAAATTTCGAAACTTGGTTTCCATTCCAGTTTAGGGATTTTCAGACACTCTTAAATTTTGTAAGGGAATAAAACAAGTTTCCCCATTTCATTAGGTAATGAAATATCTGAAATATCTGACTGGTAGATAACGGGGATGATTCTTGTCTATTTTGTGGGGGTCTTGGTTTTTCTAAAAGGGGGAGAAGACGCTTGTCCGATGAGGCAGTCAGCGACCCATAGCTGATATGCCAGCGTCAGGGTTAGCGAACCATAACTGACCAAGACCCTGTCCCACCTCTCCGTGGTACCCCCAGTAACAGGCCTAGCCTGGCTAACGGGGCAGGGATCGCCATAGTCCCCATGGTGGTGGAGTCTGCTAAAGAATCCCCCCCCCCTTGCTTTTTAGCTGTACTCAGGGACTTAAAAAATAGCTGCCATAACCCGCTCCCACGCCGATACGATGCTGTGCCTCAACATCTCCACAGCATCGGCTGCAAAGAACAACATCTCACAGTTACAGGGATTTCGTACAAGTACAAGTGGTATTTCTAATAAAACCAACTGGGTTTTGTTTCCTATGTTAATTTGGTCAACTCGTTCATTATTTTCGTCCAGTTCTAGAACTGTTGTCTTCTTGTAATTAAAAAAAAAACTTGACTGTAATTTGTTTTGTTTTTTTTTAGTTATGGGAAAATTTATGAATTTACACTATGTAAATATAATTTTCAAATATAATTATATTTGTAGGTTAATATGTTCTTTTTATTTATAACTCCTGGACAGATTCCTTCTTTTAGTCACGTGAGCAGAGCCTGCAGACATAATAGCTGGAAATAGTGTAGCTTGCGACTGTAACAACCTTTTGATTGTTTGAACGACTCTGGGCGGCTGAAGACTGGAGAAGCAAGTCCGGAGATACAAACTATAAGGGAACTGATGGCGATGTTCTTTTCTATCCATTTTCAGGCGCCTGACCCTGCAAAATGTGCAAGATTTTCAGACTTCACTACGTTTCCTGTAGAACTGATCCATATAGTCAAGTGCGACATAAGCAAGGAACTTTCTCCGCTCCAACCACCAAGATTTAGCAGGAAACACAGTAGCTGATGAAACAGTGAAATATTAGTACCAATGAAATTTGAAGATGTTGCTCAAAAAATGCACAAACAGCTACAATTTCCCTTCTTCAAAACTGACTTCTAACGCAAGAGACATTTATTGCACATCTAAAAAAAAACCTATACTCATTTTACCGTATATACGAGGGTTGATTGATAAGTTCTCGGCATAAGGTACACAACGGATTATTTGTGGACAACTTTTTTGGGTTATTTCTCAACATAATATGATAATGGCATGAACATGTTCCTGGGAGATGCACAACTCAGTAGCAATGTACCGCTCAGTTAGTCGTCGATCCTCCATTATCATGTCATGGATTCTGCTGGTGGTTTCATCGGTGGTTACCGTTCTTGGTCTTCCTGGATGGGGATCATCTTCCAGACTCTCCTTTCCATGTTTGAATTGAGCTGCCCATTTCTTCACTGTGCTGTAAGAAGGAGCACTCTCCCCTAGAGTCTCTACCATATCCTCATGGATCTCCTTCAGTGATAAGCCCTTGATGCAGACTGCTCCATGAGAAATTTTATCCATTTTCTCAATTTCTGCCACCCCTTACCATTTCAGTAGCCTGTAAAAAAAATTGGTTGCAGTTAATTTCTTGAAACTTGGTGTTTAATCTTACATTAACCTGATCTACACATGCACCTAATATCAACTGTGTGTTTCAAGTATTTGTACCTTATGCTGAGAACTTATCAATTAACCCTCCTGCCTCAAATACGAGCTATTTCTCTGTCAAGAATTAATTTATTGTCTTGAAACTTCGTTCTAGGTTGTTAGCTCTTCATTACATTTCATTTCAGAAGATAAAGCGCAGTTTTAAATGGAATGGTTAGTACAAATTTAAAAAAAAACACACATTTAGACATGAGAGAAAGGACACTGGTGAGAGAATATACCGACAGGACAAGCAACTGTGTAGCCACGAGAGGACAGCGCACTATCCGCTCGGCTACCTTGCATCTATAGATCGTGCACAAATCTCGTTGTTTTGTACGTTAAATTTGTTTCAGAAGATAACAACTTTTTATTCTGTAATTCCCTTAATCCAGTGTCGTTTGTAAAGTTCTGTATGCTGTATCTTGTGAGGTTTCTTTACTGTAGCACAATATTTGTTCAATTATAACTGCGTTTCAGATAACATTGTACACTGTAGAATACGACAATGACTCTCTTTTCTCCGGGTACACAAACGCAGTTTATCATATAAAATTGTTCATGTCAAGTATTTAAAAATAAAGGGATAATAAACGTTGATAAAATTAGTCGTGTTCTGTAGCCGAAGATACTCTGACAAGTTTCGCTTAACATAGAATAACAAATGTACGGCTTTCAGCGGAGAATGTTTCACGTCGCAAACGTACACGATTTGGTCACTCAAGTTACCAACGTTTACTTACTGTAAACATTCAACGCAGGAATGCTGTGCCTTAAGGAACAACAGTCGCAGAGAGAGGTCAAGAACAAAGATCCTTGCCACAGGAATTTGTCTGAAAGTCCATACTTAGTGCAGACTGACTATACATTTTCAAAACGACCCCAGAAGTAAGACGTTTTTTCATGTAACAAATGGTTCATATGAAAGATCAACTACATTTAAACAGGAACACGTAATGCGGCAGCATTACTTGCAGGTGAGTTTAAAATGAAATTGTAGCTCAGTTTTGTTTTCTTGCATTGATTCGACCGTTTCCAGATTAAATGGCAAAGAAAGTGAAGGTAAGTAGCAGCAGAAACGACAGTACTACATTGCCCACAGCACTACATTGTCAGTAGTACTACATTGCCAACAGTACTACATTGCCAACGGGGTAGGAGTAGCTGTCAAAGTGGACTGAATTATCATAGACTCATCCAAATTGAAAAAAAAAAGTAATAATAAATGCTAAGCAGAAATTCCCCAAGTTCGGCAGAGGGATAAAATACAGAACTAGCCGGACAATCTGGCATGGAAAGCAATCAATGACAAATCTAAGTTCAACAGCCATTAAAATGATTTTGTAAAAGCTGCATAACAATCAGCTGTTTAAATCTAGTTTTGTTCTTTGCTTTCATTCATGCGACGTGTCCTTTCCAGAACGTCCCTCTCACAGCCTCCCTGGATGCAATGAGGTCTTGCGGAAGTTGACTAGCGTCTCGCAGCGACACATTCAGACCTTCTGTGATGTCCAGAGTCCACAAGTCCACATGTGGCCACGTCGCCCCTTTTCTCTTTTTCCGGGCACTTTTTCCGTTGTGTCTTTTGATGTGGTCGAAATATCTCAGCTTTCTAATGTTTATGGTGTTCACAAACCAAATATTCAAATTTATTTACGTTTTCAAGCTCTTGATGGTCCAGTGTAATTTCGGACTTGCTTCTCATTGTGTCAGTTATCATTACTTTGGTTTTTTCTTGGTGTTTACAAAGAATTTCTGAGCTTTGCTGTGTCTTTTGGTTGAGAGAATCCACTGTTGCAGTCCTTCTGAGCTGTTTGATAGAAGGACAGTCTCATCGGCGTATGTAATTTCTGGAATCTGGTGCCCCCCTTCTCCCCCCTCCCCCGATGTTGAAAGTCAAATTTAACTGTTTCCTCTTCCTCTCTTACATTCCTCATGATGTTTTCGGCGTAGATGTTAAATAGGACACACCCTTGTTTTACACTCTTTTGTACATCAAACCAACCCGATGTTTCACCATCTGCTCTCACTGCTGCTTGCTGATCTTGGTACAGTTTGGCGATGAGCTGTATCAGATGACTGGGAAAACCCATAATAGACCCTAATTGTTGATGTTGTACACAGTCAAAAGGTTTGGAGTAGTCTACAAAACAGGTGTATAGATGCACATTAAACTTTCTACACCTTTCTATGAAGCTCCTCATGTTTAATATATGATCTCTGGTGCCTCTGCCTAGCCTGAAACCCGCCTGTACTTCACGTATTTCTTGATCTATTTTTCCTTCCATCCTTTTCAATATCTGTAGCAGTATCTTGTTTGTATGACTTACAAGCGCGATATTTATATAGTTCGTACACATTTTTAGATCGTCCTTCTTCGGCAGAGGTATATAAAGTGAAAGTTTCTAGTCCTTAGGCCAGCTTCTGCTTTTCAAGATCTTACAGCACAGACCATTGATACACGTGGGTGCTACTTTCTCCTACGGCTTGTATCATTTCAACAACCAGGGGTTTTTCCCCTTTTAAGATTCTTAATGGCATCTCTGACCTTCTCCAAGGAGGCTTTGGTTTATCCTCACCGCACCGTCATTATTTTCTGAACTGTTTGTCTCCTGGTACATCTCTTTGCAGTACTCTCCCCATCTGTTCAAGATGTCTTTGTTTTCCGTTAGTGGTTTCTCCTGTTTGTCATTAATTACACAAAGGGATGTTTTCGACCTGAAGTTCTTCAACAATTTTGCTTCAGAGAAAATATTTTTACAAAGACTGCCATCTAACAATTTTTCCACTCTGCTGCAAGAATCCCTTTGGTATTTGTTTTTGTCATGTCTAGCTTGTTTCCTTGTGTTCTTTGTATATTTCTTATAAAGTGCTTGTTTTCAGCTTCTTTTTTTTTGGACTTGATTTTCCTTCTTTCTTCAGTTAGCTTCATTGTTTCGTTGGAAATGTAATTTCCTTCTTTACTGCTCTTTTCGGCCGTAGAGTTTGGGCAGATGTGATATAAGCAACATTGATATGATGGGCAAGCTGGTCTGGTGTAATTTCTTCCTGGACTGCCATTAGGACCTTGAATTTGTTCTCCACATCAATGTTGTACTAGAATGGGACTGTGCTAGTGCCATACCTAATTACTTTGTTACTTTTCATAATGTTTATTAATTTGATCTTGAAATTTGCACCCAGAAGTTCATGGTAAGAGCCACAATCTACTCCAGGAGATGTTTTGATGGATGAGATACATGAGCACCATCTTTGCTGATTTACAATGTAGTCTATCTGGTTTCTGGTCTTTTCGCCTGGGGATGTCCATGTGTATAATCGTCAGGGATGTTGCTTGAAGAAAGTCTGTGTGATGGTGAGATTGTTCTCTAACGAGAATGTCATTAGTTGTTCACCTCTGTCATTTCTCTGGTCCAGACCACGGAGTCCCCTCACTTTTATTTCATGATCGAGTCTTTCTTCTCCAACTTTAGCATTAAAATCCCCCATTATTATGTCTTGTTTGTCAGTTCTTCCCAGGGTCTGCTGTAGGCTGTCATAGAACTCGTCACATTCTGTTTCGTCAGAGGCTGCTGTAGAGTGTCATAGAACTCGTCACATTCTGTTTCGTCAGAGGGTGCTGTAGGTTGTCATAGAATTTGTCTCATTCTGTTTCGTCAGAGGCTGTTGTAGGCTGTCATAGAACTCGTCACATTCTGTTTCGTCAGAAGCTGCCGTATGGTGTCATAGAACTCGTCACATTGTTTCGTCAGAGGCTGCCGTAAGCCGTCATAGAACTCGTCACATTGTGTTTCGTCAGAAGTTGCGGTATGGTGTCATAGAACTCGTCACATTGTTTCGTGAGAGGGTGCTGTAAGCTGTCATAGAACTCGTCACATTCTGTTTCGTCATAGGCTGATGTAGGCTGTCATAGAACTCGTCACATTCTGTTTCGTCAGAGGCTTCTGTAGGGTGTCATAGAACTCGTCACATTCTGTTTCGTAAGATGGTGCTGTAAACTGTCATAGAACTCGTTACATTTTTTCGTCATAGGCTGTTGTAAGCTGTCATAGAACTCGTCACATTCTGTTTCGTAAGAGGGTGCTGTAAGCTGTCATAGAACTCGTCACATTCTGTTTCGTAAGAGGCTGCTGTAAGCTGTCATAGAACTCGTCACATTCTGTTTCGTCAGAGGCTGCTGTAGACTGTCATAGAACTCGTCACACTGTTTCGTCAGAGGCTGCTGTAAGCTGTCATAGATCTCGTCACATTCTGTTTCGTCATAGGCTGCTGTAAGCTGTAATAGAACTCGTCACATTCTGTTTCGTCATAGGCTGCTGTAAGCTGTCATAGAACTCGTCACACTGTTTCGTCAGAGGCTGTTGTAGACTGTCATATAACTCGTCACATTCTGTTTCGTCAGAGGCTGCTGTAAGCTGTCATAGAACTCGTCACACTGTTTCGTCAGAGGCTGCTGTAGGCTGTCATAGAACTCGTCACATTCTGTTTCGTCAGAGGCTGCTGTAGGCTGTCATAGAACTCGTCACATTCTGTTTCGTCAGAGGCTGCTGTAGGCTGTCATAGAACTCGTCACATTCTGTTTCGTCAGAGGCTGCTGTAGGCTGTCATAGAACTCGTCACATTCTGTTTCGCCAGAGGCTGCTGTAGGCTGTCATAGAACTCGTCACATTCTGTTTCTTCAGAGGCTGCTGTTGCCGCGTACGCCTGAATAAATGTTATTTTTCCTTTTTCTACCTTTCAGTCGGATTGTGAGTATGCGGTCGTTTATTGTGTTGTAGCCTAAAAGGGAGATTACTGCTGTTCTGGGCAGGTAGATTCAGTGCTACACACATCACATCCTCTTTGCTTTGGATGTTCAAATTTTAAACTAACATATTAATGTTATTAGTGTATGTTAAGTCCCAGGACACGTTCTGATATATGCGAGGGTCGCCCCAAAAAGTAAATTTACAAGGCATATATAGCGGCTATGTTTATTGTGATTTTAAAAAAAAATGGTCTTAAGTTTTTGCTTTGTAGCAGAAGAGTGTAATGTAGATTGTAGAACTCTAAAGAAAGGGAGCTGACGCAATCTCTTAAAATCATGCACATCATTAGCAGTCTTCACTGTTAACAGTCTTCGATGTTAGCAGTCTTCACTGTTATCAGTCTCTGATGTTAGCAGTCTTTGATGTTAGCAGTCTTCACTGTTACCGGTCTTCACTGTTATCAGTCTCTGATGTTAGCAGTCTCTGATGTTAGCAGTCTTTGATGTTAGCAGTCTTCACTGTTACCGGTCTTCACTGTTAACAGTCTTCGATGTTAGCAGTCTTCGCTGTTTCGTCTGGGTTTACATTCTTTCTTTCATACTCGTTGTTACTAGTCGTATATTTTTTTTTTACATTTTGACCTTTAGATTTGCAGTGAAGCTGAGTGAGATAGTGGCTAGGGGCTCATAACTGACTGCTTGCTTCAGGTTTGGCGAACCGTAGCGGCCAAGACCCTGTTGTATCCCCAAGATGTGTCTCTGTAAACAGACAGTAGTGTGTGTGGCCGAGTGAACAGGAATCCCAGTGGGAAGGCGAGAGGGCTCCTAAAAATATGCTGAGCCAAAGATGAACGTGTTGAGATGTGAGGCTCATAGAGGCGACATAGTGCTACCAAAGTCCTTTACTAGCTAAAGCTCAAGAAGAAGAAGAAGAAGAAGAAGAATTTACCTTTAAACTGTCATAGGAATTTCCTAAGAAATTTCTAATTATAAACTAGTTAAAATATTTAAAATCGAACTTTTAAAGCCTTCATTATTTATTTAGACGAATTAGTAGACTGTCTTAACTTGCCGAACTAAGAGAGTGTCAGGCACATGTGTAAAGTGTCCTCCAGATCGTTCTGGACCGAAACACGTCTTTAACTCTACCATCTCTTCATCTCTTTATTCCTCCATAGTTAATTATTTCAATTTTTAAAAAAGTCTCATTTCTCGTCATTCCTAATGAGAGGAGAGACGATGGGAGAAAGATACCAAACAAGTCAACAATCCAACTCCATTTCACACATGCAGCTGACATCGCTCCAGGTGCATCTTCATCACTTAACAAAACCCTCCAAGCTTGGAGCGACACTGAGGGCAGTTGGTAAACAGCAAAATAGCTGTGTTGTAGTGCGCGAGAATATAAGAGGAGATTCGATTCCAACGTTTTTTCTTTGTGGTTTTGGTGATTTCCAGCATTCACTTCCATAGAGTAGTACACTTAGAACATTACTCTTAGAACACTGATAAATGTTTACGAAGAATTAGAAAAATATTTTGGCCAAACACCACAAGAAATAACATCTTGTTTGCAGAAATGCATATGAAGCCACTGACAGCAATTATTGAGGAAAGACGCTGACGATGGTTGGGACATGTGCTCCGAATGACTGACAACTCACTACCAAAAAATAGTTTCATAGTTGATGGAGTTTTGGAGGATGTCTTCTACGGTTTGAGACGCCTGCACAAGGAGAACTTCCAATCTTCAATCTTGTATGCACGTGACTTCAGAGTCGGTTGCGTCCTGTTCTGAGGTGGAAAATTTTGACCTTTTCATTTCTGTTTAGCATGTAACAGCCATCTTGTGGTAGCGTTTGTGGCTTCCTGTAGATCTTTGTCATGTGTTTATCCTGGTTATAGGTGGGTTGTATGTTTGGTTGTTGCTTTTCAGTTTCCTCTTTGATCAGACGGTCAGCTTTCTCATTTGCTGGTATCCTACACTGGGGTGGAATTCACATGATGGTGATTCTGTAGCAATTTTTAAGAAATTAAAAATTATATATATATATATATATATATATATATATATATATATATATATATATAGAGAGAGAGAGAGAGAGAGAGAGAGAGAGAAGGGGATGTTAGATTTTGAAAACTTGGAAAATATATAATTTGGACTTTAAAATACCCCAAGGTAAATGTGGCATTGAATAAATAACACAAGAACGAACTATTAAAAATGTTAAATATTCATCCAGCACTTGAACAGAACCATTAAAAAATGCGTAAAAATTGGCATTTATTTGGATAGGATTTAGAGACAAAAAAAATGAATTAAGATAAAATTAGACAAAAGGAGTGACGGGAGAGAAAAGAAAGACTGAGTAAGTGAAATAAAGAGAGAGAGAGAGGAGAGAGAGAGAGAGAGAGAGAGAGAGAGAGAGTAAGAGAGAGAGAGAGAGAGAGAGAGAAAGAGAGAGAAAGAGAGAGTAAGAGAGAGAGAGAGAGAGAGAGATTTCAACCAAGTTAAAATAGTTTCATAGTTGATGGAGTTTTGGAGGATGTCTTCTACGGTTTGAGACGCCTGCACAAGGAGAACTTCCAATCTTCAATCTTGTATGCACGTGACTTCAGAGTCGGTTGCGTCCTGTTCTGAGGTGGAAAATTTTGACCTTTTCATTTCTGTTTAGCATGTAACAGCCATCTTGTGGTAGCGTTTGTGGCTTCCTGTAGATCTTTGTCATGTGTTTATCCTGGTTATAGGTGGGTTGTATGTTTGGTTGTTGCTTTTCAGTTTCCTCTTTGATCAGACGGTCAGCTTTCTCATTTGCTGGTATCCTACACTGGGGTGGAATTCACATGATGGTGATTCTGTAGCAATTTTTAAGAAATTAAAAATTATATATATATATATATATTATATATATATATATATATATATATATATAGAGAGAGAGAGAGAGAGAGAGAGAGAGAAGGGGATGTTAGATTTTGAAAACTTGGAAAATATATAATTTGGACTTTAAAATACCCCAAGGTAAATGTGGCATTGAATAAATAACACAAGAACGAACTATTAAAAATGTTAAATATTCATCCAGCACTTGAACAGAACCATTAAAAAATGCGTAAAAATTGGCATTTATTTGGATAGGATTTAGAGACAAAAAAAATGAATTAAGATAAAATTAGACAAAAGGAGTGACGGGAGAGAAAAGAAAGACTGAGTAAGTGAAATAAAGAGAGAGAGAGAGAGAGAGAGAGAGAGAGGGAGAGAGAGAGGTTGGGGGAGAGGGGAAGAGAGAGAGAGAGAGAGTCGAACGCTACTCTACATATTCATTGAAAGAGAATCTATTGTGTTACCTCACTTCAATATCAAGTGTTTTATTGCTCTTAGTAAGAGAAAGCTGGATTTGTCTAAGCGCGATAATGCATGGAGCTTTCCTACGAGGAAACGTTTACGCGCTGTTTTTAATGTTGACGCCTGCAGTAAAAGGTTGGCCTCAAGCACACATTTAATTTAATTAAAAGTTATGTTTAAAAAAAAGAACTACATTTAGATTTAGTCACTGCTTTATGGGACGGCAAGATTAATGGACAAAAATACCCGTATATTTTTTTTAGTGCAGCTGCGTTCTTCTTAGATGTGCTTTAGATTTTCTAGTCTCAGTGAGCCGCAGAGGTGCCCAAAGTGGATATGTTGTCTTTATATCATTCGGTTTATAGAAACTGCAGCGGTGCCCAAAGTGGATATGTTGTCTTTATATCATTCGGTTTATAGAAACTGCAGCGGTGCCCAAAGTAGATATGTTGTCTTTATATCATTCGGTTTATAGAAACTGCAGCAGTGCCAGAAGTGGATATGTTGTGTTTATATCATTCGGTTTATAGAACCTGCAGTTGTGCCCAAAGTGGATGTGTTCTCTTTATATCATTCGGTTTATAGAAACTGCAGCTGTGCACAAAATGGATATATTGTCTTTATATCACTTGGTTTATAGAAATTGCAGCTGTGCCCGAAGTGGATATATTGTCTTTATATCATTTAGTCTGTACAAACTTCAGCTGTGCTCTGTCTGTGTACATTTCAAACTAAATACACATTAGTTTCACTCTAACCGTCGTGCGTTCTGCGCTGATTTCTTAATTGTATTTTAATCAAACAATTAAAAGTCGAGGTTTCATAGTTTTACCTCATATACAACCTGACCGGTTGATAGCTTCAGGTAGACTGAGACAGAAACAATAATATAATGCGTACAACCCCCTGGGAACAACTGTGTTAAGAGCACACTTATCTTAACACAGTGTTTGTGAGACAGGGAACATAGATCTGTTTGCTTAAAAACTCTGACCTACCTCTGTAGCCCAGAAACATGTAGCAATCAACACTAATTGTAATTGTAATTGTTATTTTTGCAAAATGTAATGTCAGGTTGGTGGACGGATGGGGACATGGAGATCTCTGGCGGGGATGAGGGAAGTCTGGTGTGAAACCAATGAATCCAGGACGTGACAAGCCTATGGGTCTTTACAACAATGGCTATCAGAATGATGTGAACAAAACAGAGCCAGTAGACTATAGGTGGCGGGGAATGGATATCGTTGAAGCACTCATCAGATTCCTCATCTCAGAGTCAGAGTGTCTTTGTGGAACTGTCTCAAACCATCTGACATGGAGAAGGGGTTTAAGTACAGCCACCAGAGGCTGGAAAACAAAGTTTTGGCCAGGCCAGCCACACTGTCTTCATGGCAGTCCGAGCAAGACCACAGTCTGCCCTAGCAAGGAAAGGTGCTGAAGTCGGAGTTACCCAGCCAAAAGGCGCATCGCAAAAATCAGGGTAACACGCATTATCGCTAATGAAATGTCTATATCTACAGTTTTCAAACATGGTGCTCGCCCTGTGAAGACTAACCAGGCAGGTGCAGTGCCGGGCCCCCTGCCTCGAAAGGGTCCACCCAATGCTACTGGAGGTCCTCTCAGTTCGTCTTGTGGAGTCAGGAGACATGAGAGTAGAGCTACTGGCCAAAAAATACAACAGAAGAAAACAGCCAAAAAGCAAGAACTTAAAATAATGCAGTGGAATGCTGAGGGTGTCAGCAGTGTTAGAGATGGCTATAGCAAAAAGGTTGAACTAGAGAACATACTTTTTGCAGAGCAGGTAAGTATATGCTGCATACAGGAGACACACCTAACCAAAGATGCCGCCTTTAAAATCAGAGGCTACCAGCGTTTTAGATCAGACCGACAGGACAGAAGAAAAGGAGGAGTACTCACACTTGTTAAGAATAACATCAGCGCATGTCAGGTGGGAGTGTACATGGAAGGAGCTGAATACCAGATGATCCATCTAAAAAGTAGTAATACAGATTTCCACCTCCTTAACTATTACTGTCCTAATGACCGCCCACTTGCTTTAGGAACAATCCCACACAAAGAGAGACTGATGGTCTGTGGTGATTTTAACAGTCATTCCCAGAGCTGGGGCTATGACCACATAGACAAGAGAGGAGAGGAAGTTGAGAGCTGGCAGGATGATAATGGACTTTTCCTGATCAACCAGCCAATGGATCCCCCAACATTTTACTCAAGGGCTTGGCGTACAAGCTCAACACCAGATCTGGCATTCCACTCTCCAGATCTGAAGTGGAACATTACACGTGAAGTTGGAAAACAACTTGGAGGTAGCGACCATCGACCAGTCTTCCTGACAAACTATAAAAAAGCAAACTGGACAATGTACAGACATCGTACAGGTATCCTGGTGGGACAGCTGTCCATAGAAGGTAAGGATATTAACAGCATAGTGAAGGAGTTCAATGCTTGTATCCTTCAGGCCGCTCGTGAAACCATTCCCAGAGGAGCTCGCAGGGACTATAAACCATACTGGTCTAGTGAGCTGGGAAAACTCCATGATGACGTGGAAGCAGCTCGAAAGCAAGCAGAAAATAGACCATGCCAAGAACACCACAATAATTACCAACATTCTAAGGCCAAATTTCAGAGAGCAAAGCTGCAAGCCAGACGGGAAAGTTGGAGAGAGAAAACAGAGTCCTTAAACTTTGAAAAGGATGGAAGGAAACTGTGGAAACTAATCAAACAGTTAAATGATGAGAGTACTGGAAGAAGTACAAATATTACACTAATAGAGGATGGGAAAACTCTTACAGGTAAGCAGGTAGCAGATCACTTTGCTCGCATGTTTGCACAGGACTGCAACATTGATATCCATCCAGAGAAGGAGCGTACAGTGCGCATCGAGCCACAGAAAGAGGAGGAACAAGTCAGAAAAGTGGAGGTCATGGATGCACCAATCACACGCAGTGAGTTAGACCTAGCAGTTAGTAAACTGAAACCAAGGAAATCACCAGGACCAGATGGAGTGTCCAATGAAATGATCAAGAACCTGGGAATGGCAGCAATGGGAAAGCTGTTGGATATTTTCAATATGTGCTGGAGCACAGGTAAGTTACCTCAAATCTGGAAGGAAGCAAGCATGGTACCACTGCTAAAACCAGGGAAAAACAGTGATACTGCCTCCAGCTACAGGCCAATCAGTCTCACTAGCTGCCTATGCAAAACGATGGAACGCATCATTGACCTGAGGCTAAAATGGTACCTAGAAAGTGAAAACCTTCTCGTTCCACAACAAGCAGGATTTAGGCAGTACTACAGTACGGAAGATCAAGTGACCTATCTCTCTCAAGAGATTGAGGATGCATTCCAAGAGAAAAACCTTGTACTAGCAGCGTGGATAGACCTGAAGAAAGCCTTTGATAAAGTATGGAAAAAAGGTCTGTTGTGGAAACTAAGAAACTGCAATGTGAATGGAAGACTGTACAACTGGATAAAGTCCTATTTACACAATAGAAGAGCTAGAGTAGTAATGGATGGACACAAAAGCCAGAAAGTACTTCTGCGACACGGTGTACCACAAGGAGGAGTCCTTTCGCCTACACTATTCCTTGTATTCATTAATGACCTGGTCAAGGAACTTCCCTATGGAATCAAAGCAGCACTGTATGCAGATGATCTGGTCATGTGGTGTACAGATGAATATGCGACAGTTGCTACACAGAGACTCCAAAGAGCAGCAGACATCTTGACATCATGGACAAACAAATGGTGTGTAAGTATCAACACAGAGAAATCAAGTACCACTCTGTTCACCCTCTCATCTAAACAGAAAGCAGGTAAGATCTTTGTAAATGAAATACCCTTAAGGATGGACAACCAACCCACTTACTTAGGAGTGACTCTTGACTCAAAACTGACTTGGAAGCAACACATCAACAGTGCAGAAGCAAAAGCCAGAAGAAAACTAGCCATATTAAGAAAATTGAGTGGGACTACATGGGGAGCTAGTGAAAGAATCCTCAAGAACGTATATCAGCAAAGTATTCTACCACATTTAGAATATGGCTCAACATCTTGGTGCACAGCATCAAACACTACGCTGCATAATCTAGACAAGGTTCAAAATCAGTCACTACGGATTATCACAGGTGCCATGAGGTCCACACCAATAGTAGAAATGCAGAAAATAGTTCGTGTTCAACCGCTAAAGGAACGTAGAGACACAAAGGTCATGACCATGGGAGAAAAATTCCTTAGCTCTGTAAGCCATCCCCTGAAGGAGAGATTCAATAACTTGGCATTAGGACGGCTTAAAAGAAGCAGCTTCATTCATCAGGCCAAGCGTATGCGTAAGCTGATACCTGACCTTCCAACTGTAGTCACTCCATTATCATCTGTACCAGAGCATACACCATGGAAAGAAGCAGATTATACACAAATAACTATTCAGACTGAAGTGAAAGATGTGCAGAATGGTGAGATGCAGAGCAGTCTTGTAAGATCAATAGCCACACTTAATGTTCTAGATGACAAATATCCATGTGACACCTGGATACGTGTGTATACAGATGGATCTGCACATAATGCCATAAAAATGGTGGGGCAGGAGCATATATTGAATATCCAAACAACACCATTGACAAGATTTCCATACCCACTGGTAAATACTGCAACAACTTTGATGCAGAAGTTAGGGCAATTATTGCAGCAGTTGAAAAACTATCAGACTCCAGAATTGATACATGTCCTGTAGTAATTCTCACAGATGCAAGATCAGTACTGGAGGCTCTTCAGTGCAACAAACTACCAGACCTTAAGGATGCCTTGTCAAAAATTGGCTTACAACATGGAGTCACTTTGCAGTGGATTCCCTCCCACTGTGGGATACCAGGCAATGAGAAAGCTGACCATCTGGCCAAAGAGGGCACTGAAATGGAGCAACCAGACATACCAGTCACCTATAATCAGAAGAAAAGCATGATAAAAACCTACAGGAAGCCACAAACACCACCACATGATGACTATCACATGCTAAACAGAAAGGAACAAGTCACCATCTTCCGTCTCCGAACAGGACACAGCCGACTCCGAAGTCATATGTATACAAAGTTTAAGGTTGGTACTACTAATCTATGTACATATGCCCAGGTGCCCCAAACCGTGGAACATATCCTCCAGAACTGCATCAACTACGAGACACTGAGAAATAATTACTGGCCCAGTGAAACCACTAAAGAAGATAAGCTCTACGGTTCCATACATGAGTTACAAAAAACAGTGAAATTTATCCAAGAGACAGGACTGCAGATATAGACAGACAGTGCGAACGAAGAAGAAGAAGAAGATAATGCGTACAATGTGGCGTTATATATACCTGAGAAATCTGGGAAGGTAAATGCTGCCAGACGTGATACTGACCACATCAGACTTTCATGTGCCGATGATCTTGGAAATACGGTCTAACATCTTATCCCCAAGATGCCTTAATGGCATGGAAACGGGGATTATATATATATATATGTCCCTGGTCCGTTAAATTATTTAAGAGGCATGGTTTTAGACAATAATTTTTTGCATGGATGGTCGTGGGTTTGAGTTGAAAGTTCGTCACGCTTTTTTGCAGCGTTTCACAGCAGTTTAACAGTGTTTCCAGTAAAAGTATATAATGTTAATAATGATGTAACCTCACTATTCAAAATACAATCCATAATTTTCGATGATCTTCTGCCATCGCTCAGTCAATGCAGTGAGTCCTTTGTAGTACCACTCGGAAAGCGTTGAGGCCAAGAAATCTCTCACACAGACTTCAATTTCTTCCAGTGAACAATTCCCGCCTTTGAAGAAAGTGTACCATCCGGCGGAATAGATGGTAGTCAGAGGGTGCAAGGTTGAGACTGTAGTGTGGAAGATGCAGGACCTCGATTCCCTCCAATTCCGTGAGGTGTCCCCGGACCACGTTGGAAGTGTACGCTAGCGCGGTGTCGTGCTGGAGAAGTACCCTCTTCCTGTTGATGAATGCCGGGTATCGGGTGAGCAAAAATATCATGCAGCCGCTTCAGATGCTCAGCTTACATATTCCCGTCCACGGATCGACCAAATGGAACCAATTCTCAGTGTAGGGGGCCTCAAAGGTCCACTAGATGCAAAGTATAGCCTTCTTCTCGAACGGGCCTCGTCGGACAACCGCCTGTGTCACCTGGGCTGGCTGGAGCCATTGGATGCATGTGTTGGGGTATCGCAGGAAAATCCACTTTTCATCCCCAGTGACGATATGGCGCAGAAACCTTTTGTCATGCGAGCTGGCCCAACAGTTGGCGACAGACGTCAACACGTCTCTGGGCTTTCTGTGGAGTGAGATCATGGGGGAACACGTCAAGGCTGCCTGCTACTGAAGTGAAGCTCGTGCAAATGCCGAAGTATGGTGCTTTTAGAAGGGCCCAGCTGAACTGACAATCGGCGAATACTGGTACTGGAATTGTCTTCACCAGCGTGGCGCAGGGCTTCAGGATTTATCACTGGTCGTTGAGGGGCATCTTGATATGGGCTTGTCTTTGATGTCGGTGTCCCCAGACAAGAGTTTTGGAACCACTTCCTTGCAGTGGTGGTATCAGCTGCTCTTTCCCCTTCCACACTGCAAATTTCACGGGCAACTGGAGAGACATTCAGCCCTTTCTTCCAATATTGCCGCAGGATTACGCGAAAACCACAAGTTTGCTATCCGCCATATTTCCTTTTGCCGATCATATGTTTCGTGATTCATTGACTAAAAATAGGTATGCACATGTTTCAAGATGACGCAAAACGGGACGTCAATATGATGTTTACAAATGCCAGTACAAAATATAAGATGGGAACCTTGACCGAAATTAGGGTATTGGAAAAACGTGATGAATTTTTGATTCACCACAGTAAACGACGCTGGCATTACAAAAAGAAAAACAGCCACCATTTATAGACACTTTTGTATGGGATAAACTTAAAATTAACAAATCTAACCATTATGTGATTCACTTTATCGAGCAATATATATATATATATATATATATATATATATATATATATATATATATATATATAAACTGGAGAAAATATTCATTCATTCATTTCCATGTCCCTTGCGGAACTTTGCCTCCCTAACATCACTCCTGTAGGCCTCTCGGTTGTGAGCAAGTTGCTGATGCATCCATTTGAAGATCATCAACGATGTCTTGCGGCCATCTTCGCATTGGTCTTCCTCTCTTTCTTTTTCCCATTATGTACCCTTCCAAGACGGTTTTCTCTAGATATCATGACGTTTAATGTGTCCAAAATATTTAAGTTTTCTCTCTTTAATGTTCTTTACTTGCCAGCCTTCTTCAGTATTAAGTTCTTGCAGTATGGATATATTTGTTCTTTTTTGTGTTCATGATATTTGAAGAACTCTTCTGTAGCATTTACATTCAAAGGCATTTATGTGTTTCTCAGCTGTTTTGTTAAGTGTTCAGGTCTCACAGGCGTATGTTGCGATGGGAAAAATGCATGCCCTTAAAAATCTTATTTTTGTAGTTCTGCCTGTTCCTCTCCACAGCTTCTTTAGTTGTTTTACTTTTTGAAGAGCAATAGATGTCCTCTTTTTAATTTCCCTCATTGTATCTCCATTATTTGTTAGCAGTGATCCAAGATATTCAAAACTCTCCACTTATTCCAGCTTTTCCTCATTTATACATATTTCAGTTGCCTTGTTTGTTTTGTCAGATGTCATCAATTTAGTTTTCTTCGCATTAAGATAGAGGTTTTGCTCTAAAAACAGCGTGAGGTTTTAAGTATAAAGTGACAATAAATGTGACAAATCATAAAAATGAGTGACATAAACTGGCAGCTATTGTCACATTTTCTTGGACACAAGGAGAGTGATTCCGAGAGGAAATGGATTCTGGATTATAAGGAATATCGTAACAGAGAAGACGCGCCATCTTTGGTGTTGGTTGATTCTTACAATGAGGGTTGCAACTTGCAGTACTACGTCCCACTCAGCCCCACCCCGTGTAACGTAAACAGGACCGCTGCATGTGAGTGAGGACTAACAACGTATGGTATCATGCACTTCTACAGCATATTGTCTTTTACGTTTCACTGTAAACTTCTTTATCGACTTTTTTAAAAAAATGATACCATTACACTGAGCCAAGTGTTCGATCATTGATAGTAAAATAGTAAATCCTGAAAGAGGAAATTTTGATTCGAAAAAATAATAGACAATTGCTGATCAAAATAAGCAAGCTATTGAGTGGATATCCCCCCCCCCCCCTTGATTTAGAGTTAGATTACGGAACAGTATAAGTTACCGTAATGTTAAAATATAGAATAATGTTTCATTGTTAGAATGAAGAATCATATCAGCGAGGTTTAGTTCTTGAATGCAGAAATAGTATCAGATAAGTTTAAGGTTAGAATTTAGAATATTATCAGTTTAAACTAACATCATAACGAATATTATCAATGGAAACTAACGTAAAAGGAATATTACCTGTGGAAACTAACATCATAACAAATATTATCAGTACAAACTAACATCATAACAGAAATGATAGTGAATTTGAAAAATGATCTAATGCTTCACCTAATAATATATGACTTAAATAGAGGCCGAGAGGTCGGGTGAGAGGGGAAGAGAGAGAGAGAGAGAGAGAGAGAGCCGAACCCTACTCGTTGTTTCAACGCTACATCGTGGGAATGATAACCTATGTTCGTCTTCAGCCTTCTCCATCCCCGAAGATCTTGTAGTAGAGTCTTCGTGTCAGATGAGATGTGGTGGTAGCGGTCTTACAGAAGATCCGAAGTGCAGGTGGTCATAACCCCCTTAATGTCCACGATACGTTCCATGAAATAGGACGTAATATCATTTGGACGCTGTGCGAATACTGGAACATATACTTAGCAAACCTAGAAGGAATAATGTAGCGTTTTGTACAGAGTTCTCTGACCAGGTTGTCTTGAAGTAGGAGGAGGAAATTTGACCAAATAATGTCGTCCCATGTGTTTCTCAGATATACAAAAAACGCTGAGAGAATGATTAGCGACAGGCAGGCACGCATGCTGTCAGGTAAACAGACAGACGGACGGACGGACAAACAGAAAGACAGACAGACGGACGGACGGGCGGGCTGGCGGATAGACAGACAGACAGACAGACAGACAGACAGATAGATAGATAGATAGATAGATAGATAGATAGATAGATAGATAGATAGATAGATAGATAGATTGATATATAGATAGATAAGCAAGCACTCTCCATGATATATGTATATACACACATTAATTTTTGGAGGCTTTAAATTTGTTTGTGTGTGTGTGTGTGTTTGCCTGCAGAACTTTACCTGCACACAGGTGTAATAAAACTTTAATTGTTTGATCAGTTTTGTTCAGGTGTTTCAGACTTTCTTTGTCTTCTGTTTTTTCCACCACTTAATACGCCCCATTCACTTCACAACCATTTCTCAGGTATGTGAAGAGACAAAGCTCAAGTCTGTGGAAAGCACCTAACTTAGCAACCTATAGTTCCGTGTTACGTCCTGCGCTGTAGTGATATCGAAAGGTTGCAGTAGAATCAAAGCCCGAGAGATGAAAGCAGTGCTGTCAGACGGGACTGCATTGCCCAATTCTTCACCCTTTGAAAATACAGTTCCGCTCTTTTGTTCAGTTTCACCCAAGTGTTATTCTCATAACTGTTAAATTTCAATTTACAACTTCTTTGGTTTGCTCACTTTTTTTTTCCCGATCTCTCTAGCACTTTCTTTTCAGTTTTTAAAATTCGATTACTTTTCCAATAAGGCCACTCCCCTTGGGAACAACTGTGCTAAGAACACGCTTATCTTAACATAGTCTTTGTGAGACAGGGAACATAGATCTGATTGCTTTAAAACTCTGACTTACTTCTGTAGCCCAGAAACCTGTAGCAATCAATACTAATTGTAATTTTTTTGTTGTAAAATGTAATGCCAGTATGGTGGACTGACGGGGACACAGAGATGGCCAGCGGGGATGGGGAAAATTTTATGTGAAACCAATGAATCCAGGACGTGATAAGCATATGGGTCACTACAACAATGGTTATCAGAATGAGGTGAACAAAACAGAGCCAGCAGACTATATGTGGCGGGGAATGGACGTCATTGAAGCACTCATCGGATTCCTCATCCCAAAGTCGGAGTGTCTCTCTGGAACTGTCTCACAGCCTTCTGGCCACCCAGTGTTGCACGCTGGGTCTGACGTGGATAAGGGGCTTATGTACACCCACCAGAGGATGGAAAACAAAGTTTTGGCCAGGCTAGCCACTGTCTTCAAGGCAGTCTGAGCAAGACCACAGTCTGCCCTAGCAAGGAAAGGTGCTGAAGTCGGAGGTACCCAGCCAGAAGGCGCATCGCAAAAATCAGGGTACCACGCATTAATGAAATGTTATGCATACGAATAATAATAATAATAATAATAATAATAATACTAATTTTGGTTAAGTTTGCTTTCTATCAGAATGAGATGCCCTGTACGTGTTGTTTCGTTAGTTTTAAAGCTTTCGGGTATTTCTCATTTTTTGGCGTTTCCTAGCTGTACACAATATGTGACAATCATTTTGTCATTATTTTTTTTTTACCTTATTCGAATGATTGGCCTGCTATTATTGCTGTCTTGCAGCAACATTCAGCTGAATGTTCATTTAGTAATTTTTGTTTCTGATGAAGATTTCTTGTCGATATAATTCTGCGTTGTTATTTTGTAACATTTTGCCACCAGTTTTTTTTTAAATTGTTTTTCTTTGACTGTTAAGTTAATTTCCACAGTTTATAGCGGTTACTGTGTATATCTGCACATTTGTGGCTTTTGTAACTTCATTTTATAACTGTTTTCTCTCTTGGTTGTTTTATCATTTCTTTTACAGAGTGTTACAAATGAGGTGCTCAGTCATACGTGAAGAAGTTTCAATTCCAGCTTTAATGAGGTCTTCGCTTCTTCTTCTTTTTCTTTCTTTCTTTCTTCCTTTCTTTCTTTCTTTCTTTCTTCTTCTTCTTCGTTCGAGGTTGTTGATCACTTCAGATCCTCGCTTTATTTCAATAACCCTGACGTTAAACATTTCATAGCACTTCCTTCTAATCCATATTTTCCCAGGTGCTGTAAGAAAAAGATCTACACGGTCTGGAACTACTTTCGGTGGCGTAACAACTTCTTCTAACTCAAAGTCCGGGAAATCTGGCAATACAGCGGATCAACTTACGCGTCCCAGAGCAAGGCATGTTAGTAGCGATCAGCGATGTTTGCAGACCTCACTTAATGTCGAATGTCAAAGCCTCCTACGTAGGTACGTAGTTGCTTGCACATTCAGATAGTCGACTCTCGCCGGTTTTACTATTACCATTCCTTTTATGTTCTTCTGACTACATATAATAACATGAACAAAGATGAGGTGTTATGCATTTGGTAGAAATGTAAGGTTTCAAGAGAAACGTTGGCAACATCTTAATTCTCCAAGTCGTACATTGAAAACGTCTAATAAGAACACCATGATTATTGTTACTGAACGTGTACTTTATTTGATTCTTATATGAAGGGAGAATATATCAAGGACCAGGTCTCATACAAAAACGTTTTATATTTAATTTCGGCAGAACTGTTTCCGCTTTAGACAAGAACTGCAGCAGGTGCCTCCAGAATCACAGAGCACGTAAGTCTGAACATCTAGAAGCACGAAAGTCGAGAAGGAAACCACAGTCACCATTTGCTGAGGTAAGAGACTCGTTTCTTTCGCCGTTGGTGGTGGCGGGAGACAGAAAGAGATCTACTAGGTCAACCCTGTTGCCAGGCCTGGCAGGCTATAGACCTTCTTCTTCTTCTTCTGTGATCGCGGGAATGATAGCCCGTGTTCGTCTCCAGCCTTCTCCATCCCCGAAGATCTTGTAGTAGAGTCTTCGCGTCGGATGAGATGTGGTGGTAGCGGTCTTACGGAAGATCCGAAGTGCAGGTGGTCATAACCCCCTTAATGTCCACGATACGTTCTCTGAAATAGGATGTAATGTCATTTGGACGTTGTGCGAATACTGGAACATATACTTAGCAAACCTAGAAGGAATAATGTAGTGTTTTGTATCAATATTTACCTGATAGCGTAATAGTTTTGTTTATATAGCATAGTGGATAAATACGGCGGAATGGAAAAGGATGTTTCTTCTTCTTCTTTCGCTTCTACCACCAAGACCGCCCTGTGATCCTCCTGAATTTACTCCTGTGGTCATCGATAGGTCATGTGGTCCCCGAAAGGACCACACGAGAGGACCACAAGAGGTTCAGAGTATCGCAGGGCTTAAGCCTGTATTCTTGGTGGGTCTCAGAAGCGGGAATGCGTGACACGGTGGTTTTCGTTGCACCAGTTTAATCTAGAGTTGGACTTTCTCACCGGAAAACCTCGACGTGTTTTGGATATCAGTATATCCCCGCTGGGTGAGAGGTGGTTGCCCATCCAGCTTAGAGTTAAACTTTCTCACTGGAAAACCTCGACGTGTTTTGAGATACCCGTGTATCCCCGCCGGGTGAGATGTGGTTGCTCATCCAGTCCAGAGTTGGACTTTCTCACCGGAAAAACTCAGCGTGATTAGGATACGCATACATCCCCGCCGGGTGAGAGGTGGTTGCCTCTCTAAACTGCACTGGTCCAGTGTCTCCGACTTCAGCATTTTGTGGTTGTGGCCTCTACCCTTCCTAGTTGTGACCAGGACGAAGCTTTTGTCCAGGAGGACGAATCCTCGCCACTAGTAAGTTTCACCCCTGGGTTGAGCCAGTTTAGGCATATTATCCCAGAATGGGGGTGTTTAGGACGTGACCGACCTCTAGAGGGGAGGTACCGTGACATGAGTAGCCATCAAGTTTCACCCCTGGTTTAAGCCGGTTTAGGCATATTTCACCAGTATAGGTGTATATCGGACATGGCCACCCTCTAGAGCAGAGGTGCCGTGGTATGAGTAGCTCTCGTTGCGAGACCACTAGACATACCGACTAAGCTTCACTTTATCCTTTCCATTACCTTTTCACATCGGTGCTGCACGGCAACCCTAATTTCTTTTTCGCATTTTCTTCATTGGCCGGAAGGAATTTCACTCCACGCGGGCATCCGAAGAATCTCGCCAGCAATGTCTTAACCTCTGGGTTAAGCCGGTTCAGGCATTTCGCCCGACATAGTGCACATAGGACGTGGCCGACCTCCAGACCAGAGGTGCCGTAATTTGAGCAATCCTGACCTCTTTCTTTCACCTTTTCCACAGTGGCGCCCCGTGGCAACCCCATTTGCATCTTTCTTCACTGGCCAGGAGGGACCACACTCCACGCACGGCAGCTGAAATATCTCGTCAGCAGCGGTAGATGAACTACCAAACATGACTCTCATCTACCCGAAGCGTCTGATTTTCAGGCGCCAGATATTCGTCTTCGCCCCTTCTCCTGTCAGTTTGAACAGTTCTGCCACGAGAAGGCCAGGAGCTGGACTTGACTGTCAGAAGATGTCTGAGACGCACGCCTTGGAGACATTTCATTGGAGTGGAGAGCATATCCCCCACCCCACCTCCGGCTATAACAGTCCTTAAAACCGAAAAGGATGTTAAAGCTAGAATAGCCAAGGCCAGGACAACATTTATCCAGCTTAACAAAATATGGTCATCTAAGAACATCAAAACAAGAACCAAACTTAGACTTTTCAATACAAACGTAAAGACTATCCTGCTATATGGTTCGGAGGCATGGGTTATGACTAAGACAATAGAACAGAGGATACAAACAATCATGAACTACTGCTTGAGGAGGATTTTAAACATTAAAAGGCAGGACAAGATCAGGAACGAGGAGGTCTGGCAGAGGGCAGGACAAGAACTATGAACCTACAAATCATGTTTAGAAAATGGAGGTGGATTGACCACACTCTGAGAAAACCCGACACCAGCATAGCAAGACAGGCACTGACATGGAATCCTCAAGGAAATCGAAAACGAGGAAGACCTAGACTTACCCGGAGAAGAGAAATTATGACAGTGCTCAGACACAAGGGATGCACATGGAAGGAAGCAGAGAATAATTCCAAGAACAGGGATGACTGGAGAGCCCTTAACCGTGGCCTATGCCCTCAAGGGAGTGAAAGGCAATGATGATGATGATGATGATGATGATGATGATGATAAATGAGTTACTGGCCTTAGCACGACAAAGATGGTCTGCTGGCAGTTCTTAGCGGCCGCTAAGAGCTAAGTCATATTGTTGGCAAAGTTATTTTGTAATGTCGTTGATAACGTTGTATCGCTGGTGATGGGGTTTTTTCTCCCACTTAATTCCACTGCTAAGTTTAAATGTTGTAAATATTATATTTACCAATGCCGTTGGTTACGTTTGTCTTACTAAAGCCGTTATTTTGCTGTTGTTTAAATCAGAAACACTGAATGTAGCCGAGCCGTGAAATGGTCACACTTAGTTCCTAATTTTGTTTTGGGGCCTGTTTCATGCAAGTTCTTCGAGGAAATAACGATGGGTTTGGGCTATGTAAAGTTCCTCCTACCTTGACTGTGGAGACATGACACAACATAAAACAGCCTCAAACTCCTCATTAACCCCCCCCCCACTTTGTGTGTGTGTGTGTGTTAAAAACCAGTTTTCCTCTAGAAATGCTTAAACACATTCACAGAAATTATCCTCTGATTGGGCATTTGTCTCCCTTATTCCTTTCTATTTTATCGGTTGTTTCCCTTATTTTATCATATCGATTCTTTTGATGATTAATTTCCTTCTATTAATTCTTTTGATGGTATCCTTTTGATAATTAAATAGCTTTTCTTTTTTAAAAATGTATCTACAAGTTGTTGACATTGATTTTTTTATAAATGAAATTAATCATGAAACAATCACAGTTTTAGCAAAAATTTTTCGGAAAACATTCTAAAAGGACACTGTTTTGTCGAAGGGTCTCATTGTTCACGTCATGTTGAGGAGAGACAGTACTAAAGGCGGTCAGAAGGTGGCGATACCGAGTACTTCACAGAGCACCAGAAGGAGGCAGTCGATAGCAGACTACTATGTCCTTCGGTTCGATCCCACGGTAACTATGTAGATATTTTTTAAAATCTTTTAAGTAGAAACATACAAATATCTAGGCACTACCTTCAACAGAAACAACACAGTAAGCGAGGAAATTAAGAGCAGAGTACAGATAGGGAATAAAATATATTTCACCTTACAACACCTGTTAAAATCCAAAAATCCTGTCCCAAAACACCAAAATAACAATATACAAAACTATAATAAGACCAGCCGTCATTTATGGATCAGAAACATGGAGTACAACAAAGAAAGATGAACAACAATTGCAGGCCTTTGAGAACAAGATCCTAAGAAGAATCTCTGGCCCCACAAAGGATACCAACAGTGAAGAGTGGAGAACTAGAAGGAACACTGAACTGAACAGCTGATTCGAATCCCAACGAATTATAAATGTCTTAAAACTGAACAGACCACGCTGGTTGGGCCATGTAGAAAGAATGGAAGAGAACAGACAAACGAAAATTATGCATGCAGAAGAGATGAGGGAAACAAGACCACTGGGTAGACTAAGACAGAGATGGAAAGACAACATAGAAGAAGATACACAAGAAATTGGTGTCATCAACTGGAGAGAGAAGATTAAGAATAGAGAGGAATGGAAGTGAACTCTATCTGCAGCAATGGCTAAGAAAGCTGAAGAAGAAGAAGAAGAGTTCACTATAGTCGATAACAATGATACGGAAATGATCACAAGCAGCATGATGATGGTGGTTTGAGGTAACGAAAGCATTCGTATGGCTGAAGTCACAGGACTACGCCCGTGTCTGCAATCTAAGCGATTCAATGATTATGATCCAGAAGGTTGAGGCAGGCTCTGAACGCAAGCAGCGGCTTGAGTCATTGCAGAGATCAGCGATCCGCAAGGTCACCTTCATCTATGTCCCTGTGCATACGGGCGTCCAGGGAAATGAAAGAGGTGACAGGTTGGCTGGCTCTGCCGTCATCGCAGATGACAACCACTGGACCGAGCCGATATTATCAGTGCGCTTAGAGAGGTAGGCGGAGTGGAGGACTTCGGGGAAGCGAATCTACATGGTTGCTTAGACTGAGGGAGCAGGGAGTACAGACTGGCACGGCCAGGAATGAAAGGTATATAGCACGAGTGAGAGGACCTGCAGACCAACACAAAACCGGCAGTATCAGCCGCAGGACGCTGATGGATATACTGAGGAGGTGGGGTGGGGTGGGATGGGGTGGGGGGCATGTCCGGAGTGCACTGATGATGATCCAAACCATAAACGATACAGAAATGTGATTCAGGCTATTATCATGTTCTGTTACTGTATTTTATCAACAGTCTTCAGAGCATTATTTATCGAAACATATGTCTCGTCTCATCCTGACCCGTCCCGTCCCGTCCCATCCCGTATCGTCTCATTTTCAGTGTTGAGGGGACAACTAGGTATCTTTGTACAGCTCGACGATTTGCTTCATATAACGGAATATTTAAAGGATTATGTAACATTCTCCCTCCATCTCTTTCGTGGACGTCCTCTCCCCCCCCCCCCTCTCTCTCTCTGTGTTTTCTGAATGTTTTCTGTGGTACACTGTTTGATAGCGGCCGTGTAATGTAGAAACATCATTTCTTGTTCTTTCTGAATGTATGGTAGTAATGATATTACTCCGACCCTTTCCTCGATGATGTCGTTTCTAGTTTTGTCTTTTCTTGCTACATTTAATACTCTCCTTAAACACAACACCAACAAGACTGGCAGGAGCATTCTTGCCAAAAACAACAAATATCCCGTAAGACCGAACAGAACGCAAAAACATATTTAAACAACCAGAAGCGACACAAGCAGCCACCCACATCTTGTAGTTCCAGCCACACGAACTCAGAACCAACCACAAAGTTCCAAGGACCCTCTCGACCTACTGGCCCCCTTTACAGTTCCACCTCTTCTTTGATCAAGAAACCCCCAGAGCCCCACAGACCCCCATCACCCACCTCCAAACCGACTCCAGCTCCTTTATCCTCCTTCTGTGACTCCATGTTCCCGCCCCTTCCCACGCGTCATCAACAACCAGCCAGGCCAATCACCACAGACACAATCAAATCCAACTTGGAGCAATATCATATTATCCTACAAATTTTTCCAAATTGTCACTAAACCTAGTAGAGTAATAGAAATACGATTATCATCCACATTATTAGATCATATATATGTAGCACACTCAGAAAACATCATTGAATGTAACATCCCTCATACTTCGTTGAGTGATCATTACCCAGTCTGCTGTATGTGGACAAGAAAGGGGTATAAACTTCCTAAACGCAGTCACACTAGTATGAAATTTAGAAGTTTCAAAAAATGTAACCTAGACTTATTCCTTAATGATCTGCAAGCACCTTCACTTACACACGTGTACCAACTAACTAACCCTGATGAGGCATTAGAATATTGGCTAAAGATCTTCAGGGATGTATTAGACAAGTATGTCCCCATGAAAGAAGTGAAAGTAAAACACCAGACGAAGTCACCTTGGATAACATCCGAAATATTACATGCCATGAGAGAACGTGACCGGGCGTACACAATTAAGGACTTCAGGACCTACCGTTCATTCAGAAACAAAGTTCAATATTTAATAAGACAGGAAAAAAATTACTTTAGGAATCTAGCTGAGAATAAATCAGACAGTTAATCAGTTTGGAAAGCCATAAATACCCTATCAAATAAAAGGAACGAATTTGACTTTCAAGCCATCAATCGTGCATACATTAGCGCACATATCAGTACACATTTCAGAGAAGAAATCAACGTTCTTAAATCATCAATACCAGCTCCTCTATGCGACTTACATGAACTACAAACATTCCTGAATAGCAGATGTACTAGATTTAAACAGTTACACATTCCATTCTTAACAGTTAGTGAAGTTTACAGTTATCTCTTATCCTTAAAAAACAACAATACAGCTGGGCTTGACGATATTAGCAATAAGACCTTACGTTATGCTGCACCTGTCATTTCACATACACTAACATACATTTACAACCAGTGCATTGCAAAATGTTATTTCCCCGAGGCTTTTAAAATCGCTAAAGTATACTCTCTTTAAATCTGGCTCATCCAACAATCTTATCAGCTACAGACCAATATCCATACCATCATCACTATCAAAACTACTCGAAAAACACATACACAAAATAACTCTACCACACGTACAAGAGAACAATTTACTCATAGACAGTCAGTCAGGCTTTAGACCCAGTCATTCCCGCCGCACAGTTCTTACCAAAATTACAGAAAACTGGTTAGTAAACATAAATGACGACAGAGTATGTGGTGCCATCTTTGTCGACTTTAAAAAGGCATTTGACATGACTGACCATGATATTCTTGTAAAAAAAATAAAGACTTATAGATTGCACCCTGACCTAATAAAATTAATTGCATCATTTCTTTCAGATAGACATCAGGTAGTATTCTTCAACAATTCTCTGCCAAATTCTGCTATAGTTGACTCTGGTGTTCCGCAAGGTTCTATTCTAGGCCCGTTGCTCTTTGCTATCTATATCAATGATCTTCCACTTCATCTTAAGGTAGATAGAGGTGTATAGTGCAGTTTTACAAAGTGAGGGAGGAAGTGAGCAAGGTGAGAAAAAAACGAATATAAAGTATGAGAATGTATAAATGAAAAACATACAACATCCGATATTTTGCGGTTTGAAGTACATAGGGGAAACTGGCTTACGGTTAGGAGATCGATTTCGCCAGCATCTCAATGATATTTCTAAGAGGGCCTGGACACCTGTGACTAAACATTTTTGCCTTGGTAACCACAGGGGCAAACAGGACGTTTCGGTTAGTGTGATCCGCTCTTGTTCCGCAGATGTACGATCTCGGAGGGTCCTAGAACAGCGCCTTATTTTCCAGACTGGCTGTCTCCACCCAGCTGGAATTAACAATGTCTTCAGCTTTCTGTAACTTCTTTATTTTTCCACTGGTCTTTTTTATACTCTAACTTCTTTCTCTATGCTACCCCTCCCTACCACCATCCCATTTCCTTCTCTGCCAACATATTGGTCTTGTCCCATTCACCAGTTGTACATTTCCTCCTTGTAGGCGTTTAAGTTCTTCATTCATTATCTCTCGCGTCCTCTTTTCTCTCCCCTTCCCCCCACCACCCCCCCCCCCGACACCTCTAGCGGCTATCATGTTTCTATTGCCTTCCCCCAACCCCTTTCTCCCACTTGTTCTCCTCCTCTCTCTCTCTCCGCATCTTCGCTATGATTGGCTATATCGGGAATCTTTTGTCTGTAGGCATCGTTTTTTTTTTTTCCTCCTTCTTCCATACACATTTCCGCTTTGCTGAGAGCACGACGCTTCAGATAAGTTATATATGTTTGTATTTTGTTTTTGCATGTATCCTCGAATAAGGCTCACGCCGAAATATCGGATGTTGTATGTTTTTCATTTATACATTCTCATACTTTATATTCGTTTTTTTCTCACCTTGCTCACTTCCTCCCTCACTTTGTAAAACTGCACCATACACCTCTATCTACCTTATTTATATTAACCAGTTTTACTGCAGTCGCCATCCCTTTTATCTGTCCACTTCATCTTAAACACTCTTCTTGTGACCTTTTTTGTCCATGATTGCACATTCTACACAAGTGACTGCGACCGTATTAACTTAGAATCAATTCTTCAGGTTGAGTTAAACAATCTATTTAAATGGAGAAATAACAATGGCATGATTATAAATACTGATAAAGCAAAATCAATGCTCATAACAAGGCAGAAACTACAAAATAGAAAACATTAGCGAGCACAAAACACTAGATCTTATTACTGACCAACATCTGACCTGAAACTCTCATGTACAAGGCCTAACAAAAGTCATTGCGCAAAAAGTACGTATAGCAATTAGCTAAAATTAAACACTTCATCGATCAAGACACAAAGAAGACATACTACATATCACATATACAAACATATCTAGACTACTGCTCAACAATCTGGGGTGGTTGCTCAGTGTCAAATACAAAGAGGCTTTACCCACTTCAAAAACGAGCAGTAAAACTTATTAGTGACAAAGATCAAGCACAAGCAAGTAATCACCACAAACGTATTAGAATACTGCCTCTTAAGTAAGGTTCCTCTTTAACAAAGCCAACCTGGTACATCGAATTCTTTCATAGCATGCTCCGCCTTATCTATGGAACATGTTTAGATTTAGCCCAAAGTGTAGCCAACGCTTAAACAACATATGTCTTCCAAAACCTAGAATTTTACAAGAACAGCTTTTCTTATTCCGCTGCTCAACTTTGGAATACCCTCCCATTCTATATAAAAAAAATATAAACTATACGCCTTCCTACAACTACAAACTCTTCCAATATCTATTTGATGTCGATTACATGCCTCCATGATTCACAAAAGTTTTATTCTAGACTGCTCTTACAAACACCGAACTCTGTCAATTGTTTATTTTATATATATATATATATATATATATATATATATATATATATATATATATATATATATATATATATTCTGTAGTCATTTGTATATGTATGTAGGTACTTTCTGTAATCATTTATATAAACATGTAGTTACTTTCTGTAGTCATTTATGCGTGTATGTAGTTAGTTTCTGTATTGAGGGCATGGATAATTATGAAATGTGAATGCTATACTTTAATTTTATTTTATGTCTCTCAGCGTTCCAATGTTAGTTATGTTGGTTATATGAGCAGAATATTGGTAGAATGTCTGGAAGAGAGTGAAAGTTGTATGATAAAGGGCGGACTGTCAGACAGGGCTGCGTGCCCAGTTAACGTTTTGGAAATGAAGATCAATCAATCAATCCCCTTTCCTGCGGTGGTGATTTTTCTTTTTCTTTTTAGCTGTTAGTTCCATATCTGACACTGATGGTAGAGAGTTAGTGTCCATATCTGACATTGATGGTAGAGAGTTAGTGTCCATATCTGACATTGATGGTAGAGAGTTAGTGTTAATATCTGACATTGATGATAGAGAGTTAGTGTCCATATCTGACACTGATGGTAGAGAGTTAGTGTTCATATCTGACATTGATGGTAGAGAGTTAGTGTTCATATCTGACATTGATGGTAGAGAGTTAGTGTTCATATCTGACATTGATGGTAGAGAGTTAGTGTTCATATCTGACATTGATGGTAGAGAGTTAGTGTCCATATCTGACATTGATGGTAGAGAGTTAGTGTTCATATCTGACATTGATGCTAGAGAGTTAGTGTCCATATCTGACATTGATGCTAGAGAGTTAGTGTCCATATCTGACATTGATGATAGAGAGTTAGTGTCCATATCTGACATTGATGATAGAGAGTTAGTGTCCATATCTGACATTGATGATAGAGAGTTAGTGTCCATATCTGACATTGATGGTAGAGAGTTGAAAGGATAATTGTGTTGCCGGTGCTTTTTTGTTATTTCAACTGTGATGTATTTCTTTTTCAGCAAAGGTGTCATTAGTCCGATGACCAGATTTTCTTTACTGCTTCTGTTCTTAAATTCTTAATAACTTAACTTTCCTTGCTGTATGCTGTCCACAGATTGTTTGGCGGAAATTACAGTTATGGATTAGAATAAGATGCATTCTGGGACGTCTCCATAAAAAGGTCATGGATGAAGTTATGTGAGTCATAGTTTCATTTCCATAAAACATTGCCTTTCTGGTCTTATTTTGAGTTCTCATTTGGTTTGTCATAGTACTTTAAGGGTGTGATTTTCTCCTGGTTTTTTTTTAACGAATTGTTGTTCTAAATACTTTTAGAATCTTCGACTACGTCATTATTATATTTCCAGTCACGATCCGTCAAGCCCATTCTACATGCAGCGTGAGGAAAAGCATGACGCCACTGGCATAGACAGAAATCATTACATGTTCTTCGATCCCAGCGATTACAAAGCAAACAGGCAGGTTAGTGCATATCTGGTTTGGCATGTAAATGGACGGAGTACACGGCCGTTACATTTGAACTCTGAAGAAGATTTTAGAATTCAGTTGTATGATCAATGTAAAAGTTTTAAGCCATAATTACTTGTTCGTGCTGGTCTTCGGCTTCTTCTTTTTCATCTTCTTGTTCTTTGTTCTTCTCTATTTGCTTATTCTTCGTCTTCGTCAATCATTCTCAGGCGTCGTCGTGTATTTTTCTGAAATGATAGACGGCCATCAGGATCTGTGTAGTTTCCCACATAACTTCTCTTGAACTGATATAAACGTTGGCCACATCTGTTTTCTGTGTACTTAGTATGTATGGAACTCATACAGAACATGTTTTCCAGTCATCCTACTTGTGCCACTTCTGTTTTATGTGTACCTCGTATGCTGGGAAATCATACAGAACGTGTTTTCCAGTCATCCTACAGGTCCACTTCTGTTTTATGTGTACCTCGTATGCTGGGAAATCATACAGAACGTGTTTTCCAGTCATCCTACAGGTGCCACATCTGTACATGTTGGTCGAGCCGATCTTGAGCCTGTTGAAAAGGTGCTACCTCGGTCTGCTGTGACCGGTGCGGGGTTGATTCCTTGCTCCTCTCCACTGAGTTGATTACTTCCTCCTCTCCACTGAGTTGATTACTTGCTCCTGTCCACTGAGTTGATTACTTCCTCCTCTCCACTGAGTTGATTACTTGCTTCTCTCCATTGAGTTGATTACTTGCTCCTCTCCACTGAGTTGATTACTTGCTTCTCTCCACGGAGTTGATTACTTGCTTCTCTCCGTTGAGTTGATTACTTGCTCCTCTCCACTGAGTTGATTACTTGCTTCTCTCCACGGAGTTGATTACTTGCTTCTCTCCACGGAGTTGATTACTTGCTTCTCTCCACTGAGCTGATTACTTCCTCCTCTCCACTGAGTTGATTGCTTCCTTCTCTCTATTGAGTTGATTCCTTGCTCCTCTCCACTGAGTTGATTACTTCCTCCTCTCCACTGAGTTGATTACTTGCTCCTGTCCACTGAGTTGATTACTTCCTCCTCTCCACTGAGTTGATTACTTGCTTCTCTCCATTGAGTTGATTACTTGCTCCTCTCCACTGAGTTGATTACTTGCTTCTCTCCACGGAGTTGATTACTTGCTTCTCTCCGTTGAGTTGATTACTTGCTCCTCTCCACTGAGTTGATTACTTGCTTCTCTCCACGGAGTTGATTACTTGCTTCTCTCCACGGAGTTGATTACTTGCTTCTCTCCACTGAGCTGATTACTTCCTCCTCTCCACTGAGTTGATTGCTTCCTTCTCTCTATTGAGTTGATTACTTCCTCCTCTCCACTGAGTTGATTACTTCCTCCTCTCCACTGAGTTGATTACTTGCTCCTCTCCATTGAGTTGATTACTTCCTCCTCTCCATTGAGTTGATTACTTGCTACTCTCCACTGAGTTGATTACTTCTTCCTCTCCATTGAGTTGATTACTTGCTCCTCTCCACTGAGTTGATTACTTCCTCCTCTCCACTGAGTTGATTATTTCCTCCTCTCCACTGAGTTGATAACCTGCTCCTGTCCACTGAGTTGATTACTTCCTCTTCTCCATTGAGTTGATAACCTGCTCCTCTCCACGGAGTTGATTACTTGCTCCTCTCCACTGAGTTGATTACTGGCTCCTCTCCACTGAATTGATTACTTGCTCCTCTCCACTGAGTTGATTACTTGCTTCTCTCCATTGAGTTGATTACTTGCTCCTCTCCACTGAGTTGATTACTTGCTCCTCTCCACTGAGTTGATTACTTGCTCCTCTCCACTGAGCTGATTACTTGCTCCTCTTCACTGAGTTGATTACTTGCTCCTTTCCACTGAGCTGATTACTTGCTCCTCTGCACTGAGTTGATTACAAACGTTATATTTCTGTTAGCCAGTGTGTTTTATGGCACTCTATTCTTGGATGTTACTTTTTTTATCGCAGATTTACCCTCCTCATTTGTCATACTTGTGTTTGGTAATCTGCCATCTTCTCTTTGATACGATGTCAGCTGTTTCTTTACCAGGTATACAGCCTAGTTGGCTGAGTGGTTAGACGCTCGGTTTACTAATCCGGCGGTACCGGGTTCAAGTCCCAGTAGCGGTACACACAGAAAAAGCCCCCCCCCCCGGGGGGGGGGTACCCAGCCTCTAAAAATGGGTACAAGAGAAATCTGAGAAGGTAAAGCGGCCAGGCATGATACTGACCACATCTTACTTTCATGTACCGAAGGTCACGGAAAATACTGGTCTAATACCCGTATCCCTCATTATGGCTTAATGGCATGGAAGCTGGACTTTTATCTTGTACCGCAGTAGGATGAAATCCACTGTCCTACTACGCTTGGGAAGAGTGGCTTCATCACTGTAGTTCTTTAATGCAGTAATTATTGACATCGTATCAGTCAGAAATACTACATTTCCTTAAACACTCTCCCTCCCCCAAGATATTAGGGTTCCTGTTGAAGTTTAAAAGGCGTCTGCCTCTGTTCTGTATTTGCTAGAAAAAAGTTTCCTTTCGACAATTTCATTGTATAATATAATGAGAACTCCCCTTCCACCTACCATTTTCCCCCGTTACACTGGCTTCAGACATGCTAATATAGGCCTGGCTTCAGACATGCTAATATAGGCCTGGCTTCAGACATGCTAATATAGACCTGGCTTCAGACATGCTAATATAGACCTGGCTTCAGACATGCTAATATAGACCTGGCTTCAGACATGCTAATATAGGCCTGGTTTCTGACATGCTAATATAGACCTGGCTTCAGACATGCTAATATAGACCTGGCTTCAGACATGCTAATATAGGCCTGGTTTCTGACATGCTAATATAGACCTGGCTTCAGACATGCTAATATAGACCTGGTTTCTGACAACAAGATTACAACCAACCATGGGCCATATGCTTTTAACTCTAAACTTTTCCCAGTTATTTCAAAGATTATCAATCTTTGAACGTAATACTGTCACACTGCCAAGAGAAGTAACCGAGATTTATTTGTAGGCGTTCCTCTTTGTTTTATGAAACCCATCAAAACCATTTAGATTTCCCTCTTTTGTTCCTTGTCAGTAGCGGAGTTCCGCATTAGAAAAATAAAGCCCACGAAAGTAACATCGGCCTTTTGACTAAGATCAAAGTGTAGTTCTGCGCTCTGTAGTATCTAGACTTTGATCGTTATTTTGGAACTAGATGAGATACTCGAGGCCTGCCCTGCACATTGAATGCCGGAGGTAAGGTCCACATCTCGTTACGGGTGTGCAGCACCGGGTCACGGCCTGGTGTTTTCGTCGTCTTTAAAAAAAAACAAAAAAAACTCTTCTTTTGGTTACACTATAGTTTAAGCTTTCAAAGAGGGGTTCTCTGTTCTTCACCTTTACTGTTTCGTTGTATCTGCGACTAAAGCGAAGGGAAGTCGGAGATTCTGAGTAATCTCTAGAAAATTTAAGGAAAAAAGGAGGCAGAGAAAAGATTATCCGTAGAAGCTGACCAAGAGAAGAAAAGCGGTCGATCTGACTGGAAATACAAACGACCACACAAAATTGGGAAGCATGATCGCTGGTTATATGAGATCTCTATATTGCTCAGTCTCTAGCCGTGAATTTTAACTGAATAGACTATCTATTTTATTTTTTTTTTAAATACAAAAGATAGAAATATCTTATCTTACTTTCCGTCTTTGTTCTAATTCTGGTCGCGATCCACGCGCGGTAGAGAGGCGAGTGCTTCTCGCCGTTGGAAGGACAAGATCTCCATCTCGCTCAATCTCTAGCCTTCATTATTTACTCAGTAATAATCTCCTTATAACGCAACATCTTTGACGCAGTGTAACAAGTTTCGTTATTTTTTTTTTGGTTATTATTTATTTAACAAAAGATGAGGACGTCTCAAGAAGTAAAGAGAATCTTGCTGTTGCCGCCACACAGAAGAACCAAGGAGGAGCTCCATTGCGTAAGTATTCTCTTTCCTCTGTCATCATCATCATCATCATCATCGTTATTTCTTTCTTTCTTTCTTCTTCTATCTTTTTATCGTCTTCATAGTTTCTTTTGCTAGAGATAATACAAAGACCGTGAGAGGTGAAGAGAATTGTCCACTGCCCTCCAAGACGCCACAGGGCGTACTGGGCGGTGATTGCTTGGCCGATCGCTTGACAAGGGCATAGATTAAGCTAAACCACATGCACACTGTCAGCAAATCACTGTCTGCTAGAGCAGGTCACTTCGACCCCACAGATGCAGGATTTGACCAGTTCATGTGTCACATGTCCTTGAAGTCTGTACTCTTGTATAGGACGCAGGCAGGATTCCTTAGAGATGGGCCTCACACGAAGAGCTGATGGCTTTCTTCTTGCGTAGGTGTGCCTTCCATGTGTTAGTGCCATGCTCTCATTTGAATGGCAGCATCTGCTCTGTGCTCAACAACACCTGCGTATTATCTGGTCTTAAGTTCTCTGATTTCTCTGATACAGTTTCTGCTACCATAGCTACTATCGTTATCAGCTCCCACCCCCTTTCTTTTTCATTATCATTATTTTATAAATCAAAATGGGTGTCTGAGTGGCGAAGTGGTTAGTGCACTGGTCTCTCATGGCGAAGGTCGGGGGTTCGAATCCGGCCGGCGGCACCCCAGTCACCCAGCTGTAGAAATGGGTACCCGACTTCTTCTGGAGTTGGGGAAGGAAAGGCAGCCAGGCGTGATACTGACCATATCACCCTCTAGTGTGCTGACAGGTCAAGGAAAATATGGGCACTAACACCATATCCCTATGTGCCTCTAAGGCATGACAGAGTCACCCATAAATCAAAATAGTTATTGTTGTTATTATAGGGAGTGAAGACTGTCCGATGAGGCAATCAGCGACCCATAGCCGATATGCTACCGTCAGGGTTAGGGAACTATAGCTGACCAAGACCCTGTCCTACCTCTTCGTTGGTACCCCTAACTGGCTAACGAGGCAGGGATCGCCATAGTCCCCATGGTGGTGGAGCCTGCTAAAGAAGCATTGCATACCTCCTGTTTTATAGCTGTAGCCCGGGACTGAAAAAGTAGCTGCCATAACCTGCTCCCACGCTAATATGATGCTGTACCTCAACACCTCCACAGCATCAGCTACAAAGAACAACAGCTCGCAGTTACAAGGAGATAGCACAAGTACAAGTACAAATGTTGTTATAGCGGATTCAGTTTCCCTTCTTCTGGGCTAGTGGCATCTGCATGGTGCCTTTTAAACTGTTACCTTTGCTCCAAACAATGCCAGCTGGCAGTGGAAGAAGAGTGGTTCTAGCACCGTAAAGGACTGGAGAATCAAAACCAGTGACGGTTTGTATATTCATATGGGTGGCCACTTAGTGCGCATGACGGAGGGTGATGTAGCCCTAACTCACTTGACATGAATAATAGTGGTTCGGTCCAGTTCGTGAAGGGGGTTGGGGCGCGATATTGTGGTTTGATCTTTCCCTGTAATTGTTTTTTCGAACAGAACATGAAAATTAAAGCAGCAATGTGTGTAATTTCAGTAATATATAAATGTGGTCTTCATGAAGCAAGAACACACAGGCTAATAGTTTACGTTAAATGTACACAGAAATGGTAATACAGATTCAAGAAAAATGTCCTAAATCACTTTTGATATATCTACGTGGACTTTACTGTATTTATATTGCTAATTTATTTACATAATGTTTCCAGGCAATGATTGGTCTTAGAGGCATCAGCGCGATTGCTGAGTACCCGGTCCGCATGCAGCGACACCTGGCAGAGCATGGCACCTTCCAGAGGTAAGAAGTTATCCTGATTTCTGGAGCACTGTTAAATACAGGTAAAATTATTAATCAAACTGTTGGTTTTTTTCCCCTTGTAGGCAATTTTTTTTTAGGCACATTTTTAACGATGTTAGTTCTCGTGGGGTTAATGTCTTTGAATGACAGATTTTGTCTTTGTTGCAATTCTGATCATGATCCATTGACGGCAGAAAAACCAGTGCTTCACGCCATTTGAGGCTAGTTGCACAAGACTTCCATTTCCCATAGTCTCTAGCCTTCATTATTTACTGAATAAATTATCTGTTTCATTATTTGTTTTCTATTTCTTTATGCCGTCAACCCATCTATGCCTTTGCTGTCCTCAGATTTGTGTACCTTTTACGTAGTTTTCAAAACTGTTCTGATTCTTAATGTTTTGGAGGGTATGTTAACTCTTTGGTTCTGATATTTTTCGCCTCTTTTGTGTCCAGTTTCGGTTAATATTTTCATTTGTCTTTGCAAAAACTTGAAATATAAATGATCTTCGTCAGGGGCAATAGGTTTTATTGTCTGAAGGACAGTCCCGATTCTAATTAAGCTAGAAACTCTGAGGCAAAACAAATGAGTCGTGAATAGATAGGTTTTCTAAAAAAGAAAACTCTCCTAAAGTAAAGAAGTTCATAAATCTGGATCATGTCTACAAATCTCGAACATCTTATAAATACTGATAAGCATCTCTTAATACTTCTACTAAATCAGCTCTTGTATTTGTCATTCTAGACTTTATTGCTACTGTGTATGACCTACTGTCTGTTACATTTAGTCAAGGATCGAAACATTCGTTTCGTTCTTTCGTTGTCAGTATCGCGCCTGCTTCATACTGTTTATTGTATACAAATGTATATAACTATACATTTTATTGTTTTGTAGCTACAACGCAAAAAGAGTCATTGTAAAGCAAGGGAGACCACCAGAAGCGTTTTACTACATTCTCTATGGACGAGGTAAGTCCTCCTGTCTATAGTTTATCTGTCCATCTGTCTTTCATGTCTTTGAGTATAGAAATATTAATGTCTTTCGTTGCATTTATTTTTTGGGAGTCCTGGTTATGACTGAACCTTGATGAAAGTCTGGCCTCGCAGCAGACAGACATGTTTCAGTCCAAGTCAGTGCTGGCCATGGGACTAAGAAAGGATCAAACCGTCACTGCAGCGCCTCAACTTGTCAGTCAGTCAGTTAGACTGCCCCCTCTCTCCTTTACTGTACATACTCACTCTGGAACCACTTCTAGAGAAAATCAGACAAGACACAACGATCCAGGGAACCTTCATACCTGGTAGGGGAGAGATAATGTTGCTTGCGTACGCAGACGACATAATCTTCTTCACACAAACAGAAAGATCAATAGCGAACAGAGTTTGGTAAAGACATGGAGCCAAAGTAAACATACAGAAATCCTTAATGATGGGGATAGGCAGATGGCGAAATAAAAGGGACTTCCCCTTTCGTCTCACAGTCACAGACAACATAAAACTTTACGGCATCACTTTCCCGTCACACCCAAATAAAACACACAAACCGACATAGGAGAAACTTATAACACAAATCACAGACATGCTAAACAGGTACAAACACAAAGCTACAACGATATTTGGTAGAAGCACCATAGCGAACACTTACATCATTCCAAAAATAATCTACATAGCTACAGTACTAGACCCTCCAAAACAGACAGTCAAGGAAATCAACAAACAGATCAGACGCTCCATTTTCACAAACACTATACACAGCATCAAAAACAAAACTCTCATACAGGACAAGCTACACGGAGGAAACGCCCTCCAAGACATACAAACAAAGACCCAAGCACTCAGGATCAGTCGCGTGGGCCGCATCATCAAACACTCAAACCAGCACGCGCTAACTCACTACTACATGGGACTCAGATGATCAAATCTGCTCCCACCAAACAACTCACAGCCACACCACTTTGGTACACGGCCACTCTTCTACAAAACCTGCATTCAAGCCATCCACGGAAGCGAAGCACTCATACATCGTAAAACAAATTACATCTGCAAAGATGTAACCAGAAAGCAAGCACCCCTACTACATCCCAGGATCAAAAGAGGTCAGAGATACGGCCTCTTCGACTTTAAAGAAACTTTCAAAAACCTCCATCTTAAGAATATCATACCGAAAGCCAGAGAAATTACATATCGGCTTATTTACAACATGACACCCATCACACAGAGAGAAACACACAGATTCAAACAGACACCACCATGCCAACTATGCAGGAACAACATACATGAAACAGAAGAACACATATTTTATGAGTGCAGTATAATTACACCTAGTATAACAACACTACAGAACATAATAGAAACACGCACAGCACAAAAGATAGACATATACAAACCCATCATGCTTAACACTATCCCTATAACTCAGCCGGACACACACACACACACACACACACACACACACACACACACACACACCAAGTTACCGGCCCTGCTGGCAGAGTTCAGGTTCTTGGTGTGGGCGTGCAGAAACAGAGCCCGTTTCCAATTCTGCACCTTTAGTTGGGCCACTTTCTTAGGTCTGTTTCAACATAGAATAAGTAAAATCATGGGGGGAAGGGGGAGACAGAGAGAGAGAGAGAGAGAGAGAGAGAGAGAGAGCCACACACACACACACATAGAAAGAGAGAGAGAGAGTTTTAAAAAATAAAAAGTTTTCATGTACATCCACGGAGAGAAAGAGAATGCAATGCCAAAACAATTTCATGTACATTTCCAGAGTGAGAGGAAGTATGGGAGAGGAAGAAAAAGAGAGCACTTGTGTGTGTGTGTGTGTGTGTGTCTATGAGAAAAAGAGAGAGAGAGTGAGAGAGAGAGGAAGTGCTGCAAGAAAGTACTACTTTTGAGATAGGAAGAGAAATAATACCAACTGTTCTTTTTTGATTTAGAAAAAAATGTTAAAACACACACACACACACACAAACGCACAAACAACCACACACACACACACACACACACACGTGTCACATGATGACAGCGACAAACATCACTCTTATGAGTTTTAGAAGTTTGCACAGGTGCAGGGTCCTGATAGACTACTCACTGAGTCTGAGAGAGAGAGAGAGAGAGAGAGAGAGAGAGAGAGAGAGAGAGAGAGAGACGCACACAGACAGACAGAAAATAAAAGAAAAAAGTCAGTCAGTCATTTTCATATCTCTTGCAGAACTTTACCTCTCTAACAGCTCTCCTGTAGGCCTCTCGGTTGTAAGCAAGATGTCCTGCTACTGATGCATCCATTTGCAGATTATCAACGATGTCTTGCAGTCATCTTCGCCTTGTTCTTCCTCTCTTTTTCTCATTATGTACCCTTCCAAGACGGTATTCTCTAAATTATAATGATGCTTAATGTGTCTAAAACATTTAAGTTTTCTATTTTTTAATCCTATTTACTGCCAACCTTCTTCAATATTAAGTTCTTGTAGTATGGATATATATGTTATTTTTTGTGTCCATGATATTTCAAGAACTCTTATGTAGCATTTACATTCAAAGGCATCTATGTATTTCTCAGCTGATATATCTTTTTAGTTCTATCTGTTCTTCTCCATAAATTCTTTAGTTGTTTTACTTTTTGAATATAATCTCCATTATTAGTTAGTACTCCTTTGCGAACGAAGAAGAAGAAGAAGAAGTTAGTAGCGATTCAAAACTCTCCACTTCTTCCAAATTTTCCTCATTGATACATATTTCAGCTGCCTTATTTGTTTTGTCAGTCGTCATCAATTTAGTTTTCTTCACCTTAAGATAGAGGTTTTGCTCGTCACTGTTCTTACGGACTGACATAATTAGTTTTTCCCTTTCCTTTTTTGTGTTGTGGACAGAACATAATAAAGTGCTAGAGCAGAGCGGTTATAGTTAACCTCAGAAAACTGTACGCAGCAAACTTTAGACGCGAGAGAAAAACAGTTAAGAAATCGACCATGAATAATGTAGATTGTTAATGTCTATTTTCTAAAATGTGTACAGGGGCACGGGCCCGGCCCCGTATGTTTACAGACTCAGGCACAGAGAAGAGGGGTTGGATGTAAGAGCTACGCGGCCAATCCATGGCACTCACAAGAAAAATACGGGCCTAATAAACAAGTATGACTGTGCCTATTACGGCACTACTGTACAAGTCTTGCCCACACACTGTACTGTATTGTGCTAGTATGTGTATGTTGCAACTAACTGAGACTTGAAGTAATGAATCTATATTCTTCATTAACTGTGTTACATAACGTCACTATTTACTGAACAGATTTACTTGACTGCTACACAAGTGACACAACAGACGTTTACATTAATATACGCCATGTAACAAGACAACCACCCAGGACGAACAACCACTACAATTCAGTACACGAACATGACCAGTTTACGTGTAATCCACTCAACACCAAAGTTGGGACACTCAGCATGAATCCAAGAGCACAGGATTCCAGTAGTTACACAGATCAACCAAGGTTTAATGATGAATCCCAATGTGTGATGAGTGTTGTAAGTGAGCGTAATGTGAACTGATGGAAACAATCAACAGTGAAAATACTCTGAAACTGTCCGGGCAATTACCGTCGCAATGGGACAGATGCACTCAGACAACAATGAAAAACATTCTAACTTCATGTACACAGAAAACTCCATGCTAACCTCAACCTAGCATCTCAACCATTGTCCAAAAAGGGGACAATCAACTCACAAGTACTACATGACAAAGTTCATGACAATCTTTGTCCTGAAAAGGACATATCTACTACAACAAAACATTTTTCCCTAAAAAAAGACAAATTGACCACAACTACTACATGTTAGACTACAACAATTTTGTTCTAAAAAGAACAACCAAACACAAAAATTTACATTATGAAACAAGGAATCCCTAGCAGACCTTCCAGAACAAACCAACACATCCTCTCACTTCAACATCGAGAACAAAACTAAACTTTTCATGTCTCCCGCCACTCAGGCCCGTGAATGACGTAGGCAATAGGAACACGGGAGATAACTCTTTCTTCGTGCTCGGTTAAACAGGTGAGTTGTGGTAAACAGCTTTTAGATCACAACAACAAGGTTTCTAACCCATATTCAGCAACATTAACACCGTATCCGCAGTATGCCTTAATGGAGTGGAAATGGGATTTTTTAAAAGTAACATTCTAGCTTTGAATGTATATCTAGACAATCTGTCCAGTCATTACTGTTATCTATCCATCTTCGCTTTTAAAATCCACTTTGTCTTCTGTCCTAGACAGTTTCTTCTAATATTATTTTCAGAATATGTCAATGCCTAATATGTCCATTTAAACAGGCATACGATGGACACCTAACGAAAAAAAAAAGAGAGAGAAGCCAACAAAAGGCTACCAGCATATGCAGAAATCAGTTGTTTGTTTGTTTGTTCGTTCGTGCCATTCAAATATCATGGACACAAACAAAGAACAAATATATCCATACTGCAAGAACTTAATACTGAAGAATGTGGGCTAGTAAGGAAGATTAAACAAATAAAACTTAAATATTTTGGACATATTAAATGTCATGAAAATTCAGAGAAGACAGTCTTGGAATGATACATAATGGGGAAAAAAAGAGAGGAAGACCAAGGCGAAGATGACTGCAAGCCATTGTAAATGATCTGCAAATGAATGCATCACCATTAGGGCATCTTGCTTACAACCGAGAGGCCTACAGGAGAGCTGTTAGGCTGTTAGAGAGACAAAGGGACATGCAAAATGACTGACTGTTTGTGATATTTCTTTTCAACTCCAGCATTTCTGTGTGTCGTCTTTTCTGCTTTTTTGAAATATCATATATTCTTCTTAGTGCCTCATAAGAATTTAATTTTAAAAAGTAATATAATAACTTAAAAAAGTAAATTTTTTGGTGGGGGGGGGGGAGGGGGTATTTTCTTGCTTTATGTCTAAATGTATGTACCACAGGTCAGTGGAACATTTATTTTTCCCTTCAGTAATTGTGGCAGTGCGCGATGACGTCACTGGAAAAGTGGAGGTCAAATGTCATCTACACAGAGGTCACGCTTTTGGGGTCAGTAAAGCTTTGTTTTCTTTGTCGTGCAAAGAAATTTTGTCTGGCATAAACATCATTTTTGCAGCCGAAAATCACTTGTATTTAAAGTTCTTAGAGTATATCCCGAATGCTGGGAGTTTCTGTATGTTTCTCTACGTAACAAATGTTTTAAAATGTCAACAAGAACTTTTGTCCAAGCTGTTTGAAGAAAAATCGTGGATATAATTCAGAAAATATTCATTTCATCGAAATAATAATCAAAACAATGTTAAGCTACCAGTCCTAACCTCAAATGTTCATCATCATCTGCACTCCCAATGGAGCATAAGGCATCAACAAAGGTTCCCCAGCCAATCCTGTCTTGAGTAAGTCAGGATATTTCAAATCATATTTCTCCTGCTTCCTTTAGTTCTTCCTGTGTTGTGGACTTATTCCTCGTGGCTTGCCCTCTTTCTTTCTCTCGAGGTCTCCACAGTCCAGGTGATGTAGAAGTGTCTAACCATTCCTGACACACACCGCCGGACAAGCCACACCTTACAATTTACAGCTAAGTACTCTTTTCAAAAAATTTTTTAAAAAATAGTATTCATGTGAATCTATACTTTATCTCCTCTCTCTATTTCTTCGTCCTGTATGTTTTTGTATGACTAAGACTCACGCCGAAACGTCACAACTTTGTAATCGTTAAGTAATAAAGCTGCTCCTACTTTTTCCTATTTTATACATTCTACTGTCTAACCTAAGATCCATTATCACTGACCTTTGTACCGAAGAAGGCACGCGATAATGATGACGATGAAAGTTAAGCGGCGTCGAAATTTAAAGGGTATACAGTTACCTCTGTCAGACAGGCAGTTTTCGAGTCAGAATTTAACCATTTCTTATCCTTTTTTTTTAAATTTCAAAGTTGTGGCATTTTACCTTGTACTAGATTTTTCATAAACAAGCGGATTAAAGGAAAACTGTCAATAAAGGTGTTAACAAAACAGCATAGAAATGAAAGGAAATCAGCAGGTGGTGCTATAAGACAAGTTAGATAATAAGTCTATATTTTTGTTTTTAAAAAATGGGTACGAAAGAGTTAACGCGTAGTGGATTGTTAGTGGTCTTGTTTGTCGCGCCCAAGCGGTGAGAGTTAAATAATGAGAGATAATGGGTCAATTTTAAGAAATTCGAGTCATCGTCATTAACCCCTATGATTGGAATAAATTACCAGTGAAATTTCTCTGACTCTGTCCAAGGTGATTTCAGAGGAGAAACATCCAGATTTATCTCCCCTAACTTAATATAAAGAATGCGAGATATTTTATTGTTTCTTTTTTATGATGATGATGATGATTAATAATAATAGCAGTTGTATAAGTTTGCAAAATTCTTACTGAACTGCCTGTTAAAATGTTTATTCTCAGTAATGATACAGATTTCAAGTCCATTTTGTCAAAGAGAAATGTTTATTTCTGACCATGAAAAGTTTGATAATTACAATACTTTTATCTGTTGTGTTTTCAAGTTCCTTTGGGGACTAGGATAATATTGTTAATATTTTCAATGTTGCTCCTAGGATAATATTGTTAATATTTTCAATGTCGTCCCTAGGATAATATTGTTAATATTTTCAATGTCGCCTCCAGGAGCTTGCTATAATCAAAGACTCGTGCAGGCTGTCATCGGTCATCACAAAGAATTACACTGAGCTTCTATGTCTGTCCTCAGAGGTAAGATCAAGATGAAGGCGCTGATTTTGTGACAGGGATGGCGCTAAAGAGTTAACTGTAGAGAGTATCAGATGGACAAAATTCAAGAGATGAGCGGGAAAACTAGCGCTCCGGTTAACTCTTTTTACCCCTGGAAATAATTTCAGTGCTCTGTCAGAATAAATTTTGATGTGAAGTTTAGGTAGAAAGAAGCTGGAAGTTATTCTATAATTTAAAAAAAAAATATGGTTTGGGCTAGGAATGTGCAGATTTTCATTTTATTTAGATTCTGCTTAAAAACAAAAAAGACGTACCGAGCAATAATTCTCATAGGCGTGCATAACCTAGCAACACTGGCAGTACTGCTTCGGAGTAAACGAATAGCATATCTGGTGGATAACATTAAGAGATGAGGGGGGGAATGATGCTAACAGTTAAGGAGGGTGTTTGGTGGATAACATCAGGAGATGAGCGGGAACTGGTTCAGTTAAAGTGGGTGTTTGATTGATAGCATCAAGAGATGAGCTGGAACTGGTTCAATTAAAGTGGCTGTTTGAGTGATAACATCAAGAGATGAGCGGGAACTGGTTCAATTAAAGTGGCTGTTTGAGTGATAACATCAAGAGATGAGCGGGAACTGGTTCAATTAAAGTGGCTGTTTGAGTGATAACATCAAGAGATGAGCGGGAACTGGTTCAATTAAAGTGGGTGTTTGGTGGATAACATCAAGAGATGAGCGGGAACTAGTGTTTCAGTTAATGAGGGCATTTGGTGGATAACATTGAGCGGGAACTAGTGTTTCAGTTAATGAAGGCATTTGATGGATAGCATCAAGAGATGAGCGGGAACTAGTATTTCAGTTAAAGAGGATGTTTGGTGGATAACGTTAAGAGATGAGCGGGAACTAGTGTTTCAGTTAAGGAGGGTACTTGATGGATAATATCAAGATATGACAGGGAACTAGAGCTAAGAGTTAAAGAGGGTTTTTAATGGATAACATGGGAAACACTACAATCTCTGGAGTTTTTGGATATGCTATTTTTAACACAGTTTTGTTCCGTTGCCGTTATTTATTATTTCGCTGCTTTCAGGTTTTCCAGAAATATTTTATGGTTGGTGGAGTTAAAAATATGAATGATCCTGATCAGAGTAATTTTGTTAGGTGAGTACACGAAACAAATAATGTTATTTTTATCAGTGCATGAAAGTGGAACATTTTGTTTACAGTTAATATTTAACTCTTTCACTTCTAAATTAATGTCCCTGCTCTGCCAGAAAACATTCTGATGACAAATTTTGGTAGAATGGAACTGGAAGGAAGTTTACTCTATCATTTGAAACTATGACTTGGGTTAGAAATGTGCTACTTTTCATTTTATTTAGACGGCCTAAATATCGCAATGAGCGTTGATTTGTTTAGACATGCAACTCTGCCAGTTCTGTTTTGTACAAGTTTTTTTTTGTATTTTATATAATGCCAAGCAAACTATTTAGATATCTGAAGACAATCTTTCTCTCGTACCGTGTGTAGAGATAAGGCTGTTCAAGATACTTAACATTTTGTATTTCTTCCATGTTCTTCATACAACTCTCTCGTATAACTTTGCCTCTGTTGTGCTTTTTATTGTTCACCATCCAGTACACGATGTCAGTAGCACACGCACCGCCCACAACCACCATGGCCAATCCCAGGCCCCATTTTAGAAAGAAAAAAAAAAGAATAGAACTTTGAATAAATCAGATTTAGGGTTACCAGATTCTGTAAATTTAAAAAAAAAAAAAAACCGCAGACATTTTTCTCAGACTGAAATAAAAAAAAAAAAGAAGAAAAGAAAAGCTATTCGAGTATCATCTCTGGTTACTAATAAAGAATAGAAGACTTGGCTGTCCTTCTTTCTAAGAGAAGACCAAAACAAACGTGAAGTCTATATTTTTCATCTATTTTTCGTGTTTTTATCTGTGTTGTTTTTTTATGTAATCCTTGAAAAAGGGCTTTCGCTGAAATATTGAATCGTTGTACGTTCTTCATTCTGTGTGTGTGTGTGTGTGTGTGTGCTCATGTTGCTTTTTGCCATTCCTATTTCTATCAATTTTTCTCACTCTTTCTATCTTCTTGTAAAATTGAACCATTCGCCACCAGCTGCTTTCTACTAGCTTGGTGTCGCGAGGGAGACATTGTGTTTCCCAAAAGAACATCTGTCTCTCTCTCTCTCTCTCTCTCTCTCTCGCGAATACAACCGAATTAAAAACGAAATGACACGAAACCAAAAACGAAATGTGAGCCAGTTCCAACTCAGAGACAGGGAAAACAAATTAATTTTTCAGTGTATTATTGTTTCTTAAGAATGTGTATAGCAGTTCTGCCAACCTGAAATCATAGGGAGAAAGACGAACTCGAATGCAAAATTCTTTAATTTGAAAAGAAGACCAAAAAACTGGGACAACAGGTCTTTCGAAAGCATTTTTTCGGGACATTGAATTTTTTATTTAAAAACCATGACTATCCCGGGAAACAGGGACTTCCGGTAACCCTAATCAGATTTATTTTTGTTTCTAAGAGTCTCAGGACAAAATATTTTAAAAAATCAATCAGATCCATTCTGTCCTGTCCAAGACAGTTTCGACTTATCAGCACCCGGCAGAAAAAAATCTTGACCGTCGAACAATGATTAATCAGTGTCGTAAAACAATGGTTCTCAACTTATGTCATCGTGGGTCCCTGAAACCAATAATAGCTCCTAAATAATTTATGTAAAAATGTACTCATGATTTAACCCACTTTTTTGTTTTCAATTCTTGCAGATCGCTGAACTTTCTAAAGGGCTGGCCGCTAGCGCTTATCCTGGACAACACAAACCATCAAAACGTTACCTTTGGATATTTCAAGTGAGCGAAAGCTAAATTCATGAAATCTCTCTTGTAGCGAGGAATATGCTCAGGTGTTACAAATGATCAGAAATAAAGAATCTAATCCTAAACTATTTTTATCCGTACGAAGGATTTCAATATTCATGAAGTTCAAGGACGAAATGGTGAAGAGTGAAAGAAGTTGGAATTCTAAAAAAAAAAAAAATCCTAAATAACACTGTCTTTCTTTTATAGTGTTTCTCCAGTGTGGAGAGATAGACATCTTTGAGTGCTAGTAGCGCTGACGATCACTACAAACTCTCTCTTCTTCATTCCCTCAGTTAATTCATTTGAACAAGCTAAAATCGTTGGTCTAGGGGTATGATTCTCGCTGTGGGTGCGAGAGGTCCCGGGTTCAAATCCCGGACGAGCCCGAAAGGAAATTCAGGCTGACTCTCTAAGGCAACTGGGGCTCTAATCCTTGCAGATGTCACAGATCCAACGACTGACCTTTATCTGTGTACCAGGCCATGCAGGTGTCTGAGGAAATGACAAAAGATCAGATGGCCGACTCGAGTGTTATGGAGTAAAGGCAGGCAATCATCAGCGCTATAGGACAAGCTTTGGTCCAACGAAGGACTTCACTGTCAAACATGAATGGGCTTCGTTGTCAAGAATAAAGGAGGTAGGCTTGAAACTTGAGGTGGCGACAAGTTAACGATTTCAAGAGCTTCAAGACGGATGGTCAGTCTACGAAGAACGGGTTAATCAGTTACTGTATGCTGAAGAAATCCAGACTACATGGATGATGGCCCTTCTTAACTAACTCCTCTTTGTTCTTAGCCCAAATCTCTCAGCTCTGTTCAGTATTTTCTCATTCTACTTACTGTATCCTTCCTTTTGTACCGTGAAGTGTCGAGGGGAGATGCAGATGGCGTTTTTGGGCCACACGGGTGGCCTCATTGACGGTCATTATTGAATGTTTCTCTGATACCATCCGTCCATCTCTTTCTGTGTATTCCTTTTGATCTGCGTCCTGTAGTCTTTGGCTGAAGGCTCTTGTGGCTGGCTGTGAGTGTGCCATTCTCATTAAGTGGCCGAACCACGTGACCTTGTGCTCCTCTGTGTGTCGTAGACATGGTGTAGCTCTTACCGCCTGTCTTATGGTGTCATTTCTTAGCTTGTCAAACCTGGTGAGTTTTGCTGCTTTCCTAAGACATCTCATGTCACGTGTGGTTATTTTACTCTGTTGTTTCTTAGTAAGTGCCCATATTTGGCATTTTGGTAGCACGGAGGTGGTAGGAATATGCTATTAATTAGTTTTCTCATAGTTTCAAGTGGGATGTTGGAGTGTGTAAGCAGCGGGGGTAGCTGGTAAACAAGAGAATTGGCTTTGTGTTCTAACATCAATTTCTTTATTAAGCTCTTAGACTAAATCTATCAGTTCTGTTCCATATTTTCTCCTTGATTATTGCAAGTTTTTCACTATGGCATCAGCTTTAGGTATGTTACCAGTATATTCAATCAATATGTCAGTAATTCCATATGCATGGTATAATTAAAGAAATATTGTTATGAAATGGTGAAAGAAAAAAAAACCCATTCTGCCAACAAAGGCATTTGCTTGTCTTGATAATGATTTTTTGTCTGAGAAATGCTGACTCCACATAACGCATATTATTGTGTGCGCTATATATATATATATATTTTTTGTTCCTTATGTAGGAGAGGTTCAGTTCTAATAAAGGACAGTAATTACTCAGACTGGATCATCATTGTCAAGTCGGTAGGTACAAGTACTGCGAGTGACGTGCCCTTAGATCTAGGGGCAGCCATGCTTCTCTCCACCGATATCGATCTCACATGTTATTACATCTGTTCATTTAGTGAACTTCTTTAATTAAAAAGCCACCCCACCTCCTTTTTTTTAAAAAGAAAAATGTCCATTATCTTCTCTCTCGTCCTTCCTCTGTCTCTATTCCAGTTTTGTTTCCGGTTGGTATATTTTCAAGTCTTCTCCCTTTTATCGCATGCTAGATAAATGTTGATTGTCTTTACAGATGCATTAAATCCATTTCTTTGCCCCTTTACTTTTGTTATTAGTTTCTATTTGTCAATATTACTTTTGTTATTAGATATTCGTTATTAGTTATCCTAAGTGCTAAAAGTATTTTAGGTATTCTTCTAAGAATTTCTGTTGCCTCTGTGCATCTTAGCTTTAGTATGCTTATTTCTCATGACTCACTTCCACAGCCAAAGATTGCTCAGTGTAGGACCATTTTAGTGCTCATTTCCTCATCTTAAGATACTGAGACTGATCACGGAGAATGCCAGTTTCTTGGATACAGTTTTCGCCTGTGACATTCTAGTGGGGGAGCAAAGACGCTGCCGGATGTGGGAATCAGCGACCCACAGCTGACATGCTAACGTCAGGGGCGGCCAACCAAGACCTTGTCCCACCTCTCCGCTGGTACGCCCAGTAACAGGCCTAGCCTGGAAAAAAACGGGGGATGGGGGGTGGGGGTGGGGGGGGGGGGGTGCGGGGATCGCCAACGTCCCCGTGGCGGTGGAGTTTGCTAAAGAAACACTGCACTTCCTCTGCTTTTTTAGCTCTACTCATGGACTGAAATACGGCCACCATAACCCCCTCCCAAGCCAAGAGATGCTGTGCCCTCAACATCTTCACGGCATCGGCTGGAAAGAACACCAGCTGGCAGATTCAGGAAGATAAGAGACAAGGCAAAAAAAAAAACAAACAAGACGGCCATATTATAACTGTGTACGTTACATCTTTGAGACGATTCTCACCTTTTATATTCAAGGAAAATTTAAGATTAAAATCGTTTTTGTTGCCGTTTGTGATTTGTGATGTGGGTAATTTTTAATACAAGGGAGATTTTTTTAAAAGTAACCGAAAATCAGGGGACACAACCATTAGAAATATATAAAAAGAAACAAAGGGCAAGTCAAGCTTTCTCATATTTTCCAGTAGCACTTTCCCAGAATTTGTGGTTACTTTTTCACTTACCCTTGCACTGTTGCCGCTTATTAAAAAAAATGTTAATTAGTGTTATTTTACAAGTAGCCGTTCCATTATTTTTGCAGGCATTTGCTGCCGCTTTAAAAAAATGTAACCGTTTTTTTTTTTTTTCTAAAATAAGAAAATCTGCCTCCATCACAAAGTAACTATTTTCTCTAAAGGGCTCTTTGAAAGTTCTGAAGAAGCTTGTCAGAGTTCTTCCTTCTGTGTCCAAGAAGACGGGGCTACCAAAACTCCAGATATATTCCAGGTTTCTATCAGCTTCGTCATATATGCATTATATGTGTATGTGCACGTATATGACAGCATGCTTTTGTATATACATGTATATGTGTGCATTTGTTTGTATATTTGTGGTATGTACCTGCATTGTGTGTGAATATATATATCTGCATTTGCCTTCTTATATGAAAAGTATAAAGGTGTGCATATATTGTCACAAGTCTAAATTAGTTTAAAGTATGGCTTGATTGCTGTATTTTTATGCTGCTTTTCTATCTTCTTCTTCGTTCACTTCTACCACCAAAAACCGCACTGTGAACCTACTGAATTCACGCATGTGGTCCTCGTTAGGTCCCGTGGTCCCCTGTGTGGTCCAAAATAGACCACACGAGTTCCACGAAAGGACCACAAGGGGTTCAGAGTATCACAGTGCTTTAGCCTGTATTCTTGGTGGGTCTCGGAAGCGGGATTGCGTGACACCGTGGTTTTCATTGCACCAGTTTGGTCTAGGGTTGGACTTTCTCACCGGAAGACCTCGACGTGTTTGGGATATCAGTGCATCCCCGCTGGGTGAGAGGCGGTAGCCCACCCAGGCCAGAGTTGGACTTTCTCACCGGAAAACCTCGGCGTTTTGAGATACCCGTGTATCACCGCCGGGTGAGAGGTGGTTGCCCATCCAGTCCAGGGTTGGACTTTCTCACCGGAAAACCTCAGCGTGATTAGGATACGCAAACATCCCCGCCGGGTGAGAGGTGGTTGCCTATCTAGACTTCCCTGGTCCAGTGTCTCCGACTTCAGCATTTTGCGGTCGTGGCCGCTACCTTTCCTAGTTGTGACCAGGATGGAGCTTTTGTCCAGGAGGACGAATCCTCGCCACTAGTGACTTCTACCCCTGGGTTGAGCCGGTTTAGGCATTTCCCAGTATGGGCGTGTTTGGGACGGGACCGACCTCTAGGGCAGAGGTACTGTGACATTCATAGCCTTCAAGATTCACCCCTGGTATGAGCCGGTTTAGGCAAAATTCATCAGTATGGGTGTTTATCAGGCGTTACCGACCTCTAGAGCGGAGGTGGCATGACATGTCTAGCCATCGAGTTCCACCTCTGGTGTGTGCCGGTTTAGGCATATTTCACCAGTGTAAGTGTATTTCGGACGTGGGCGGCCTCTAGAGCAGAGGTGCCGTGGTATAGCTCTCGTAGCGATACTACTGGACATACCGGTTAAACTTCACTTTCCACCACCTTTTCCCATCGGCGCCGCACAGCAACCTTTATTTCTTTTCCGCATTTTCTTCCTTAACCGGGAGGAGCTTCACTCCACGCGCGGCATTTGAAGAGTCCAGCCAGCAGTGTCTTAACCTCTGGGACAAGCCGGTTCATGCATTTCACCCGATATGACTGCACTCATGACGTGGCCAACCTCCAGACCAGGGGTGCCGTGATTTGACTGTTTGCTTCGCTTTATCCTTTCTACCACCTTTTCCGCAGTGATGCTGCGCGGCAACCTCATTTGCAAATTTCTTCATTGGCCGGGAGGAGCACCGCTCCATGCACGGCAGCTGAAGATCTCGCCAACAGCGGCAGATGAGCTACCAAACGTGCCACTCATCTACCCTAAGTAACTGGTTTTCAGGCGCCAGATATTCGCCCTCGCCCCTTCTCCTGTCATTTTAAACAGTTCTGCCACGGGAAGGCCAGGAGCTGGACTTGACTGCCAGAGGCTGTTTGTGGCGCGTTTGCAGTCCTTAGAACCGCTGCTTTTCTATAAATTTGTTAGTCAAGGGTGAATGTGAGAATGTAAGTTTATTTCGTGTAGTTACATAAATAAGAGTGTGGAGTGTATGGACAAAAGAAAGTTTATTATTTATTTATGTATTCCTTTAATTCTTTCTTCACGCGTATTATGCTCATTAACAAATGCTGAATGACTGTGACTGAGTGAAAGTTGTATGATGAAAGCCAGATCCTTAACCCTTTGAAAATAAAGTCTATTCGTTCTTTCGTCATCATCTTTATCTTTATCGTCATTAACATCATTTGCAATAAAAAAATAGTAATAATAATAATTTGCAATAAACTCTGTCAGAGAAAATTAAGACGGCTGCCTAACAACATACAGTGAATTTAGTCCACGACTTCAAACGTGTTCTTCGTTTGCCTCAGAAGACCGCTGGTTTCGTTGTGTTACCTTTACACGACTTGCTGGACTCGACACGCTCCACTTCGGCACGGTTCGCACATTTAAAATCGGGTTCTGCCCCCCCCCCCCCATTTCCATCTATGTTCGCTTAGCCAGACTATTGTCTGTTTCAGGGGGCGCCACTGACAGGCAGAATAAGGTCTCGGTCGGTTATGGTTCGCCAGCCCTGACGCAAGAGGTCAATCATGGATCTCTCCCTCCTCCCCCGAACTACAGATATAACTAAATTCATTCATTCATTTGCATGTCCCTTGCGGAACTTTGCCTCCCTAACAGCACTCCTGTAGGCCTCTCGGTTGTAAGCAAGATGGCCTGGTGCTGATGCATCCATTTGCAGATCATCAACGATTTCTTGCGGGCCATCTTCGCCTTGGTCTTCCTCTCTTTCTTTTTCCCATTATGTACCCTTCCAAGACTTAATACGCGCAAAAAAAGAGGTAATTTTATTTTTCGTAAAAGAAAATTTAAAACCGACAAAGCAGGAATAAAATTTATAAAGCACGAAGTATGCATATGATCCTTCTTGTATTTCATCATGTTTTATCACCAACTTCTAAATTATCATCAACACGAATAATGTAAAAACTTTAAAAAAAACATCTTAATGTCAGTGATAACTGCGTTATCTCCCCTAATACTGTATATGCCAACTCTCACACTGCAAAAAAGCAAAATTACCTCGTAGACTGCCAAACAACATCCATGACACACAAACACTTTTGGGCATCAGTCATCATGGTTGACATGCTTTATCAGGAAATGACACTGTGGCTATATTTAGCATTACGGTAGTTTAAAATTATGAACCCCCAAATACGGATCAAAACCACATTATTGCTGTTATTATTTTTTTAACTAAAAAAAAAAAAACGTTTAAATGGCTTATGGTAGTTTACGAGTTATAAAGTACTCTCAGTAAAGCTTGATTTGTTCCCTTCTTTTTGTCCCCAAAGTGGTTACTTAAGTTTTCTTAGAAACAACACAGAGTACGCCCGTTTCCTTGAGCAGAACAGCATCACGCTACCCCCGCCCCAGGATGAGGGCAGCAGTGCCGAGAAAGCAACAGCCTCCACCGAGGACGCAAGGAAGAAAGTCAGACCGCCCAGCAGACCTCATACCGCGATATTAGGTAAAGGACAGACGACTCGAGGCTCAAAAAGGCTTTGGTCAGCCGCAGAGAATGGAGGTACCAGTAAACTGGTGGAGTTTAAGGTGAGTTTGTTGTTGCCTGACTGTATCTTCGGAAGACAGAATATTCATTTTTCTCACTCCTTTCGCTGTCGCGAGTTACATAAAGAAATTTTATGTTTTCACAGTGACAGCTTGTCAGTAGGCCCCCCAAGAGGGGCCCAGAGAGCATGCCCTGTTTGGGGGGAGTTTTGTACCGGCATACAAAAGTAATGAAGCCCTGCTCCTCAATACTGCCTTTCTCAGCTATTTTCGCTGTGGATTTTTTTTTCTTTTCTTACCACCAGGAACCCCCCCCCCCCCCCCCCCCGAGTACCGATGCTGTTTGTGCGCTCATTTCTGGTGTTGAAGATCTTCGGGTACGGATTAAATTCATACCCGAGGCGCTTCAGACAACACACCTGTACAAATATTACCTTGCCCCACCTGGATCTAAGCGAGGAAAAGGTAACCAGGTGCGATACTGATCTCATCACCCTCCAGCGTGCTCATGCCTGGAGCACAAAAATGGGCACTAACAGCACGGAAGAGGGCCTCATCTCCCAAAACAGTTAAACTTCAACATTCATATCACAAATATTATAGCCACCCTTGCGTAGTCACAAGACTGATGGCTTTGAATAGCACTTTTGCTCTCTTTCTTTAATATTTTGCTTTAAATAAGTATAGATACAGTTTCACGACTGAGAATATTTCATGGGTAACTAAACACTGAACAGAGTTTTCTAAACAAAATATGTTTACCTCTCTGCTGAAACAATGATATGAATTTTCTTTCTTTCTTTTTTTTTTCAGTCCGACAACCAGCTAATCAAAGCTAACACGACAGACCGTAAGACAACACCATCTCCTAGATCTCAGCCAGGTATTAGACGAATAATCAAAACTCTGTACATCAATATTACGTGCCTGCTGTATTATTTTTTGTTTACACGATATCTTGGCTTTATCTGCAAGCGGCAACAGCTGCAGCTGATCACATAATGAATAATATGTATGTTTGTTTGTTTGTTTGTTTTCAATTTCAAGCTCGCAAGTTTTTTTTTTCCTGGCCAACTGTCGCATAGTTTTTACCATTTTGTCATTGCCTTCATTCACGCTCCGGGTTTCTCAGCTCGGACTTCGCCTGAGACCGGAATTGAAAAAATCCGTCCTAGGCACTTTTCGCGGAAACCTAAGGCGCAGCTACATACTTTTCAAGACAGGCTGGTTTAAAAAGTCATTTTTAGTTCTACTCAAGGAAAGAAAACCTTTTGTGCATAGTCGATGGGTCATCCTCACAGCACATCGGACCTATCAGTCCATAAGCGTTCCGATCCCATCTTCAATATTTCCACCAGTTCTGTGCTGATTAACCCAGTCCTTGCTTCCCGCTGTAGCGCTCTTGTCTGGCCGCTCCACGTTTTACGATATGTTCCAGCAATCTGTTTATGCCATATACCACAAGCCGTACCTGATTAACATTTTGTATACATTTATTCTTCTTCTCTGCGCCGGCCGCGGTGTGGCCGTCTACACTAGTGTCCTTATTAGTACTGGTATGTTTTATGCTGTGTGTTGGGCTGGGAAGATGATGCGGAGCATATGAAGCGAAGAATGAGCGGTGGTATATATTATAATGTTGGGGTTCCACGGGGATTATATACAGAATATACTGCCGGGGTTCCACGGGGATTAATTATATACTGTTGGGATTCCGCGGGGATTAAATATATACTGCTGTAGTATTATATACAGAATATATTGCCGGGGTTCCACGGGGATTAAATATATACTGTCGGGGCTCCACGGGGATTAAATATATACTGCCGGGGTTCCGCGGGGATTAAATATATACTGCCGGGGCTCCACGGGGATTAAATATATACTGCCGGGGTTCCGCGGGGATTAAATATATACGGTTGTAGTACCGCGGGGATTAAATATATACTGTTGGGGTTCCGCGGGGATTATATACAGAATATACTGTCGGGGTTCCACGGGGATTAAATATATACTGCTGGTGTACCGCGAGGATTAAATATATACTGTTAGGGTTTCGCGGGGATTTAACGCTCCCAAGTTGTGGCTGTTATGTGGACTGTGATGTCTTGTCCCCTGGGTGCACATCACAGCACACTTCACCATCATTCATTCTTGCTCCCTTTGGCCAGACTGTGGTGGTGGTGAAACAGTCTGCTTCAGGAAACAGTGTATACTGCTAGGGCACCGCGTGGATTAAATAGATACTGCCGGGGTTCCGCGAGAGCAGAAAGGTTTCAGACAGACTGATTTAAGATATAAACAGAATTAAAACTTTAAAACAACAAAGCTGTGTAAAACTATACTGTCACTCGGTTGTTGCTGTGTATCTATGTGCTTTCTGCTTTCATTCCAATTAGCTCGTGCCGTATCGCATTACAACGATGACGACGACGACGAGGTCCTGGAATTTGAAGAAAAACGTACGTTTCTTGATGACCTAGATGCAGCTTACAAAGCCAGGGTAAGGGGGCTGTGACAAGCCAAAAAAAAAAAAAAGTTTCTCAACGAGAAACCAAATTTCATTCCCTTTGTCTTTCCAATAAAGTTCTTCCTAGACTTGTAACATAAATTCTTTCTCTCACGATTTTTGTAACATAAATTCTTTCTCTCACGATTTTTGTAACATAAATTCTTTCTCTCACGATTTTTGTAACATAAATTCTTTCTCTCACGATTTTTGTAACATAAATTCTTTCTCTCACGATCTTTGTAACATAAATTCTTTCTCTCACGATCTTTGTAACATAAATCTTTCTCTCACGATTTTTGTAACATAAATTCTTTCTCTCACGATTTTTGTAACATAAATTCTTTCTCTCACGATTTTTGTAACATAAATTCTTTCTCTCACGATTTTTGTAACATAAATTCTTTCTCTCACGATCTTTGTAACATAAATTCTTTCTCTCACGATCTTTGTAACATAAATTCTTTCTCTCCGATTTTTGTAACATAAATTCATCTTTCACCCAGATGCATGTAATAGTATTACTGTATTTAAAAGTTCTTAAAAGATTACACTGCACTGCCACATTCTAATTACATTTGCATTACGAAAGCTTTTTTGTTGTTTTTACATTGCATTTATTTGCTATCTTCTTCTTCAATCTCCCTGGAACTGTGAGCTGATGTTCTTTGCAGTCGATGCGGTGAAGATGTTGTGGAACAGCATCACGTCCGGCTGGGAGTGGATTATGGCTATAAAGCATTTGGTATGCAGTACTTCTTTAGCAGACTCCACCGTCATGGGGACTATGGTGATCCCTGTTCCGTTAACCAGGCTAACCTGTTACTGGGGTTACCAAATGAGAGGGTCTTGGTCAGTTATGGTTCGCCAACCATGAAACTAGCACGCCAGCTTTGGGTTGCTCACTGCCAAAGCGGACAACCTCTTAATCCCCTGATTGGGTATATTTTTAAGAAAAAAGGGCTCTTTTGGCGTTAAATTGTGTTTATTTGCAAAGTTGCTGTTATTATTTACATTTCGTTTTTGTCAACTTTCATTTTAGGCCCATGTTAGAACTGAAGCCGATCTCAACCCGCAGTTTGTCTTTGTACAGACTTTAACAAAAGGGGACGTCTTTGTAAGTGTTACAGCTTAAGGCCCATTGTTAGAGCAGTGTTTCCCAACGTGGGGGCGGGAACTAGAATATTTTTATATTATACTATTTCAGAACTTGCTTGACTTATACTGCGGAGAGAGGGGAGCATCAAAATCTTTGAGGTATTGAGTTGGAGGCATGATCCAAAAAAGGTTTGGAAACACTGTTAGAGGTTGAAGATAATATCAGTGCCAAACTTTGCATCTGTGTATAACAAACGATTATTTTGGACGTGCTTTCATCTCATACATTAAAATGCGACGACCATTAGTTTTGTTGTAGAATAGTTTCTACATTTACTGGATATTAATATGGGGTCCAAGGGCCCCCAGGCAGTCTATATAAGGATTTTTCAGGGCCCATGGATCAGCAAATAGATTGACTCAATTTAAACAATCTTAGCATCATATGAGTTCTATTTCTTTTCTTCCTTTCTTTCTTTCTTAATGAGGGGTGTACAGCTATTCTCAGGCCAAAAAGGATCTCTATGCTAAGGACCACTACTGTACATAATGGTTTTGTTTTGAACTATCTTTTATAGGACTAAATAAATTGGAACATTTTTAAAAGCCTTTAACATGAAGTGTCCTGATATGGGACAGGAAAATCTGGTCACATTAGCGTCTTGTTCTTTCTTTATTCAATACGAGCAGCCAGGCCACTCTGAACAAAAGGACTAACCTCCATTCAGCCATGGAACTAATGATACCCGAGATACTCTCTCGCTTGTGTGGCTGTTCTGTCACATTGATTATTTACAATTTCTGTGGCGGCAAAATATTCTGCATAAATAATAATTGTGAAGTTTACTCATTCATTCATTTGCATGTCCCTTGCGGAACTTTGTCTCCCAAACAGCACTCCTGTAGGCCTCTCGGTTGTGAAGTTTACTGCAGGACACTATTCTAATGCCTTTTTTCCCTCCAGGTTGGTTCTTTAGCTTTACTACTGGTTTATGTGCTTACATGTGGAACATCATGATCCCATGAAAGCTGAGATGTTTCAAATGACACTTAACATCACTGTCAGGGAACTGAAGACAGATATGTCCCCCATCCTTCCTTCATACAGTGCTCCCTGTAAATGTCTTCCATGATACTACAGGATGACTACTGATATATGGATTGATCTATTCTCCATGGTGGTGGAGCTTGTTGAAAAGCTAGTACTAATGGAAAACAAGAGATTTCTTTTAATACATCTTGGAACCATGGAGAATTAACCATCCACAAGACACTTAACTGAGTAACTTAACAAGAGAAGAGTTGTCTGATAAATGTTTACATATATGTAACATCATGATGATTCCTTACCCAGGGTTTAGCTCAGTGCCTCTTCCAACAGCAGCCAAGTCTTTGTGTGGTCAGTAACGGAGCGGACTGTCTGCTGATAAACAAGAAATTCTATCTTGACAACTGCTCCAATGAGATCATACGGAGACTTAGAGTTGAGGTATTTGGACTGTGAACAAATTCCTCTGTTCTGTTTCAAGTCATGTTGTGTTTTACTCCTTTGGTTACAAACCAAAAAAACAGCTGAATTACAGACTCTGTTACATCTTCTACTCCTTTGTTTAAAAAAAAAATAACTGAATTACAGACTGTGTTACATCAAAGGGCAGAACGTCAGACAGGATTGCATGTCCAGTTCTTAACCCTTTTCTTCTTCTTCTTCTTCTTCGTTCACTTCTACCACCAAAAACCGCACTGTGAACCTACTGAATTCACGCATGTGGTCCTCGTTAGGTCCCGTGGTCCCCTGTGTGGTCCAAAATAGACCACACGAGTTCCACGAAAGGACCACAAGGGGTTCAGAGTATCACAGTGCTTTAGCCTGTATTCTTGGTGGGTCTCGGAAGCGGGATTGCGTGACACCGTGGTTTTCATTGCACCAATTTGGTCTAGGGTTGGACTTTCTCACCGGAAGACCTCGACGTGTTTGGAATATCAGTGCATCCCCGCTGGGTGAGAGGCGTAAGCCCACCCAGGCCAGAGTTGGACTTTCTCACCGGAAAACCTCGACGTGTTTTGAGATACCCGTGTATCACCGCCGGGTGAGAGGTGGTTGCCCATCCAGTCCAGGGTTGGACTTTCTCACCGGAAAACCTCAGCGTGATTAGGATACGCAGACATCCCCGCCGGGTGAGAGGTGGTTGCCTATCTAGACTTCCCTGGTCCAGTGTCTCCGACTTCAGCATTTTGCGGTCGTGGCCGCTACCCTTCCTAGTTGTGACCAGGATGGAGCTTTTGTCCAGGAGGACGAATCCTCGCCACTAGTGACTTCTACCCCTGGGTTGAGCCGGTTTAGGCATTTCCCAGTATGGGCGTGTTTGGGACGGGACCGACCTCTGGGGCAGAGGTACTGTGACATTCATAGCCTTCAAGATTCACCCCTGGTATGAGCCGGTTTAGGCAAAATTCACCAGTATGGGTGTTTATCAGGCGCTACCGACCTCTAGAGCGGAGGTGGCATGACATGTCTAGCCATCGAGTTCCAACCCTGGTGTGTGCCGGTTTAGGCATATTTCACCAGTGTAGGTGTATTTCGGACGTAGGCGGCCTCTAGAGCAGAGTCGCCGTGGTATAGCTCTCGTAGCGATACTACTGGACATACCAGGTTAAACTTCACTTTCCACCACCTTTTCCCATCGGCGCCGCACAGCAACCTTTATTTCCGCATTTTCTTCCTTAACCGGGAGGAGCTTCACTCCACGCGCGGCATTTGAAGAGTCAAGCCAGCAGTGACTTAACCTCTGGGACAAGCCGGTTCATGCATTTCACCCGATATGACTGCACTCAGGACGTGGCCGACCTCCAGACCAGAGGTGCCGTGATTTGACTGTTTGCTTCGATTTATCCTTTCAACCACCTTTTCCGCAGTGATGCTGCGCGGCAACCTCATATGCAAATTTCTTCATTGGCCGGGAAGAGCACCGCTCCACGCACGGCAGCTGAAGATCTCGCCAACAGCGGCAGATGAGCTACCAAACGTGACACTCATCTACCCTAAGTAACTGGTTTTCAGGCGCCAGATATTCGCCCTCGCCCCTTCTCCTGTCAGTTTAAACAGTTCTGCCACGGGAAGGCCAGGAGCTGGACTTGACTGCCAGAGGCTGTTTGTGGCGCGTTTGCAGTCCTTAGAACCTTTAACCCTTTTGAAATAAAGATCAATCAATCAATCTTCTACTCCTTTGTTTTAAAACAAAAAGAACTGAATTACGGATTCTGTGTTAAATCTTCTACTCCTTTGTTTAAAAAATAACTGAATTACAGGCTGTGTTTTACATCTTCTCTAAATCTGCCAGAAGCTTGTGCAATCTGCAACTAATGTTTTCACGTTCTTGAAGCACAGGTATCTTGCATGGGCGAGTTGACTGGGTGGGCCCAAGAGCTACTGCCATGGGGGCTATGTCCATTAACAGTCCTTCATACTGACTACCACAGTGGGGACCATGTCCATTAGCTGTTATCTCTACAGACTGCCACAATGGAGACCACATGGAACCCTACCCTTCTACTCAGGTTGAAGAAATTCAACACCTAGTTACTAGGAGAATCACGAAAGAACCTTGACTGGCTGGCACTAATAACTGGGCCTTTCCTTCAGTAAACTCAGCTCTGCTCTCATTTATATTGATGAACATGTGTGTTTGTGACGAACAAAGCAACACAAGCATGAAGAAATAAAGACAGGGAGGCCAGGAGAAAGATATCTCTCAGTGAGCTGACCAATGAACTTGCACATGGAAAATTTCCCACACTTCCTACAAAAATTTGCTCCATAATTATGACTTTGTTTTCAAAAACTTCATTAACGAAACAAAAAGCTGCCAACTTTAGCTAGCCATCAGTGTTGCATACAAAAGTTAAATCTATCGGCTTAAAGCTGCAATATGAAATATATTGATTAAGGTTTGTGCTGCAACTTGAGCCAGTGAATCAAAATCTTGTCCTGTCATCAAATGGTCTTTTTCTAAGGTTTGTTCTGACAAACAAAGAAAACCAAATTCTTCATCTGACTTGACACCTTTGTTAAAAGATATCACCATAACACGAGTTGGCAAGAATTTCATCTACATCAAAAGTTCTCAAACTTTTTTTTTGGGTTGCAGTCTCCCCTCACCTCCCAAGTCACATTTGTAAAGCCTTCAAGCCCTCAGTTGGTTTTAATGCACACTGTTAACTCCCTTTTCTCCTATCGCCTCACTGGATGTTCCCACTGCTCCCTTGGAGGGTGGTACTGCCCAAATCCACACAGCACATTCCAAAAAACTGTCTCTTGACTACAGAACACATTCTGTAAAGCTATACTCTCTACTGGTACATAAGTGTCCAAGAGCAAGGTTAGAAAAATGGGGCGTACATGAAGAACTCCTTCTGATGATAATATTCATGGAGACAATTTGTCTCTTTGACTAGATGGACAGGAATAAGAAATGCTGAAGAAAAGTAGAACTTTCATTTCTAAGCTCCACAGAGATCCTAAAACAATCTAGATCACACTATATGACTATAATCAGAAGAAAAGCATAATTAAAAACCTACAGGAAGCCACAAACACCACCACATGATGACTATCACATGCTAAACAGAAAGGAACAAGTCACCATTTTCCATCTCCGAACAGGACACAGCCGACTCCGAAGTCATATGTATACATAGTTTAAGGTTGGTACTACTAATCTATGTACATGTGCCCAGGTGCCCCAAACTGTGGAACATATCCTCCAAAACTGCACCAACTATGAGACACTGAGAAATAATTACTGGCCCAGTGAAACCACTAAAGAAGATAAGCTCTATGGTTCCATACATGAGTTACAAAAAACAATGAAATTTGTCTATGAGACAAGGCTGCAGGTATAGACAGACTATGCGAACGAAGAAGAAGAAGAAGAAGAAGAAGACACTATATGACAATCTTAACATTCACTAATTTGCTTCACTTGCAGGTCTCCCCTTACCCAAGTGATGAAAAACTCCAAGAGGATCTGATCACAAGAATCAACTGGGATGTATACAAGAGCACACTTCTTACACAAGTTTACCACAAGTGTAAAAGACAGTCAAGGGTGTCCTAACAGGCCTTTCCAACTAACATTGCTCAAAGACCACTTGGATAATTATATAAATAATGAAGAGTTTTAAATCTGTTCCATACAGATTTATCTTTTCATGTCTCTAAATAACTTAATGGTCTAACGTTTCTTGTCTAATTAGTTGTGCTGTTTATTACATACGTCTCATGTAAGGTAAAGGTAACCTCGTCATGCCTTAGAGGCACATATATATATGGTGATTGTGCTCATATTTTCCTTGACCTGTCAGCACACTACAGGGTGATGTGGTCAGCATCACAGCCGGCCGACTTTTCTTCCCCCAACTCCTGAAGAAGTTAGGTACCCATTTCTACATCTGGGTGACTGGGGCGTCTCCAGCCAGATTCGAGCCCCTGACCTTCGACATGAGACTAGTGCACTAACCACTCTGCCACTCAGATGCCCATGTCTCACAAATAATTTATTGTTAATGGGATCACATGGAGGTGAAGACAATGACTGATGTAGTGTCAATGTAACCCATAGCTGGTATCAGAGTTAATGAACCACAGATGACTATAAACCTGTCCCACCTTTCCATGTGCAAAGGACATCCTACCTGCAGGGAGATAGAACAAATACAAGAACAAAAAGAATAGTTCTACAGGGTGACGTACATAAAACCAGCTTCAGCCACAAAATACAGTTTAACAATTTTATTTGGTAACAATGTACTGTACAACCAAATTACATTTGACATGGTAAATAAAACAGTATTTGTAAGTTATAAAAAGCTTTTATCACTTTACAAATTTATCAGCAATTTATGAAACAGAACTTGAAAACTATTTTGTAGTTGGGGCCAGTTTTACGTGCCCCATCCTGTGTGAAAAGATTTCAACTCAAGTTACTATTTGCCACTCCCTTCCCACAATTTTGTTGCTTTCCAGAATTTTGTCTGTAATAAGAAAAGCAAGGGAAAAAAATATGGCAGCTGGGTCCTCTCAACAGCCTGAGCCCGATGGGTACAACCCCCAACTCTCATCTCTTGTCAGATCCACACAAACATACACTTGTTGCAGTCTCCAGCAATTTTATCCCATTCACCTCAAACTACATCTTCTTCTTATCTGTCTGCTTATGCCACTAGCACTGCAGGTAATTTCAGACATCGAACTAGAGCAAAGTGAGAGGCCTGGGTAGCTGGCATGTTTCCTCGGTGTGTCTTTCATCACATCTATCCACTTTTTCCTTGGTTGTCCTCATACCTTTTATCCAGATGTCTTCAAGTTGTATGTACATGTGGCTGGCTGTTTTGGGTTCATGCGTGTAAATGCCCAAACCGCTTAATTCTTTGATTTTTAACTCTGATTTTCAACATGTATTTCATCTCGCATGGTGTTGTCTTTCTGTCTTGGTATTTTTACATCATTGGTCGCAATAAAGATACATGTAATTTAAAAGAACTGCATTTTTATGTAATTATGGAAAAAGTAAGACTGACAATGCTGAAACAGAATCCTGTAATTATGTGAAGCAAAATATTCAGTCCTTTACTTATACATATTAACTATTGAAATTTACCGAAAAAAGAGTTAAAAAAAACTTCATCTGTAAATTATGAAGCAAGGAAACAAATATGTACATGTTGAACATCTGTCCATTATTTACTCACTGACCTGAATGCTGTGACATAAAATGTCTTTGTGACTGTAATTAATGAATTAACCAATTGGGACATCAGAAATATGGTAAGCTATTTTTTTTTTCATTCGTACAATTTAACTTCACATTTCTACACAAATTCAGTTACACAATTGTCAGTGATAAAAAAGTCAAGAATATAGTCATTCTTTTTTTGTGACTGACTGATTTTTTAAAATGATTAATTCAGGGATCCTGTTTTAATAAATTTTCTTCTTTTTTTTTTTTTCGCCTTGTGCCAGAAAGTACGGTTTTTTTCACGTGTTTTGTACCTCTGGGCTGTATATCAAAGGTAGCAATGTTTCTGGAGACCTTCCAGTATAAGCTTTTTTTTTTTCCCTTTGCAATGCATGCAGTGTGGTTCATGATTATCTATTTGTTTACTGACACAGGTTTGCCCAAATTGTAACCCCTGAACAATCTACTCTCACCACATTTGGTTTTTTACATTGTTTTTTATTAAATATATATATATATATACTGATATATATTGAGGCTTTCTACTGCCCACATTTCATAATTCATTTCTGTATTTGTTATCATGTGGCTTGAATTTGAGACACACACTGTTTATGCAGTAACGGAGGCCAGTTGGCTGAGGCCCATCGTCAAAAACGTGACCAAGATGGGCATCGCACTGAAATAAAACAAGTAACTATGCAAAAATTCTGTGAAAGTTAACCAAACTAATAACAATACAATCTATTTGGTTTCAGGTCTTATGGTGTGCATTTTTCTCAGGTGTACAGTCTTCATAGTTGTGGCTGGTACCAGGCATTGTCAGTGATTATATTGCATCTTTTTCCTCTTCCGACCAGTTAAAAAAAAAAAAAAGGGAGGGTAAAGTTATTATAGAAAAGATGAAATCATGGAGAGGTGTTTGGAACACATAAGAGACCTTTATAAAGACCAGAGAGACACAAATCAATGTAAGCATGAATAAAGGACCACCAATACTGAAAATGGAAGTAAGAAATGCACTCAATGAAGGCACCAACACATGATAACATCACAAAATAAATGATCATGGTACGAAGTGATATCAGCATAGAAAAAAATAACAAGCCTCCTAAGTACTGTCTATGACACAGGACATGTATCATATGTATCATCAGACCAATGACACAGGACATGTGTCATCAGACCTATGACACAGGACATGTATCATCAGACCTATGACACAGGACATGTATCATATGTATCATCAGACCAATGACACAGGACATGTATCATCAGATCTATGACACAGGACATGTATCATCAGATCTATGACACAGGACATGTATCATCAGATCTATGACACAGGACATGTATCATCAGACCTATGACACAGGACATATATCATCAGATCTATGACACAGGACATGTATCATCAGATCTATGACACAGGACATGTATCATCAGACCTATGACACAGGACATGTATCATCAGATCTATGACACAGGACATGTATCATCAGATCTATGACACAGGACATGTATCATCAGACCTATGACACAGGACATGTATCATCAGATCTATGACACAGGACATGTATCATCAGATCTATCCAAATCAGTTTTCACTGCAACTCAAGAGAAAGCTGGAACAAAAGAATGTGATCAATATCACACAATCAGTTTAATGAACCATATAACAAAAATACTATTAAAGATAACTAACCTGAGAATACAAAATAAGATAAAAACTGAAACTGCAGAATAACTGCACAAGTAATGCAGTTTTTATATTTATAACTGTAACAGAAGATATCTAGAGGTAAAATAAGATTTATACTTGTGCTGTAGAAATGGGTACCTGACTTCTTCTGAACTTGGGGCAGGAAAGGCATGATGCTGACTACATCAACATCTAGTGTGCCAACAGGTCTTGGAAAATGTGGGCACTAACACCATATCCCCTATGTGCCTCTAAGGTATGACTGTGTTACCTTTTACTTTACCTTTGTTAATCACATGAAAGCTGTTGACAGAGTCAGACGTGACAAAACTTTATAAATGCTTGAAAAACTTAATAAAAATGGTAAATATGTGAGAATTACAGTAATATGTACTGGAATCAAAGAGCAGCAATACAGAGTGAACAATGACACAGGTGAGCATCAAGATGAAAAATGAGACATAAGACAAGGTGTGTACTGTCACCTGTCTGTTCTCATTATACAGTGAAAAGATCATGAGAGACATTAAAAAATGTGAAAGGAATTAAAACAGGAGGCCATATTATCAATAATCTGAGATACACTGATGGCACTGAACAGCAGAAAGTGAAAGCAATTTGCATAAACTTGTGAACAAGGTTACTAAAGACAGCTATAAAATAGATCTAGAGCTAAACAGCAACAAGACAGAATCAATGGCAATATCAGAAAGAATATACATACCAAGGTGCAACATCCTTTCAGGTGGGGAGATACTGACACAAGTAAATAAGCTCAACTACCTTGGACCAAAAGCAGCTGATGCCAACTGTATAAATGAAGTAAAATCATGAATAGGTTTGGCTAAATCAGCTTTTTTTATGACAAGAAGATACTAACAAACAAAAAGATGTCCCCTAAAAGTAAGGAAAATAGTACTGCTATGCTATATAGAACCAATATTACTATATGGTTGTGAAACTTGGACAGTAAACAAAGATTACACAGAAATTGGAAGTAAAAGGGATGTGGTTTTCAAGAAAGATGCAATAAATACCCTGGGGTTAGGAAAAACAAATGAAAAAGTCTTCAAAGAACTTTTATAACAATGAAAACTAGTTAAAATTATAAGAAAAAAAACAGTCAAAATTTCTTGGACATGCCATGAGAAGACAGAAGTTGGAGAACTTAGTAATGACTGGAGAATTCAGGGGGAAAAAAAGGCACAGAGGAAGGTCAAAAGAAAAATATCTCACTGGACTGACCAAGTGGCATGGAAAAAGAAAAGCATCTGAACTAACAGGAAACACAAATGACCACACAAGATGGAGAAGCATGACCACTAATGCTGAACCTGGCATGGCAAATAATGCCAACCACAAAATGCTACGTGGTGAAAAGGAAAACTGACTTAAAATGACTGTTTTCAACTCTTTAAAAAATCAGTAAGTGTGCTTTGTCAAACACCAGCTATAGTATTTTCTGATGAGAGATTCATATACTTTTCTTTCCCTCATTTAATTGATTTGGCTTCTCCTCTTAATATTCTTGTTCAACTTTTGTCTTTGAAAGAGAAGATGAGCCAAACACCTGGTGCAGTGGTAAAGTGTGTGGAGCATGAGCAAAGCACTGTAAGTTCAATCCCTGACAAGACCAATAATTTTGTTATCTCGTTCTAACCATGGTACATAATTCTGGTGATGCAGATGCATGGTGCAATGACCTGATGCATAACTTTATTTAAGAATCATATATACATTACTTCACCCATTATTGTGGTGATGGCATTTAGAGCTATTGGAAATATATTGGCTCTGCTCCACTTGTTTAGTTATTTATAGAAACAACATTAGATAATTCAGTACTCTGCTGCCTTTTACTACTTCTTTGAGCATAATTACAACACAGGTTTATCAGCTGACTCCACCACTATGAGGAACATGTTGATCCTGAAAGTCAAAGGGTGTTCTGTGGCAAAGGAAAGGCTAGATACAAGCAGCACTGCTTGAAGGAATTGTACAGTCTTGTCTAACTTGTCAGGCTCCCTGATACTGATGTTTGTATCATCACCGACATGGCTCCTGCGAAACCACGACATACTCTATGTATAACATCATTACATAGTAGAATCAGCAAAACTTAAGAATCTAATGAGAATAGGCATCTCAGTGTGGATGGTTAGTGTGCCTGTCTAGCATGTCAAAGGTCAGTGGTTTCATCATGGTCAGAAACTCCTCAGTCAACTCTGGAGTAGAAATGAGTACTTGGCTACTCTTGCTGGGGAAAGAAAGGTGGTCAAGTATGACACAGGGCCACACTACCTCGTCTGTGCTAAAAAGACAAGAAAAACACCAGCACTAACATAAATATCTTCTATAGTCTTCCAAAGGAATGGAGAAGGCCATCTTTATCTTTGCAATAGGAATAGCAACACAACAACAACAACAACAAAACCAGGTCTCAAATATGATTTCTTACCTTTGCACACAGAACCTCAGTTCGTACCATGCCATGGCTAGTGTCACTATGTGTGTCCACAGCCAGTTGGTCAGGTCTTTCTTTGTCCCTCAGGGCATCAAAGAATGAAGGCCAACCACTTCCAGAATCAAACTTTGTGGAGGAACTGAAAGCATTTATTTTTCAAAGTTTATAACAATACATGTTACTCCCTGAAACAAGTCTTCTATCTACTAAAAAATTCTACTCCATAAATCCCAGGTCTCAGGTTTGCTTGTATGATCTGCATTGCTGTCTGATGTTCTTGTAAAAAAAGAAGAGAATCTATAACTCAAAGTTGTTTTATGTTGCCAGTTAGTATACTTCACACTGCCATGTTACCAGCACAAAACATAACTGTGACCTGACATAGAGATCAAGATGAATCTTGTGCAGACAGAGATGATGAACCCACAGTACATACTCATCATGATGAATCTAGTGCAGATAGGGATGATGAACCCACAGTACACACTCATCATGATGAATCTAGTGCAGACAGGGATGATGAATCCACAGTACACACTCATCATGATGAATCTAGTGCAGACAGGGATGATGAACCCACAGTACACACTTATCATGATGAATCTAGTGCAGACAGGGATGATGAACCCACAGTACACACTTATCATGATGAATCTAGTGCAGACAGGGATGATGAACCCACAGTACACACTCATCATGATGAATCTAGTGCAGACAGGGATGATGAACCCACAGTACACACTCATCATGATGAATCTAGTGCAGACAGGGATGATGAACCCACAGTACACACTTATCATGATGAATCTAGTGCAGACAGGGATGATGAACCCACAGTACACTTATCATGATGAATCTAGTGTAGACAGGGATGATGAACCCACAGTACACACTCATCATGATGAATCTAGTGCAGACAGGGATGATGAACCCACAGTACACACTCATCATGATGAATCTAGTGCAGTCAGGGATGATGAACCCACAGTACACACTCATCATGATAAATCTAGTGCAGACAGGGATGATGAACCCACAGTACACACTCAAATTTTTTTTAAGCAAATGAAAATCAAAACTTTCAGACTTCAGAACATGCTCTAAAATTCTTAGAGAAGTTTGTTTGTTTTTTTTTTTTAAACAAATCTAAACACTTATGATATGCCCCATCCTCTCCTTTTCACCATCTACATCAATGATCTTCCACTTCATCTCAAAAAATCATCTTGTGACCTTTTTGCTGATGACTGCACAGTTTACATTAGTGACAATGACTGTATTAACCTAGAGACAACTCTTCAAATTTAAATAAACAATCTTAACTGGAGCAACAACAACAGAATGCTCATAAACACCAGCAAAACAAAATCCATTCTCATTACAACAAGACAGAAATTAACAAATTCATCAACAACAACACTACAGCTCCATACTGGAACTCCACAGATAGAGAATGTTAGTGAACATAAAACTCTAGGTCTCATGACTGACCACCACCTCACTGGAATCATCATGTAGACAATCTAACCAAACTCATTGCACAAAAAGTTTACCAATTTACTAAAATTAACATTTCCTTGACACAGAAACCAGAAGAATATACTAAATATCACAGATATAAACACACTTGGACTACTGTTCTACAGTCTGGGATAGTTGTTCCATATCAAACATGAAAAGACTTTACTCACTTCAAAAACGTGCAGTAAGGCTTATAGATGACAAATATGCAGCACATATTACAAATAAGGACAACATCTTGATATTCTACCCCTCAAGAAGAGATTTCTTTTCAACAAGGCCAAGTTAATTCATAAAATTCTATCGCACAACCATTTCTGTGGTCGTTGTTCAAATCCAACCCAAAACACAGTCAACGCTTAAGCAATCATATTCTCCCAAAACCATGGCTTAACATATTTTAAAAAAGCTTCTATTACTCAGCTCCCCACCTTTGGAATGCCCTACCAACTCATGTAAAACTTACAAGTAATATTCGTTCTTATAACTTCAAACTTTGTCAACATCTCATCTATTTGATATGGACTATATGCCTCCCTATGCATAGTCTAAAGTAGTTTAAAGTATGGCTTGATTGTTGTAATTTTTAACTGCTTTTCTATAAATTTGTTAGTTTTGAATAAATGTAAGAATGCAAGTTTATTTCATGCTATTGCATAAATCAGAGTGTAGAGTGTATGGACAAGAGATACATTTATTATTTATTTATGTAATCATTTAATTGTGTCTTCATGGTTATTATGCTCATTAACAAATGCTGAATGATTTTGACAGAGTGAAAGTTGTATGATGAAGGGCAGAATGTTAGACGGACCTGGGTGCCCAATTCTTAACCCTTTGAAAATAAAGTATGTTCGTTCATTCATTCGTTCTCATGCCTGATATACAATATATAGTGTATAGTTTAGTTTATCTTGATTGTGTAAACATTTCAGTGTTTTACTATGCAAATGCAGACAACAGAATCTGAAAACATTTAATTCAGGTTTGAAAAAAATCAGGATAGTATATATCAGTTATTAGGAAATTGGCTAATGTTCTGTTTTCTGTACAATTTATATTCTGTTATTCAAGTTTTTAGAATTAATATTATTTTAAATGCATTTATTATTACAAATGGGTCTGAAATAAACTCAGAAAATGTGAAAATCATAACAGGTTGTTATAGCTCTGAAGCAAAATTAACAGACTGTCATGGCTCAGAAATGACGACAGCAGGTTGTCATGGCTTACAAATAATGGTAACAAGTTCTCATCTTACATTCTTCCTGCGCCGCTAAATGTTCACCAAGATTTCCTGTCCTCGGCAAGTTTTTCAATCACTTCAAGGGATGCTATGCCTACTGAACTGGTCTCTCTTAACAATGTCCTCAAGGGATGTTATGCCCACTGAACTGGCCTCTTTTAACAATGTCCTCTTTAGAATTTCATGTGGTCAACTTCCTTTTCTTTGGCCTGTTGTTTTCCACTTGATAGCTTGTTTTGGGATTCTCAGATTGTTTCTTCTCATCACATGACCGACATATGTCCATCTTCTTTTTTCTGATCACCCGTGAGACAGTTTGTTGTTTGCTCGTCTGTCCTATCTCTGTGTTGTTCTTGAATTCATTCCACTTTATACCGAGTATTTTCCTTAGGCATTTGTTTTTGACAGAGTCTAATTTCTTGTCTATTTGTTTAGTTGTTTTCCAGCTTTCACATGCATAAATGAGGGTGGATATTCTCACAATACAATCAATCGAGCGTCAGGGATAAGAACTCAGACAAGTCCAGACAACAATTGAAAGAACACATCCACTGGCCCCAAATATGTGACAAAGATTGGATTCTGGACTGTAAGAACAATGGCCACATCATAAAAAAACAAGTTGTCACTGCTCAGAAATAATGACAGCTGGTTTTCATGGCTTAGAAATGATGACAACAGGTTGTCATGGCTGAGAAATGTGATAGCAGGTTGTCATGGCTAAGAAATATGATAGCAGGTTGTCATGGGTGAGAAATAATGCTAACAAACTGCAATAGTTTAGAAATAATGGTAACAGGTCATCGTAGCTTAAATATGATAACAAATGGTTTCAGGGCTAATAAAAAAAAAATAATAACAGGTTGTCAGGGTGTTCCTAATTTTTCAGGGCATACACAAGAAGACAGTATGATGCCTTCTCATCAACTCTGGCTGAAAATCAAAGCTTCTTAAAAAAAGCTCTGCCATGATGGAAATCACTGATAAGGCTGAGGTGAAGCATGGTAGCACCCCATGAAAGTGGAGCAGTCTCGGCCAGAAAACTTTCATGTGTAAGAGTTGATACTTCTGCTCCATGCATTAGTTTACAAAGTCAGATGCACAAAAAAAAAAAAAGGATAGCCAATATACTGAACTAAACCAGTTTATAAATATACTAATAAATGAAAAACAGTCTGGGGACGAAAAGGCTGTCTGATGTAGTGTTTTCATGACCCACTAGTGACTGCTGCTAGCATTAGGGCTGGCCAACAAAGACCCAGTTCTCCCCTTTTTCTATTAGTATCCCCTGTAACAAGCCCAAACAGGATAATGAAGCCCAGGATCCTGAAAAGTTCTCACAGCAGTTGAGTCTGCTAAAAAAAAAAAAGCATTGCACACTCTCTGCTTTAGGTCCACTAAGGGATTTAAAAAATTGCCACTAAATACAATTTACTGTGCCTCACACCTACATCACAATGGCTGCAAAGACATCATGTTTGCAGTTCCAGAGTGATAACAACAATGAAAAACACTTCCAGAATGATAACAACAGTGAAAAACACACTTCCAGAGTAATAACAACAATGAAAAACACACTTCCAGAGTGATAACATCAATGAAAAACACACTTCCAGAGTGATAAGAACAATGAAAAACACAGTTTCAGAGTGATAACAACAATGAAAAAAACAATTTCTAACACTTCACTAAGTAGTACCAAGTGTTTGTTGATGGTATATTTTACTGTTGATTCTTTGTGTACTTTTTAAATAAGATTTATTTGACAAACTAGATTCAGTATTTTAATCCTGCATCAGTTTTCTTAGATAACATGTAAAGCTAACATGTAAACAATTAATATTATTCACGTTATTATATAATTATGAAAACAGGACAAAAAATTATCAGACATGGTCTTGATTAAACCTGTTAAGCCACTATTAAAAATAACGAAGTGTTGAAAACCTCGAGGTTTACGTTAAATGTGAAAATAAAAGTGGAAGAATGAGTGTGACTCTCATGAATACAGGAGAGGTACATGTGGTGCAATAAGTAGCAATGTTGCAAGAGAATGATTACAAGATGAATGCAGCACTTCAACAGGGCAGGCATTTCCCCATGGAGGCAAGCCACGATAAGAAAAACTACTCACACAATAAGAATATCTTTCATCAACTTTTATGAGATAGTTTCTGCATGATAACTCCAAGAAGAATAAACACAGGCCCATAAAACATGAATGGGGAGATACTCGTAGTAATCACCATTTTGTGTCCCCAAAATGTTGATTCAGTGATCATATTACCAGTGATCACATTAACCGGCTTTAAAGAAATAAAAAAAGAGAAGAACTGAAAGTTTTGGAGGTTGCTGGTTACTGTAGCCAGTTTATTTTATTTTTAAAAAAAAAAAACTAGTAAAAAAGCAACCAATGAAACCAGATGGACAACAGACTGATGATGATGCTTTATTTGCACTGGCGGAGAATCAGCCTGTTCTGACTTTGGTTCGGTATGTGAGCATTTTGTGAAGATTAAATCAAGCCACAAATAAGATGAGAAAAAAAAAATTCACACAAATATTTACTTTCCACTGATGTTCATACAGTATGTTTACTTCTACATTAAAAAAAAAAAATTATAAAGTATCTAATGTTATATTGAGAAAACTGCTATTTCAGAAAGTAATTTACGTAAGGTGAAAGACAGACACAGATGTACTAGTTTTAAAAAATCCTAGCACCACCACTGTACTACATCACAAAACCCCACTCTGCGCATGCCAAAATGGACTCGGAACACTGAAAAATATTCAGTAAACTTGCACTTTCCACAGAGACTTATTAGCTAAAACCTAGCCCCAGATACGATAGCATGTATGAAACACTATATGGCATGTATGAAAACCTCCTACTGACAATAGGATTCATGTATATAACCTATATAAAACTGAATGGAGAAGACACCTCCACTACAATTTTCAATCCTATACATTTCAGTCAATTCTAAAATGTAAGAACTAGGAAAAAAGTAGAAACAGCTTTATTACTTAACAAGTACACAGTTGTGATATTTCAGCATGAGCCTTAATCAAATAAAAACACACAGGACAAAGAAATAGAGAGAGGAGATAAAATATAAATTCACATGAATGCTGTGTTTAAAAAAAAATCAAATAAAATGAATAGAGCACTTAGCTGTAACTTGTAAGAAGTATTTTATTTATTTTTTTTTTTAACACAGCATTCATGTGAACTTATACTTTATCTTCTCTCTCTATTTCTTCGTCCTGCATGTTTTTTGTATGATTAAGGCTCACGCCGAAACATCACAACTGTCTACTCATTAAATAATAAAGCTTTTCCTACTTTTTCTAGTTTATATATTTTAGTATCACTTCTTTACTGCAGTGGCTTTGTGTATAGTTATATACTTATGGACTAATTATTGTGTGTTACTTCAGTCAATTCTACTGTTGGCTTTCTATCTAACATCATTGTCAGGCTGGGCATAGTTGACCTTCATTTACTCTCTCTCCTCACAAAGTTCTCAAAAGGAAAGCATAAGAAGAAAGCTGTGACAAATAAGTAAGACACGTGAACATACAGAAAGAATTTCAAAACCAGAATCAAAATGAAAAATTGCTATTTCAATAGCTGAAAATATTTTTTTACAATATTTGTGATTCTTCTGTAATATTCATAAATTCAGTTTCACTGCCAGTAGCTTTCTAAAAGTGTTTTAAAAAATTAAATATAAACTGTTACAGGTTTGTTTTGTAATTCTGAGTTCGTAATTTTAAACTGCCATAATACTAAAACTAAATATTGCATCGCTTCCCTATAAAATATTGTGACTGTAATGTTTGGTGACAAAAAATACAAAAGTGTTCCTGTGTTGTGGGTACTGTCTGGCAAGCTATGAATTAAGTTGAGAAATTCCCGGATACTTGGCTTACTTGAACAGTTCAGCACCACAGCAGGCACAGATATACACACCACTATCTTTGTTGTCAAGCAACTCTCCAGTCCATGCCTAGATACACGTGGATAATTGTTTATAATCTTATTTCAGTTCAAAATTTTATAATGCAGTGCTAAAATATTACACATTACACACACTGCTTGAAATTATGAACATAGTACGTTTTTAAGATGCTACATAAATGTGAATTCATCTTGGGGTGTGGGGTGGGCGATATGTACAAAATGATACTTAAATACATAAATCTTTCTTCGCAGCAGGGAGAGTGATATATAAAAAATGATACATAAATGTAAGTTCATCCTGGGACATGAATGTGAGAGACATACAAAATAATACTTGAATGGTGAGTCCATTTCAGAGTAGTGGGGCATGAGATACACAAATGTATGTTCATCTTGGGGCATGAATGAGAGATACATACAAAATTACACTTGAATGTGAGTTCACTTCAGGGCAGAGGCAAGAGATTTATACAAAATGATACTTAAATCTGTGATCATTTTCAGACGGATGCAAAAGATATACATGTTATGATGAATAACTGTAATTTCATTTCAAGATGGAGGTGAGAGACTTGTGATCTGTTCTGTTCTGTATTAGGTTCTCGGTATCATCGCAAATGAGAATACTCCCACAGTCATTCAATCGCCTGTGCCAGTGAGTATCACACAGAATGTTCATCGTGAATTCTGCCAAAGTACATTATCTTCTTCTAATCTGTCTTAAACAGCAAGTGTTTCCTTTGCAGTGAATGTTATGATGATTTTTAAGAATGCTCATGTTGCTGGATGGGAAGTGGATTACACTGGCTCACGTGAAGGCCCACTGCGTATACACCAATGCTGATCCTCCTATCCTGTGTTAATCGGGTTGAGAGACCAAGCCAGCCTGGTAACTATGAACATAGAGGTGAGATTACTGTATAGGGTCTTGATAAGTCCTGAATCACCTGTCATGACAACAGAGCCTTCATGCAAACACTGTTTTGTTTCTATGACCTGTATGTGTGTGACAGGAATAAATATCCTGTAGAACAAGCAGTAAGATAAAATAAACAAGCTAACTCAGAATGCAAACAACATAGGACTAAAGATCAACGTAGGAAAGACAAAGTTAATGAAGCAAAATGTGAACAACAGAAATGTACTCAGAGTAGATAACAAGTTAGTGGAGGAGGTCAAAGAATTTGTATATCCTGGCAGTAGAGTAGTAGAAAATGGAGACAGCACAGAGAACATCAACACCAGACTTACTAGAGCAAACCAGGCTTTTGCAGTGCTGCAGACTATATGGAAATCAAAAAAACTAAACATAAATATGAAAATCAGGATATTTAAGAGTAATGTTCTAAGTGTACTACTCTATGGAAGTGAATGCTGGAAAATCACGAAAACCATAGAAAACAAGTTGAATTCTTTCCAGACTAAATGTTTACAAAGAATTAGAACAATATTTTGGCCAAACACCGTAAGAAATAACATCTTATTGGCAGAAATGCAGATGAAGCCACTGACAACAATTATTGAGGAAAGACGCTGGCGATGGTTGGGACATGTGCTCCGAATGACTGACAACTCACTACCAAAAATAGCACTAAGATGGACACCACAGGGGAACAGAAGTAAGGGTAGACCAAAAGAGACATGGAGAAGAACAACAGAAAGGATGTTGAACAATAGAGGGCTCACCTGGGCAAGAGCAGAATAAAAGGCGAAGGACAAGCATTTGTGGAAAACCCTTGTGGAAGCCCCATGTGCCCTGGGCACTTAAGGTTCAGAGAGAGAGAGAGAGAGAGAACAAGCAGTCAATGAGCACTAATCTAGTAATAGCAGGACCTTCACACTGGTTTCCATTACTGTGCTTGGTCTAAAATAATATAAAGGAGATTGCTATCTTATAAGGGGTTTTGTGACAGATTTTTAGCTGTCTGTGGTAGCTGCAGGCATCATTCTGTTGACCAAATCTCTAATGGCAGGTTCTACCAATATCTGTTTGGCATATTTGGCCAGAATAACAGCAAAGCATGTTTATATCATGTAAGCCATCTTCCTCAAACTGGCTTTATTTGTTCAGTTTTATTTCAATTTGTTTCTGGTAATATGATCCTTGTTTATATAGACATCAGCTATGCCAGTGGTTTCCAAGTTTGGCTGTACTGCTCCCATCCAATTTTTTTTTTTGGGGGGGGGGGCGTGGGAAAACTGGGGTGGGGAAGGGAACAACAGAGGGCATTGAACCTAAATGAACAAAAAATGTTTTTGGTGCCATTAAGGATGAAGCCTGGTTGGCAAGACTGCAAAGTTTATCATCTGGTAGTTGTTTGTTATTATCGCTTTATCTCATTTCTCAGTCAGTCACCTGCTTCCACTCTGTCTTTACTTATATATCTATAAGGGCGCATTTTGTGGTAGTATTTCTTACAACGAGGTTACAAAATGTGCTAAGTATTTAATTTTTCATCCATTTTTCATGTTTTTAATCTGTTGTGTTGTTTTTGTATGTGATCGTTGAAAAAAAGCTTTTGTCAAAATACTGGACTGTTGTATATTCTTTATTTACACTGCTCATTTTACTTTCTGCCTTTCTTGTTCCTTTCCACTTTCCTCAATCTTTCTATCTTTTGTAAAGATGAACCATATACTTCAGGCTACTTTTATTACTGGAACTAGTTTTACAGCAGTCGTCATCTCTCGCCAAAACTATAGAACCATTGAGTTACACCATGTTTTTAGTGAGGATGCCTACTTTTGTAAACAAGTTTTAATGAATATTTGTCCTTTATATCAATAATAACAAGCTAGTATGAGCTATCATCATCATCAGGTGCCGTGCCGACTGGCGTTGGCTATTATGCTTCTCCAGAGTACCCGATCCTTCATGCAGGCCATCAGTTCAGTTGATCTCCTCTCACACCATCCCGTCAGACTGTCCAGTATCATTTCAGTATGAGCTATATCACAGAATAATAACACAAAAATACTTCTGCCATTTTCTGAAAGACAAGTTCCTCACAACCACACGCCGAAGAAATACACTGTAAAATTTGCACATCCATACAGAAATAGCCATTTTGTGAACATCGAACTTTGATTAACCAAACCTTCTCCGTTCCACGTTGTCTGCACACGCTGTATTCTTTCTCCGATAGTTTCGTCTTCCATTCCTCGTCCGACAGTGTTATTTTGCCACGCCGAGCTTGATCTGTGGTGTCTGCTTGACTGGAATCCACAACCGACAGCAGAACTACGATTCCGAGAAGCAACCTACTAACGTTCATTATGGTATCCGCGAAACTGATTTGACATCGAGTTGCAGAGGGGATCTGGATAACTGTTAACGACGACACCCCCGCCCCCTATACAGAAATGTGTGCCGGTTTGGGTAATACAGTTGGTTGTAAAGTACTCAACAGTTGTGTACTCCATATGTTCCATCTACACATATCGGAGAATCCACTCTAATGTGATACGCTTACTGACGGCGTAATAAGAGCAAGGCCTCTGAGAGTTTTGTAATGTGATGCAAAATTAATCCCGCTACCCGACCCCCAATTAATGAGTGGCAGAGTGGTTGGTGCACTAGTCTCTCATGGCGAATATCGGGTGCTCGAATTCCCCTGAAGGAGTTCTAGTTATCCAGCTGCAAACATGGGTACCCATCTTCCTCTGGAACTGGTAAAGGAAAGGCGGGCGGGCGTGATGCCGACGTCACCCTCTAAAGGTGTCGACAAATCAAAGAAAACGTATCCCCTAGGTATCTTCATGGCGTAATAACCTTTACCTTTTTACCGTATCATTCATATATATATATAAGCTATTGTTTTCATGCCTAGTTGGTTTAGTTTTTCTTTGTTTTCGTTTCATGAAATACGCCCCATTCTTCTACATATGTACATTTTAGAAAAAAATATTGACAAATAAATGAGACCTTTGAAATGCGGAATGTTTTGTAAAGTAAATTAAATATCAGGGAATAAATGAAAAGGGGAGGGGGAACTACACTTATTTACAACCGAAATTCGACAAGAGTTTATTTCTTAATTGATCGTGATTTTTTTTTTCATTAAATATATTTTTGGGCAAAATATTGACCGTTGTGTTGACTTCATTTTGTAAAACTAATACATTCGCGTACATTTTAAACTTCAAATTCGTTTATCTCAACCCCTGGAAAAAAAAATACAAAGAGAAACTACGTGGAAACCAAATTATGAATATTTTTAGATGAAGTATGAAGGTTTTTTTTGTGTTTTTTTTTTTTGTTCGATGGTGCAACTAAGCACACAGATATCGACAATATTGTTAGAGAAGGTGACAGAATGAACCGGTTATATCGGCCGTCTAAATCTTTTCTTCGTTTAAGGATTATGATTGTAGCTTTTTTTCTCCCTGATCTCTTAATAAAATCCTCCGCTGCTCCAAACGTCAAAAAGCATATCGATCTGACAACAGACATAGAGGCAATAAAAAAACATTCGGTGTTGTTTCAAGAAGCTAATTTGACAGCGTGACATTGCTTGTTGTTCTATCTATACATCGCGTAAACATATCCCTGTTTATGCATGTTCATTCAGATGTAAATAATGTATATCAAAACCATATGTTGCTCTATCTACATTTTATATTGAAAATTCCACTCTAGCATGTTAGATTTATTGCAAGTATATGGCGAACATAAATTCTTCTTTCTGTCACTTCAGAAAAAAAAGAAAAGTCCAATGAAAATTCTTTCCATTTCGATAGGTGTGCAAGTTTTAATGTGAAGGGAAATGAAGGCTTTCAGACCAAACACGATATTACATGAAAAATGTGCACGTATTTCAACCAGATGGCCAAAGTTTACAAAATAATTCGAGTTTTCATTTTCATTTTATGTCTTTTTTTTCCATAAATGTTTCTGTTAGCAGTGAATAAGCCATTTTCTTTATCCCGTTTTTTTTAATTAGACGGGGAGCGAAAAAGGAAAGAAGGAAGGGAGGAAGGTTTTTCACTGATTATATTCTTCTAGGATTCACATAAGTGCTAAAAAGCCCCCACATACACATACATGCGCACGCATATATAGCCAAACTGTGTCATGTTTTTTTTCTGCAAAACAATGTACTACATTTTTCTATCAGTGTTGCTGTGAATTTGCTGTAGGAATAAAATCATAAACTAGAAAGAAGGTAAAATAGAAAGTAACTGAACCAAGATAATTCAGGTAGTGTTCTCTTTTGTTGTTGGGAGTGGAGGAATGAGAATAGCCGGTAATAGTTTTGATAGAGTGGAAGGATAGGTGCTTAATTTTTATTTTCTAACCAGTTTGGGTGGTGAGAGAGGGGCCGGGGGGGGGGGGAGGGGTCATCCAGAAGCATTTATAGCAAGTAGAATCTTAAGGGCGAAGACTCTGTCCAGTTTAGCAGCGATCCCTGGTTGACATGCTAACATCAGGGCTAGGGAACAATAGCTGACCAAGACCCTGCTCAACATCTCCTTTGGTACCCCCGGAGTAACAGCCCTAGCCTGACTAACGGGATCAGGGGTCGCCATAATGTCAGCGGTGGTGAAGTCTGTTAAAGAAGACGCTGTATCTCAACACCCTCACAGCATCGCATTTCTAAGGAGACTGAAGAAGAAGAAGAAGAAGATGATGATGATGATGATGAAGGATCTTAACGAAAAATGTGGCAAATAAATCTTGAATCGAGGCATTTCTTTACGCGGTTACATTTAGTATCCAGAATCAAAGCAAAGTTGACTTTCATTTATTGTTTAACATCGCAACAACAACAACAACACGTCACTAACATTTTATTACATCAATTTTTCTGTGTACTAAGAAGCTGAGACATACAGATAAATAATAATTGATGCAACAGCTGCGTTGTATTCTCTTTCTTTGTAACATCTTGTCAGAAGGTTTGCTCATAAATTTTACATTCTAGCTTTCAGTGACTAGCAACGAGTATAGTGAAGTAGCTATGCCAGCATCGGCCTGTGCTCCCTGTGAAACTCTTGGGATTTTTTTTTTTAATCCTTGCGGAATTCCTGCATTAAAATATTTACTACTGCTCATTTTTCGCTTTATATGTCTCCCCTGCTACACCCTACTCCTCTAGCCACTATAAAATACACCAGCTCTAATAATAAAGTCACTAATGCAGAGGGGAAACAAATCCGTGTAACTTTATCTCAGTGTTTCCCAGGCTTTTTCGGGCTGCCGCCCCCTTTTCTCCCAGGCCACGTCCTTAACGTTTCCATCCCACCACTCCACCCACACCCCGCCCCGTTATGTACTGTTCGTAACATGGCCTGTTAAGCTACGATGTGCATTACACAACCAAAAACTTCAGCAAGCAAACCAATTTAACAATATGAAGGAGTACACTTATAACTCACCTACTGCATTATTTTCTCAACTTTTAATGTGATGGACGAGTTTCGTGTCGGGTCACAAATTTCTCAATATCAGGTTGACAAGTGCTAAGAAGGAAGGTATTACTACCCCCGACTAAGAAGGAAGGTATTACTACCCCCGTCTTAGAAGGAAGGTATTACTACCCCCGTCTTAGAAGGAAGGTATTACTATCCTCGTCTTATAAGGAAGGTATTACTACCCCCGTCTAAAAAGGAAGGTATTACTACCCCCGTCTAAGAAGGAAGGTATTACTACCCCCCGTCTAAGAAGGAAGGTATTACTACCCCCGTCTTAGAAGGAAGGTATTACTACCCCCGTCTAAGAAGGAAGGTATTACTACCCCCGTCTAAGAAGGAAGGTATTACTACCCCCGTCTAAGAAGGAAGGTATTACTACCCCCGTCTGCTGCTCCGTTTTCCATCGCCCCCCCCCCCAACTACTGCCCCCTTTTCTTCCACTGCCCCTCCCCACTGAGACTTTTTCCTTCACACCCCCTCCCCCCGCTTCTTCTTTCCAAAGTCCACAGTGGGGGGGGGGGGGAGCGCGTTAATGCTCACTTTGGGAAGCACTGCTTTATTCACTAGACGCCGCCTCCACCAAAAGTAAAATAATAAATATGTAATATACAAAATGTTAGAGCAAACCAGGCTTTTGCAACGCTGCAGACTACATGGATATAAAAAAACATGAGGACGAAAATCAGGATATTTAAGAGTAATGTTCTAAGTGTACTACTCTATGGAAGTGAATGCTGGAAAATCACCAAAACTATTGAAAACAAGTTGAATTCTTTCCAGACTAAATGTTTACGAAGAATTAGAACAATATTTTGGCCAAATACGGTTGGCAGAAATGCAGATGAAGCCACTGACAGCAGTTATTGAGGAAAGACGCTGGCGATGGTTGGGACATGTGCTCCGAATGACTGACAATTCATTACCAAAAATAGCACTAAGATGGACACCACAGGGGAACAGAAGTAAGGGTAGACCAAAAGAGACATGGAGAAGAACAACAGAGAGGATGTTGAGCAATAGAGGGCTCACCTGGGCAAGGGCGGAGGGAAAAAGGCAAAGGACAGGCATTTGTGGAGAACTCTTGCGGAAGCCCCATGTGCCTTAGGCACTTAAGGTTCAGAGAGAGAGAGAGGGGGATATATATATATATATATATATATATATATATATATATATAGAGAGAGAGAGAGAGAGAGAGGGAGGGAGGGAGAGAAATGTTAATCAGGTATGGCTTGCGAGATACGGCATGTGCAAGAGTAGGGTTTTTTTTTTACTCTTTGTGTAAAACTAAAAATGACTTTTCAGACCAATCTGTCTTGGAAAAAGGATTCTGCGAGATGTGCCAATAAGGGATTTCTCAGCCACGATCTCAGAGGCAGAACTCATGCAGAATCGTTTTCGGGTTTCACAGAACCCGGGTAGAGAAACAGTGAGCTAGACTATGTGGATATAACCATCCTCATGTGTCATCTCTACACAGAAGGTTGGCTGCAAAGGATCTCCGTCTTCCTCCATTCCAACCTCTCGTAGCGCATCTGACTAAGGTGATTCGTGTCCATCTTTTACCCATCCATTAATTTAGCTCACTCATCTGTACCAGCGACTTTTAACCTTTTTCGCCTTACAGAACATGCTGAACAAGACGACAAATTATCGCGACACACCATCAGTTTTTCCTCGTTGAAAACAGTAAAATGGCTTACTTTTGACTCTTCCCTCAAACTGCCACAGTACATTCGTGGACCAGTCGTGGGGCGCTTGTTACTAGAAAGTAATCTATAGTTTTGTTTTTCCCCCTTGCTCTATTCCTTCCAGCTTCTCCCTTTCCCCCCAAAAAAAACCGTTTTAATTATATTTATTACTAAGCCTCTTGCTGTGACAAAAAATATTTTCGTTCTCATGTTTCTGTTTTCCCGTTATTTGTACTATTTATTTTTTAATGCTTCTTTGTTTCATTTTCTGTCCAAGGAATACGCGACATTCTTCTGTTGATGGACATCTCCAGATGGTTCTAGTTTCTTTCCCACCTTCGTGCTTTAATCATCTACTCCTGCACTGGGGAGAAATGTGGAGTATGCATCTTCAATGTTCTGTGTTTTGTTAATTTTCTTGAAGTAAGGATTATTTTTCAGTCTGATTGAAGTGTAATTTAATCATTCTTATTTTTCTGTTAATTTCGTATACGATGCACATATGACAGACAGAAAATAAGAGGAAAAAGTAATACGCAGTATTGTTTGATCTAGCAAATACGAGGAAGCATAGAAAGGGGGAACAAAATGAAACAATAAGAGTGCATAATGTGTGCAGTGATAGGAAAAGGGACAGGCGAACAAATGCGAACCTCTTTGTCTGCTTGGGGGTTGTTGAAAGGACTGTTAAAAAATAATAAAGTTACGAAAATCTCATTCATTCATTCATTTGCATGTCCCTTGCGGAACTTTGCCTCCATAACAGCACTCTTGTAGGCCTCTCGGTTGTGAGCAAGATGGCCTGCCGCTGTTGCATCCATTTCCAGATCGTCAACGATGTCTTGCAGCCATCTTCGTCTTGGTCTTCCTCTTTTTTCTTTTTCCCATTATGTATCCTTCCAATACGGTCTTCTCTAAATTATCATGACGTTTAATGTGTCCAAAATATTTCAGTTTTCTCTCTTTAATCCTCTTCATTAGCCACCCTTCTTCAATATTAAGCTCTACGAAAATCTACCAGCATAAAAATAGCTAATATGTTCCCTGGCAAAATAGTCAATAGAATGACTACTTACATACTGCGAGCTTTAGTAATTTCCTTTTTCCAAATGATTCGACTTTTCTCTTTATAATGCTGTTGCAGATTTTCGTTTATGAACTAAGAATCATTTTTGGGTGGTGGGATCGAGGATTTGGGGGGGGGGTGGAGGGGAGGGGAAATTGAACTGGCTGTTCGGGTAAGATGGGTAAAAAATTTTTGTCCTCTTATCTTTATAGGTAATAGTTACATTTTAAAAAGTATCTAAAGTTCCACATCATAATGCTAGAGTTAATTTCTAATTTTGCACACTCATCTTAAAGAAAAAATGTGTACTGTATATTTTACATATGGGTAAAATTTGTTACAAACTGTGTTACGATAAAATAAAAGTTACTGTTATTATGTTGATTATTATTATTATTATTATTATTGTGAACAGTTAATGCTCAGAGAATTACAAATACATCAGTGTATTCGTCCCTCATAAACATGTGTAATAGTACCTTACGAAATTAGAGAGAGAGAGAGAGAGAGAGAGAGAGAGAGAGATTGATTTTGGTAACTTGATAAAGATAACAGCTAGAAAGTAATTAGATTAGTAAGCCGTGTCGTGGACGGAAATTCCTAGGTTAGGGAGGAAAATCAAAACATCTACCAGACGCGCTCTGGTCTGCGCAATGGTGGTAGGCAACCAGGAAAGTTGAGACCAGACATTTAGAAACCACAACGTTCTACCTTTGGAGAAAGGGCAACTGTTTTTAAACACACGATGAGATCATCAGACTGCCTGGAGACTTTCAGTTTCAGTTAGGGCCATCCTGTCGTTTTACATTAGGTTCGCTTTTCATTGTTTCTTCATGTAGCAGAATGAATCAGTCTTAGGTGAAATGGTTACATAAAATTGTTCTTCTTAGGATAGCTTAGAATTTTAGAAACTAGGTCATTAGATAGTCTTTGTTATACGTTTCTTCATTAGCATTGTAACAGGGTGCGCTCCCTTGCAAGTGTCAGTTAACGCCCCTGGTTGTTTGTTTATATACTCGGGCTGAGTCCCTAAGTGGAGCTAAAAAGCAGGGGATGTGCAATACTTCTTTTAGCAGACTCCACCACTAAGGAGACTACGGTAATCCCTGTACCGTTTGCCAGGCTAGGCCTGCTACTGGGGGTGGTGGGAGGGGGGGGGGTACCAACGGAGAAGTGGGAGACAGTCTTGGTGTCAAATTCGCATATTGTTTTTTACCAGGTTTTTGGTTACAATAATCTACTACCTGGACATTTAACAAAACAGATGGGAAACACATAATTGTCTTTGAATGTAAATGCTACAGAAATGTTCTTCAAAAATATGGACACAAAAAAAAGAACAAATATATCCATACTTCAAGAACTTAATATTGAAGAAGGTTGCCTAGTAAAGAGGATTAAACAGAGAAAACTTAAATATTTTGGGCACATTAAACGTCATGATAATCTAGAGAAAACTGTCTTGGAAGGGTACATAATGGGAAAAGCAAAGAGGAAGACCAAGGCGAAGATGGCTGTAAGACAAGGTTGATAATCTGCAAATGGATGCATCAGCAGCAGGACATCTTGCTCACAACCGAGAGGCCTACATGAGAGCTGTTAGGGAGGCAAAATTCCACAAAGAACATGCAAATGACTGACTGAACCCACGACTTCCAATAATTTTCTCTTTTTTTATCATTTTGTATCCATAATTTAAGGGTAATTGCCGTTTGACGCCTAATGACTCAACTGATTATCGAAATTCTCTTTATTTAATTTATTTATGTCTTGTACGAGCTTTAAGGAAATCTTGGAGATTCTAGTTTTAGTCAGTATCTTGTTTCGACTGTGCTTCGCGTCATACCTAATTTTGGTATGAAACGTTTTGCATTTCTTTTCACCAGTAATTCGGGAAATTCACTCTGTGTGGTTCTTCCGGGAATTACCGGCTTTCGCTTTCATGTTGTACAGTTCTGACAGATTTTCAGTGTAATGTAACGAGTTTGTCTTTAAGACATTGTGCTGATTAAGCTTCGTCAACGACCCTTCAGATACGCAAGTTGTGGATTGTTCTAGGTTTGTCTCTTTATTTCGTTGACTACGAAGGAGAGTCACATCTAAATAATTATAGACTAAGTAATTAGTTAACGGGACACGCAAAAGTGTTTGACTTGTGAAAGAAAACAACGAAATGATTATTTGACATATTGTTTTGGTATCACTTACACTGATGGTCGACACTCAAAGCAAGTAACGCACGTGAGTTAAAATATACAGTCCGTGAGAGATTGTGCGTGTGTGATTTTAAAAAAATTTATTTTAGGGTAATGGTTCTCAAAGTGAGGTCGGTGAGGGGTCCGCAGAGTCAAGCCTAGATTATGTAAAATATCAGAAATATGTGATGATCTGTAATTTGATGCCTGGTTATTGGGGGGGGGGGGGGATTATAAAGGAAAGCTGATGCGACTTATAATTGACTCCAGGGATCCGCTAACAAAAGCAAAGTTTGAGAACCACTATTCTGAGATGCAGAAATGGCGATTTATCCGCCTATAGCAATGTGTGATCCATCATCGACTCACTTTTCGCCTGAGTCATAAACAGATTTAGCAGTCGTCCTTGACATCTCGCGTGGAGATGATTTTCAACTGTTGGTGCCCCAGACACATCCTATAAAAGTATAAACAAAAATATGTGGACACACTAGAGGATTATATGCCTCCCCAAGCTCTATAAGAAAAAAAAAAGAGCCAGGTATTCATTTCTCTCTCTCTCTCTCTCTCTCTCTCGCTCTCTGAACCTTAAGTGCCCAGGGCACATGGGGCTTCCGCAAGGGTTTTCCACAAATGCCTGTCCTTCGCCTTTTTTTCTGCTCTTGCCCAGGTGAGGCCTCTATTGCTCAACATCCTTTCTGTTGTTCTTCTCCATGTCTCTTTTGGTCTACCTTTACTTCTGCTCCCCTGTGGTGTCCATCTTAGTGCTATTTTTGGTGAAGATGAATTCATTTCTACAGATATTTAACTGGAGAATTTTTTTTCACATTCCAACTGCCAACCTTCGCCATGGGAGACTAGAGCTTTAAGAGTGTTCACAGCAAAATGCTAACAAAGTGCCGCGCTGTTGCTAACACTTAGTAAAATAAATATATAAATAAAATGGACATAACCTCTGATGCTGGCTTGACCTTAGAAAGACTGAGAGGCCAGTGAGTCACATAAGATATTATCGTACCAACATGACCGTGGTTCTGTTGACAGGTATTCAATAATTCATTGCGAGATAAGCATGGGCCACTGACAACATGTGGCTTGAAATCAATAAAACTGATATAACACGATTTTGAAATTATTATGGCAAGCTGCAGGTGTCAAGAGAGTAATGCATCAATGCATAAATTACTGAAACATGTTACGAGTTCTTTACACGTAACTACAACCAGTGTTAATGAAGTTGTAATTGGTTGTCATATACATCATTAATGAGAAGATGCTTTTTTCATCTGTTGATGGTATAAACACATATTTGAAGTAAAAAAGGTAAAATTCCCATTTCCGTGCCATTAGGGCATATTGGGTGTTAGGCCAGTATTTTCCACGACCTTCGGCACATAAAAATGTGATGTGGTCAGTATCACTCCTGGTCGCTTTGCCTTCCCAGATTTCTCTGGTACCCATTTTTAGAGGCTTGGTGAACCCCGGGGCCTTTTTCGGTGTGTACCTAGGAAAAAAAAATCCCATTGCTGGGTCTGAACCCACTACCATCGGATTAGTAAACCGAGCGGCTAGCCACTCAGCCAACCAAGCCGCCCACATATTTGAAGAGTATATGTTAAAAAAATGATAAATTTGTTCTTTTTATGTGTCCTTGAATAAATGAGTAAACAAAAAAAAAGAGCAAATTTATTCACATTCATTTATTTGCATGTCCCTTGCGGAACTTTGCCTCCCAAACAGCACTCCTGTAGGCCTCTCGGTTGTGAGCAAGATGGCCTGCTGCTGATGCATCCATTTGCAGATCATCAACGATGACTTGCAGCCATCTTCGCCTTGGTCTTCCTCTCTTTCTTTTTCCCATTATGTACCCTTCCAAGACAGTTTTCTCTAGATTATCATGACGTTTATGTGTCCAAAATATTTAAGTTTTCTCTCTTTAATCCTCTTTACTAGGCAACCTTCTTCAATATTAAGTTCTTGTAGTATGGATATATTTGTTCTTTTTTGTGTCCTTGATATTTGAAGAACTCTTCTGTAGCATTTACATTCAAAGGCATTTATGTGTTTCTCATCTGTTTTGTTAAGTGTCCAGGTCTCACATGCATATATTTATTCACATTACTAGAATTACTGGAATTTATTATATTAAATTATTCACAGTGCTAAAATTTAATATTGAAGAAGGCTGGTTAGTAAAGAAGGTAAAATAGAGAAAACTTAAGTACTTCGGACATATTCAAAGTCACGAGAGTTTGAATAAGACCGTCTTGGAAGGCTACATAAAGGGAAAAAGAAAGAGAGGAAAACAAAGACGAAGATGGCAAGAAGACATTGCTGATGATTTGCGAATGGATGCATCAGCAACAGGGCATCTTGCTTACAACTGAGGGGCTCTCTGGAAAAAATGTTAGGGAGGCAAAGTTCCAGAAAAGGACAAGCAAATGAGTGAATGTTAAAAAAAAGTTCTAAGGTAATTTTTACAATGTTTTAGATACACCTAAAGTATCGGACGTGCAATACTTCTTTAGCAGACTCCATTGATATATAGGCTATAGCGGTCTCTGCACCACTTGCCATCTGAGCCAGTTACTGGAGTGCCGACAGAAAGGAACAATTTTTTTTTATAAATAGGAAACTACGAGGCTTTGATACGGTAAAGTAAGAGAACAAATTTTGTAGGATTAGACCTCGAAAAAGCACTTTAGTTTAGCTAGTTGGCTAAGTCGATAGTACGCTGTTCTCTCGTGGCTAGACGGCTGCTTGTCTTACCGGAATCCGTGTTCGAATCCCAGGTAATTCTCATGTGATTTTTCTTTCTCTCACGTCTCAATAAAGTGCTTTGTCTACGATTTTTTCGAGGTCTAATCCTACAAAATTTGTTCTCTTACTTTGCCGACAGAAAGGTGAGAGTGGGTCGTGGGACGGTCAACTCTGACGTAAACAATCAATTACGGGTTGCTGAGCGCTACACTGGACCGCGTCTTCATCTCCTTTGCCACATAATCAGTGACTCCACTCAAAATTATTAAAAACTAATTCTGCTTATGCTTTTAGTAGACAAATCTGGATATTTTAACCAACAATTTTCGAATGCTTTATGATTCATTTTTTCTTGACAGTGTGTAACATCTACACCAACTGAATGACACAGCTACATATAGCTGTTGACTATAAAGAATATTTTAGCGTTTGTCTATCTTTTTCTGCTAAGCAGAATGTATACACTTCAGATAGTCCGCGTGATGATACTTTTGCTTTTTATATACGTGTTTAAGGTATACAAGTAGGAAGATACACTATTAACAACCTCCCGTATACTGACAACACGGTACTTATAGCTGAGAACGAACAAGACCTGCAAAATCTCTTGGATAAAGTCGCTAAAGAAAGTGAACAAAAAGGCCTTATTTTGAACATAAAAAAAACAACAACAACACAGAGATTACGGTTATATCTAAGAAACAGAATGCCCAAAATGCAGCATAAAATTAAACGGAACTATTCTAAATCAGGTGCAGAAATTCAAATACTTTGGAGCAGTAATAACTTCAGACGGGAGATGCAGAACAGAAATTAGAAACAGAATAGGCCAAGCAAAGACTGCATTTCAGAGAATGAGAAACATATTATTCAACACATCCTTATTAGTGAATGTTAGAAAACGAGTCTATATTGAACCTATCTTGTTATATGGAAGTGAATAATGGAAAATAGGCAGATCTACACAAGTCATTAGAAACAGCAGAAATGTGGTTTATTAGAAGAATGTTGCGAATCTCCTGAACAGCAAAAATAACTAATGGAGAATGTATGATACGAGCTGGAGAGACAAACAATCTGCTGTCATAGGACGTGCAATGAGAAGAGAAGGTATTGAAAATATTATAACAACAGGAAAAGTTGAGGGAAGAAGAGTCAGAGGAAGACCGAAAGAAATGATACTGGACAGTCTGACGGGATGGTGTGAGAGGAGATCACCAACTGAGCTAATGGTCTGAATGAAGAAGGATCGTGTACTCTGGGGAAGCATAATGGCCAGCGCCAGTCGGCATGAGGCCTGATGATGATGATGCTTAAAGCACAGACATCATATTAACAGCAGTAGCCCTAAATCAGCCAAAGCGTCGTGCGCAGAAAGTATTCGGCTGTCACCAGCGGGGAGAATACGTAACCGTATTACCTCAGTCATTCTGTAAATTCGCGTCGCCATGATGTGTGATGTTATTTTTATCGATGATGGACGCCCGACCTGGTCACATTCACAAGTGGGATATCCCTTAGTTTATTTTTGTCGCTGACGAAATGTTCCCAGGCAAACTTAATTAGAACTTTGCAGCTGTGATGTTAATCAGATTGATTGGTCGCGACGACTGTTTCTCGACTGTATTATCTCTCCTAGGCCCAATCCCGAGACCTTATGCCTTGCCCGTATTCAGTTGTTTTATCTGTAGAAGCACGTCTAAGTTACTGTGCTCCCCACCGCACGTATAACATAGGCAGGTTTGTGACAACGTGACCGTTGGCACGCAGACTCGGTGAAACTACTAGCTGGCTAAGTAACTAGTGCGTGTTGGCTTAGCCGCACCGCGCCGCTGTGCTGGCCTAGCACAGATAATCGGCGAAGATAGCACGAGATAACGGCCTGGGATCAGGGACTTGACAACGGCTGCTGCTATCGACTTATTCACGTCGTGCCTAGAATGACTAGGCACAGCCGCGCCTAAATTTTAGCAAGCCTGCGACTGTTATTGTACGCTGTTATTTTAACCGGCTGAAGGCGGGCGGCCTACTTGTTGGTCGTGCTGGCTAAACTCGACTTGCTGTGTGCGTATGTGGTTTTGAGAGTTTTTTTTGCTGGACGAAGAGAGGTTTGGGATCACCGCTGTGCTAGCTCTACACACACGTAGAAAAAGGTAAGAACTATGTCCCAAATGTAGTCTTATATTTCACAGCAAGAGATCAGGAAGCAGCTTGCTCAAACTGGCTTCACGTGGATAGAACTAGAAAATACTTCACTGTAAATTTTCCCCCCAACATGTTGTCTGTGTTATATCCAACAGGAAAGTGAATTAATTTGTGCTTAAGATGGCGCTGGCAAACAGCTGACCAATATCGACTTTCTGTAAAACAAAGTCAACAATAAAACGCTCAGATGAGAAAAACTGAACTTTTCAGACATGTAACCACTCAAATTACTTACAGGAATATAAAACTCAGAAACTTAGTCTTTATCTTCACATAGAATTTTAATATAATCTTATCTGTATTTTTTTTAAAAAGCAGCTTGCCTTATCTTGTCTCCTTCTATATATACCTTTCAGTGTTGAGGGGACGGATAGACGTCTTGATGGGGCTCGATAATTTGCTTCATGTAATGGGATATTTAGGGTTTCCGTAATTTACTCCTCCATCTCTTGAGTGGGCGGTCTCTACCTCATTTTCCCCACAATTCTTAGCGTGGATCTTCTTTCTGGTATACTGTCTGGCGGTAGTGGTGTAACGTGGCCAACCATTTGAGTTGCTGTTTCTGGGTGTGGTGTAGTACTGGTGTTACTCCAACCTTTGTCCTATTTCTGGATGTGATGAAATACTAGTGTTACTCCAACCTTTGTCCTATTTCTGGATGTGATGAAATACTAGTGTTACTCCAACCTTTGTCCTATTTCTGGATGTGGTAAAATACTGGTTTTACTTCAACCTTTGCCCTATTTCTGGGTGTGGTGTAATACTGGTTTTACTTCAACCTTTGCCCTATTTCTGGGTGTGGTTTAGTACTGATGTTACTTCAACCTGTGCCCTATTTCTGGGTGTGATGTAGTACTGGTGTTAGTTCAACCTTTGCCCTATTTCTGGGTGTGGTTTAGTACTGATGTTACTTCAACCTGTGCCCTATTTCTGGGTGTGATGTAGTACTGGTGTTAGTTCAACCTTTGCCCTATTTCTGGGTGTGGTTTAGTACTGATGTTACTTCAACCTGTGCCCTATTTCTGGGTGTGATGTAGTACTGGTGTTAGTTCAACCTTTGCCCTATTTCTGGGTGTGGTTTAGTACTGATGTTACTTCAACCTGTGCCCTATTTCTGGGTGTGATGTAGTACTGGTGTTAGTTCAACCTTTGCCCTATTTCTGGGTGTGGTTTAGTACTGATGTTACTTCAACCTGTGCCCTATTTCTGGGTGTGATGTAGTACTGGTGTTAGTTCAACCTTTGCCCTATTTCTGGCTGTGGTGTTACTTCAACCTTTGCCCTGGTGATGTCATTTAGAATACTCTACTATTTGGTGCAACAAAAATAACGGATAAATTTAGTTTGAAGTCAAAACAGAAACAGAACATCAGAATCCAAGTTCGTATAACTGAAATCATAGGTACAATCACTGGTATGTTGTTTAGAACTGAACGGAAATGTTAACTTATGTCTTGTCTCGAAACTTTGCCTGGTAATGTTATGTTTTTCTAACGAACGCAGCCAATAGAGTCAGGCGTGCCTTAAACCTTGAGTCGCAGAAGATAACGTGAGGGTTACTTTTAAAGAGACAAGAGATTAAAACCCGTTTAATAAAACAAAAATTGATTTTTATTTATACCGATTTGATATAGAAGCAAACATCGCTTGCGTTTGCAGTTTAGTTCTACTAATATTGAGAGCCCATGTCAGACAAGCTATTGCTGTCATTTTAAAAACTACGGTACGTGAGCTAGCAGCGGTTTGTACTGAGACTCGTACAAAATTCGTATCTAACAGTGTCAAAACTCATACAAAATGTATATCTGACAGTACCGAGACTCATACAACATTCATATCTGACATAAGCAATCATTCTGTCTCGGGCGATTAGACCGCAGCGGAACCAACTCTCTCAGGAATTCAGTCAGAATTCACAGCCCGGGGACGATTGTCAGACAGTGAAAACTGGTGAACAACTTCAGACAGACATTTTTTTTTTTTTTTCTCTTTCAAGGGTGTACATTAAGTGGTTAGATTCTACAGTTATCCATGAGCAGTCGGTACAAGCTGAGTTACGTTCAAAGATGAGTGAATTTTTTTAATTTGGTGTAACACTGCCAGGAAGATAAACATACGAGGCGCTGCAGGGAAGGTGGGATACCTTCAAAGGTTGTCGTCTTTCTCTCCCGTATTGTCCCAGGAGGGGTGGGTGATTGAACCGAACTTAAGAGGCAGATTGATATAATCGTTTATTGTAAACAAACTGTCGGATCATCAAGGTCTAAACGGTCACAGTGAGTGGCTTTGAGCTATGTACGCTGATCCACGTGTTAGAACCAGGAACAGTTTAGCTGTCGAGGCGGCATGATCAGCTGATGAACAAACATCTTAAAATGAGGCCATGTGAACTTAGACAAGGTTTATCAAGACCTCTCCCAGCCAATGTTGTCACGCACCCTTTTCAACGTGTAATCGTTTTGTTATTGATTCGAAATCAATGTCTTGAGATCAACAGATAATTCATATACTTTATATTTTGAATAATATCATCGGGTGTCTGTTGAACCTACTTAGAAATAAAATTTGATGCTGTACAGACTGGTCAATGGTCGTTGATACCAACCAACTACTGTCTGACAGGGAAAGTGAAACGATGTCTTGTGAATAAATACCACAGCGTATGTTACGTCAATCAATCCTCCTCCTCCTCCTCCTCATCATCATCATCTTCATCATCATCATCATCATGACTGGCGTTGGCTATTATGTTTCTTCATAGTACCAGATCCTTCACACAGGCCATCAGTTCAGTTGGTGATCTCTTCTTACACCATCTTGTCAAACTACATCTAGTATGATTTCTCTCCACCTTCCCCCGATTCTTTTTCCCTCTATTTTTTTTTCTCCATTTTGTTACAATATTTTCAGTGTCTCCTCTTCTCTTTGCATGTCTTTCTGGTAGGTTTTTTTTTTTTTTGGACAATATTTTTTTTGGGTCTCTCCAGCTCTTCTCATACATTCTTCATTAGTAATCTTTGCTGTCCAGGGGATTCGCAACATACTTCTAATAAACCACATTTCTGCTGCTTCCAATGATCTTTGTGCGGGCCTGCCTATTGTCCATGATTTACTTCCATATAAGTAAATATTAATATTTACTCATATAATAATAATATAATAATATATGCTCAATATAGCATTTTAGAACTCGTTTTAGGACGCCAACCAAACATGAACAAAAATTTTAATTATATATAAATTTAACATCTGATGAAGAGTAACTCCGCTGTTGAACGTAACAAATTCTCATTTGATATATGATCTTAAACTAACCAATGAACTGATCACAGACTCGGGCCTAACTGATACTACATCGCACTAACAGGGTGGCCTTAGAGTAGGTCAGTGGAAGGATTTGATAGAAGCTACGCTCTTCTGTGAGTTTACAGAACGTAAGATAGGTTGAGTGGGAGATTCAGCCTCGTTAAGCGAGTGGAAAGTTATAAAAATGACAATATAGATAAGTGGTAGTTCACGCACTCTAGCTGTCAGATCCTCAGGCTGATCTCCCCTCAGTTTTCAGTTCATCATGTTGTGTCTTGTCCGAAATCGAATCATTATTTGAAATTACTGCCGCTTGTGCTGAATAATATTCCCAGGCGCATGATGGGCTTAGTGTTAAATAAACATAATGATTTACATCAGTGGTTCACAAACGGTGGTCCGCGAGCCCCTGGGGGTTCTCGAAACCTGTCGTTGGGGTCCGTGACAAAAACTCTAGGTACTTTTTAAAAAAAATTTCACTATGAAATGTTTAACAATCGATGTTTCGGCGAATCGTATGTGGAAAAAAGAGAACTTTTTTTAGCGTTTAAAAATAGGAAATATGGAACCAGATGTGGAAGCGATTGTTCGGAATAAAAAACAAAGGCATGATTTCTCTCACCATATTAAGGTTAGTTGGCTGCCACACTTTAGGTCGTATTCAATTTTTATCCGTACAGTTTCGAGGCCTCTATCCGTTCCGTAACACTACTCTTTTTTTTATGGAGATGGGGTCGTTTACCTCACGCTCCAACCCCCACCCTGGACGATCAGGGTGCAAATTTCGTCTGACCCCTACCCGCGCAGACCTTCCCAGCCTGGTTGGACCTACCAGGAGTCAAACTAAAAAGATGAACAACAATTACAGATCTTTGAGAACAATATCCTAATTAAGAACCTTTTGGCCCGCAAAGGATACCAACAGTGGAGAATGGAAAGCTAGAAAGAACACTGAACTAAACAGCTTATTTAAATCCCAACGAATCATAAATGTCTTGAAACTGAACAGACTACGCTGGCTAGGGCATGTAGAAAGAATGGAAGAGAACAGGCAAACGAAAATTATATACGCACAAGAGATGAGGGAAACGAGACCAAGGGGTAGAGAGAGACAGAAAGACAACATGGAAGAGGATATGAAAGAAACTGGTGTCACCAACTGGAGAGAGAAGATTAGGAATAGAGAAGAATGGAGGCGAACTTTGTCTGCAGCAACGAGGCTTAATGGGTGGGTAAGCTGAAGATGAAGAAGCTGTCACACATGTCATATTCTGTTCACTTGTAGGAGTGTTAATTGCTGTCTATTTTTTCCTTAACTACATTATTGTACATATGTTAAAAAATAATGAAAATTCCCCTTTAATCAAAATGGAAAAATACACATAGAAGGGACAGATATTGAAGAAGTCAATCAATTTACATACCTTGGCAGCTACATAGACCAGGATGATGACACCAGAAAGGAAGTTAGACTCAGAATTGCAAAAGCAGCATCGATCTTCAAGAATCTTGAGAACATATGGAATTCAAAAGTTATAAGCACAAAAACCAAGTTAAGACTATTCATTTCAAATGTAATATCCACCCTCATTTATGCATGTTAAAGCTGGAAAACAACTAAAGAAATAGACAATAAATTAGACTCTTTTGAAAACAAATGCCTAAGGAAAATACTCGGTATCAAATGGAACAAATTCAAGAACAATGCAGAGATAAGACAGATGACTGAACAACAACCAGTCTCATGGGTGATCAAGAAAAGGAGATGAGCATATGTTGGTCACTTGATGAAAAGAAATGCTCAGAGAATCCCAAAACAAGCTATCAGTTCGAACACAACAGGCCAAAGAAAAAGAGGCAGACCACGTGAAACTCTAAAGAGGATATTGTTAAGAGAGGCCAAATTAACAAGCATAAAATCCCTTGATGAGGTTGAAAGACTCGCCGAAGACAGGAAAAATTGGCGAACTACTTTGCGAGCCATATGTGACGTTTAACGGCACGGGAAGGATATAAGATATAAGATTATTGTTATTTTGAAAATTCACCAAGTTTGTACTGTGTAGTGTAGCGTTTAATCATCAGAGGTTACCCACAATGTCTGAGAAAAAATTATTTAGCATTTAAATCGCGTAGCTTTATATATCATACAGATATGAAACTTTTTCGAAGTATGAGGGTCCGTGCCGTGAATTTTAACAGCATGGGGTCCCTGACCTGGATTTTAACAGCATGGGGTCCGTGCCCTGGATTTTAACAGCATGGGGTCCGTGCCCTGGATTTTAACAGCAAGGTGTCCGTGCCCTGGATTTTAACAGCAAGGGGTCCGTGACCTGGATTTTAACAGCATGGGGTCCGTGACCTGGATTTTAACAGCATGGGGTCCGTGCCCTGGATTTTAACAGCAAGGGGTCCGTGCCCTTGATTTTAACAGCATGGGGTCAGTGCCCTGGATTTTAACAGCAAGGGGTCCGTGCCCTGGATTTTAACAGCAGAGGGTCCGTGCCTTAGATTTAACAGCATGGGGTCCGTGCCCTGGATTTTAACAGCAGGGGGTCCGTGCCCTGGATTTTAACAACAGAGGGTCCGTGCCCTGGATTTTAACAGCATGGGGTCCGTGCCCTGGATTTTAACAGCAGGGGGTCCGTGCCCTGGATTTTAACAACAGAGGGTCCGTGCCCTGGATTTTAACAACAGAGGGTCCGTGCCCTGGATTTTAACAGCAGGGGGTCCGTGCCCTGGGGATCCAAGGACTTTTGTTAATTGGAAACCACTGATTTACATGATTATTAATGTCTTCCGAGTCGTTATTTCTACCAGCGAATGACAGGATGAATGAGGATCATAACAACAGTGAGCATATTGCGTTTAAATAAGAACAATCAGATATAATTCACATTGAAAACGCTGCATTGACACTATTATTCACCTAGTACGCGGCGACAAAATCTGAAATAAATGGAGATAAAGTATTTATGCAACATACAAGTATACCTTGGACAGTCGGGGGTGTGGGGAGCTTGGGGAGTATGGGTGGTGGAGAACAAATGATGAGACCTTCAGAAAAAGTGACCAAGAATTGTTTCAGCATGTCACGAGAATACACAAATCAGAGAATCTGACAATCACTGGAAAACTCGAGAAAAAAAAAGGAGGCGAGACCGGGGGAGGGGAGGGGAGGGGAGAGAGAGAGAGAGAGAGAGATCACTTAAGCCAACCGACAAAGTGATGTGGGGTGGGGGGTGGGAGAGGTAACCGAACTGATTTGAAACACCAATGAATGGAGAAAAATGATTACCATCATCTTCTGGCACCACACATAATGTCGTCGTACATCCTTTCACATAGTGGCTAGTTAGGCTTCCTGCCGAAGAAACAAACCCAAGTCACCTAAATCTGGCAACTCAACAAATTCATCAGTTGTTAACATCGCCAGCCCAGTAAACACGCAGCAAAAAGGAGCTATTGACCCCATTTTTCTCTTCACTAGATCTTCATCCAGTCTCCTATCGTCTCTAAGTCAGCAGAAAAGGTCATGGCTACTGCTTGAGGAGCAAGGAAGGTGTTTTGACTTCTATCTTCCGAAGAGCCAAACAGTTAATGCAAAACACCACTCTAAGTTCCTGTACCGATTAAAGTATAAAATGGAAGATAAAAGGCAGTGGAAACTGGGAAAAAAAAAAGTTATCTTTTTGCAGGACAGTGAGCCAGCGCACACGGCTCGCAAAACGTTGGATGTTTTGAAGAATTTGGGGTATGAGTGCTTAGATCATCCACCCTACTCACTAGATCTTGCTCCATCTGACTATTCCCTGTTTCCAAATATTTAAAAAAAGTGTTTGAAAGGGAGGAGATTTTCGAACGATTAGGAGGTGGTAGCAGCAACAGAGCAGTATTTCAATGTTCAGATATCAGTTTTTGGAAGGGTTAAAGAAACTTGAGAAACGATGCCTCAAGTTTGCTGAACTTTGGTGTGAATAAATGCAAAGTTTCATGGCTCTAGGTCAGTGGTTTCCAGCCTGGGGTAAGCAGCAAGACGTTGTATATTGGCAGAAAACAGGTTTTTAAAAAAAATACTAAAAACAACAATTATAATAGTAACATAGAAACAAACAGTTTTGCTAATATGAGGGGGTACAATTTGTGGAAATAGGCTGCCAAGGGGCACACAAGCGAAAGAAGGTTGGGAATCACTGCTCTAGGTCATCCTCTTTTTTTTTTGTTTTTGTTTGGGACCGATAACTTTTCAGCACCCCCTCGTATATTAGAACCTACTATCTATCTGTTTTTCTGCCCTCGTATATTAGAACCTATTATCTGTCTGTTTTTCTGCCCTCGTATATTAGAACCTACTATCTATCTGTTTTTCTTCCCTCGTATATTAAAGCCTACTATCTGTCTGTTTTTCTTCCCTCGTATATTAGAGCCTACTATCTGTCTGTTTTTCTTCCCTCGTATATTAGAGCCTACTGTTTATCTGTTTTTCTTCCCTCGTATATTAGAGCCTATTATCTGTCTGTTTTTCTTCCCTCGTATATTATAGCCTACTATTTATCTGTTTTTCTTCCCTCGTATATTAGAGCCTGCTATTTATCTGTTTTTCTTCCCTCGTATATTAGAGCCTGCTATCTGTTTTTCTTCCCAGACAGGTCAGAGGTGGCGATCGTTCAACACTTGTTCAGTGCTTATAGGGAGTTCTTTAACAATAAGGATGGAATGAATTATTGTTAATCATCGTCCACACTTTTCTAAAACAATCATTCGGGTGGAAAGGGGTTGGGGAGGGGGGGGGGGTGTTATAGGCGGAAGGGTGATAAATCGATTAATGTGACATATTTTCCCCCTTAAAATTTTTAATTATAATTACACCACTTGAGTCTATTAATGATTTCAGTGAAGATGATGATTATCGTGACTGTCTAAAATAGGATAAAATTATGCTGAGTTAATGTTTTAACTACACCGCCCGCTCCCAATAATTTCCCATATTCATTTTAATAAATAACTTTATTTTCCTTGTTCGCTGGTAATGTTCTCACCTTCTCTCCACCCTTGGTAAGGTCGCCGAATTTTTTATTTATTATATGACTAACTTATGTATAGCCCTTTAAATAAGTTTCAACGCAAGCATGATTCTAGTTTTAAGAATTCAGTGTTTTCCCCCGTCTTCTCTCTCATGTGTTTAATGCTATCAAAAAGACGGAATTGATAAAATAGCCATTGTGGAAGCTATAACATATTTTCCATAGCGGAAAATATTGTGCACAAATTCACATATCCTGGTACAACGATAACATCAGATGGTAGGTGTATCACAGAAGTGGTGTCAGGCAAAGGTAGCGTTTCAGAAAATTAAAAACTGTTCTGTACAGTCCATCTTTGTCTTTAAATACAAGGAAAAGAGTCTTAGAATGCTGTATCGAGCCAGTATATGGGAGAGAATCATGGTAATTAACAAAAACAACAACAAGGGCATTAGAGGCAACTGAAATGAGGTTCCTACGAAGAATGTTACAAATACAAGGACAACTAAAATAACATATGGAGAATGTCGAAAAGAAAGTCAATGAGAAACGAACTTTAATAAATACAATACGGGGGAGACAGTCCTAGGTTCATTGACAATATAATGAGAAGAAGAGGAATGGAAGATATCGTGACAACAGGGAAAATAAGAAATAGGAAAGGAAGAGGCAGACCAAGAGAGAAACTCTTAGGTGGCTTGACAAAGTGGCATGGGAGAAGCATAGCAACATAAGTGATGGAAAACATGAAAGATCGGAAACTGGAGAAGCATAGCAACAGAAGTGATGGAAAACATGAAAGATCGGAAACTGGAGAAGCATAGCAACAGAAGTGATAGAAAACATGAAAGATCGGAAACTGGAGAAGCATAGCAACATAAGTGATGGAAAACATGAAAGATCGGAAACTGGAGAAGCATAGCAACATAAGTGATGGAAAACATGAAAGATCGGAAACTGGAGAAGCATAGCAACAGAAGTGATAGAAAACATGAAAGATTGGAAACTGGAGAAGCATAGCAACATAAGTGATAGAAAACATGAAAGATCGGAAACTGGAGAAGCATGGCCGTCGATGATCACACTAGGATTGCGGAATCACTGTTTTTATTAATATAATTTTATTGTCATTGTTCTTATTTGAAGATAGAACATCGTATTTTAATTTACTGTTCTCGTTTTCCTGATGTATATCCAGTAACACACTTCTTTCGCTCAAACACTCCATGTTTGCAGTGACAATGGACAGGACATCAAGATCACATTGTAAATTATAAACGTTTATTTAACTCTCAGCCCAATAGGCAAAACGGGTAGTGGGTTGATCAATTACTTGTATATAATGATATAATGATGCGAATCAAAGCAGTAACTCATAGAAGTGACCACTGCGTGACGATACTAAGCCGACGGGCTGGCTGAGAGAGATTCTTACTCAACACTTTCTAATGAACTTCTTATATCTTATATCCTTCCCGTGCCGTTAAACGTCACATAGGGCCCTTATCAAGGGATTTTATGCCTGTTAATTTGGCTAATCAACTGGCCAGGCCATAAACTGGCTCCCGCGGAACAGGAGGATGTCGTGTTTTTCCGAAGTCTCCGGCTGACCAATCAAAATGGCTTGTTTAGGTCCTTGCCAGCCCACTTGAGGTAGTACGCGGTAATTTTACACTACACTATAAATGTCAAAGCCATTTCAAATCACTCTGTTTTCCGGGCTACATCCAAATATTCTGCCTTGTACATCTGGAATAGGGACAATGTTAAATATAGATAAATATAGTAAGCTATATAAAATATACACACGATGGCAAGGAACAAGCTAAAATTGTTAACAAGAAATATGTTCACCTGCTTCTCGCTTTTGTGAGACGTAGATTTCTGAACACGAAGCTCTAGTTAACTGACGCAGTGGCAAGGACTGTCGGCGTGTGTGTGCTTTGGTGGTGTTCCATATATTTTGCAGTGCGCTTCACGTGCGTTTATTAACAGGGACACTAACACCTAAATACAAAAGGGAAATCACGACGACAGAAATGAGATGTTTAAAAGAGAGAATACTAAATGTCCAGACAGACTACAGAAACTTAACCACGTGATAACTGTCATCATTGTACGGCGAAACATGCCGGGATGGAAAAGAGTTTGCTGTCATCGATCCATGACTACAGTGGTGATTCACTTTATTTAGACCCAAAGTCGATATATATGGGAATATAATACTTTTCATTAATAAATAACTATACGTCTGGTTTAGAACTTCCTAGGACAAAAGAGCGCGTATAATAAAACTCGAAACTTCCGGTACAAACCGTTTCGACAAGGATCTGTGATCTTTTGGTGGTACAAAAATATCTGTCCAAACAATGGCAACTCCTCTGGGAATTTCTGGTTGAAGTTTATCGTGTTTTGTAAAACACGTGTTTTATCACTTCCCTGCCAGAAATAGCGACACAGACACAAATGAAAAATGTATTGCTTTTCGATGGCTGCAAGACATCGTTGATGATCTGCAAATGGATGCATCAACAACAGGCCATCTTGATCACAACCGAAAGGCCTACAGTAGTGCTGTTAGGGAGGCAAAGTTCATCGAAGAACATGCAAGTGAATGAATGAATGATTGTTTTCGATAAATATTTATTACACATCACCCTGCCCCATAAATTTTTTTTTCTTGGTGCCTTGGTTTTTAGGCCTGTTCCTGAGGTTATTTGGGGCGCTGATGCAGAAAATTGTATCGGATAGACCGCATCAGCTCTAGTTTCTTAGATATGGTTAAATTCGTAAAACTTTAGTCCACTCTTTAACAAATCTCTTCTACAGAATTGGGATGTCATAATAAGCTGTCTTATTTGAATGGGAAGTTAATGTATTTAATTTACCCACATTTTTGTACGTGTGTATAATGACATGGAAATACATACACGAAAGACAAGCAGCCAAATTAGCCATGTTGAATGTAAGGACAGATCTTAGAAAAGATTTAGCAAAAGCAACATACAAAGAGTAAAAGTAGTAAAGTAAAGGTAACCCTGTCATGCCTTAGAGGCACATAGGCATATGGTGTTAGTGCCCATATCTTCCTTGACCTGTCAGTACACTAGAGGGTGATGTGGTCAGTATCACGCCTGGCTGTCTTTCCTTCTCCAACTCAAGAAGAAGTCGGGTACCCATTTCTACAGCTGGGTGACTGGGGTGCCGCCGCCCGGATTCGAACCCCCCGACCTTCGCCATGAGAGACCAGTGCACAAACCACTTCGCCACTCAGACACCCAACATATAAAGAACTAGACAATAAAGTAAACAGTTCAGCTAGAAAGGATAAAAGAGAATACATGGACCATATGGCGAAAGAAGCAGAGAAGGCAGCAAAACTCTATATAACATACAGAAGAGGCTAACAGGTACTATTGCATCCAAAGATAGACTAATCCTTGGCAAAACTGGCACACTATTAACATCAAGTAAAGACCAAAAGCAAAGATGGGCCGAACACTTCCAAGAAATACTTAATCGACCACACCCAAACGAATTGATAGACCGTGAAACTGACTTACCAATCCCACAACTAAATGTCAAAATTGTTGAAACTACATTGCATGAAACTGAAACAACACTGAATCTAATGGTTAACAACAAAGCGCAAGTGAAGATGAAATAACTACAGAGAATGTTTAGTAAAGTTTGGGAAGAAGAAAAAGTCCCTTCTAAATGGAAAAAAGGAATCATTGTTAAAATACCCCCCCCCCCCCAAAAAAAAAAAGGCAGCCTTAGTGACTGTAACAGTTGGAGAGGAGTAACCTTAATATCAGCTGTGTCAAAAGTATTTTCAAAGTTTTTCTGAAGAGAATTAAAGATACAGTGGATGCTTCGATGAGACAAGAACAAGCAGGATTTCGAAAATGGAGAAGCTTTCTCGACCAGATCTTTACTCTAAAAATAATACTTGAAGAACATATGGAAAGCCAAAAACCATTAATCCTGAACTTCATAGACTTTAAAAAGGCATTTTATAGCATACACAGAGAATCATCGTCTAAGACTGTCAACATCATTAGTGGCCTCTACAATGGATATGTTTGCACAGTCAACACAGAAGAAGGAATGAGTGAATGGTTCCAAATCGACACAGGCGTGAAACAAGGATGTATATTATCTCCCTTGCTTTTTGGAATTGCCATAGACTTCATAATGAAAAAATGCTGCACAGGTAAAACGGGCATTGATTGGGTACATGAGACCCAACTGGAAGATCTTGATTTTGCAGATGACATAACTCTTATCAGTGACAATGTGAAATCAATGCAAGAAAAAAACAAATACAGACACCCTGTCTTTAACGGCTAGTAAACTAAGACTTGAAATTAACAAGGAAAAAAATAATGAAACTTCTCATTAAGCACGAAGTATACACAGAAGGAACAGCAGTTGGAGAAGTAAACCAATTTGCATATCTCGGCAGCTACATACAAGACAGAGGTTGTAGAGCAGGATGGTGATACCAGAAAAGAAGTTAGAATTCGAATTGCAAAAGCTGCACTGACCTTCAAGAATCTTGAGAACATATGACATTCAAAAGTTATACGCACAAAAACCAAGTTTATTCAATTCAAATGTAATATCCACCCTCATTTATGCATGTGAAAGTTGAAAACAACTAAAGAAATAGACAATAAATTAGACTCTTTTGAAAACAAATGCCTAAGGAAAATACTCGGTACAAATTGGAATGAATTCAAGAACAACGCAGAGATAAGACAGATGAGCAAACAACAACCTGTCTCATGGGTGAATAGAAAAAGAAGATGGACGTATGTCGGTCATGTGCTGAGAAGAAACAACCAGAGAATTCCAAAACAAGCTATCAAGTGGAACACAACAGGCCAAAGAAAAAGAGGTCGGCCACGTGAAACTCTAAAGAGGACATTGTTAAGAGAGGTCAGTTTAGTGGGAATAACATCCCTTGATGAGGTTGAAAAGCTTGCCGAAAACAGGAAATCATGGCGAACTACCATGCGAGCCCTATGTGACGTTTAATGGCACGGCAAGGATGTAAGATAATGACTTTAATTTCACAACTATTCTTCTACTTCATTTCCTATAATGGACACTGGCAATAAAAATATATAGCTCAAATGACAAAATCGCTTTTTGTTCTGTTTTATTACATAATTATGTGCACAAAATTAAGATGGTAAATTATGGTTTTCGTAGACTACATAAATTTGTATTTCAAAAGTTTCTCAACCTGATCTGTTTCAAACATTTGCTCTGTATAATAGTTACGATCGTGTAGAGAGTGTGTATATATTTCTACACATATCATTTCATTTTTGCAAAGTGAACACCGTAGAGGTTATGGCTACTTCAAGACAGAGCTGCTTGAGTCATCCCGACGTATTTTGCTATATGTATGAGTACACACTGAAAGCAAGTAGGAAACCTACTTCTGAGTTTGTAAAATGTAGATAAATGTTTTAGATGTTGTAGATAAATGACAACAGTTATTGAGGAAAGACGCAGGCGATGGTTGGGACATGTGCTCCGAATGACTGACAACTCACTACCAAAAATAGCACTAAGATGGACACCACAAGGGAACAGAAGTAAGGGTAGACCAAAAGAGACATGGAGAAGAACAACAGAAAGGATGTTGAGCAATAGAGGGCTCAGCTAGGCAAGAGCAGAAAAAAAGGCGAGGACAGGCATTTGTGGAAAACCCTTGCGGAAGCCCCATGTGCCCTGGGCACTTAAGGTTCAGATATATATATATATATATGTTTGTAATGTAGATTATTTTGGTGTCAAGCTTGGAGATCAAGATAAGCCATAGGCTCCTCATATTGTATGCAAAACTTGTACGGAGCATTTGCGCCAATGGACAAACGGAAAGAGAAGCTGCCTGAAATATGGAGTAGCAGTGGTGTGGAGGAAACCGAAAAATCACTTCGGTGACTGTTATTTTTGTATTGTTAATATCATAAGCATCAATCGAAATAATTGTAAGAAGTGTCTTACCCTGATCTACCTTCAGTCAGGGGACCTTTTCCACACTCCTATCTTGTACTCGTTCAACCTTTCCTTGAACTACCACAGCTCTCAGAGGATGAGTCTTGCATGTCTGATATCGCACAAGGTAAAGAAGGTCGGGGCAGTGACAGTGAATTGCAAACAACTTTACATAGTGATCGTTTTGATCAGAATGAATTGAGTGATCTGATCAGGAACTTATATCTTTCCAATGAGTCTTCTGAACTGCTTGCCTCCAGACTGAAGGAAAAGATTGTACTTCGGCGTGGAATGAAAATTACATTTTATCGAAGGAGAGAAAAAGATTTGCTGCTATTCTTTAATGAAGTCAACAACTTAGTATTCTGTAGTGACATCGGAAACCTTGTGAAGAAAATTAGTCTTTCAGAATATAACCCAAGTGAGTGGCGTCTTTTCATCGATAGTTCAATAGTAGAGCCAAACATGAACATCGGGCAAGAAAAGATTGGCCTTCGAGGGACTATATGGTGGTTGGAGGACAAAATGTAATCAATGAAACTTTGGTAGCACAAGATAGAATCATACTGCCACCATTACGTTTAAACATAGGTCTGATAAAACTGTTTGTAAAGGCTTTTAATACGGTGCGTGCGTGCATTGAATACATAGTGCATGTCACCTGGACTTAGCATGGAAGAAGCGAAGGCATGAATTTTCGATGCCCCACAGATCATGCAACTTATAAATTACCCACATTTCATAGCATCAGTGAAAAAAATCGAATCATGTGCCTGGTCTTCATTTGTTCTTGTTGTGAAAAGCTTTCTTGGCAACAAGAAGGCAGACAACTACACGCAATTAGTAGAGGATGTGCTCTTTCATTTCAACAGGCTTAGCTGTAACATTAGTGTTAAAATCCATTACCTGCACAGTCACTTAGATCGCTTTCCAAAGAACCTTGATAACGTAAGCGAAGAGCAAGGTGAAAGATTTCACCAAAACATAAAAACAATGGAAGCCAGATACCAGGGAAGATGTTATGTATACATGATGGCAGACTTTTGTTGGAATCTTGTGCGGGACTGTCCTGGCAGATCCCACTATCGGAAGTCTTACAAAAGGAGCTTATTGTGTGTCGAATGAGTGGAAAGTTTGTATCATAAACTTATGCTTTTGGTATGAAATAAGTAGATTTTCATGTAGTACACTTACACTACACTACATTAAAATATCCTCATTTATTATGGGCGAGCAGAATGAAGAGTGGTATATGGCATGTGTTCTGTATCTCAAAAACTAGAGCTGATAGGGGAACATTTGTCCCATTTTTGGAATCAGCAGGTGAAATATACCCAGAAACAGGTCTGATATTTGAGGTACCAAAATGTGTGTTGGCCTGTGTAATTTTTAACTTGTCATGTCTCCTTCCTTATATACCGTTCAATGTCGAGGGGACAAACAGAATTCTTGACAGGGCTCGGTAATGTTCTTCATATAACTGAATATTTAAGGTTTCTGTAATTTCCTCCCTTCATTTCATGCGTGGGCGGCCTCTTCCTCTGTTACATACAAATCTTATTGTGGATTTTTGTTGTTGTTGTTGTTGTTGTATATTGTCTGGTGATAGTTGTGTAATGTGACCAAACCAGTTGACTTGCTGTTTCCAGATGTAGTGTAATATCGGTGTTACTCCAGCCTTTGTAAATGGTGTCATTTCTTATTGAGTCTCTTCTTGTCACTTTTAGTATTCTCCTTAAACATCCCATTTCTGTCGTCGTGATCTTTGTATGTGTGTGTGTGTGTGTGTTTGCCTACTAGTGTCCATATCTGAAGTGACAGCACAGAGTTGGAAGGAAAATGGGTTTTTACGGTGCTTTTCTTGTTCCAGTTGTGATGTATTTGTTTTTCAGTAACGGTGAGCCACCTTCATCGACTCAAAATGTCTCACACGGACGAGTGTCCCTGTGGCAGTGGAGTCCAGACTCCAGAACATATCCTACAAGAGTGCTCAAACCATGGAGATCTGAGGCGTGAGACATGGCCAGAGGACACGAGCTTGGGGCAAAAGCTTTGGGGCTCCTATCAGGATCTGGAGAGAACTGCGCGCTTTGCCATGTCGATAGGGATCAGAATCTGAAGTGACCAACAACCTCGAACGCAGAAGAAGAAGTAACGATGTCATTTGTCCAGTGACCTGATTCGCTTTACTGCGTTTGTTCTCAATCTGAGCGTCAATTTTCGCAGATGATGATATGATTTTTAACTTATATTAGTGTGTTCCATTCGCCGCTTTGCGTCTTTAAAAATGACACGTTATTTCTGTTTGTGTGTGTGTTTGCGTGTGTGTTTTGTTGTACGTGATATTCTTCTGTATCGGAAATTAATTTTCATGCTGGAAATTCTGACTAAATAAACCTCCTTGATTTCAGGACAGGTATTCCCAGTCCTTCCTGATATTAGCTATTTCCTTAATAATAAACGCAATACATAAATGTTTACAATCGTTGCGAGGGCATTGCTAGGTCGCCACATTTCAGTTTTAATTGTTATTAAAGTTTTTTATACTTTCGACTCAGTCTTTCTGTTACATTAAGTATTTTGACAGTTAGTTTTTGAAGAAGTTAGTTTATCATTTGTGAATTAGTTAGTTTATAGTTTCCACAGGTATCAAATTACTCTCATAGTTGCAACCAAGAATAACAGTAATTGTATCTTTTTTTCTTTATACTGTGAAATTAAAAAAACCTGTGACTGTTTGGTACAGAAACTAAAACCTGTGGATTAATCTCAAGAATAGTTTTACTTCAACTTTTTTTTTTTTTTCTGATCTGGAAGAGAGTTTAATCAAAAGTTGAGATCCACACGTGAAGCTCCGTTCGGGGGGGGGGGGGGGGGGGGGAAGGCTATTTTTGATCAAGAAATAATGAAAGAGGCAGCCAGTGTTACATGATTTTCTTATATTCCTTACCACGTGACTCGCTGCTTAGCAAAGCCATGTCAGCTTTTGTTTTCTGACATCGAAACTGAACAGTTCGGTCTATGTCTACACTGGATTGATATACAGATACTTGGTGGCAGGAAGGTAGGTAGGTAGATTAGATTGGATAGCTGATTCCGACATCGTCAAGAAGTGGTTGCAGGTTTCATCCAGAACTGCAGATACCCGGAAAACACGGGATGCCCTTGCTAGTGTTTAACGAATGTCAGTTCCGCAGTATTTTCTTGTCTCTTTCCTTATATACTTTTCAGTGTTGATGGTTCAAAAAGATTTCATTATAGGGCTCGATGGTTTGCTTTATATTACGGGGTATTTAAGTTTTCTGTAAGTTCTTCTCTCCACCTTTTACTGCGCATGAATATTGAAGTGGTTAGTGTATTAGTGTTGTATCTCATTGCGAAGATTGGTGCTTGGAATCCATTTCGGTGGGCCTCACTCGGCTGTAGAAATGGGTACTTTGCTTTTTTTTCTAGTGCTGGGGAAGAAAAGGCAGCCAACCATGATGCTCGCCACCTCACATCTTAGAGTGCCGACAGGTCAAGGAAAATACAGTAAACTAACACCATAAAAGAACAAATATATCTATACTACAAGAGCTTAATATTGAAGAAGGCTGGCTAGTGAAGAGGATTAAAGAGAGAAAACTGAAATATTTTGGACACATTAAACGTCATGATAATTTAGAGAAGACCGTACTGGAAGGATACATAATGGGAAAAAGAAAAAGAGGAAGACCAAGACGAAGATGGCTGCAAGACATCGTTGACGATCTGGAAATGGATGCAACAGCAGCAGGCCATCTTGCTCACAACCGAGAGGCCTACAGGAGTGCTGTTTGGGAGGCAAAGTTCCGCAAGGGACATGCAAATGAATGAATGAACACCATATTCTCTGGGCGCCTCCGTAACATGACAGGGGACCTTTAACTTTTCTTTTAAAGTTACCTCCTGGGTGAGCGACCTCTCTTTTTGTTTCCTTATATTAAACCGAGTGCGTGGGAAGAATGAAAGATGAAGTGATGAAGGGCAGAATGTAAGACCGGCCTGCGCGAGCATTTCTTCGTCTTTTGAAAACAAGGATCATTCATTAATTCCACTTTTACGATGAATGTTTTCTGTGGTGTATTCTGTCTGGTGGTAGTTGTGTAACGTGGCCAAACCATTTCATTTGTTGTTTCTACGTAGATGTAGTGTCATACTGGTGTTACCCCGGCCTTGGCCCTTATGGTGTCACTTGTGATTTTGTCCCTTCTAGTTACATTTAGTATTCTAAAAATATATTATTTCTGCTGCGATATATATGTGTATGTGTGTGTTAGTATATATACTGTTGGTAATGTTAGTAATATATACTGTTATGTTCATATTTGACTATGATAGCACGGGGATAGGAGGAAGATATTATACAGTGCATTCTTTGTTTCAGTTTTGATGTATCTATTATTTTTTAAATTTAAGGTGTCACTTGCTCAGTGACTTAATTTGCTTTATTGCATCTGTACTCACTTGCAGTATCGATTTTCCCAGAGGATAATATGGTACGCCCTAGGTATTTGTAATGTTTCACTTGTTTCAAAGGCTGATTGCCCAGGAAGACTTTTGTTGGGATTTCTTCTCTGGCAGTGACCATAACTCCCGGTCATTTCAGCACTACTTTTCTGTCCTGACTCCTTTGATTCTACAGAAGCTGCCACTTGGTGAGATGATGTCTACAAGTAACACAAAGACAGGGTCATATTTCCTGTATGATAAACACCTGATAGAGTCATATTTCCTGTATGATAAACACCTGATAGAGTCATATTTCCTGTATGATAAACACTTGACAGTAATATTTCCTGTAAGATAAACACTTGACATGGTCATATTTCCTGTATTGTAAACACTTGACAGCGTCACATTTCCAGTATGATAAATTGACAGGGACCCAGGCAAGACATCTCACGTAGACCAGCTGAACAGCTGAATATAGCATGTTACCAACCGGGTAGATCAGGCATGTCAAACTGAGGGTCCCCTGAGGGTCATATGGGTTATATATGTTGTCATGAGGGCCACACACGACAACTAATTGAGGTCATTTAATAAAAATTATTGCAGAATAATTTTATTACTTAAACTTAGAAACATACATTGTGTACACAAATGGGTTAGCGGCTAGCCACAATGCATGAATGCAAAGTAATGAAGTAGTTTAACAAAAGGAAAAAAAAGAAATTTTAAACAGCAACAGACTTGTAAGCAACAGCAACAAATACATTGTACAAAAGTTACATCAGTTCAAAATGAACATTTATCTACTACTATTTTTTGTGTTTTTTCTTGAGGCTTGACACCTCTTTTTAATGACGATTTTTGCTATGTCTGGCTGCATTGTCTGTACAGTTCCGACTTTGATCAGAGATGACAAGTCAGCCTTGTTCTCTGAGAAGTTTTTGTTGATTTCATGAAGGAAAATAACTGTTCATACACATAGGTAGAACGGAACATTGCCATAGTCACTGTGGCAAACTTTCTGAAGTTTTTAAACTTTTCAGGAAGGTATGAAAAGAAACCAGGTATCTCCACTTCAAGATACTTTGCTCTGAGTGTAGAATCCGATTGCATTTCGTATAGTTTCATCTGCAGGTTTTCTTCTGCCTTGGCAACATCAAAGGTGAATATTGCTGAGAATAATTCAAAGTAGTGTTCAAAAGATGAGAAATCACGAAATCTTTCCTGAAATTCTTTTGACAACAATTCCAGGTGACTGTCATACTTAGTAAAGCTAAGTACAGAATGCGTATTGGCAGTGTTTTTCAGCTCTTTGCACTTAGCAAAGTGAACTAAATTTTCATTTGACAACTGTGATTTCCATAAGCTTAGTTTTGTAATGAAGCACTTGATGTCATCACACAACTGAGTGATGAGTTTGTTTTTAACCTTGTAATTTCAAATCAAGATCAGTTAATTGTGCAGTAGTGATCACAGCAAAAGCCAGATCCTGGAGCCAGCTTTCATCTTTTATTTCATCTGTCTTTTGACCTTTCATCACCAAAAATATAATTATTACTTGTCTCAACAAATAAAATCCTTTCAGCACTTTGTGACATGACAACCAGTGGGCTTCTGTGTAGAATGGAACATCGGTAAACTGATTATCCATATCTTCCAACAACTGGCTGAATTGACGGTGGTTGAGAGCACGGCCTCTGATATAGTTCACTGTCTTTGTGACCAAACTAAGCAAATGATCTAATTTTAAAATGTTTGAACACAAATTTTGCTGATGAATAATGCAATGAAAATGTGCAAATGATGAATCTGGATGCGAGTCTTCTATTTTTGTTTGTAACATGGCAGCAACAGCATTATATCTGCCAACCATATTCGCAGCACCGTCGGTAAATAAGCATTCAAGTTTGCTCAAATCTAAACCAGTCATGCAGAACCTGCTCGACTTTCTCAAAGATGTCCTGGCTTGTTGTAGTATCATGCATGGGGATTAGTTCAATCAGTTTTTCATAAATATTAAATTGACCGTCACATGCCCTGATGAAAACCGCAAGCTGTGCTATTCCAGTGGTATCAGCGGTCTCATCAATACCAGTAGAAACATGTTCAAATCTTGATGATGTGGCTTTCAACTGTTGCTTCAGATCACTTGATATTTCATCAATCCGTTCAGCGACAGTGTTCCTGGTTAATGAGATGTGCTTTGCTAACATCAGATGGAAGATGTATCACCGAGAATAAAAAGCAGAATACCACAGCCTTTCAAAAGCTGAAATCCTCACTTTGCAGTAAGTCACCATCTATGAGAGTTAGGAAGATAGTGCTATCTCGTTATACCAAACTGTTCTATGTATGCGAAGCTTGGAAGGTCAGTAAAAAGATACAAAGAAGGCTGGAATCAGGTGAAATGTGCTTCATAAGAAGAGTGCTGAAGGTACTAATGACAGAGAGAAAATCGTACGAGTAAGGTCTGAAAGAGGCACAAGAAGCAAGGAAAATTATAATGAAGATCAGAAAACGACAATCCAAATTTGTGGGGCATGTTTGGCTGAGAGGGGAGCTAGAGCACATAATGACAACGGAAGACCGAAGGTAGAAGAGACAGAAAGAAAAGATGATTGACGTTTTGGCATCCTGACATGAGAAGTGCCCAGAGACTAGCCTGTTGAGACGCACAATGGATAGCCTATGCCTATCGGGATGGACCTTGTGTGTATGAGAGAGAGAGAGAGAGAGAGAGAGAGAGAGAGAGGAGAGGATATATATATATATATATATATATATATAGAGAGAGAGAGAGAGAGAGTGAGAGAGAGGAAGAACTCGCTCTAATGACATTATATGGAACGTTTTATTATGAATTTCTTTCTCTCTGGACGGAAATTAGATCAAGTTCTCAGCAGCTTCAGCGGAAAAGTGTCAGTCACCACCCCACAGCACCATCCCGAGAGACTGTTACCAAGATTTCTTTACAGAGGTAGACAGAATATTGATCTGGGCCGGTTCACTGACATTCTTGCAACACTGTCATCCCTAACACAGTCACCTATAGTTCCTTTCACCGATACTTACAACAGGCCATTATCGGTGTATTCATGACTTACACCATCTGGCATAGTCATTCTGGGGTTCAAGTCCATCCAAGACCTACAGCGGGCGGCGGCGAGTAGTCAGACATGGAAAGATATGATTTCCGCCCTATGAGCCAATGTTGGCCTTAAAGGAATGTCAATCAATCAATCATTGCCATCGTGCACCGTCACAGCAAGTCGTCAGTTATAACGACTCATATTTAAAAGTAAACCAGTTACTGACCCCAGAATACACAACCGCTAACAAAAATACGCATTTCTTTACAAATTCACTCACAACCTAACTCAGTCTTCCACTATCTCATGCCGAGATCATGCACAAGTCAGTATTTCCAGTGCTCCACTACCGACAAGGAGCCCGGATGTTGGTTTATCGTCAGGACAAAACAGTCCGCCATAACGGAATCGAAATTCTGACTGTCGACAAAGTGAGGGAAATCTTAACGCTGCTCATTTTAATGGTGGTCTTTTCGTTTTATGGGACAGATCCGTTTGTACACGTTAGTAAGTACGGAAAAGAATTATCAGTAACCGTTAGTTTAATCAGAGACTTGTAGAAAACTATATTCATGGGTTTTTGCCTGAATCATCATGTGATGAAGTCATGTTTGTCGGTCGTGGCGCGACCGTCCATGACTTGTGAATTGTGTGAACAATATCCGCACTTTGTTGATAAAAACTCTTTCATAGTGTCTTGGAAAGTGAAATTTGGTATGAATGTAATTTAACGTTGGAAAAACATTTAGGACACGGTGGGAAGCGGTTTCGTAAGGTTTTTGGAAACTTGTTTGCCCTCAAAGCTGTGCTTGTTGACGACCTAGATTTGTGTGTCAGGACCTTACGTCAGATCATCACAAGTTCTGACCATGTCTTTTGTCTTAGATATCTGATGTTGCCTTAGATGTCAGTAGGGGAACTTAGGAAATAACAAATCTAAGCATAATTTCAGCTCATATTTTCAGTAATCATGGATGAAAAAAAAAATCTCAGACAGGACATATAGTTTTCACTGGGACAAATTACAAACAGTACTCATTTTGCCTTTCTCTCACACACTGTCTCTCTTTCCTTTTTCTTTCTCAAATAGATCATTTTAACTATTTTAATTATTGAAAAGTTAAAGAAAAGTGACAAATATAACACTGGCAGAATTTGTGATGATATTAGTATTAAGATTTAAAGAGCACAAATAAAAATTAATGAAAAATAATATTTATTTTTTTACATGATATTTTAATTTAATATTTATGTAATAAATATGTGCTCTTGCACTCTGGATATAGGGATGTTGCAGAGAGTACATTTCCCTCATCCTTTCCTCAGTTCATTCTTTGTTTTCTGAGGAACTTGTCTTCTTAATGGGACTTTTGGGATCTCTTATGGAGTTTCATTCCTTAGCCTGTTCTCTTCCATGCTTTCTGTGATGGATGGTCATCTTGTATTCTGTAGACATGCTCACAGGAACAACTGGTGCCTGATCACCTGGTTCTGAAATGGATGAGTGACTCCATATATCACTGTACATCAATTTCATCCCACACTCATTTGAAGTATCAGGGTTGCATATGTTGGTAATCTTTACTGTTTTGAGGGCTTAGTTTCTAGAGGCAAAGTGCCTGTTCTTCATTGCTGTCATTGATACCTATCAGACATTGCTAGATACACATTTTGAATGGGTTGTCTGGAGTGTGCTGGTAGCCAGGCAAAAGCTGTCTATTTACTTACAGGATGTAGTTCTCTATCTACTTTGCTAATCCCATGCCAGCTTAAAAAAATAAATAATAAAGCTGACAGCTTCAGATTTCCTTAAAGAGAACTATACTTAAGTTATCTTTAAATTTAGAATTATGTATTATTTCTATGATATATGAGTTCTATATTAGATAAAAGTTGTCAGACTGGTCTATTATTTAAAACATTAGATACATAAAAGTGCCCACACCACTACCACCACCACCACCACCATCATCATCATCATCATCATCATTTGTCATCTATCCAGAGTAGTTTGGTTTGTATGGATCTCTAGCATTCACGACAATGTTTTTTGTCATCTCCTGATGTTGTTTATTCATCTGTACTGTCTGACTGTAGTCTTTTCTCATCTGTTTTTTCTTCATTCTTCTTCTTCTTCCTCTTCTTGTGCTTTGAGTTGGGTGAATTACAAAAATGAAACAGGATATAAAAAAACATGTTCACATCTTCCTAGATCATCTGAGAACTGTATACTAATGTTAAACTATAATCAATCAATATATTATATTTAAACTATAATTAATCAGTATATTATGCCTATATATTATATATAGGTTATAATATATATTTCATGATTTCTTTCTTCTTTATTTCAGTTTAGCTGTTGGAATACAATTTTTTTTTTTAAAAAAATATTTAACTCATTTTCTGAGTGTGAAATTTGTCCCATTCTTGTCTAAATCCATATGTGAAAAGGCCTTAGTTTTCTTGTCCATTTTCTTGTTCGGTGTATGCTTTTCTGTACCACAGAATCTGTAGCTGTTATTGTTAACTGTTTGAAGTTAATATTTTGCGTATGATGAAAAGTATTTACTGCTACCCTTGTTTTTCTGTTTATTTCAGTTCTGTATTTTCCATTACTTGTTATGTGTAGAAGATAAATGAGTTCATTTTTTTTTCATCTGCTCTTTTTTTTTTTTTTCTATTATTATATATACTGTAAATGACCTTTCTAAACATTGAATGTTTGTTTATTTGTAGTCCATTTTCTTGGCATTTGATCGTTAAGTGTCATTAGCAACTGCCATGTATAATCACATTCGGTCAGTACTTCATTGATCATGGTAATGTTTTAATCTTGAAGTGTTGCCAACTATGCTGTGTATACTGCATATAATCAAAACTTCCTTGATCGTGGTGCTGTGTATAAGAAAAGTTGACACACTAGTGTTTTGTTTCCTGGTAAAGCTTGATTCAATATTTTTTTTTTCCTTGGTATATCCTGTAACTAACCTTTAATATTAATTCTTAAAATGAATATAATATATGTCAGGAGGCATCTTTCATTTTAAACAACACTGATGCTTGATTAATCAGCAGTCTAGTAAATATTATTATCATTGCCAAATAATGTTGGCAGTGTTGTTTCTCCATTTTATGTGATCTTTGATGTATCCAGTCAATTCAGGTGCTTTTCTTTTTCCATGCCACAAGGTCATTCCATTAAGATATTTTTATTTTAGTCTTCTAGTCCTATTTTTGCCTTTGAATTTTCCAGGCATTTTTAAGTTATCTAACTTCTGTCTTCTCATGATATGCCTGAGAAATTGTGACTATCTTTTTCTTATAATTTTGACTAGTTTTTGTTCTGAAACTTACTTAAAAATCACTTCATTTGTTTTTCTGTATGCTTAGGGTATTTGTTGCATCTTTCTCCAAACTACATCTCTGTTGCTTCCAGTTTCTTCTCTTTTTTGTGTGTGTTAATTTTGCATATAGCAATACTGGTTCTGTATAAAACCTTAATACATTTTCCTTACTTTTAAGGACATCTTATTTGTTAGTGTCTTCTTCATTTTTGTAAATAGGTGCTTTTCCTGTTATCTGTATGTGATTTTATTTCAGTTATGCACTTACCATGTGCTGAAGATAAATAGAAGTGTATGATTCAGTTTACAAAAAAAAAAAGATAGAAAGAGTGAGGAAAGTGACCAGAAACAAGAATGACAGAAAGCAAGATGAGCAGATATAAATGAATAATATACAACAGTCCAATATTTTGGCAAGTCTTTTTCAGGGATAACATACAAAAATAACGCAACAGATAAAAACATGAAAAAAAAACACTTAGATTTTTTGTCTCCTCCTTTTATGAAAGACAAGCACAAAATGTGTCCAGATGTAGGTAAGCAGAAAATGGAGAGAAGGCGATTGGCTGAGAAATGAAGTAAAGGGGGGGGGGGGATGACAAAGGGTACCAAAAAAAGTAGGGCATAATGCTATGTTGTTTACCATATGGTACCCTTTGTCACCCGCCACTCTGCTTATCTACGTCTATCTTGGCACATTATGTGCTTGTCTTTCATATGAAGATGAGACAGAAAAGTTAAGTGTTTAATTTTTAATGTTTTTATCTGCTGTGTTGTTTCTGTATGTGATCCTTGAAAAAGGCTTATGCCAAAATATTGGATTGTTCTGTGTTCTTCATTTGTATGTGCTCATCTTACTTTCTGCCATTCATGTTTCGGCTCACATTCCTCACTCTTTCTGTTATTTTATAAAACTGAAACATACATCTGTCTGCTTTCATTACTAGAACCAGTTTTAATGCAGTTGTCACTTCTCTTACAATTAGTTGTTATTGTTGTTCCAAAGTAAATGTAAGCATTGTTTGTTATTTTTGCAGGATGCCTAGAAAGTCATACATGGAGTTCCAAAGCCGCTGGCTTGACTATGTTGTTGAAAAGCAGCCAATACGAGAATGGTGCCGACCAGTGAAAGGTGAAAATAGGAAGGCTCGATGCATTTATTGCAATTCAGCAATAAAATTTGATCTTTCAGGTCTGAAAGCTCTCAAGAGACATGCATCATCAAATAGACACCAAGCAAATAGAATGGCCGCACTGCATCTCTCAAAGAAGGCTTCAGGTATATATATATCTGTGTGTGTGTGTGTGCATGAGAGTGCATGAATTTAGTCCATTCAGTTGGTGGTAGAACAGGTGTTCTCAACCAGTGGGGAATCATCACCTTTTTTTTTTGTTTGTTTTGTTTTTTTGTATTTTATTTTGTTTATTTTTAATCAGAATTTTATTATACTTAACATTGTCTTAAATATATCTATACTACAAGAATTTAATATTGAAAAAGATTGGGTAATAAAGAGGATTAAATGGAGAAAACTTAAATATTTTGGACATATTAAACGTCATGATAATCTAGAGAAGACCGTCTTGGAAGGGTACATAATAGGAAAAGCAAAGAGGAAGACCAAGGCGAAGATAGCTGCAAGACATCATTGATAATCTGCAAATGGATGCATCAGCAGCAGGCCATCTTGCTTACAACCGAGAGGCCTACAGGAGAGCTGTTAGGGAGGCAAAGTTCCT